>CM061749.1:177671722-178271722 GCA_030979885.1 Lolium multiflorum | reverse complement strand
TTACTAAAATGTATATGCGGTAATCAGCCATGCCAGTTTGTAGGATTATTAGAGGTAGTTCATACACATGTCTTCACATTATAATCTCTTCTCTTACACATGTGTAACAACTGAAAACTCCTCAGTCTGACATGAAAGTGGAGCTGGCAAAACCAAAGAAAGATGGTATAGAAAAAACCCAGGAAGAATGTCTGAATTCATTTTCCAAGGTACTACAATGTCATGGTATAGCCAACAACACATTCCTGCGTAATGCTGGGTTCACAACTAATTTGTCGAGGTCCAAGTCCAAGTCAAAGCCCAAGCGCAGGTTGAGGTCCAAGTCATTGTCTTTTTATGTTCTCGAGGAACTACTCAAAGAGGAACGAGCAATAGTGGCTGCACAAAGAGTAGTCATCCACCGTATAACTGCAGGATTAGAAGCAAGTCAAGCCCACCTGGGCAACATCCTGAGAAAGTGTGGGAGATGCTGAATACCACAGTGAACACTGACAGTCAAAGGTGTCCCTTGGTTGTGTGAAAGGGTTTGTGATGCTGAACTATTTTGTTGGTGCTTCTATCTGCACTTGTTATGTACCTGGTGGTTGTTTCCTTGGTGATGTGGATTAAATGAAAACTGAATGGATTGGATGCACCAATATTTAATCAAGGTTTAATCTGATTTGTAGTATTTTTTATATTGCGCTGCATGGGAAAAGTATAACTATTAGTTGGCCCATTGGTGACCATTTTCATACATTATTTTAGTTGATTGGTCCTTGTCCTTGTATCCCTGAAAGGAGGCAGTACTACAGTAAGCTACCAATTTTGCTAGTACAGTATTTTTTTAGCGCCAGCTAAATTGAAAATATCTGTCAAGCGCTACAATCTCCCGCCAATAAAATCCAAAATATTTGTACATGGGAACTGATTTTGGTTGTGATTATGACTTGATGTGACCGTATAGTAGTGTCATGCGCATGCGGGACTGGTGTTTTGAAACATAGGAGCATATGCTCCCTCCATTTTGAAATGCATCTTACACATATTTTGAATTTCAAAAAAAATGAAACAAAAAATTCGCATGTACATCTTCTCGTGCTACGCCCTTAAAAAGTTGCGACTTGTCGTGTGACGTGTGTAAAAAGATAAAACACAGTACTAAAAATAATGCTTTTCACAAGATAAGTTTTCTCTTTTTTACATAGACCACAAAAAATATTGGTTTTTCGTGAAACTTGACGAACGAACATATATTATGAATATGTACATGTAAATTTTTTGCTAATTTTTTTCGACATTTTAAAATATGATTTTTTGGTAGAGGGAGCATATGCACCCGGGAGCCAAATTGAATTTCCGCATGCATATGACACTACTCTATGTTACTACCTTCATAATGCATAGTAACTTAGATGTAGTACTATCATGCATGATTGTTTTAGTTAGTATGTAGACTCATTCTATCTTGAAAAGTGTTATGGTAACATAGCTAGTTACCACAACCAGCTCTATGTTAATACTCCTTAGTTACTCCCACTATGAGTAGTCTAAGTAGCATGGTCTACCCCGGAAGTAGATCCTCTAACGTGCAATAGACAAGTCGGGTAAGCTACACCTCTCTAATTTTCCTTCTCCACATCTACATGATTACGTCTAATTTGATCTAAATTAACTTCCATAATATATGTAAGCCATATGCATTTACGATAATTAGTAACAATCAAAATTATGACTATCTTTTTTAAATATTTATACGATTTTTTATACAGTAAAAATATACAGTGGTTGCTACAGTAAATACGTACAGTATTTGTTACATTTTCCTGATTTTTCTTCTACGTTTTGCACTACTTAAGCACTGTGCTTACCTGACTTGTCATCTCTACGTTAGAGGATATGGTTCCGGTCTACCCCTGGCCTTATATTACAATCACGAGTCTATATTACTTGGACCATCTGTACAACATACTTTTGTTGCTCCTTGCAAAAAAAAACATACATTTGTTGCGACTGGATTATTAATAAAAGCCGTGTGCATCACCACGATGCAGAGGCTGGGGTCATATCCCCTTTTCGAAGAAAAAAAATTACTTAGTCAAGCTGCAAAATCTCCTAGTACCAATCCCGAAATATTTCAGAAGGGCTTTTCAAAATTGATTTTCAAGATATATCATGATTATGCTCGTGGTAACCGATTTTCAACGTGATGATGACTTGATGTGACACTTGACCGTACTAGTACGGTCTCATATTTTTGTATTACTTGGACTATAGCCAAATTCGAAATCTCATTCCAGCGGCAAAACTTCCCGCTCGAAAAATACAAATATTTCACACGCCTCTAACTTCCCATTCTACCCTCGTAAAGATGACAACAATGTCCATGCATAAGTCGGTTGGTGGGGGGTCTACCCGTCATTTTTTTCGATCACCACCTCCCTAGCTCCGAAACTCCCCGAAAAAAAATTCATTTCCCTCACTCTCTCCTCTGAGACCACCCACCGGAACTTCCCAAGTCCCTCTCTCTCCCACCTCCACGACCACCGCACCGGAACATCCCCGCCGGACTTCCCTGGCCTACCCGAGCCCTCGCGATCCTCGTCATCCGGCTGCCTGCCGGAGCCGCTTCATCGACGCCGTCATCAACCGGACTGATCATCCCCGCCGAACCTCGAAACCATATACTCATCCAGCAGTCTACCGCAGTCGCTTCAGCTGCGGTATCGTCCACCCCACCGGAGCCGCTTCGCCGGATCCGTCGTCCACCGCATCGGATCTTGCTCACCGACACCGCTGTGCATGAACCGGATCTGCTTCACCGGCGCCGTGCATGATCTAAACTCTTCTACTGTCGCTTTTCTATTGCTTGCCTGCAAGTTCTTGTTTAATCTTGGGGGAATCTGTTTGTGCTAACGACGCGCCGTTACGTTTTTGCAGATGAGATGAGTAACCATGAAGTGTAATGGCCGTCTCTCCAACCCCAAGTAGCACATGTAGCGTACTTCATCACCGGATCTATCAACCCCAGGAAGATCTGCTGTGACTCCCACAGAGTGCTTCTCCTAATGTAAGTCCCTTGTTTTAGCGCCATGTTCTGGGTTCAGATGCTTGTTTGTCTGAAGCTCTTTTAGTTCATTCCTAGCTATGACCGTAACATCTTGCTATTTTCTACTTCATTGCTAACTTTAAGCGATTGAACATTTTGGTTTGCATTCCCTGCTCTGTAGATGTAGCCATCATAACTTCTATCTTGCTCAGTCGTTGTTACAAAAATTATAGGTATTATAGTAACATCCTGCTATTATTTAGTTCATGGCCAATTTTAAGTAATTGCACATGTTGGTTCGCATTCCCTGCTCTATAGCTTTTGGCATCGTAACTTCTATATTTGGTTTACATTCCCTGCTCTGTAGATCTAGCCATCATAACTTTATCTTGCTCAGTCGTTGTTACAAAAATTATGGCCTGCTACTATGTTGTTTGTGCCAATTTTTTACTCCATGAACATGTTGGCTTGCATTCCCTGTACTACAGGTGATGCCATTGTTTTGTATCTAGTTCATTGTAAGCTAACAAAGTAAGGACTTAGTTTGGCATGCTATCACTCTGCTATCTAGCCTGTAGTACAAATAAACTTGTCATACTACTAGATAATAATTTTGCGTGCCATCTTGTTCTTCAAAAGCTGCATTATTGACTTGTTTCTCTGACTTGGCATGACGCTCACATATGGAAAGCTGAACATATTGGTTTGCATTCCCTCTTATACAAGTTCACAGGTGATCCCACTATATTCTGTATCTGGTCCATCCTAAGCTCCAGCATTAACTATCCTCTATGTGTTGCTCATTACAAGTTTATATCCCGAAACATCTTGATTTGCATCCCCTTCACTATAAGTTCAGGAGTATTATTTAGTTCACGGCCAAAATGAAGTAATTGCACTTGGCACATGTTGGTTCACATTCCCTCCTCTTTAGCTTTTGCCATCGTAACTTCTATTTTTGGTTTACATTCCCTGCTCTGTAGATGTAGCCATCATAACTTCATCTTGCTCAGTCGTTGTTACAAAATTTATAGCCTGCTACTATGTTGTTCATGCCAATTTTGTACACCCTGAACATGTTGGTTTGCATGGGACTCGACAGTAGTAAGTCTGCTGTTTCATTCTAACATGCTCTGTTATATTGGCTGTTGGTATGCGGCATGCACTCTTTGTTTGCTTATTGTGCGCATTACAATGATCTTGTTATAACGACGAAATGATGAGTTCCAAATTCTTTGCCAAACAATATTGTAGTGTCTTTGCCTTTCCATTGTTGCTGTCTTAACTTGTAATGTCTTTGTTTCAGATATAGGTGCTGCATGGACAACTTAAAAGATTGCCGGATCGCTTCTTGTATTGCTAGGTTTAATTACCATTCAATTTCTCTGGGTTCTGTAATATTTTTTCAATGCCTTGCAGCTGATGTAATATTTAGTTAGTTTTTATAGTTCTTTCGCGCATTTTTTCTTTGGTGCTTGTGGTAAGTGAGGCTATCCGACAGAAATCAATGCTGCGTAAATATTCTCGTATCTAAATCACGAATTCCCATCCCTTAAACGGCCCAATTAAGCGAAATCACATATGTGCCTGCCCGCAAATTCCTATAGCGCCTATTATGCCGGCATATAAACAGCAACTAAACGGGCTGGCCCACTTACTTATTGGGCCAGCCCATTTGATTGAAGGTGGACCCCACACTCTAATTGGGCTGGCCCACTTGCTTTTAGGTGGACCCCTCCCACTACTTAGTTGGGCCAGCCCAATTGCTTTTGTGATGGACCCCACATACTAAATGGGCCGGCCCTTTAAGAGGAAAGTGGGACCCACTGTGTTTTTGGCCCGCCACTATCTTGTTGGGCCGGCCCACCTGCTATATGGTGGACCCCACACACTAATTGGGCCTTTAACAGAAAGTGGGACCCACTGTGCTTGGCCCGGCCCACTATCTTGTTGGGCCAGCCCACTTGCTATATGGTGGTCCCACATGGTAAACGGGCCGGCCCTTTAATAGGAAGGACCCACTGTGTTTTGGCCCGGCCACTATCTTGTTGGGCCCCACTTTCTATATGGTGGACCCCACATACCAAATGGGCCGCCCCATTATGTGGGACCCACGTGTTTTTGGCCCGCCCACTAGCTTGGTGGGCCAGCCCACTTGCTATATGGTGGACCCCACATACTAAATGGGCCGGCCCTTTAACGGAAGGTGGGACCCACTGTGTTTTTGGCCCGACCCACTTGCTATATGGACCCCACATACTAAATGGGCCGCCCTTTAACAGATAGTGGGACCCACCATGTGTTTTTGCCCGGCCCACTAGCTTGTTGGGCCGGCCCACTTGCTATATGGTGGACCCCACACACCAAATGGGCCTTTTAATAGGATAGTGGGACCCACCTGTGTTTTTGGCCCGCCCACTTGCTTCTTGGGCCGGTTCTGTAAGGGGACCCACATGTTAAATGGGCCGCCCATTTAACTTTTGACCACCAACATTAGAGGTTAGGCCCAGCCCACGTAACTAATGGACCAGCCCAGCTATATAGTTGACCGGTCAAACTATGTCATCTGCCCGCCCGCTTAAGACGTGGCAGGCCTCGTGTGGGCCTACCATCTACCACGGGGTTTCAGCTAACGCCGTTAACCCGCTAACGGCGTCTGCCACGTGTTGCATGACGTCGCAGTCAACGGGCTCCGGAAACACTTCCGCAACGGTCCGATTTCCGTGGCGGAAGGCGCCAAGCGCGACGGACCGAAAAAATCGTCGTTGGACTTTGCCTGACGCAGTTTCCACAACAGAACCCATATCGTCGGGTTAGGTCCATAGGCGACGAAAAATGCCCCTTAGTTGACGATTTTGGGACGTTGTCTATCAGAACTTTTCTTGTAGTGTTAATTAGAGTTCTTGAGGTTTGGCAACATTACTTATGGCCAAAAGAATTTATCATACATTCTGATCATGAAGCTTTGAAATACCTGAAAGCCCAATCTACTTTGCATAAGCGTCTAGCTAAGTGGGTTGAGTTCATTGAGTCTTTTCCATACATTATTAAGCATAAGAAGGGAAAAGATAATATTGTTGCTGATGCTTTATCTAGGAAGAATATGCTATTAACTCAACTTGATGTTAAAATTCCTGGTTTAGAGATACTATGTGATTTGTATGCCACTGATCATGATTTTGCTGAACCATATCGCTTATGTGCTCTTGGTAAAGCATGGGAAAAATATCACATACATGATGGATTCTTGTTTAGGGCTAACAAACTATGTGTTCCAGAATCGTCTGTGCGTTTGCTCTTATTGCAGGAATCACATGCTGGAGGTTTGATGGGTCACTTTGGGCGTGAGAAGACGCTACTCATGCTAGCTGACCACTTTTATTGGCCAAAGATGAGGCGGGATGTGGATAGATATGTGCGAAGATGCATTACTTGCAACAAGTCCAAGTCCAAGCTGAAGCCTCACGGTTTGTATACTCCTTTACCGGCACCTACTACACCATGGGAGGATATTAGTATGGATTTTGTGTTGGGTTTGCCGCGTACTAAGAGAGGCCATGATTCTATATTTGTGGTAGTGGATAGATTCTCTAAGATGTCCCACTTTATTGCCTGCCACAAGAGCGACGATGCGTCGCATATTGCTAACCTGTTTTTCAGGGAGATTGTACGTCTACATGGAGTCCCGAAGACTATTGTTTCTGATCGTGACGTGAAGTTTATGAGCTACTTCTGGAAGACGCTTTGGAGAAAGCTGGGGACGAAGCTGCTGTTCAGCACTACTTGTCATCCCCAAACTGATGGTCAAACTGAAGTGGTGAATAGAACATTGTCACAACTGTTGAGATCCATGATCAAGAAGAACCTGAAGGAGTGGGAAGAGTGTTTGCCACATGTGGAGTTTGCTTACAACAGGGCGGTGCATTCTACCACGGAGCTATGTCCTTTTGAGGTGGTGTATGGTTTCAAACCCATTACTCCACTTGACTTGTTGCCTTTGCCCATACATGAGAGAGTTAATATGGAGGCATCAAAGAGGGCAGATTATGTGAAGAAGATTCATGAGAAGACTAAAGAGTTGATTGAGAAGAAAGGCAAGAGCAATGCTGCAAGGATGAATAAGAAGCGCAAAGAGATGTTGTTCAAGCCTGGTGATTTGGTCTGGGTACATTTTCGCAAGGATAGGTTCCCGAAGCTGAAAGTCTAAGTTGAAGCCTCGTGGTGCTGGTCCTTACAAAGTGCTTGCCAAGATCAATGATAATGCATACTCGATAGATCTTCCAGAAGATGAGTTTGGTGTCAGTAATTCTTTCAATGTTGCTGATTTGACACCGTATGACGGAGAAGACCTTGGAGCGTCGGGGTCGACGCTTTTTGAAGGGGGGAGATGATGAGGACATCCCTACCTCACTACTACCTCCGTCATTACCAACTGAAGATGAACCTGCTGTGAAGCTCAAGTCCAATGAAGTCGGATTGGACCAATGACACGAGCTCGTGCGAAGCTACTTAAACAACAGGTGAACTTGTTCCTAAACGATACCTTGATTGATGAGAACTTTATACTACCTAAGTCCTATTACTTATGTATCATCAGGTATGAAGAGGAGACAAGCATCGCACGAGGAGAGGAGCAGCTGGACGTGAAGCTGGACATGGAGCTGGACATGAAGATATCTGTTATCACCGGGATTTGACCAGGCTAGAAGTGGGCCGCGATCAAGACGGATTTGAAGATATGCATATAGAAGAGATTGTGAATCGGCCTTGTTTACCAAGTTTGGGCTAGTTAGCCCGTGTATCTTTATAGTAGGTTACGTAGAGATTAGAGTTTGCCTCGTGCACGGTTTAGTGCACGCCCACATTAGAAAGTCCCCTGGACTATAAATATGTACCTAGGGTTTATGGAATAAACAACAACCAACGTTCAACACAAACCAATCTCGGCGCATCGCCAACTCCTTCGTCTCGAGGGTTCCTCCGGTAAGCACCATGCTGCCTAGATCGCATCTCGCGATCTAGGCAGCACGAGCCTGCCTAGTTGTTCATGCGTTGCTCGTACTGAAGCCTTTTTGATGGCGAGCAACGTAGTTATCATAGATGTGTTAGGGTTAGCATTGTTCCTAGTATCATATGCTGTCGTAGTGCAACCCTTGCGCATCTAGCCGTCCCTGTACCTCATCATGGGTGCAGGGGCGGCACCCCGCTTGATCGTTATTTAGTAGATCTGATCCGTTACGGTCGCTCCTTGATTCATCAAGGATTAGTTTAATATCTGCAATAGTTAGGCCTTACAAAGGGTTGGAGGATCCAGCGGCATGCAGGGTGTAGTTTGCTGCCCCTAGACAGGACGTTCCGAGGATCAACCTAGTGTTGGTTTTTAGGCCTTGTCTAGGGCTGGCTTACGTTTACCGTGCGTGAGCGCGAGGCCCAATCGTGAGTAGGATGATCCGATTATGCGGTGAAAACTCCAGATCGTCGTGGGTCTCATATGCTTTATCATGATCAAGCAGGACCACCATATATTCGGCCACCTCGGACGAATCATGGGTGGATCGGCTCCATGAGCCGATTCACAGGACAACCCGAGAGCCGATCGAGGCTCGTATTTAACGTGTACGTGTGTGCCCTGCAGGAAACTAAGCGAGGCATCATCCACACCTTCCTGACCAGGTATAGGTCAGGTGGCACGCCCTGCAATTTGCATCGGCGCGCGACCAGGAGGCTTTGCGGGCCGTCGCTCTGAGGGACGGGGCCAGCCGCAGCCCTAGTTGTTCCCGGCTCTACGGTGTTGACCAGTCACTGCCCGCCGGTGGGTTTCTGACGTCAACACATTCTGGCACGCCCGGTGGGACCCATCTTCAACATCAAACACAATGCCATCTACATCAGAGGTGGCAGAAGAAACTCCGGTCACGTACGAGGAGCTCTCTGGCGAGCTCAAGAAGAAGTATGACGAGGTCAAATCTGCCCTCGAAGCCGACCTAATCGGCTCTTTCCACAGGACCCGCTCCCATGGCATCAGATGGAAGGGGTTCACACCGAGCGCGCTTGATGGAGTGGACCTGTCCACCCCGTCGAGGAACGCACCAGGTCGCGCGTCAGGAGATAAACTTCATGGTGGCTCATTCGCTGCACCGCCATTCTGAGAGCCTGGTGAATACGTTGGAGCGCGTCGCGCTGCGCGTGATCCAGAGATCATGAGCCACCAGTACTCTCCGTCAGGACCAGCCCTAGGGACTCACCAAGGGGAGTTGCTACTCCAGTCCCGTCCACCGCTGCCGTTCGCGTTGGCAGCGCCCGAAGCGCCGAACTCATCGGCCTATGTCGTCTACAAGATTGGTGGTGACCCCAGTGACTACCAATTCCTACAGGACGCGCCCAAGGAGATCCCGCATGGGTACGCATGCGCATACGTGCCACAGCACTGGGCACCCTCGAACCAGGTTGCTATAGCAGGGACTTCTGGGGCAACAGGAGGAACGTCGGAGGCAGACCCTGAGAAGCAAACGTGGCTAGCTAAATACGCCACCCCGACAAAACTCCCGAGCCCAGCTCCTGCAGTTGGCTCAGAACCAGGAAAACAAGCATGGCTGGTTAAGTACGCCACTCCGACGAATCTTCAGGGTTCGGCACCTGCAGCCATCACCGCGGATCAAATTTGTACGATCCTGAAAGATCAGTTCGGCATGATGCCGAAAAGAAAGGCGATCGGCTATACCAAGCCGTACCCCAACGAGTACGAATTGATCCCGCTACCACCCAAATATCGGCTCCCGGACTTCACAAAGTTCAGCGGATCAGATGGTTCCAGCTCCATCGAGCATGTGAGCCGATATTTGGCACACTGGCATGATCTCGTCAGACGAGCTGCGCGTGAGGTACTTCTCACAGTCCCTCACAGGATCGGCTTTCGGCTGGTACACGTCGCTGCCACCGAACTCAATCCGACTTGGAAGCAGCGGAAGAACGGTTCCATGAGCAATATCACTCGAAGGCCCGAGGCTGGCATTGCCGATCTAGCACAAGCACGAGGCGCGGGTGTGTCGAATACATCCAGCGCTTCAGGACCGTTAGGAACCGATGCTATTCGGTTCACGTAAGCGAAAAGGAAGCAGTCGAGTTGGCGGTGGTGGGTCTGTCATCATCGATCAAGGACGTGGCCTCCCAAGCGGACTACCCGTCACTAGCGCACATGGTACAGAAGCTGTCAGCATATGAACAGCGTCACCCGATGTCTACCAGGACAAGTTCAAGCGGATGGTTACCATGGTCGACGCAGGCGAAGATGAGGTCGCTACGGGAGAACAAGAGGTCGCGGTGGCTGAGTGGACTCGAGCTGCAGGACCAGTAACCTGCAAATGGGTGAAGCCACCAGGACCTCCAAGAGGATTCGACTTCGACGTGACGAAAACCGAGCAGATTTTCGATCTCTTACTCGCGGAGAAGCATATAAAGATTCCCGAAGGCCACAAAGTTCCCACGGTGCAAGAGCTGAACGGAAAGCCATACTGCAAGTGGCATAACACGTTCACCCACACCACTAACGACTGCAGGGTGTGGCGTCAGCAGATCCAGATGGCGATAGAAAATGGGCGACTAATTTTTAACCAGTACGCCATGAAGGTCGACACACACCCCTTCCCCGCCGTCAACATGGTGGAGTTCGCCCACCTCGGAGGGTGCCAGCCTGATTTCTCAGCCAACATCAGCATGGTAGAGCTTGGACACCGCTCTGAGAAGGACGGGGATGAGGACAGCTGCTCTCAGAGCAAGGACACAGAGGGGGCCGCTCCATGCGATCGGCTCCGTCAAGATGGCAAGCGCTACGTCACAGAGGGAGAAGTTAAGAACATAAGATATCAACGACCCCTCTCTGATCACCTCCTCAATAAGTACGTGAGTCGGTATGATCAACGCCGGCAACACGGCGACGATGATGAAAGAGGCCGTATGGCTAGAAACGACAGAAGACATCGTCGGCATAATCACGATGAGGAGCGGCAGGAGCGCCACGCCAGGGAGCAGGACGATACGGATAGGCATTGGGACTGCCCTTTCTTCAGACACTGCTGGGATTCAGGAATGAGCCGATTACCAACAATCGGCAACTGCCCAGAATGCAACCAGAAAAAGAAGGAGGCAGCCAACGTGTCTGTATTCGAGCGCCTAGGGCCTCTCCCACCACAAAACAGACGTGCTGAGACCCCTCTCTTGGAAGATCTCGAGGATTCGGAAGACGAGGGGGAAGACGAAGAAGACAGGTACACCGTCCAAGGTGGTGCCCGATGGTCTCAGCCATTCACAAAAGCGCAGGGTTCAGCGATTGCGCGTTGGAGGAAGCCGAAAGGTTATACTTGCATACGCCGAGGAAGGCACGACCTGATGGCTGCGAAAGTCCAGAGGACCCTGGATGAGGAGGGACTGCCGCAAAGAAAAGAGTGGCGCCCAAGCAAAGGAAAGCCGATGATGAAACATCGGCTGGCACAAACATGGTGCTCGTTCGTCCGGCGAAGTGTAGAGCTCCACGATCACACGATGCACCTAAGGTGGACAACAGCAAGCGCACCAACGTGATAAAATCGGAGATTGGGCTGGTTTTGTCCACCGACATGGACGAGTAGCAAGACTACGTCAATAAGCAACGTGGCGAGGCTGATCCTTGCGATCGGCCCTCCGAAACTGTTGAAGGGATATTACAAAACCTTCACCGAGCAAGCAACGTGAGGCCGATTCCAGCGATCGGCCAAAATTATCCTCACCATCCATGCTGCCTGGGATCAACGTTTGACCCAACAAGGACTATCTGAAGAGCCGATATCATCAATTCTCTTGACAGAATCGGCTCGGGGGGCACCTAGATGGATAAAACACGAGGATATGAGATAATACTATCAAATATGGGGGCCGACACACAAATCGGCCTAAAAAATTTCAAAATTTTTTGAGCGCAGCCGATGCAGCAGACATCGACTTAAGGATAGCAGAAGCCGATAGCGGAATTATGCGATGATTATCGAGTCTTCACTAAGTTCAGGCTAGCGATGGTGCCTTCCGTTGCTTCGAGCCGATCTGGGTTCCTGAACCAAGTTCCGGCTGTCTGAGGAAGAAAGGGGATCGGCTTTGGCACATTCTCTTTGACAGTCTCGCCTCGAGTAAGGCTCGGGGGGCAGCAGGCCTGGTGGATGCTCTGTTTGCTCTGTTTAAAAGCCGATTGGGATACCATCGGCTGGTCCTTCATTGCAACCTTCTTCACAAATGATGATTATTGAAGAACATTATTGGGTTTGGTTGGGAAAGTTCAAAGGTTTTCCTGAAGATACTGCATTTTCTGCCAAATTTAGAAAATCATCGTTGAAGAAGGGAAGGGCGAATTTTGAAGGACCGATACGGTGCTATCGGCTCATCACGCATTGGCAAAGGGAACGAGTCGGCAAGGTCAGTAGAAGAGGGAATCGGCTCAAGTAAACTCAGAAGGAATCGGCAAAATCAGAATTGGGGAAAATTTCTCCATTGATTCGACGAGATTTCTTACATAAAAGGAGCTAATTGCTCTCAAAAGGAAAGTACTAGGGGATCTATTGCCCCATCTACTACTACTAGCCTTATTCTAGAGGACCTATCTATGGGCCATCACTGCCCTCGTCGTCGCCATCGTCGTCACTATCGGCGCTGCTTCCGGCGGCTCGTGTCGCTCCAATGGCCGCCGGCTGGGCCCTCGTCGTCTTCATCTTCTTCGTCGCGTCGTCCTCATCATTGTCGGTCGCTAAGGTTGCCCGGCCAAGGGCAGAACCGCTTGGCGGCTCGTCGAGGAGCTCTCTCGTCGTCCTCCTCCTCCTCTCCCGCTCCCCTTCTCCCCGGAAGAGGTGAGGTCGCAGAGAAGCTGCGTCGTCACTCTCCTCCTCCGCTTCCCCAACGGCGAGGAATCGGAGGTCGCTCTCCCCGTCGGTCAAGGATTTGTCATCCTCGGACCGAACGAGGGAGTCATGGTCCTCTTTGTCCCACTTTGTTGGGGCGAGGATGTCATACGCCGCCTGCGTGCCCCACGAGGGCGTCGACTCTCGGATGGGAGAGGACACATAAGAAAGACCCGATGAGGAGGAAGAAGAGGAGGACGAAGGCATGGTGGCAGAAGGGGGTTTTTTGAAAGCTAGTGTGAAGGGGATGAGGAAGAAGACTGTTTGCTGCGGTTAAATAAAAGGGAGCATAGTAAAATTCAATGCCACAACAGTTTTCGAGGAGGTGGTGCCAGAACTGTCTAATCACGCAGAGAAGTTGAGAAGGCAAGTTATCATGATGAAGGCCTCTGCGACGGCTCTGCCACGACATGACCCTACGAGGGAAAAGCATAATGATTTTGGAAATGTCATTTCCAAAACCAGGGGGGCATGTGTTATCACCGGGATTTGACCAGGCTAGAAGTGGGCCGCGATCAAGACGGATTTGAAGATATGCATATAGAAGAGATTGTGAATCGGCCTTGTTTACCAAGTTTGGGCTAGTTAGCCCGTGTATCTTTATAGTAGGTTACGTAGAGATTTTTGCTCGTGCACGGTTTAGTGCACGCCCACATTAGAAAGTCCCCTGGACTATAAATATGTACCTAGGGTTTATGGAATAAACAACAACCAACGTTCAACACAAACCAATCTCGGCGCATCGCCAACTCCTTCGTCTCGAGGGTTCCTCCGGTAAGCACCATGCTGCCTAGATCGCATCTCGCGATCTAGGCAGCACGAGCCTGCCTAGTTGTTCATGCGTTGCTCGCTGAAGCCTTTTTGATGGCGAGCAACGTAGTTATCATAGATGTGTTAGGGTTAGCATTGTTCCTAGTATCATATGCTGTCGTAGTGCAACCCTTGCGCATCTAGCCGTCCTGTACCTCATCATGGGTGCAGGGGCGGCACCCCACTTGATCGTTATTTAGTAGATCTGATCCGTTACGGTCGCTCCTTGATTCATCAAGGATTAGTTTAATATCTGCAATAGTTAGGCCTTACAAAGGGTTGGAGGATCCAGCGGCATGCAGGGTGTAGTTTGCTGCCCCTAGACAGGACGTTCCGAGGATCAACCTAGTGTTGGTTTTAGGCCTTGTCTAGGGCTGGCTTACGTTTACCGTGCGTGAGCGCGAGGCCCAATCGTGAGTAGGATGATCCGATTATGCGGTGAAAACCCCAGATCGTCGTGGGTCTCATATGCTTTATCATGATCAAGCAGGACCACCATATATTCGGCCACCTCGGACGAATCATGGGTGGATCGGCTCCATGAGCCGATTCACAGGGACAACCTGAGAGCCGATCGAGGCTCGTATTTAACGTGTGTGCCCTGCAGGAAACTAAGCGAGGCATCATCCACACCTTCGACCGGTATAGGTCGGTGGCACGCCCTGCAATTTGCATCGGCGCGCGACCAGGAGGCTTTGCGGGCCGTCGCTCGGGGACTGGGGCCAGCCGCAGCCCTAGTTGTTCCCGCTCTACGGTGTTGACCAGTCACGCCCGCCGGTGGGTTTCGACGTCAACAATATCTCATGGACGCGCGAGAGGAGCGGGAGGCATGCGCGAGAGGAGAAGAAGAAGTCCAGGCGTCCAACCCGGTCAGACCGCCCCCACGCCGGCCGCCTGTCCCCAGCCCGGTCGGCCGCCAACCGGAGGGAGCCTCGTACGGGCGAAACCGGAAACCTCGCAGCTTCCGGTTGCCGCCGTTGATCGACCACGACGGACCGGCCGGTCCACAGCCGTCGACCGACCCTGACCGGACCACCAGTCTGTCTCGACCAGATCTATTCAGGTCGGTTATTTTCATTTTTGGACCTGAGGTCATCCCACGCCTATATAAGTCCCCGGACGTCCCCTAGCTGCTTTAGACCACGTTTAAGATAAACCCTAGTTCTTAGTTGTTTGCTCTGCAAAACTATTGAATTCCCTACACCATATTGCTTGGATATTGTGTAGATCCTGTTTAAGTCTTGTGTGATCTGCTGTTCCATTGGGAATTAGACGGTTGCAACTTACCGCTTCGTGGTCGGCGGCTACGTGCGCAAGTGTGTGGAGTTGCGAATATCTTGCAGGGTTGAGAGTTGTTGCATTGGCGACAGGGACCAGATCTCGTTGCGTCATACAAGTTATCATCCACTACATCGTCGTGTTTCTCCGCTGCCATCACCCCGTGATCATCATCACCACCGTTGCTTCTGAGAAGATCGGGCCACCCCTTATCGTCTGCCTCCCGCTTATTCCTCGTCTGCGATGGTGTAATCGCTGTCGCGGTTGCTGGCGCTGTTTTCGAAACTTTCTCGCCTGCTAGAACGAGGCGTGTGGTCTCCGTCTCCTCTGTGCCTTGTGTTTCCTGTGTTATTGGCGGCATAAACCTGGTGGTGTGCCGTTTTTCGGGTGGTTCCTTGGACGATGCTGTCGACACTGTCCTCTCCCGATGAATATTGGGCATTGCAGATGAACGGTGTGTCGCTCGACCCCACCCGTGTCCGGTCGCAGTTCAAGTGAGTACGAGGTTAACTCCGAAGATGTGGGATCGTCGGATCCTACCGACATGGAAGACGCTGAACGGGGAGTCGAGGGCGCGGGCGAACTCGTCGATCCTGTCTGGCCGGCCAAAAGGTCGAGTGATGATGACGCGCCAGGACTCGTTGATCTGGAGGTGGGCGATTCCAGCAGAAGACCTTCTGCGTTGACGTTGTAGTGGACGCTGCCGAAGGTCATCTCCATGTTTCCTTGTAGATCCGAGAAGTTTGAGCGAGAAGAATCGTTGTGCGGGGTGAATTCATAGGAGCCGAATCGAATCGGACTTCCCAGGTTTGGTGATGACGGTGTCGATGAAGATGTCGATGACATGACTGGATCGCCGATGACCGATCTTGTGCCGGTTTCCCACAGACGGCGCCAATTGTCGAGGGTGCTCCTCGGCAATGCCCTCCGATAGGGGCTTAGGGTTGATGGAATCCTGCAAACTGACACGAGACATCGGTTCAAACGAGGAGAGCGATTTACCCAGGTTCGGGGCCCTCGATGAGGTAAAACCCTTACATCCTGCCTGTCTGTTCTTGATTATGATGATAATAGGTTACAATGGGGTGCCGAATAGTTCGGCTAAGATCTCGTCGAGATGTTAAGCTCTACGGTGACCTAGCTCTAAGCTTCTGGTGGCTAAAATTGCTCAGATCGATTGTGTCCCTCGGCAGCCCCTCTCCTGGCCTTTATATAGGAGGCCAGGTCTCAAGAGGTCTAACCGAGTACGACTAGGTTTACAGTAGTTTTAGATCTAAACATTCCTTATTCGGCTGCTTCTTCGTCTTGCTTGTCAAGGAATCTTCTGGTGCACCATCCGGATGGGCCGCCTTTCCTCCAAGTGCCTTCACGGGCCTCCAATTAGGAAATATAGGATAGGGCAACGCCGGTTACCCGAAGGGTAGTGCCCACTTCACTCACTTTCTTGTATCTAGTTTAGTTTAGTTTAAAAGTAACTAAAACGTTTTATATTAATACATGGAGGGAGTATATATATCGTGCAAACGACAGTTGTTCATTGTTTGACCCAAGAGAGGGGGCTACTATTCCCAGCAATTTATACTCTTCTTATTATGTTGGAGAATACATCACGCCTTGTACACAAAGAAATGTAACTGTTCAATCAGAAATTAGTTGAGTGCCATTTTAGCAATTAGAAGTTTATAACTCATAACAAGATGCTTTAACGATCTCTACACAATAATGCTAGACTTACGGAACTTTTTTACGGGGAAGTTTTACGGAATAAGGTGGAGCAATTTGGTTGGTGCAAATCGTTTCCCTCCTGTAATTATAGAAAGCGAAATCCCCGTGACACTCCACTTCTGCCCGTAACTAGCATGCCGTAGAAAACAACCTATAAATGTTCGACGATATTCTGTGCAAATATATTTGAAATACGCGAGGGGAAATAGCCGGAGCTTATTAACTAAGCCTAGCTCCGGTGCTTAATAAATTGCCTAGCTAGTACTAGTGGGTTGCTTATGCAATGAGCTTTACGTGAAATTAAATCGTGATGTGCGGACTTCATCCGTATCCGGCATACAAATACGTATATGTGTCGGGCCGGAGACTGCCTGGTATGTACGTGATGTTAATGGAATCTTATCAAATAGACGGCCGGACACGGCATGTGCTACGTGCGCGCGCGTTAAGTTGGCCAGCTGCCTGGATCATGTGCCTATACGATCGATCGGCCGAGATGGCGCTCTCTCCAATTTTTGACTAGATACTAACCGGAAGCCATCTGGTGAGTTTCATGCGTGCACTTCACGGCAACGGAGTTAATGCAGATTCCTAACTGATTGAGGAGTAAAACGCGGTCACGCGGGTTTTGCCCACCGCCTCTGCTCCATCCCCGCTGCCTATATATACATGAGACCCGAACGAAAATCAGGGCACGGGGGGGAGAGAGGAGCCAGACCAGCGAAGGAAGGCGAAGAGAACCTCGTGGGCTTCGTGGCTGGCCGCTGGCGGCGGTCTCAGGTGGAGCCGCGCCGGCTGGCATCGCTTCCATGCTGCGACCTCCCTGTCTGAGCTCGCAACGGCAAGCACGAGCCGTCACCGGTGGACAGCGCCACGCCTGCAGTCTCGGGCGAGAGCTGCGTCGGCCAGCGTCATCGACAACATCTGTCCGGGAGCACTAGACGATCACCCAGCAGCACGTATCCTGCTGCGGGGGCTCTGTCTATCGGCGGAGAGCATGCACTCGGGGTAGTGTCGGCGAACCAGGATGACCGGCGCCGGCGACGATGTGCACTCTGAAGGGCTGACGTTCAGCATAACACGTACACCTTTTATCAGTGCATACTCTCTTTATCTTATTCAGCAGGTTTCATAAGGAGGGTGCGCCCCTGGTGGCAGCATGCTGTGCAGCAAGGAGGCTGCGGCTTACCCATGTCCTTTGGAGCGAGTCGGTAGCGCGACAACGATGACCAACGGGAGCAGCACCCGCTGTCGTATCGGCGGTGGCCTACATGCCGCTGCCCCATACCGAACTTCGCCTTCCTCTCGTGCAGGTGGCCGAGAGGAGAGGGCGACTTGGTGGACGCCATAAGGCTAACAAGCTCGCCGGAGATCAACAAGATCATGCCGGTCGTCTTCGCCGATGGTGAGGAAGCGACACTAATGTTCATATCTTTTTCTTCTTTGCATCTAGCATGGTGGTATCGATTACACTGTCAGCCGAGGCGCGGCTGACGCCGTGGGGTGATCGCTGTGGCTCCAAGTGATCTCGCGAGGCGTGTCTCCGGCAGCAAGGGAGGCACGGGGTTCGGCGAACTATCCACGTCTTCAACAGAGGCGCCGACGGCGGGGTCGGCTATCGCCGATCTACGTCCGCCCTCCTCTACCTCGACACTGCCTTGGCCATGCAGCCGAGGTGGTGCCGAGCCCGGTGCGTGCTATGTCGTCGCCGGAGGCGACGATGTGGATCCCGGCGCGCTCGCCACCGGGAACAATGCGCTCCGTTGGCGGAGGCGCCATTGACGGATCACTCCAAGCGCAGCCGCGACCGTCCGTACCACGGCCGCAATAGTGGTTGTCATCCTCACCTTCATCGACGTCTGAGTCTCACGGCTCGCAGTCGGGCTGTCATGAAGGACGGACGATCGGTCATGTTCTACGGAGTCAGCCGGACACTGCCCTGCTATCGCGTCATGGGCGGCGCCCTGCCGGCTCATCGTCGAGTCCTCCAGCTCGGGTGCAAACGTCCAGGGCAGTCGTCAGGTCGCCGCTGTGCCGCTCGTCCCTAACAGCACCTGGTCGATCCATCTTCAAGCTACGCACCCACGCGCCTTTGATGAGCTAGCTATTTGCTGGCTCAAACTCCATGCAGGGCAATGTCCATGCATATTTTTCCTCCTGAGCTATATACATGCGCAGCTAGCTGGATGGCCATGTCTCCCGTCTACGCGTGTGCACATCATTTGAGCTGTGCACTGTCGCCATTGTCACCGTCACCATCAAGCAGGACGCGACCGCCGACGTTGCCATCATGCTGGGCGCGGGTGTGTTTGGCCGCCGTCTTGGCCGGTGCGTGGCCAACGTCGCTGCCTACATCGCCTGTGCGCGGCCGCCGTCGCTGCCGTCGTGCTATAGGTGGCCGCTGTCGTCGCCTTCTCGGCGATGATGACAAGGTGGCATCATAGCTGCTCAGGGTGCACTAAGGATCCGAACTTCCGGTCGCTAGCCGAGCATTGCGCGCCGAGTGTACGTCGATGGGCGCATGAGCATCGCGAGCTGGTGTTACCGCCGGTCCGCGCGCATGCCATGAGCACGTGCGTGTGCATCTGCACCGTATAAATAGAGCCAAAGCTCTTTGCATGGATACATGTGCATACGTATTGTCAAAAGGTTCATGCACAATGAACTTGGCTGAGCTCTTCGCTGCTTCACGTCGCAAGCTACGCTGGAGCTGTGGTGCGTGTCGGAGTCCTTTGGTCGTGATGCTGCACGCCCACCCTCTTCGACGCATGCCATGTCGAGGCTGCCGCTGCCTCCGGCGGCACACTCGTCGACCACCAGGTACACACAACTTTGAAGCAATGTGTGTCTCCGTCTACTTCCGCATTGGGCCCTCTCTTGCTCTTCTCCCTATTTCTTTTCGTCTACATCGACACCTACACGATGTCCCCTCGAGACGAGACACCGTCTATATCGACATCTACATGGAGTCCCCTTGAGGCGAGGCTCCATCTACATCGACATCTTCACGGAGTCCCCAGCCTAGGCCAACTCCTGGAGGCGGGGCGCCGCCTACATCGATGCTTACGCGTAGCATCGAACCGCGGTGAAGCGGCGGACACCTGCAACGTCTATATCGGCCAAGCTCTTTCGCGTCATCATCTACAAGCGATGTCACCGCTAGCATGGTGGCATCACCCAGTCTTCTTCGACACCTACACCAACACCCACCCTCGATATCGTCCATGCGCCGACGAGGCGTAGTAATACTCCACCGAATTGTCTTCTTTCGATGAAGCAAACTACCACTTGCTTTGCCGACGAGGCAAAGTCAAGTCATCAAGTCCGACACCGACAAGGCGGACACAACCAGACCTGGCACCGACGAGGCGAAGGTCGCCCACATCTTCATCATCGGATATCGACAAGCCGGAGGCATATGGCTATGCATCGCCGAAGCGACGGATGGACTGCTCCACCATTCCGTCCTTCTCCCACTTCACCACCACCATCTTCTTGGAGAAGACGAGACTTGAAGACGATGACCATTGCAGCAGCTTAATCGGAGGTGGTTTGTGGGCTTGACACGCAGACGTAATTAAGCGAGAGCTTTCCGAGGCCTCGTGAACCAGAACACCGCAATCGCCATGTCATGTTGCCCGCACCAGCAGGCCACGGAGCGCATTCTATGGGATATTGTAATTTTGTTTCTCGTGACGAGATTAATAAAATGCATATTTCCCTTTCTTTTTTTATTTGTGTATTTAGGTACACTGGCACGCCCGCGTTTTTTGTTACATTTCGTGTCAAACAATTTAGTATTTCCTTCTTTTTTTTTACCCATACGTGGGTGCCTTATCCTAATGTCACAACAGCAAGCACATCTACACCAACTACATTGTTCATCTTTATCACCACTGTCTGCACATCCCGCTCAAAGTCGCTTTTCATTGAGAACAAGCAAGTGCGTGTATGCTTGCCCTATCTTAGTACGCTCCACGATAGCACGCAGCGGTAGGGTTCTGTTTCTCATCGCGCGCCGTCCAATCCAGGAGCGAGGCCCGCGTTAATCTTCGCCGTCTCTCCACTCACAGTTTCCCCAATGGGGTAAAACCCTAGCCGCGAGCCGCCGCCACCGTCATTCTCTTCCTCGTCCTCTCTTCCCCACGCGCCGGCATAGCCCTCCTCCTTGCATTGCGACGCCTCCCCGAGCCGCCTCCATGCAAGGTCCCGGCCCTCCTCCTTCATCCTTCTTCCTCGTTGAGCTCACACCACCCCCTCGCTCTGCCTCTCGTTCGTGCTCGATTGGTCGCAAAACGCGGGTTACGCACGCGTCCATGGCGGTAAGATAAGCTATGGCTGCAACTCCGATTTTCTTTCTCTTTTACTTATTCCTTCGAATCTCCCGCTTCTCTGGCAAGCGTCGTCCTTTGCTGGCTTGGGCTTGCCGGTGGCGCCTCTGCTGGCATCACCTTGCGCCTTGGCATGGCCATCCTTCTGCGCCTTGCGTGGCTTGCCGCGCTTGCGGCCTCCTGTCGAGGAAGAAGGCTCCCCTTCTTCCTGTCACCGTGGCCAGCATCCCACTGCTCCCGAGTGAGGAGCAGCTTCCCGCCGGTGGTGATGGGCCCCGACGAACACTGTGGCTCGTCGGTGTCGACGACCTTGAGGCGACCTATCGCCTCCTCGATAGTCATGGTGGAGAGGTCCAGCAGGGACTCGATCGAGCGAGCCATCTGCTTGTACTTCTCGGGGACGCAGCGAAAGAGCTTCTCCACAGCTCTCTCCTCGTCGTAAGCATCATCGCCGAACTGCACCATCTTCTGCAGCAGAGTGTTAAGACGGAGAGCAAAGTCATCAACGTCCTCACCTGGCTTGAAGGCCAGGTTCTCCCACTCCTTGCGAAGTGCCTGCAGTGTGGACTTGCGAGCACGGTCGCTGCCGATGCGTGCCGCGGCGATGGCGTCCCAAGCCTCCTTGGCAGTCTGCTTGTGGGAGAGGGAGAACTGCATCTCGGCCGAGACTGCGGCGATGAGGGCATCCAGCGCCCGTCGATCCTCATGATGGTCGACGTCGCCGTCGTGGACTGCCTCCCACATGTGCCGCACCTGGAGCCTGATCTTCATGATCGCGGCCCACTCGACGTAGTTGGTTTTGGTGAGGGTAGGCCACCCAACACCGGGACCAACATCCCTGACCACCGTCCGGACCCCGTAGAGGCCGCGGTCTTGGTCATCCCAGCCGCCACCGCCGTGCGCGCCTCCTCTGGGAGCGCCATCCCGAGGTGCGCGGGCGTGCTCGGCTGCCCACTGCGCTGCCCGCTGCGCCGCCTGTGGCGCCGCTGCGTCGACGCTGCCATCAGCAGAAACGGAGCTGTTGGCGTTGCCGCGCAGCACCTCGACCTCCGCCGCCGCTGCTTCTGCTGCTTCTACCTCCGCTCTGGCTGCTACCAGCTCCGCCGCTGCCAGCCTCGAAGCCCTTGCTTTCGCTGCAGCGGCTGCCGCGGCCACTCGTTCACGCTCCTTTGCCGCGGCGCGATCGGCCTCCTGCCGACGCCGCGTGCTGGAGGTAGCCGTGTGCTGAGAGTGGCCGTCGGACATGGCTCGCTGCTGGGGGGCTGAGCGCTGCTTCCGACGAGCTGCTGCTCGACAACCCGGATGGAGGGAAGTAACCAGGGGCAGTTGAGGCTGCTACTGGTTGGGGCTGCTCCCTTCCCTGTGAAGGGGAGGAGCAGGAGATGCTCAGGCTGCAAGACAACCTTGCTCTGATACCACTTGTCAGTATCTCTTGCCTCACTTTCATGAAGAAGAGGATGACACTAGGAGAGTTGGGGCAATTTCGTTGGTTTATTTCTCACACATCTCACACAATGCCATGCCAAACTGTGGGCACGGGGCTACAGATTTATAGCTGCTAGCCAGCCAGAATATGCTAGTCTAAAGATGCTAACTGCCAGTCCTAAAGATGCTAACTGCCAGTCCTAAAGATGCTAACTGTCAGTCCTTGATGCCTCTAAAAAGCAGTCAAAGATCAGGGATGCTATCCTATCCTAACCTGCTGTCCTTCACAAAGGATCATGTGTGTGCTGCAGTCCACATGAACATGTGTGTGCTGCAGCAACTCCACAAATACCAGAATACAATGACTTACTCATCATCTGAAACTTGTTGAGATCCGCACGACAGAAACTGTACGTGTACAAAGTTTGCATGAGCATGTTCAATTCGTGGGAATTCATGTGGATATTGACGTAATTAAAATAAAAGATTTACATGTTATTTTGATGAAAATTTGTTCAAATGAAAAATCACACCCTAGGGGCTTCCCCTACGGTTTCACTGTAAAAAAATGTTTAAATATTTGCTCTATTTGCATGTTGCTCTAGGACTGTCTGCTTTATTTGTTTACTACAATAAAATAAATTTATTAACCCCTGCCACCCTGCAATATTTATTTTAGTGGGAATCTAACCTTTTGTACTGTTTCAGGTGATCTAAAGTTCAGGAAAGCAATAGAAATGGCTTCTGATGACTCAAGCTTCCATGAACATTACCAACCTGTCCGGTCCTCCTGAAATGGTATCAAGCCAGACAAGGTTTTCTTACATACTATTTTCTTGCAAGGTACAACCTATTTGTCATATTTTGCTTCTTCATTTCTTCTTGAACAATATTGTCGATCGTGATTCACGTTTTCTTTTATAGCTTTATAGCGTAACAATAAAAGGTCAGGGTACTATGACTTTATAGCGGTGCTGTTTTCCTTTTTCTGCATTTCAAGTTTTGAAGGAATGCATACAATGTTTTTACTCCATAATAGCTTGATTCATAGGCCACAAAGAACCAAATTGAGATATGGCCAAAGACCATCCTAGGAGGCGCGCGGCGCTCCAAATTGTTTCAGTTCATCTAATTGCTTATTGACCAGGTTTTCTTATTTTTTTTGCACGCTCCAAATTGTTTCAGTTCATCTAATTGCTTATTGACCAGGTTTTCTTATTTTTCTTGTTTTCTGATCATACATCGATTCTGGGGCGATCATGGTCTGGAAGAACTTTAATTCCTGCACTACTTTAACTCTATTCCATTTTGTGCTTCTGCTTCTATATTTCTAACAATGCCAAGATTGTCTCGTGTTGTCCATCAGATACTTGGCATGGTTCCAATCATGTGTGTACGTCTTCCTTAAATGTTTTTTTTATGAAGCCCGGGTAAATATTGTTCATGTTAGAACGTGTATGCTCCGTTGCTCTAACCATTTTCACTCTTCCATTAATAAAATGACATATATAGTACATGTACATTCATTCATACAATGATAATCCTTCCAATTTCTGTAATTCTTTCTAGGAGATGTAATAGTAGTATTGTTAAAGGATTGCATGATAAGAATCTATTTCAGAGAGAATCTACTAATGAGAGTTTTTCATCTTAGGGTGCATATATAGCATTTTATCTCCAGTGTGAACAATTTTTAGGGTAGTTGCATTCCTGAGTATGCAGAGATCGGTAAGACGCTGCAAGATCGTTGCCTCTGCTAGATATAGGTTATGAACACCAGGACAATTGGATGGTAGAGGTCAGATCAGAGTATAATGAAGTTTCTAAAAAGAAGAGGAATGTGAGGTCCTACCCGTTTCATCATAAAATTCCCATGTATTGAGTATCTTAAGTTAGTTTTGCACTGTATTCATTTTCTACAATGCTTTTCTGCCTTCTCTTCCCATGTATTGAGTATCTTAAGTTAGTTTTGCACTGTATTCATTTTCTACAATGCTTTTCAGATCTGCCTTCTCTTTTGAGGTTGGAGATAGATTTTATGTATCTGCCATCTCCCCATCTTCCAACGGGCATCGTAATTGAGGCGATGATTGATCCTTTATAAATCTAATTATTCTAGGTGAATAGGATGGAATAAGGATCTATGTTCGCCATGGTTAATGCATAATTTAGCATTGCACTATTACTTTTTGTCCGTAAACTACCTCGTCTTTGGTGATGCACATACTTGCTTTGATTTATCTTCTTGGGCCGAAAAAACCACATTGTTCTATTATTGAAGAATTTATGTGAACTGTGTAAACTTGTTTTCATCATTCTGTTTTAATATTCACATTGAGTTGGGTTCAGCTCTCTTTTGCATTGTAATTTTTGATTAAACAAAGGTTTTGCACATACTTATCATCATGTTATTTATTTATATAGATCATCTAGAATGAATTCTTTGATTGATAAAATTATGATATCATGCTCCTTGCCTACTTAGTTTTTCCTATTTTGGTCGCAATTAGAAATCACACCACTTACCGAGGCCTTTTGGTTTCCCCTTTTTGTAAGAACTAATCGATGATGACATGACAGAGTTTCCTGGAAAGACGGTCATGCAGATTGGCATGCCAAGGTGATCCAAGACAGGTACCTCCCGTGACTTGGTGAAGCGCCTGACCAAGAGTTTCCACATCGAATACCAGACAGGGGTGTGCCAGCGGGAGAAGAGTGAACAAAGAGAACTACGACGGACGCTCAGAAGAATCGACCGAAGCATACGTCAAAAAGGAACTGACAGAAAACGAGATTAGGCAGCGATTAGGATGATGAGATTGTGCTGCAATTGTAGGGCATGGTGGATGTATGACTGTGAGAAATGTTTTAACTTTCAATTTAAATAAATGTGCAACCGTTGGGGTACTATACTATATCATATGAAGATCCAGTTTTCGGGGCATAATAGTTATATGTAGTTTTCTTGTATTGACGAGGCATTTGGGCAGCGGTTGGAGTTAACGGAGTGGATGAAAAATAAGCTAACACGCAAGATAAAAATATGGCTGCTATTAGGACGGAATTGGACACCTAATGTACGGTGAGGAGGCGCCCCATGGGGCGCCCCAACCACTAGTCTTCATCATAGGCGTGTGTGGCGCACAGTAGGCTTCTGATGGAATGCTGCTAGAGGAGGAGGTTGATGAAGAGAGATGCGACTACATAGTTGAGGAGTGAAAGAACCGTGGCGCGACTAGGGGGAGGGGTGAATAGTTGCTATACTAATTTTAGTGCCTTTTCAGGTTTAGGCAATGCGGAAGTAAAGATAGCGACTTTACCAACTACGGTGATCCTAATATGATACTATGCAAGGAAACAAGTAAAGCAAGCTATGAGCAAGTAAGAAGAAAACGAAACAACTGGGCGAACGGTAGTGGAGACGAGACACAATATGTTTCCCGCAGTTTCTCCCACAAAAGGGAGTACGTCAGCGTTGAGGAGGTGTGGACCACAAAGGTTAAACAACCACAAAGGCTTCACATTGTTCCTCGTGAAAACACCACAAAGGAGCCTTCACCTCTCCAGTATCAATGCCGGTCGAGGCGGCGATTCCTTCAACAGGGTTGGGGCGGGCTCCACAAAAACGGAAGCTCCCAACACCCTATGGGGCTAGCACAACACCAAGATATCCTCCATAGGAGCTCATATCCAAGAGATCCCATAATAGGAACCCTAGCTACAAGATACACAAAGGATTAGGTGGGATTGGCGAAATCTTTCTTGGTGGAACTATAGATCGGGATCTCCTCCACCACTTCTCAAAGTTTGGGCTTGATTGGTTGGATGGGGAGGGAGATCATCAAGATTTGAGCTCATCAACAATGGAGGTGAGAGAGAAAAAAATATCTAAATCGAGGTGTGGAAGAAGACCCCCTTTTATAGGGTGTCGTGGATATGACCACGGCAGATGCTACGGGGTAGCACATGAGAGGTACGGAGCAAGGCGGCGTTGGAGATTCCGGAAACGAGTCGGCACACGATGTACCCAGGTTCACGTCCCCTCGGTGGAGGATCGCTACGTCCTGCTATAAATCACTATGATCATAATGTCGCCAGCGTTAGGCGACTTGCTTTGTGGTAGCCGCCGAAGTCGGAGGGGGAGATTGGATCTAATGAGATATGATCTGAGGTGAGATGCCCCTCTAAGGGGTGCCCCTGGTGGCTTTATATAGGCAGCCACCTAGGGTTTACAAGTATAAGGCCGCTTGGGCCGCTACGCTTCCTTCATGGGCCTGCATGGTCCAGTCGCTCTTGGCTCCAGTCACTTGGGTGCATGGCCCAGTCGTCCGCCGACTGGAGCTGTCCTTGGATCTCTTCATCTGGCGAGTGAGCTGGGTGATGGGCCCCCTAGGGCGTATCCCCATCAGTAGTCCCCGAGCGCGTCGTGGATTCGGCGCGGGCTTGAGGCAGGGCGCGAAGAAGCTTGGCGATGGGTCGAGGTGAATCGGCGACGAGCTCCTGAAACAGAGGAAACAATCGTGAAACAGGAGGCAGTCGAAACGAGCCAGTCGGCATAGGCCAATCGGTGTGAACCAGTCGGCGTGAACCAGTCGGTGTGAGGCCCCGCCGGAAGCGCGGCGAGTGGCGAGGTTGGGCGACCGGCAAGTGGCGCTGTCTGAAGCGCGCCGAGTCCCCGAGCGTGGCGAGTGACAAGGTCGGGCGACCGGCGAGTAGCGCTGGCGGGAGCGCGCCAAGTCCCCGAGCGTGGCGAGTGGCGAGCTCGGGTGACCGGCGGGCGACGCTGTCTGGAGCGCGCCGAGTCCCCGAGCGTGGCGAGTGGCGAGCTCGGGCGACTGGCGAGTGGCGATGTCGGGCGAGTCAGCGACAGACTTGTTGAGTCCGTGCTGGGAGAATCCGCGTTTAGACGAGTACGCGGGAAGCTGATCAGGTCAAGCTCGACCGGGCGATTGAGACTGACCAGTCGCCGGCCGGATCGCCTCCTCTCCATGGATTGATTCCTCCGTGGTATGCACATAACAAATCACGTGAGATTAAGGATTAAAAATAATGAAGGGGCAAATCAATGAGCTAGAGGGATTCAGATTGAATTAACTAAACCCATCAATGCATGGCCATCTGCGCGTGACCAGCGCACGCACCAGGGGATGCGATGGATCAACCCGCGTCGTGCAGGTGTCAAGCTGGCGCCGATCGCCACAGAAAATGCGGCCGTGCTAGAATTTTCTTGGGGTCGTCGTGCATGATGAGCTGTTGATGAAGATAGAACACAACGAGATGTCAAGCCGCTGGAATGATGCTCAGTGTATCCAGTGGATGTAGTCCCCGAGGCTCAAGTTGTCGTCGATGACGGTGGCTTGAGTCTTATTTTCCTTGATATCTCGGCGTGTCACCCAAGCGGAATGAGTCCGCGAGTGCAGCGAGTGGCGAGCCGCGGAGGCTGGCGAGTCCGGGAGACTAGCGAGTGGCGGGCCGCGGAGGCTGGCGACTGGTGAGTCACGGAGACCGGCGAGTCCCCGAGCATGGCGAGTAGCGAGTCGCGGAGACCGGCGAGTCCCCGAGCATGGCGAGTGGCGAGCCGGGAGACCGGCGAGTCCCCGGGCACGGCGAGTGGCGAGTCGCGGAGACCGGCGAGTGGCGAGCCGCGGAGGCTGGCGATTGGCGGGTCCCCGAGCGTGGCGAGGACGAATCCCGGAGACCAGCGTCCGGCCAGTCCCCGAGCGTGGCGAAGGTGCAGGCGATGCTGATGGCAAAGATGGCGAGTAGGTCGCTGTGGCGACTAAGTAATTTTATGCTTGTCGCTGTGTTCCCCAGTCGCTTAGGCGATCCCGATGAAGGCTACCGCTTGACTGTTTTCCTTGCTGAGCTGGGCGTCCCCAGTCGTAGTACGTAGTCATATAGCGCGAGTAGCAGCCTCATGGGTGGCGTTTATTTGACGCTGTTTTTTATAGCGTGCCTCTCGTCGTGGCCCGTGGGGCCAGTCGCGTGGCGACTCCAAAGGGGTTCTTGATTTGGCGTGTTTTCCTTGGCGAGCCGCGGGTCCGTTTTGCGGAGTCCCTGGTCGAAGTACTTAGCCGTTCAAGTCACCTGCCTAAGGTAGAGGAGGGCGATTTGTTTGCCTGATGATTGCGGAGGCGAGTCGCATCTCGTGGCCCGGGAGGCCAGTCGCTTAGCGACCCCAAGGAGGGCTCCGTACTCGGCGTTTTTCCTGGACGCGTTGGGCCGCTGTGGCGACCTCGCTAGCGCAGTACTTAGCTTTTCAGGTCGCTCTGTCCAAGGTAGAGAGGGACATGGGTGCCCGGAGGCAGAGCCGAGCCGGTCATCTTGGCCCGTAAGGCCAGTCGAGCGTGCGACTCCAATGGAGGTCCTTCCCCTGGCGTCGCAGTGGTCGAGCCGGAGCTCGCACTACTTAGCCAGTTCGGGCTTCTCTGCCAAAGGTTGATGACGACAATTGAATTTTCATCCCGAGGGAAGAGGACACCCAGTGGTGAGGTGCGCGGCATGGCGCAGAGCCCTCTTTGGCGACTCGGAGTTGGCGAAGTCGACGCGGCGGACATGGTCTACGCGGCGGACTGGGGCGCGCTGTGGTGCAGTGGCGAGGTCGGGCGACCGGCGATTGGCGCTGGCGGGAGCGCGTCGAGTCCCCGAGCATGGAGGATGGCGAGCTTGGGCGACCAGCGAGTGGCGCTGTCTGGAGCGCGCCGAGTCCCCGAGCGTGGCAAGTGGCGAGCTCGGGCGATCGGCGAGTGGTGCTGTCTGGAGCGCGCCGAGTCCCCGAGCGTGGCGGATGGCGAGCTCGGGCGACCGGCGAGCGGCGCTGTCTGGAGCGCGCCGAGTCCCCGAGCGTGGTGGATGGCGAGCTCGGGCGACCGGCGAGCGTCACTGTCTAGAGCGCGCCGAGTCCCCGAGCGTGACGAGTGGCGAGAAGGCCGTTTTGCTGAGAAGGAGAAACAAGTACAACTGCAATAAGGTGTATTTATGAAATATATTGAACACTTGTAAATACGTGCAACTTGTAGATAAAACGCGCATTGTTAAATGGATCGGTTAGCGGTATGAAAGGTTTATGCGTATCTTTTCATGAGTAGGCAGACCTCCAGCATCAAACGCTTGCCGAGTAACAGGGACGCGATGCCAGCCGTTGAACCCGGGGACAAGGTTGGCCTTTTGGTACCCAGCCTCACTACTTCGACGGACGCGAATAAACAGCAGACAAAACCGAAACCGATCCCAATTGTGGTTATGTAGTCCCATGAGGGTTGTATGCGGATGCGTGATCGGCTTTGTGGATCAAACCAACAGGTGGATATGTTTTAAACTTGTACATACGTATATGTAAATGAACTTAGCTGTTAAACGTTGACAGAGTCGACGTGGTGGGCGAGTCGCTGAACGTGACAGATTCCGTGGAGGACGAGTCGCCGAGCATGGCGAGCCGGTGGTGACGAATCCACGGCGAACGAGGCCCTGAGCCTGGCGAGTAGGCAGCAGGAAAGTGCGCGACGGCGGGTCTGTGCTGGGCGAGTCCGCGCATCGATCGAAGTCGTTGGAGGCGTGCATGCATCCAGCGGTGTCCACCACGATCGGGACGAAGATGGTGTAGATGACCGGGCGTGCAACCGAGACGGACGTGGTTGCCGGCTCGCACAGTCACGAGCCCATGAACACACACGATTCTCCAAACCATGCGTACATAAAACTGATAAAAGTATCAAAACAAGATGAAAGAATTAGCTCTGAATTGATTGTAGAATAATAAATGCATGGAGAGAGATTGATTGGGTATCAAATCAAAGTATACTGTGCATGAACGATCTATGCATGGTGTGGATGATCGGTCTATGCATGGAGAAAATAAAACGCAGGCGTGCTGCTGCCGTGCTTGAACAAGACATGTTCTGGTTGATTCCTCGATCGCGTGTGCTTTGGTTGATCAGCCGGCATGTCGTGGTGTTATGTAACTCCAAGATTGTTTCTCTCGTGTCCAGGAGACATACATACATACGGAGAAACATGCAGGCATTAGAAGATTATTAGATGTAGCCTTAATAAAATAATCAATCCATTGCATGATCAATGAAAGAGATAACGAGATGAAGTATAGAAAACCGATTGGAGATGTGGCCGGGTGAATCGCCGAGCGCAGCGATTCCGCGAAGGCGAGTCGCCGAGCATGACGAGCCGATGGCGACGAGTCCACGGCAAACGAGGCCCTGAGCCTGGCGAGTAGGCAGCAGGCGAGTGCGCGACGACGGGTCCGCCCTGGCAAGTCCGGGCTGGGCGAGTTCACGTTTAGGCGAATCGGCGATAGGCGAGCCGGCGGCGGGCGAGTCGGCGGCGGGCGGAGTCCCCAAGTATGGCGAGTCCGTGCTATGCGAGTTGGCGACAGACGAGCCGGTGGCGGGCGAGTCGGCGGCGGGCGGAGTCCTCGAGTGTGACGAGTCCGCAGCGGGCAAGTGCGCGGTGGCGGGCTTCGCCGAGCATGGCGAGTCGCAGCCATAGCGGCGACGCTGTCGATGGTGAGGTGGTGTTCAGCCGCGACGACGAAGAGTCGGAGTAGTTTGCGATGGTGCAGTCGATTTGGCCTTCGGACGAAGCCGTGGCGACGACTCGGTCAACCCTCTTAAGGCGCCTTCCGCCGCCAGAACTGCAGCGCCGAATGCTCCCGTCGGTGTTGCTGGCGGCATTCAGTCGGGCAGCCCAAGTCGGCGACCTGGACCTTTTTGATCGTGTTCCTCATGCACGTATACCTTTAATTTCCGCATGGAGTAGTAGACAGCAAGAAACGTATGCGCCTCGATCAGGTACAAACAGCGGACAGCGGCAACGACCGCGGAGACGATGGACATCGCCAGATTGGCCTGATCGCTCCCGACGCGATTGAGCTGTCCAGATACGATCTGGCCGTCATTGTTGGAGGTGATGGATCCCGCCTGGATTATCATCTCTCCATGCACCGCTTGTCCGCCGTTGGAGTCCGCGCTGGGCGTCGGAGCGTTGGTCGGAGTCGGGCGGCCAGAGCTGGCGTCCAGGCCTTTCGATCGTGTTCCTCGTGCGTGTATACATCAATGATAATACAATAGAGCAGTATATTAGACCAATTCAGAAACGCTAAACGAAAGACGATCAGCCAAAAGTGGGATCATACACATAGATAGTTGCTTTCTTCGTAATTAAATCAAAGGAAAGTGAGGATGCGATCTTAGCTTTCACGCGTGAACGAGTGGAGAATCCTTTCATGCCTCGGCACAGCAACAGTTAAGATGCGCAGGCATTGAAAGATGCGGCCGATCGCCATGGAGAGCACACCCAAGTCCGCGCGATGCAGTTTTCATGGCCATCGCTTGTGCGGCGGGAGTCAGATGCAATCTTAGGATTGAAGATGATGATGGGTCTCGCCCGGATCACCACTCCAAGCGCCGCATGCCCCACGGTGGGCGCCACTGTCGTGGATATGACCACGGCAGATGCTACGGGGTAGCACATGAGAGGTACGGAGCAAGGCGGCGTTGGAGATTCCGGAAACGAGTCGGCACACGATGTACCCAGGTTCACGTCCCCTCGGTGGAGGATCGCTACGTCCTGCTATAAATCACTATGATCATAATGTCGCCAGCGTTAGGCGACTTGCTTTGTGGTAGCCGCCGAAGTCGGTGGGGGAGATTGGATCTAATGAGATATGATCTGAGGTGAGATGCCCCTCTAAGGGGTGCCCCTGGTGGCTTTATATAGGCAGCCACCTAGGGTTTACAAGTATAAGGCCGCTTGGGCCGCTACGCTTCCTTCATGGGCCTGCATGGTCCAGTCGCTCTTGGCTCCAGTCACTTGGGCGCATGGCCCAGTCGTCCGCCGACTGGAGCTGTCCTGGGATCTCTTCATCTGGCGAGTGAGCTGGGTGATGGGCCCCCTAGGGCGTATCCCCATCATAGGGGTCCATGAATCCAACCGTTATGTTCAGGTTTTGCACAACCGGTACTACCGCTTTGTGAAGCGGTATTACCGCCTTAGGGTAAACTCAACCCTTCGGCGAAGGACACGTGGGGCTCAACCGGTACTACTGGTGTCGGTACCATCAAGGTACCAGACATGATCTCTGTGGGCCCCTGATTACAGTCTGGTACCATTGCGGTACTTGGACGGAAGTGCCGCACGTGTTTGCTTAACCGGTACATGGCCAGTACCTGGTCGGAACTACCGCGTTTCACCATCATTGGTGACTCAAGCGGTTGTGCCGGTCCAGGTACCGTCAAGGTACCGGCAAGCACTCTGTGAGTTTTCCCGAAAAGGCGGTATTGCCAGCGGTACCTCGACCGGTATTACCGGTCCTGAAAGGGAGCGGTAGTACCGCCGTGAGGTTCAAGGCTGACGTGTACCTGGTGCTGAAGGCGGTAGTGGTACTACCGCTCTCAGCACCGGTACTACCGGGTTTGCTAAAACCTGTTTCTTTTCTTCACCTCTCCAACCATGTCGATTTGCGACACACACACAAAACCAGAAAATCTATCAACTACTAACTTCAGTCTTCCGATCTTGAGGCGTTCAACAAGAACACCGTGCACCTGCAAATCTTCAAAGCAACTATGCACACGGTAAATATATTTGAGTGTTGTTAGCAAACAAACAAAACAATATAGAGAAACCTTGCTCTTTCAATCTCCCCCTTTTTGGTGTTTGATGACAACACAATAATTTGCAATATACTTGCAACCCTTTCATAAGCCTAGGTTAGCCCGTACAGGACTAGAACGCGAACCGTTTTTTCCCTCGTCGCTCGTGAGAAGCGGCGGCGGGATCCAATCTTCCCAATCTCTGGCCAGGGCGTTGGGCCTAGTTTCCTCTCCCTCCGCTTGCCGCTCTAGCGGCGGCATGAGGGAGGGGGAACCTTGTTCCTCCATTCTGGCCTAGTAGTTAGGCTTAGTTTTTATCTCCTATGGTGCGTCGTTGGGGTGGTGGGAGCGGCGTCCGGGCAAATAAATCTGCCACAACTCCACTCCCACACCGGTGGTGACCTTCACGGCGGCGTCTCGGAGTTGTTGGCAACGTGTGCTTGTCAATCTTTCAGGTTGGCAGCTTGGTCTTCTCGCCGTTCTTCAGATCTGGCGAGATCTATTTCTTGATGTGTCATTGGTGTTTGTCATTGTCCACAACGGCGCTAGGGGCCGGGGCGAGGTGGTTCTTCTGGAGCAAAGATGTTGGTCCGGAGGTGGTGGTTATGCCGTTCTTCTCCGACTTCATCGATGGGAGGCGGCGTATCTTGGTCCAAGACAACACGGGACGTCCCCCGGTCGACGTGCCACAACGACATGTGCCTCGCTGCTTGCAGCAGGCTTGTTCATCGACTCACAAAGCCTCGTTGGCGATGGTGCCTTTTTGGATCTTGCAACGGTGGAGGCTCGGCGTTTCTTCTTGCGTTTGCCTCGGCGGCATTGGAATTGGACGGCGGTCGCTTGCTACGGTGGTTGCAGGAAACCCTAGGGATCGTTTTGTATTTCTCGATCTTTTAGGATTTTATCTGCAAATTCAGGATAATCATTTTATCCTGGTTTTTCTTTTAGTTTCCACATGTGTTGCTTCATGTAACTTGGTGTTCGATTAATGAAATATGTGGTTACTCTCAAAAAGAATTGCTATATAGCACAAGATATTATGATATGATTTGAGATTTGCAAAATATAGACGGAGCTCCCCCTAGATGTGTGCATAATTGAAATATGCATTTGTATAAATGCACATCATCCTAGGAACAAAACTCCCCCTATATTTTACAAACCAAGAACATATGCAACAACGGATATATGACATGATATATAGCATAGGCCCAACTTGAGGCAACACAACTAGATACAAGGGGTTTGGGTGCATGTACCTTTGCCTTGGGAAAACCCAAAATCCAATACTTGTGCCTCCATTGAGATGATATAGCCAGTACATATGAATACCGAAATCCAACATTGAGGCATACCATAATTAAGTCTTATTACAAACCGAGTGAATAGAATAAAGTCTCAAATACGAATAGAGTTTTTGATAACTAGGGATAAAAGTGATGCTAAGGCCGAAAATACCAATACGAAGCACCAAGCCCTTGGCATCCCCATGCAAATTCCCGTTCCAAATACAACAAATTCTCCCCCTTTGGCATCGGAACACCAAAAAGGTAGAAGAAGCATGCTAACGGCCCAAGGGGATCACTCGTCATCATCATCCTCATCCTCATCGTCCTCGTCCTCCTCATCACCTTCGTCTTCCTCCTCATCTTCGTCTTCCTCCTCATCATGAGCTTGAGCGCGGGGTGGAGAAGAGTGATCCCAAGGGTCATCCCTTTCAGGGAGGGAGTCTTCGTAGCTCGTCCACTTGTGCTTGGACTTCCATTCCTCGGGAGGGGTGGTGATGTTCTAGGAGCCATCGGATACGGGGAGACCCATGTGGACCATCATGGCCTTTTGGCGTTGGCGGATCTTCTTGTTTTGCTCATGTTCATAGTACATCTTGTCTTGGAGGTCCTTCTTGAGACAAAAGGACTTCTTGAGGCATGCGGTGAGCTTGGAAAACCAACTCTTGGTCTTGGCAGAAGGAGGCATGTAGTCGGAATCATCACTATCGACCTCATTCTCTTCACCCTTGTCATTGGGAGCACCGGGGCCATACCTTGGCAACAAGTGAGTCTTGATCACCGGGTTGCGCACAAGATGAGTTGTGAGGCATCCACATTGAGTGAGGAGGTCAACCCTCTCATCTTGGCTCCACTTGGTGCAAATGAGCTTCATGATGTAGGGAGCATAAGCGGTGAGCTTGCGGAGAAGAGCACACTCACACATCTCGTGCCAAATTTAGTCCATGACGTCTAATTGCTTGCTGCTGCCTTTGTTGAGGTGAGTGAGCACCATGAGGTTGATGAGGAACCCATGGACTTCATCGAGGTTGCCCTTCTTAGGGTTGACGGTGTTGCGGAAGACCCGGAGCATGATGTCGTAGGTGGGAAGGAGGTCATAGACACTCCCGCACACCGCCCGTCCGGAAAGATAGAGGTCAACCATCTTGTCCTTCCTCAGCGGCTTGTGAGCGAGGTGAACCCCGAAGACGTTGAAGTTGTTGTGGGCGGCGAGTTGATAGCCGAGACCGTGTGCAAATTCCCAATTGGCCCTCATGAGGTGCTCCTTTGTCATCCAAGTGAGAGAGCGGACGCCATTTTCATCAATATCACATTGTACGGTGGCATAGAACTGACAGATGATCTCCTTGGAGAATGGATGGTTGAAAGTCATCAATGGGAGGAGCCCCAACTCTTCACAGATTTCCTTGGCCGAATTATTTGGGCTCAGAATCAAGCTTCATAAAGTTGATAGACCATTGGGGGCAGCAATAAAAGTCCTTGGTACCATAGACCTCCTCGTAGATCTTATCTTGGTTCTTGTGGTAGAAGTAGGGATTGGGGCACACGCGGACATTCTTATCAAGAACATAGGGGTTGACATTGCGGATCTCCAAGAATTGTCTCTTTGACAACTCATTCATAGGCTTGATGGGTCCCGTGGCGGTCCTCTTCTTGGTTGCCGCTGCTCGTTGTCTCTTGGTGGTGCGAGGAGAAAGTAGTTTTTCTTCTTCAATATCTTGATGGCGAGAAGAGACGGGATGATTCCTTTTCTTGGAAGCTCGAGGCTTGGAACCTGTGAACAACAGAGGTTGTAGAGGGAATAGGAGATAAGTGCACAAGCCCTGGAGGTGTAAAGCATGAGACCCGAACAAGCAACATTTGTGAAAAGTTGTTTCAAGCGGTAGTACTGCTGCCAGGTCCGGTAGTACCGGTCAAGACCGGTAGTACCAGTCAGAAATAACCAGTATTACCGCTCGAGTCCAGCATGCCCAGATCTGGAAATGGTCCATGTCATTGAGGTCCAAAACTTCACACAACGTAGCTAGCTAGTATCTACACACATGGAATAGATTTCTAGGGTGAATCTCCACCAAAAACTCCAAGAACCTTAGCCTATTCTTCTAGGGAATCCAACAAACCCTAGAGAGGAAGGATGGAGTTCATATCGGAGGCCATGGTGGAGAAGGAGGTGGGGAGGCTTATCAACGGAGGAGATGGAGCCGAGTATGGCCGAAGGAGTAGATCGGGGCGGATCTCCTCGGGGATCTTTGAGTCGGCGGCGTGCTTTGACTTGAAATGGGTTGGGGGAAAAGAGGTGGACTATGTGGCCCAGCCCCGACCCAGTACCTTATGTCAAAACACGAAGCGGTAGTACCAGTCGCAAAAGCGGTAGTACCGCTTCTGGATACTAACCGGTACCTCAGGAGGCAGTACCGTTCCATGGAAAAATTATGACAATGTCAGAACACTGCAATGGGGCGGTAGTACCGGACTGACCACCGGTAGTACCGGCTGCCAAAGTCCAGAAATACTAGATTTTATGTGGGGGCTTGTGCATTTAGTCGAAATTAGTTTTTGAGGTAGGGAATGGCTTGGGATTAGATATTGTAACTGGTAAAGGTACTATTCATACGAGTTTGCAAGAAATCAACAAGGAAAATCCAAACTTAGATGAATCTCCCAAAAATAAACAAAAGAAAAAGTGGGGGTAAAACCAAACGCAAAAGAAAGCAAGAGAAACTCAAAGAAGGTCAAAAGAAACCAAAGAGAACACAAACTCATCAAGGAGGAGGTTGGTGGCCGAGGCCGTCGTGTAAGAGTATAATAGCGTGAGGTCACATAGATGTATCTAGGACTCACAACTAAGACTCAACATGAAGCTCATTTAGTCACTTGATTGACAAATAGAGTATGTTTTTTGTTTTCTTTATGCATTATGGGGGAGGGATAGCTCAATAGGTTTAAACGGCACTCCCCCTATGTCCATGCGTTCTTTCCATCAAGACATTAGCTAAAAGAGTGGTATGTGCACACGACGGTCAATCAAAATTCGACGGATCTATGATATTTATCTCATGCATCAACTCGATGAATATTTTCTTGTCCAAAGGCTTGGTGAAGATGTCCGCCAACTGATCCCTAGTGCCAATGAAATATAGAACAGTATCGCCCCTAGCAATGTGATCCCGAATGAAGTGATTATGTATCTCAATGTGCTTCGTGTTGGAGATATGCCCAAGAGGCAATAATAAAGTGGTTATTATTATATCTTTGTGTTTATGATAAATGTTTGCATTCCATGCTATAATTGTATTAACCGAAAACATTAATACTTATGTGCTATGTAAACATAAAAGAGTCCCTAGTAAGCCTCTTGTTAAGCTAGCTTGTTGATTAAATGATGATCATGGTTTCCTGATCATGAACATTGGATGTTGTTATAACAAGGTTATGTCATTAGGAGAATGATATAATGGACACACACCCATAATAAGCATAGCATAAGATCAAGTCATTAAGTTCGTCTTGCTATAAGCTTCGATACATAGTAACCTAATCATCCTTCGACCATGAGATCTTGTAAATCACTTACACCGGATGGGTACTTTGATTACATCAAATGCCAGTTCGTAAATGGGTGGCTATAAAGATGGGATTAAGTATTCGGAAAGTATGAGTTGAGGCATATGGATTAGGAGTGGGATTTGTCCATTTTGATGATGGATAGATATACTCTGGGCCCTCTCGGTGGAATGTCATTCAATTAGATTACAAGCATGTGACTAGATCACAAGGGATGACATACCATGGTACGAGTAAAGAGTACTTGTCGGTAACGAGGTTGAAATAGGTATAGAGATACCGATGATCAAACCTCGAATAAGTAAAGTATCACGCGACAAAGGGAATCAGTATCGTATGTTAATGGTTCATTCGATCACTAAGTTATCGTTGAATATGTGGGAGCCATTATGGATCTCCAGGTCCCGCTATTGGTTATTGATCGGAGAGGAGTCTCGATCATGTCTGCATAATTCACGAACCGTAGGGTGACACACTTAAGGTTCGATGTCGTATAGTAGATATGGAATATGAGTTGGAGACCGAATATTTTTCAGAGTCTCCGATGGGATCCAGGACATCACGAGGAGGTCCGGAATGGTCCAAAGAGTAAGATTCATGTAAGGCAAGTTATTTTTCGGGGTTTAGAAAAGTTTGGGTTTTTTCTGGTGGAAGACCGAGAAGCTTCTAGAAGGTTCCAAAGGGTCCACCCATGGGCCCAAGACCCCGGGAGGGGCCACCTGAGCCGAGGGGATGCTTCCTTGCCCTAATGGGCTAGGCTCACCAGCCCTCAAGGCCCATACTGGCCATACCCCTTAGGGTTTAGGGGAAACCCTAAATAAGGTAGGCTTGGGGGGAAGGAATGTTACACCTCCCCCTTGCGCCGGCCTTAGATGGGTTTGGGCTTGGGGGGAAACCCTAGCCGACCTCCCCACTATATAAAGAGGGGAGGGGTGGCCGGCCAAAGCCCCCACCTAAAACCCTAAGTCTACCAACTCTCCTCCCTCCCAGTTTTTCCAGTTCAGGCTTAGGCGAAGCCCTGCAGGAATTCTCCTCCACCACCACCACCACCACCACCATGCCGTCGTGCTGCTGGGATTCCGAGGGGATCTACCACCTCCGCTGCCCACTGGAACGGGGAAGGAAGGATGTCATCGACACCGTACGTGTGACCGAGTACGAAAGTGATGCCGGATTGCAGCACTGGAACGATCGTCTACATTAACCACGAGATCTGATCTCGTTAAAGCTTTGGATCTTCGAGGGTTAGTCTCTCTTCTTTCTCGTTGCTCCGATCTCGTAGATTAGATCTTGGCTATTCCATAGATCTTGGTTTTATTCGTTTTTGCGGTAGATTTTTTTTTTGTTTTCTATGCAACGAACCCTTCACTTTGTCTTTGCTATGAAGTACCAGATTGTAGGCGATCTTGATGGCACTCTCGTTGTCGCATAAAAGAGGCACCTTGCTATAGTCAAGTCCATAATCCTGCAAGGTTTGCCTCATCCACAAAATCTGAGCGCAACTACTTGCCGCGGTAACATACTCGGCCTCGGCGGTAGAGACGGAGACACAATTTTGCAACTTCGAATACCAACACATCGCCCAAGGAAGTGACAAGCACCAGATGTAGACTTCCTATCAACCTTGTCACCGGCTCAATCCAAATCGGTGAATCCACACAATGAGAAGTCCGTGTCCTTGGGGTACCATAGTCCAAAGTTGGGGGTATCAACCAAATACCGGAAGATCCTCTTCACCGTCGTAAGGTGGATTTATTTTGGACTTGCTTGAAACGGTGCGCACATACCTACACTCAACATGATATCTGGACATGAAGCACATAGGTAAAGAAGCGAACCTATCATGGAGTGGGCAGCACCCTTCTGTCTTCGGGGCAGCACCCTCTCCAGCGGCAGCCGGGGCCGGATCGCGTCTGAACTTCCCAACAAAAAGTTGCGTGCGCTTGGCGACTCGTGCCTTGCTTAGCTGGACTTGAGTTGGGTCTGTGTCCTCTGCCGGAGAAACCGGGCGGCCCAGGAGCTCTTTGTCCTCCAGGCCTGGTGCGAGGCGGTCAAGGTTGGCGAAGATGTGAGAAGTTGCCTTCTCCAGGAGTGTAAGGCTTACTTTTTTGACGTAAGCTTCCCACTTAGGAGTGGCCTCCTCCAGCGAGTGCACGATGCGGTCAAAGAGCTCCAGGAAAGCCCCGGGCTCATTGGAGGCCAAGAGAGCATCAATACCCATGGAGTTTGCACCACTGCTGGGAAGACACTGCTTCGCGTGAAAAAACAGATCGCGGTACATTTTACCTTGGTGTTCGCCAAGGTGCTTCTTCTGCAGAAGCTCGAAGGACAGCTCTTCCACCTCCTTCTGCAGGGAAGCCACCTACTTCCTTTCTTGAGCAAGGTCCTTCTCTAGCTCTTCAACACGAGCGCAGGCGACTTTTCTGCTGTCGACCTCTTTGCTAAGGTGATGTAGCCCCGCCTAAGGCCGACACTACACCAAGACAAACTAGTCCCCCAAGTGGATCGATGACTCGAGCCTGAGTGAAAGCTCTACATGAAAAGGTGAACCCAATCCTCTCGACGCTCGACCTTGGAACTACTTTGGATGGAATGCTACCTCATGCCAATGTACTTTGTGTCATCCGGTACGAGTCTCGAGAGGAGTACGTCAAGGGTGGCCCAATGCCTGACAAGGAAGAAGGAGAAGAAGAGCTGCAGCCGGAGGCCACCATCCAGGACCGGCAATGCCGGCCTCAAGTCGCCGGCACTGCCGGCCTACTCACCCCGGCACTGCCGGCACTGCCGGCCTGCTCACCCGGACACTTCCGGCCCCAAGTCGCCGGCACTGCCTCCCAAACCTCCTGAAGACGTCCCAACAAGCCTGGCCGGCAATGCCATCCCCACTGACATAGGCATCCCCAATGGGCCTGCCGAAGATGGTACCCGGGGTTTACTGAAGGCCCAGGACTCGAAGAATAAGAAGATTCGGGAGCCCAAGATGTTAGTAAGGAAAGCTAGAGTTGTATTAGGAAATATAGAGACTTGTAACTTCACGGGACGGGTTAGAAACCCTCCCGGACTCTGTAACTTGTGTATGACGAATCCCTCGGCTCCACCTCCTATATAAGGGGGAGTCGAAGGACAAAGAAGGGATCGAATCTATTGTCAACAGAACCCTAGTTTTTACAATCAGCGAGTACTTTTCGGCTGAAACCTTCGAGATCTACTTGCCCTCTACTTCTAACAAAACCCTAGTCTACAATATGTAGGCATTGACAAGTTAATCCCTTGTCAATTGGCGCCGTCTGTGGGAATTAGAGGTGTCAAGGATCTGATCTCGATGGCACGTTCAAGATCGTCGACTTCGTCGGTAGCAAGCAACGCGATGGATCGAGGTAAACGGATCGAAACTGATCTAGTCAATTTTATTCCTCACCCGCCCTCCCGTTTGGATGCATGTGCATATCTGGAGGAGCCCATCGTGATGACGTTCGGAGAATTCCGATTCGGCGTCGACAAGGAAGGATCTTATCGTCTCGAAGTTTCGATCTCGTCGGAATTATCAGCGATCGATTCTGACTTTTCGTCGAGAGATGAAGAGCTTTCGTCGCCACGCTTCATCAACACCAAGGCAAGCGGAAAGCTCGCCAGGATCTTCAGCGACACGTCCTTCGAGTCGTCTGCGGACTCTATAAGCACGACTCCGTCATTGGGCTTCAACTTCATCGACAACTGCTGTCATTGGAAAGGTCTTCACCAATCTCTATGATGGTGTCACCAATCCCGATAAAAATCAACATTCAAAATATCATCAGGTCTATACAATTGAGGAGACAAACCGAGCAAACCGGAGACGTCGAGGCTTTCGACAATTTGGGAAATCCATACGTTGATCCCGCTGATCTCAGAAGAGGTCTAGGCACAAAATATGTCGGGACCACTCCACGTCTAAGAGTTCAGCTCCCGCAGGCAGCGTGGGATAGAGCCGCAGCCATGGATGGTTCAGAACCAATGACCACAACTGCTCTGCAGAAGAATTACAAGCCTATCAATACGACTTGCTCGTGTGAGTAGGGAGTTGGGAAAACAGACACCTCCCGAATAGAAGAAAGGAGGCAGCCTCCGCGTCAAGCAAGCGAGCAGAGCTAAGTCGACAATCAGAACTTCGAGATATAGTCATAGAGAAGCTCGGAGGAGAGCAAGATCTCTTGCAAAATATACCTGAAGAAGAGAGAGGAAATATAATTCAAAATCTCGACATGTCCTTCATGACGATTGATACAAGGGGAAATATTATCCCGAAAACACCAGAAGCTGGGTACATGGCAACGCAAGCTTATATCCTCACGTCCAGACCACCTCCGGGGACCCGAGAGAAGCATTATTTAACATGGCAATGGCTGGAGTTGGAGTCATGGGAACAGCGTTCGCAGCTACACCTCCCGAAGGAACCGCAAGGCAAAATAGTCCGCGACCCACCGCAGCAGTGCAAGATCCACCGAGAGCAAGTGGAGCAAGGGATACAGCGGCTCAAGCAAGGGTGGATAGAGCGCGACAAGAAAAAAGAGAACATCGGCATTCACCGGAAGATGCAGAGGAAGATATGTGTGGGCTCCCGTATTTTACGAGACGAGTTCGAAAAACTCGAGTCCCGTCAGGATTTAAGTTACCCGAAAATTTCAAGAAATTTGACGGTTTACAGGATCCCGAGGATTGGCAAGTTGATTACCACAAGATGGTGAAGTTGATAGGCGGAACCAGGGCAACATCCATGCAGAGCATTCATGTACACTTGAGCGGAGCCGCGCGATCTTGGATAAAGAAACTTCCCCCAGGTTCCATTGATAGTTGGGATAGTTTTGAGGATATCTTCGTGAAGAATTTCCGATCCACTTGCAAGAAACCCGCGTCATTAGAAGAGCTGAGGGCGTGTAGACAGAAACACGATGAATCAATGAGGAAATATATACATAGGTGGAATATCATCAAAAACTCGGCAGAGGATATATCTGACGAGAGGGCAATAGATGTCGTGGCAGGAATTCGACGAGAGATTTCGTCGAAGACTTAGGGAGAAACAACCCTAAAACAATATCAGACCGATGGAAATAGCAAACAGATGGGCAGATGGAGAAGATGCTATACACAACAAGCGACATAGGTCGCCAGAAGAGGACCGCAGTCGAAATTTTCAAAATCGACGACGATTCTCTCGACAGTTCTATAATAATGATGCTCCTGGCCACATATCAGCTGGTTTCCAAGGAAATTCTGGAGGAAACAGTCAAGATGATTATCGAAGAAGTAACGAGCAACAAGGCGACAACAGAGGTGACTTCCGTAGTAACAGGCAAAATAGTGGGCCAAGGTTTCAGAGACCATATGTATCTCCCGAGGATATGATGAATGGGCCGTGTCAGATGCATTTTTATCTCGACAACAATGGGAAAAGGCAGTCAGGACATCTGCAGAACGATTGTCGCAATTTTCAAGCAATATTGCGGGCCGCAGGGATAGCCAATGCCCAAGCAATGAATAGAAACCCCCAAGGACCTAGGAGTGAGATCCACTTGCCACCTCATCCCGCAATTACGGATGAAAATCGGCACTAGCTCAGAATAGCGGCAGCACCACACCCACCTCCATATGTTGACCCTAATTCCAACGGTGCGGTCTCAATGATTCAGAAAGCTAGGCCGTCCAATAGAGCTCAGAAAGTAATATCACGGCAAGTGTTCATGGCAGAGAAGATGCCTCCACCAACAATGAGTACTTAAATTGGTCGGGACAGGACATTGGTTTCACAATTGCGGATCACCCGCAGCAAGTTCCTCGACCAGGGCAATCTGCACTTATCTTACCTGCAATCGCTGGTTTTGACGTGTCGAGAGTCTTTATAGATGGCGGCAGCAGCTTAAACCTTATGTATGCAGATACATTAAGGAAGATGAACATATCCCTGGCAAATCTAAAACCAATCGACACACGTTTCCACGGAATCACGCCAGAGAAGCCGAGCTATCCGTTGGGGAAGATCAATCTCGACGTATAGTTTGGGACCCGAGAAAACTACAGGATAGAGAAGCTGGAGTTTGAAGTCGTGGATTTCCCGTCGCAATATCACGCCTTATTGGGACGACCAGCATATGCCAGGTTTATGGCGGTACCACATTACACGTACTGTTGTGGAGGTTGCCTGGACCTAAAGGACCAATTACACCAAGGGAAGTTTCGCGCTAGATAAATGCGACAAGGATTTTCATCGATGTCGAAACTTTCGATGCAAGCAGAGTATATGGCGTCAAGGCTCACAACTGATTATGATGTGTTGCCAGATACAGGAAGGCCACTCAGGGAACCAACTTTTAACACTGCTAAGGACTCAAAAGAGGTGCAGATCCACCCGACGGATCCAAAGAAAACGACGTCCATTGCAACAAACATGGACCTCGCATAGGAAAGCGCGCTCGTCGAGTTCCTCCGTGAGCACTGGAAATCTTCGCATGGTGTCCAGCTGACATGCCAGGAGTACCCAGGGAACTTGCCGAGCACCACCTAAACTTGGATCCAATAGCGAGGCCAATCAAACAACCTTTGCGGCGTTTTTCGGAACCAAACCGCAAAGCTATGCTGTCAGAAATCGATCGGCTCAGAGAAGCTGGTTTTATTAAAGAGATATCTACAGAAGCTACGTGGGTAGCTAACCTAGTGATGGTGCCGAAGAAAAACACGAAAGTCCTTCGCATGTGTGTCGACTTTACGTGTCTCAATAAACACTGTCCAAAGATCACTTTCCTCCCAAGCATCGATCAAATCATCGACTCCACGGCAGGATGTGAACGTCTTTCCTGGACGCATATTCTGGTTATAACCAGATCAGATTAAAAGAAGATGATGAAGCCAAGACAGCGTTCATAACACCTTATGGCATGTTCTGTTATAGAACAATGCCTTTTGGTCTAAAAAACGCGGGAGCAACATATCAGCGGATGATGCAAAAGTGCCTTGCAACACAGATTGGAAAAATGTACAAGTCTACATTGATGATGTCGTCATAACATCAAAAAAGGACAACGCTGATCGAAGATTTGAAAGAAACCTTCGACAACCTCGACAAGTTCTGCCTCTAACAATGAGGCAGAATATGAAGCTCTCATACACGGGATGAAGATGGCGAAAGCTTGTGGTGCAACCCGACTGAAAATCTATGGCGACTCACAATTGGTGGCTCAGCAGGTCATGAATCAATGTGATGCAGTCAACGAAAGTATGATAGCATACAAGGAGATGTATAACGAGCTAGAAAAACTGTTTGATGGATGCGAGGTAAATCACATCAGCAGGTTGAGCAATGATGAAGCCGATGTTCTTGCAAACATCGGGTCGCAGTGTCTCGCGATTCCACCAGGCGTGTTTTGGGAAGAAATAACCGAGAGATCTACAAAGCCGACGAAACCAAAAAAGAAGGAGAAGGATGAAAAACCCTCGGGGGCTACAAAAGAAACACTGGAAGAAGAAGAGGAACAGAACTAGTCATGATGGTGCAAATTCCATGGATGCACATATATCGTACATCCTAAGGAATACAATATCCGACGATCCAGAGAAGCAAGGCGAGTAATCAGGCGTTCTAAAGCCTTTACTGTGGTTAAAGGGGAGTTGTACAAGCGAAGTATTTCGGGTGTGCTACAGAGGTGCGTCACACCCGAAGAAGGAAGGATAATCCTGAAAGATGTACATGAAGGAATATGTGGGCATCACACAAGCAGTCGAGCTATCGCGGCCAAGGTTTTCAGAGCAGGATTTTATTGGTTGACGACAATTGAGGATGCGAAGGAAATAGTGCGAACTTGCGACGCGTGCCAAAGATTCGCCGCAAAACCTCATTCTCCGGCAGCAGAGTTGATGCCAATCCCGTTGTCTTGGCCCTTTGCTCAATGGGGTCTCGATATGGTGGGAAAGTTACATAAAGCTTCGCCAGGAGGATATGAGTATATGCTCGTTGCCGTCGATTAATTCACCAAATGGATAGAAGCAAAGCCGATAAATTCACCAGACAGCGCGTCGGCAATCAAGTTTGTGAAAAGCATTGTCTTTCGATTTGGAGTCCCTCATAGCATCATCACGGATAATGGCAGCAATTTCACATCCAAGGAGTTCAAAGCATACTGTGCAGAAGTGGGCATCAAATTGAGTTTCGCATCCGCACACCACGACCAATGGTCAAGTCAAGAAAGCCAATGGTATCATCTGCAATGGTATCAAGAAGCGCTTGTTAGGACCATTGGAAAAAGCTCGACATACTTGGCCAGAAGAGTTGTCAAGCGTGTTATTGAGTATCCGAACAACACCAAATAACGACACAAGAGACGCCGTTCTTTCTGGTCCATGGAGCTGAAGCAGTACGCCGATAGAAATAGAGCATGATTCTCCTAGAGTCACAGAATGAAGAAACTTCCGAAGAGCTTTGGAGGATGATGTCGACGCACTCGATGAGGCTCGAGATGAAGTGTTATCACGGGTCGCTAAGTACCAACAAGATCTGAAAAACTACCACAGTCGACGATTGCGACCACGATCTTTTCAAGTTGGAGATTTGGTTTTACGACTCAATCAAAAGAGCCATGAAAAACTCGAGTCGCCGTGGCTTGGCCCTTACATCGTCACAGAAGTAATTGAAGGAGGAGCATACATAATCAAGGACAAGAAGACAGGAATCGCTGAGCCAAATCCTTGGAACGTGGCGCAGCTCAGGCGTTTTACGCTTAGAAGCCGAAATATAGTCTCCTTTGTAAACATACAATGTACTGAAACGCCCGCGAGTTTTCAGACGCACTCTTTTCCTTTTTCGGGGCACCGAGTGGGGCCGAAAGGTTTTTAATGAGGCAGACTCGTGGTGCTGCAATATAATAAAGATAGTGGAGATATACATCTTTTTCTTTTGACCAGAAGATACAATATATATATATATATATATATATATATATATATATATATATATATATATATATATATATACACAATGTCGACGAATACAACTTGCAAAATATTTCGCCTTGGTGCAAAACACCTCGCAAAATAAAACGGTGATACAAAATAGTGATCAACAAAAAGTTCGGGGGAAGCACCCGCAAAGATAGCACATTCAATATAATTTATTCTGCCTTGGGTCAACCTCGCATTATAAAAAAATCGCCACCAAAACGCCCGGGGGCTTGACAAGGAAAAAGAACAAATCTAGTGACTTTACAAACATAGATTATGTTTACAACATACAAGATACAATTCTCGAGACATGAACCTTCAATTGCTGCCCAGTATATTATCTATGGTTAATCGCTCATTATTTGACGCACGAGTACTATGTTCAGCATAGCTACCCTTCACGAAGAATTCGGCGTCCATCCGAAGAAGCTCGTCCATCATGTCCTCTGCAACAGGAGTCACAATGTCATCATACTTGCCGAAGTTCCTCTTCCTTTTCGCCATCTTGGCCAGACACTTAGGAACAATTTGACCCATGTCTAACTTCGGGTAGCAAATTTTTATCATAATCATAGCAAACCTCGCGCCAGCAGCTAATTGGGCCCGCACAAAGCCGTGGATTCGAGGAGCATCCCGAAATTTTTCCATCAGAGCAGGAAGGGTTTTTGGCATTTTATTACGCGGGAACATGGCGCCGTAAACCAGAGACAATGTCCTGGTGCAGAAGTCGAGAAATTCGCGGACCTGACCCGCGCGATCTTGAAATCTGACAATTTGGCGGGTACGTTCAGCTGTACCCCAAAAGTTAGAACCATGCTGCAGTGCAAGTCTGAGAAGCGCATTGGATCGGGCCTCAACACGTTGATCCTCGGCAGCAGTATCCAAGAAAGAACCTGTTTTGATAAAAGAATCAACAAGAGCAGAGAAGATAGCAAGAGAAATATCAAGCACGGCCAAGTTAAAATAAAGCATACCTGTCATATCCAAGCTAGCGTCAGTCATCAGCTGAAGCATGTAATTCTCTCGAAGAAGCTTCGGCAGCCTCAGAAATTGCAGTTTCCTTGGCAGCTATGGCATCCTGAGCCTGTTGAAGCGCAATTTTTCCCTCTCGGTAGATTTTCGAGACTGCTCCATTATCATAAGTGATTGTTTCTTCGTAGATTGGAGTTGCTGGCGAAGTTCTTCCAAGTCTTGTGCTGAACCTTTACTCGTTGAATCTTCAATAAGCTCGGCAGTAACAGGCGTTTTCCTCAAACGGGACGAGGCAGGAAAAACTTCGGAAGGACGAGGAGTTGCAGTATAGTTTCCAAAAATCAACTGAAAAATAAAAATTTCGACATCAATCATCAAGCAAAGATAGATTTCCATTGATTCTCAAAGTATGTACATGGCTATTACAAAAGAAGGGTCCCTAGTGAACTACTGATGACCCACAAGTATAGGGGGTGTATCGTAGTACTTTCGATAAATAAGAGTGTCGAACCCAACGAGGAGCAGAAGGTGTTGACAAGCTTCTGAAGGATTCACTGTAAATGCTCACAGACAAGTATTCAGGGGTTTTGATATTGCAGATAAATAAAGTACAAGTAAATAAAATGCGAGAGAAATAATTGCAGCGAGTGGCCCAATCCTTTTTAGCACAAAGGACAAGCCGGTTTGTTTACTTATAATGACCAAACGTTCTTGAGGACACACGGGATTTTAGTCTAGTGCTTTCACTTCATACGGCTAATTAATCTTCATTGTTTTGATAAGTGTTGTGTGGGTGAACCTATGCTAATGCACCGCCCTTCCTAGGACTAATACATACTTGTGATTATACCCCTTGCAAGCATCCGCAAATACAAGAAAGTAATTAAGATAAATCTAACCACACCTTAAACTCTGAGATCCTGCTATCCCTCCTGCACCGATATACTAACGGGGGTTTAGGTTGCTGTCACTCCGGCAACCCCACAATTAGCAAACGAATACAAGATGCACTCCCTAGGCCCATAAAGGTGAAGTATCATGTAGTCGACGTTCACATGACACCACTAGAAGAGTAACACCACAACTTAAATATCATAACATTGAATACTACTCAACAATAATTTACTACTAACATTTAGACTTCACCCATGTCCTCAAGAACTAAACGAACTACTCACGAGACATCATATGGAACATGATCAGAGGTGATATGATGATGAATAACAATCTGAACATAAACCTTGGTTCAATGGTTTCACTCAATAGCATCAATAACAAGTAGTAATCAACACCGGGAGAGTTTCCCCTATCAAACAATCAAGATCCAACCCAAATCGTTACAGCGGTGACGAGATGCAGCGGTGGAGATGGCGGTGTAGATGGTGGAGATGATGATGATGATGATGGAGATGATGTCCAGCTCGATGACGATGGCGATGGCGTCGATTTCCCCCTCCGGGAGGGAATTTCCCCGGCGGATTCCTGCCCGCCGGAGAGCTCTTTTCTCTCTGGTGTTTCTCCGCCCCGCAGGCGGCTCTGTCAATTCTCCGTAACCCCAGGGCTTAGGTTTTCGGGACGAAGAAGTACGCGAAGGAGAGGCGGCCAGAGGGGGCTGTGGGCCCCCTCCCCACAAGGCGGCGCGGCCAGGCCTCCCGCGCCGGCCTATGGGGGCCCATGGTGGCTCCTCCCGCCTCCTCCTTTGGCTCCTTCGTCTTCTGGAAAATAGGATTTTCCGTATAAATTCCGTCAATTGTTGATCTTCGAAATATGGTGTCCTGACGGTGCTTTTTCCAGCAGAATCCTGACTCCGGTGAATAATTCTCCAATGATCACGAAACATGCAAAATAGATGAAATAACATAAGTATCATCTCTAAATATGAAATATATCAATGAATAACAGCAAATTATGATATAAAATAGTGATGCAAAATGGACGTATCAACTCCCCCAAGCTTAGACCTCGCTTGTCCCCAAGCTCGATAAACAAGACCACATGTTTATGGAGTGAAGAGTCGATAAATAAAATACGGACAAGAAGCATCATATTGATTCACACAAGATATTCTAGTAAACATTCTCTTCATATAACTCAACTTGAAATAAGTAAAGAGAAATCACAAATAAAGGTGCATAGGAAATCATAAGCGGTTATGGCAAACTTTGTTCTTGGTCAGAGAACTACTAACGGATTGCACTTATCTTCTAAGCAAAGCTTTCATATTAGAATTTATATAGCAGGGCTTTCATTCTCAATCATAACAATCTCCTCATAATCATTGATAGCTTTCAAAGTCATATTCATTCAGATAAAATTTGTACTAAACAAGAAAGCATAAAAGACATGATTAACTAAATCATAGCATAAATGGTTGGTTCACAACAACTCAATTGCTTGCTTAAGACAGAGGGAAATAGGTTTACTGACTCAACATAAAAGTAAAAGATAGGCCCTTCGCAGAGGGAAGCAGGGATTAAATCATGTGCTAGAGCTTTTCAAGTTTTGAAATCATATAAAGAGCATAAAAGTAAAATTTTGAGCAGTGTTTGTTGTTGTCAACGAATGGTAGTGGGTACTCTAACCCCCTTGCCAAACGGACCTTCCAAGAGCGGCTCCCATGAAGGACGTTATCTCTACCAGCAAGGTAGATCATCCCCCTTCTCTTTTGTTTACACATGTATTTTAGTTTTATTATGGATGACACTCCCCCAACCTTTGCTTTCACAAGCCATGGCTAACCGAATCCTCGGGTGCCTTCCAACATTTCTCATACCATGGAGGAGTGTCTATTGCAAAATTAAGTTGCTTACTGATAAATCAGGGCAAAACATGTGAAGAGGATTATTAATGAAATTTATTAATTGGGGCTGGGAACCCCGTTGCCAGCTCTTATTGCAAAATTATTGGATAAGCGGATGTGCCACTAGTCCATTGGTGAAAGTCCGCCCAACAAGATTGAAAGATAAAACGCCACATACTTCCTCATGAGCTTTAAAACATTGATACAAATAAGGAGTAGTATAGTTTGAATTATTTAAATGTAGCACATGAAGTATTTACTTGGAGTGGCGCAAAATACCACATAGTAGGTAGTTATGGTGGACACAAATGGCATGGGTTTGGTCTAAGGTTATGGATGTATGAGAAGCATTCCCTCTCAATACAGGTTTTTGGCTAGCAAGGTTTGATAGCAAGCATAAAGGTTGAGGGAAACAAACAAATATACATGTGATAGAAATAATCATGCATCTTTCTCGTAAGCACAAGCAATTTTAACTTCAGAATACTAAACTCATTAGCATAAAGATAATAGAGTAATATATCTACATGTATTTCCCTTTTCTATTTAAACATCAAGGTGTTGTTGCTATTGACCAATGCTAAGTTTGCCAAAACCAAATAGATTTACTTGATGCTCCCAAAGTGATATCAATACTAATGTCAAGAGTAATCATATAATGGAGATTGCAAACTAAAATAAGGTGTGCAAAAAGTAAATGATAAGACTTCTCATTAATATTCCATAACGATAACTCACACCAACGGATACATAGATAACCAACTAAGAGAGATACTTCCACATTGCAAACTATTCCATATGATAACTTCCCTACTCATGATATGACACTACTTGATAGTAAAAGATAAAGGTAGTGATGATGTGATACCGCGGCACTCCCCCAAGCTTGGAACAAACCAAGGGGATGCCAATACCGATGATGAATTACTCCTTCGGTGGTGATGGTGGATTCTTCTCGACAAGCTTCTTAACAAGTTCCTTTAAATCCTCAATCTCATAGGTGAGGTTGCGAATCAGCTCCGAGTTGTGCTCAACACGGCTCATAAGCATGTCAGATGGCGAATCCCAGCTCTTAGAGTTGTTTCCCCACCCTTCAGCCTCAGGTTTCGTCTCTCCTGCAATGTTAGAACGATCTATATCCCAACCACTTGGCAACACTACCTTGGGGGTCCTTTCAGTTTGACGATCGTAGATTAGGTTGCGGAAAGGGTGGTAATTGCCCGGAGAAGATGTCCTTGGAGCTAAGTAACGACGTGGAACTCCTCCTCCAGTAGCGATCCGTGCACTTCTCTTGGTGTTGGACGGATTTGATATCACACCAATGCTTGCAATGGTGGCACGCGGGTGTACTCGCGGAGCTTCCTCCACTTCTTCCTCATCCTCGCTCTCGACTTCTTCCTCCAATTCAGGGTCTTGAATATCTTCCTCCAAAGGTCCCTTGTCTTTGTTGTTGGAGACCATGGTGCTTCTAGATCAAAACAGATCCTGAGAAAACAGCTCGAAACAAAACACGACGAGAAAACGATATACGGACCTGGAGATCCGGGGGATTATATAGCAAATATTTTTACGACAAAAGGAAGGTTCCAGGCCGAAAACGAGTGGAAACGGGACGCCGAGGGGCTGTCCCCATAGGGCGGCGCGGCCAGGGTGGGGCCCGCGCCGGCCTATGGTGACGGGCCCTCGCGCGTCTCTTCCACTCCGTTTCGATCCCGTAATTTTTCATATTTTCCAAAAACAGCAGAAATATTGTTCGGAAAGCTAAACGCGGACTTTTTATTACTAAAACTGTTACCTATTCAAAGTCGGACTCTGCAGGACTGTCAATTTGATCTTTGATGAAAGCTTCCGGAGTTATCACTTGAATAATATCAATATCTTCATTATAAGAATCTCCAGAAATATAATGCTTGAGTCTTTTTCCATTCACTACTTGTGTGGCGTTACCTTCCAAAGAGCTAATTTTTATTGCTCCTGAACGATATACCTCCTCAATAACATATGGTCCTTCCCATTTTGAGAGTAATTTCCCTGCAAAAAATCTGAGACGAGACCGATACAATAGAACTTTATCTCCAACATTAAATTCTCTTTTAATAATTCTTCTATCATGCCACTTCTTAACTTTCTCCTTAAAAAGTTTAGCATTTTCATAAGCTTCACTTCTCCATTCATCTAAAGAACTCAATTGTAGCAACCTCTTCTTACCGGCAAGTTTAAAATCTTTATTAAGTTCTCTTACAGCCCAATAAGCTTTGTGCTCTAGTTCTAAAGGTAAATGACAAGCTTTTCCATAAACCATTTTATAAGGAGACATTCCCATAGGGTTTTTATAAGCAGTTCTATAAGCCCACAATGCTTCCTTTAACTTACTAGCCCAATTCTTTCTAGATTTATTAACAGTCTTTCCCAAGATAGCTTTAATTTCTCTATTCGATAATTCTACTTGCCCACTAGTTTGAGGATGATAAGCTGAAGCAATTCTATGATTAATACCATATTTGGCAAGAGTTTTTCTAAAACCACCATGAATAAAATGAGAACCTCCATCAGTCATAATATATCTAGGTACTCCAAATCTAGGAAATATAACATCTACAAGCATTTTTATAGAGGTCTCACCATCAGCACTTTTTGTAGGTATAGCTTCTACCCATTTAGTAACATAATCAACATCGACAAGTATATGAGTGTTACCTTCTGAAGAAGGGAAAGGACCCATGAAGTCAAATCCCCAACAATCAAATGGTTCAATAACAAGAGTATAATTCATAGGCATTTCATTGCGTCTAGAGATATTACCAACTCTTTGACATTCATCACAAGATAAGATAAACTTCCTTGCATCCTTGAAAAGTGTTGGCCAATAAAAACCTGATTGTAGAACCTTTTGTGCGGTTCTATCTCCGGCGTGATGTCCTCCATAAACACTCCCATGGCATTTACTCAATATCTCTTGTTGTTCATATTCTCACATCTTTGCATAATACCATCCACTCCTTCTTTATATAAGTGTGGGTCATCCCAAAAATAATGCCTCAAATCATAAAAGAATTTCTTCCTTTGCTGAGCTGAAAAGGTTGGAGGCAAATACTTCGAAACAATAAAGTTAGCATAATCAGCATACCAAGGGCTCTCTCGTGAGCTCACCTTTATTACAGCCAATTGTTCATTTGGAAAACTATCATTAACAGGAACAGGATCATAAGTAATATTTTCCAATCTAGACAAATTATCAGCAACAGGATTATCAGCACCTTTCCTATCTACAATATGTAAATCAAATTCTTGCAAAAGAAGCACCCATCTAATAAGCCTTGGCTTAGCATCTTTCTTTTCCATAAGGTACCTAATTGCAGCATGATCAATATGAATTGTGACTTTTGAATCAACAATATAGGGTCTAAACTTGTCACATGCAAAAACTACGGCTAATAACTCTTTCTCAGTTGTAGCATAATTTCTTTGAGCAGCATCTAGAGTTTTACTAGCATAATGAATAACATTTAATTTCTTATCTACTCGCTGTCCAAGGACAGCACCTACAGCAAAATCACTAGCATCACACATAATTTCAAAAGGTAAGTTCCAATCAGGAGGTTCAACTATAGGAGCAGTTGTTAAGGCTTTCTTTAGAGTTTCAAAAGCTTCCTTACAATCATCATCAAAAACGAAAGGTACATCTTTTTGAAGAAGATTAGTAAGAGGCTTTGAAATTTTAGAGAAATCTTTAATAAACCTCCTATAAAAACCAGCATGACCAAGAATACTACGAATACCTTTAACATCCCTAGGATAGGGCATCTTCTCAATTGCTTCAACTTTAGCTCTATCAACTTCAATACCTCTTTCAGAAATTTTATGTCCCAATACAATTCCTTCATTAACCATAAAGTGACATTTCTCCCAATTAAGAACAAGGTTAGTTTCTTCACATCTCTGCAAAACTTTATCAAGGTTTCGCAAGCAATTATCAAATGAATTCCCATAGACAGAAAAATCATCCATGAATACCTCAACAATCTTTTCACAAAAGCCATGAAAAATAGCAGACATGCATCTTTGAAAAGTAGCAGGAGCATTACACAAACCAAAAGGCATACGCCTATAAGCATAAGTTCCATAGGGACAAGTGAAAGTGGTTTTCTCTTGATCTTTAGCTTTAACAGCAATTTGTGAAAACCCAGAATATCCATCAAGAAAACAGAAATGAGTATTTTTAGACAGCCTTTCTAACATTTGATCAATAAAAGGTAAAGGGTAATGATCCTTCTTAGTAACTTTATTAACTTTTCTAAAATCAATGCACATTCTATACCCTACAACTACTCTTTGAGGAATAAGCTCATCATTATCATTAGGCACAACAGTTATACCTCCTTTCTTAGGAACACAATGCACAGGACTAACCCATCTACTATCAGCAATAGGATATATAATACCTGCTTCAAGGAGTTTTAATACCTCATTTCTTACCACATCCTTCATCTTGGGAATTAGACGACGCTGATGTTCAACAACAGGTTTTGCACCATCTTCTATATTAATAGCATGTTGGCAAATAGCAGGAGAAATCCCCTTCAAATCATCAAGAGTATAGCCAATAGCTCCTCGGTGCTTCTTCAATATTTCCAATAACCTTTCTTCCTCAATATCTGAAAGCTTAGCACTAATAATAACAGGATATGTTTTCTTCTCATCAATATAAGCATACTTAAGATTATCAGGTAATGGTTTCAAATCAAATACAGGATCTTCCTTTGGTGGTGGTGTTACACCTAAATCTTCAACCGGTAAGTCATGTTTAAGAATAGGTTGACGAAGGAAAATTTCATCAAGCTCATCCCTTTCTTCCCTAAAAACTTCACTCTCACTATTCTCCAAATGTTGCTGCAAAGGATTACTAGGAGCAAGAGCAATAGATGCACACTGTTCAACTCTAAAATCTTCATTAGGCAAATCAGCTTTATAAGGAGTTTTGGCAAATTTAGAGAAGTTAAACTCATAAGATTCACCAGCAAATTTAGTAACAATTTTCTCTTTCTTGCAATCTATAATAGCTCCACATGTATTTAGAAAAGGTCTACCAAAAATAATAGGACAAAACTTACTAGCAGCAGAACCAAGTACCAAAAAGTCAGCAGGATATTTAATCTTACCACATAGAACTTCAACATCTCGAACAATACCAATGGGAGAGATAGTTTCTCTATTAGCTAGCCGAATAACCACATCAATATCTTCAAGTTCACAAGAACCAATTTCATGCATAATTTCCGTGTAGAGCTCATAAGGAATGGCACTAATACTTGCACCAATGTCGCATAAACCATAATAGCAATGATCACCAATTCGAACAGAGAGCACAGGAACACTGGCTTTCATAGACTTATTAGGATGCGAAACAATATTAGAAGCATCTTCACAAAAAATAATATGACCATCTTCCACATTTTCAGTAACAAGATCTTTAACTATTGCAACAGCAGGTTCAACCTTTATTTGTTCTTCAGGTTCTATGGGTTTCTTTGCACTTTTATTAACTACACTAGTTATAACAGAATACTCTTTCATTTTAGCAGGGAAAGGAGTTTTTTCAATATAAGCTTCAGGAAGAACATGATCAACAGTTTTAATTTCAATACATTTACCTTTAGGTGAATCAGTTTTATCTTTATATGGTTCATGATACTTATCAAAATTCTTCCTAGGCAATTCAAAATGAGAAGCAAAGGCTTTATAAATATTTGCAACAACTTGAGAGTCAAGACCATATGTAGCACTCATATTACGATATTCATCAGTATCCATAAAAGTTTCAATGCATTCATAATTATAATTTATACCTGACACTCTACCTTTGTCGTTCTCCCATCCTTCAGTATTTTCTTGGATTCGATCAAGAAGGTCCCATTTAAACTCTTCTTTATTGCGCGTGAATGATCCAGAACAAGAAGTATCCAGCAAGGTTTTATCTTGAAAAGACAATCTTGCATAGAAATTATCAATAATAATATTACCAGGAAGCTCATGAATGGGGCATTTGAGCATTAAAGACTTCAATCTCCCCCACGCTTGGGCAATACTCTCTCCATCATGAGGCCAAAAATTATATATACGGTTGCGGTCTTTGTGAATTTCACTTGGAGGATAGAATTTAGAGTAAAATACAGGCACAATATCCTTCCAATCAAGAGAACGCCCATCCTTCAGCAGTTTATACCAATGCGCCGCTTTACCAGATAGCGACATAACAAATAATTTCTTCCTAACTTCATCCATTGAAATACCTGCACATTTGAATAACCCGCATAATTCATGTAAAAACAGTAAATGATCTCCAGGATGACAGTTCCATCCCCTTCATAGCGGTTATCCACAACACGTTCAATAATTTTCATAGGTATTTTATATGGTATTACTTCCTCACCTGGCGCCTCATCCACTACCGTTGCAGTAGTAGTAGATTTCCCAAATAGAAATTCAAGGGAGGATCTCTCCATAATGACTTATAGTAGCAAGCAGAAACAAAATCAGCACGTACAGTAAAAGTTTCCTTACCAATTCCACTTACCAATAGCGCTTCACTCCCCGGCAACGGCGCCAGAAAATAGTCTTGATGACCCACAAGTATAGGGGGTGTATCGTAGTACTTTCGATAAATAAGAGTGTCGAACCCAACGAGGAGCAGAAGGTGTTGACAAGCAGTTTCGATGAAGGATTCACTGTAAATGCTCACAGACAAGTATTCAGGGGTTTTGATATTGCAGATAAATAAAGTACAAGTAAATAAAATGCGAGAGAAATAATTGCAGCGAGTGGCCCAATCCTTTTTAGCACAAAGGACAAGCCGGTTTGTTTACTTATAATGACCAAACGTTCTTGAGGACACACGGAGATTTTAGTCTAGTGCTTTCGCTTCATACGGCTAATTAATCTTCATTGTTTTGATAAGTGTTGTGTGGGTGAACCTATGCTAATGCACCGCCCTTCCTAGGACTAATACATACTTGTGATTATACCCCTTGCAAGCATCCGCAAATACAAGAAAGTAATTAAGATAAATCTAACCAGCCTTAAACTCTGAGATCCTGCTATCCCTCCTGCACCGATATACTAATGGGGGTTTAGGTTGTTGTCACTCCGGCAACCCCACAATTAGCAAACGAATACAAGATGCACTCCCCTAGGCCCATAAAGGTGAAGTATCATGTAGTCGACGTTCACATGACACCACTAGAAGAGTAACACCACAACTTAAATATCATAACATTGAATACTACTCAACAATAATTCACTACTAACATTTAGACTTCACCCATGTCCTCAAGAACTAAACGAACTACTCACGAGACATCATATGGAACATGATCAGAGGTGATATGATGATGAATAACAATCTGAACATAAACCTTGGTTCAATGGTTTCACTCAATAGCATCAATAACAAGTAGTAATCAACACCGGGAGAGTTTCCCCTATCAAACAATCAAGATCCAACCCAAATCGTTACAGCGGTGACGAGATGCATCGGTGGAGATGGCGGTGTAGATGGTGGAGATGATGACGATGATGATGATGGAGATGATGTCCAGCTCGATGACGATGGCGATGGCGTTGATTTCCCCCTCCGGGAGGGAATTTCCCCAGCGGATTCCTGCCCGCCGGAGAGCTCTTTTCTCTCTGGTGTTTCTCCGCCCCGCAGGCGGCTCACAATTCTCCGTAACTCCCAGGGCTTAGGTTTTTGGGACGAAGAAGTACACGAAGGAGAGGCGGCCGAGGGGGCTGTGGGCCCCCTCCCCACAAGGCGGCGCCGCCAGGCCTGGGCCCGCCGGCCTATGGGGGGGCCATGGTGGCTCCTCCCGGCTCCTCCTTTTGGCTCCCTTCGTCTTCTGAAAAATAGGATTTTCCGTATAAATTCCGTCAATTGTTGATCTTCAGAAATATGGTGTCCGACGGTGCTTTTTCCAGAATCCCGACTCCGGTAATAATTCTCCAATGATCACGAAACATGCAAAATAGATGAAATAACATAAGTATCATCTCTAAATATGAAATATATCAATGAATAACAGCAAATTATGATATAAAATAGTGATGCAAAATGGACGTATCAACTACTGAAGTAGTTGCCGCCAAAGCTACTAAGGCGACAGCGCCAAAAGGGAGTACAAACTAAAAGAAAAGGCAAGGTGATCTACTTGACCTCCGGCTTCGACGAACTGGGAGCAGGAGCTGGCTGGTATCCAAGGTAAGCAAGGATTTTCTTCGAGTTAGGCTTGGCAGCCTTAATCAGCGATTGCCACCTCTTCGTTTCCATCTCCTCCGTGCCGCCAACTCTCGTCGAGTCGACGTCTTGTTGGCTGTCAGCAACCAAGGCAATAGTACCTTCGACACCAACTTTCAACCCTTCTTGGCGAAGTTGGAGTCCAAGGCTTTCTTGAGAAGTGAAGCACTTGGCGAGAGCAACAAAAGTTGCGGGTTCCTCCTTCTTCTTGAAAAAATATGGGAAAAGCCGCGACAAGCCAATCTTAGCTTCAGCAAGGCCATCGCGGGCTTCATCACCATGGATTTCAAGAAGAGAAAGCGCGTCAAGGAGTTGGTCACCTTCAGGGTTTTCTAGCTCATACTCTTGATTTGTTCTCCTGAATAAAGTAAAAAAGAGTTGGTCAAAGGAAAAAGGGAACAAAGACGACACAAGGAAGCAGCAAAGGTCTGAGTACTTACTAATTGTTATCACCAGAATTTGACCAAGTCAGAGGTGGGCCGCGATCAAGATGGACGTGAAGATTGTACATGGAAGAAATACGTGAATCGGCCTTTTATACCAAGTTGGGCTAAACTGCCCATGTATCTGTAACATATTAGATCGCATCTTAGTTTAGAAGTTAGAGTTTTACCCGTGCACGGTTTGGTGCACGCCCACATTAGAAAGTCCCCTGGACTATAAATATGTATCTAGGGTTTATGAAATAAACAACAACCAACGTTCACTACAAACCAATCTCGGCGCATCGCCAACCCCTTCGTCTCAAGGGTTTCTCCGGTAAGCACCATGCTGCCTAGATCGCATCTCGCGATCTAGGCAGCACGAGCCTACGTTGTTCATGCGTTGCTCGTGCTGAAGCCTTTTTGATGGCGAGCAACGTAGTTATCATAGATGTGTTAGGGTTAGCATTGTTCTTAGTATCATATGCTGTCGTAGTGCAACCCTTGCGCATCTAGCCGTCCTTGTACCTCATCATGGGTGCAGGGGCGGCACCCCGCTTGATCGTTATTTAGTAGATCTGATCCGTTACGGTTGCTCCTTGATTTATCAAGGATTAGTTTAATATCTGCAATAGTTAGGCCTTACAAAGGGTTGGAGGATCCAGCGGCACGTAGGGTGTAGTTTGCTGCCCCTAGACAGGATGTTCCGAGGATCAACCTAGTGTTGGTTTTTAGGCCTTGTCTAGGGCTGGCTTACGATCACCGTGCGTGAGCGCGAGGCCCAATCGTGAGTAGGATGATCCGATTATGCGGTGAAAACCCCAAATCGTCGTGGATCTCATATGCTTTATCTTGATCAAGCAGGACCACCATATATTCGGCCACCTTGGACGAATCATGGGTGGATCGGCTCCATGAGCCGATTCACAGGATAACCTGAGAGCCGATCGAGGCTCGCATTTAACGTGTACGTGTGTGCCCTGCAGGAAACTAAGCGAGGCATCATCCACACCTTCCCGACCAGGTATAGGTCAGTGGCACGCCCTGCAATTTGCATCGGCGCGCGACCAGGAGGCTTTGCGGGCCGTCGCTTGAGGGAGGGGCCAGCCGCAGCCCTAGTTGTTCCCGGCTCTACGGTGTTGACCAGTCACTGCCCGCCGGTGGGTTTCTGACGTCAACACATTCTGCGCCCGGTGGGACAATCCTCAACATCAACCACATCGCCGTTTACATCGGAGATGGCGGAAGAAACTCCGGTCACTTACGAGGAGCTCAATGGCGAACTCAAGAAGAAGTATGACGAGGTCAAAGCCTTCCTCGAAGCCGACCTCATCGGCTCTTTTCACAGGACCCGTTCCCATGGCATCAGATGGAAGGGGTTCTCACCTGAAGGCGCGCTTGATGGAGTGGACCTATCCACCCCGTCAGAAGAACGCACCAGGTCGCTGCGTCAAGAGATCAACTTCATGGTGGCTCATTCTCTACACCGCCATTCTGAGAGCCTGGTGAATACGTTGGAGCGCGCCGCTCTGCGCGTGATCCAGGAGATCATGAGCCGCCGCACTCTCCGTCAGACCAGCTCTAGGGACTCACCAAGGAGAAGTGCCACTCCAGTCCCGTCCACCGCTGCCGTTCGGCAGCGCCCGAAGCGCCGAACTCATCGGCCTACGTCGTCTACAAGATTGGTGGTGACCCCAGTGACTACCAATTCCTACATGACGCGCCCAAGGAGATCCCGCACGGATACGCATGTGCATACGTGCCAGACTGCAACACCTGGGCACTCTCGAACCAGGTTACAACAGCGGGGACTTCTGGAACAACGAGGAACGTCGGAGGCAGACCCCGAGAAGCAGACGTGGCTAGCTAAATACGCCACCCCGACAAAACTCCAGAGCCCAGCTCCTGCAGTTGGCTCAGAACCGGAAAAACAAGCATGGCTGGTTAAGTACGCCACTCCGACGAATCTTCAAGGTTCGGCACCTTCAGCCATCACCGCGGATCAGATTTGTACGATTCTGAAAGATCAGTTCGGCATGATGCCGAAAAGGAAGACGGTCGGCTATACCAAGCCGTACCCCAACGAGTACGAATTGATCCCGCTACCACCCAAGTATCGGCTCCCGGACTTCACAAAGTTCAGCGGATCAGATGGTTCCAGCTCCATCGAGCATGTGAGCCGATATTTGGCACAGCTGGGCATGATCTCAGCGTCAGACGAGCTGCGTGTGAGGTACTTCTCACAGTCCCTCACAGGATCGGCTTTCGGTTGGTACACATCACTGCCACCGAACTCAGTCCAGACTTGGAAGCAGTTGGAAGAACGGTTCCATGAGCAATATCACTCGGAGCTTCCGAGGCTGGCATTGCCGATTTGGCACAAGTACGACAGAAGCGGAAACAGTGGCGGAATACATCCAGCGCTTCAGGACCGTTAGGAACCGATGCTATTCGGTTCACGTAAGCGAAAAAGAAGCAGTCGAGTTGGCGGTGGTGGGTCTATCATCATCGATCAAGGACGTGGCCTCCCAAGCGGACTACCCTTCATTAGCACACATGGTGCAGAAGCTGTCAGCGTATGAACAGCGCCACCCAGATGTCTACCAGGACAAATTCAAGCGCGTGGTTACCATGGTTGACACATGCGAAGATGAAGGTGCTACGGGAGAACAAGAGGTCGCGGTGGCTGAGTGGACTCGAGCTGCAGGCCCAGTAACCTGCAAATGGGTGAAGCCACCAGGACCTCCAAGAGGGTTCGACTTCGACGTGACGAAAACCGAGCAGATTTTCGATCTCTTACTCGCGGAGAAGCACATAAAGATACCCGAAGGCCACAAGGTCCCTACGGTGCAAGAGCTGAACGGAAAGCCATACTGCAAGTGGCATAACACGTTCACCCACACCACTAACGACTGCAGGGTGTGGCGTCAGCAGATCCAAATGGCGATAGAAAATGGGCGACTAATTTTTAACCAGTACGCCATGAAGGTCGACACACACCCCTTTCCCCGTCAACATGGTGGAGTTTACTCACCTCGGAGGGTGCCAGCCAGATTTCTCAGCCAGCATCAACATGGTAGAGCTTGGACACCACTCTGAGAAGGGCGGGGATGAGGACTGCTACTCTCATAGCAAAGACACAGAGGAGGCCGCTCCATGCGATCGGCTCCGTCAAGATGGCAAGCGCTACGTCACAGAGGGAGAAGTGAAGAACATAAGATATCAACGACCCCTCTCTGATCACCTCCTCAACAAGTATGTGAGTCGGTATGACCAACACCGGCGACACGGCGACGATGATGAAAGAGATCGTCTGGCCAGAAACGACAGAAGGCGTCGTCGGCATAATCACGATGAGGAGCGACAGGAGCGCCACGCAAGGGAGCAAGACGACACGGGCAGACATTGGGACTGCCCATTCTTCAGACACTGCTGGGATTCAGGAATGAGCCGATTACCAACGATCGGCAACTGCCCAGAAAAAGAAGGAGGCAGCCAACGTGTCTGTGTTCGAGCGCTTAGGGCCTCTCCCACCACAAAACAGACGTGCTGAGACCCCTCTGTTGGAAGATCTCGAGGATTCGGAAGACGAGGGGGAAGACGAAGAAAACAGGTACCACCGCCCGGTGGTGCCCTGATGGTCTCAGCCATTCACAAAAGCGCAGGGTTCAGCGATTGCGCGGTCTGGAGGAAGCCGAAAGGTTATACTTGCATACGCTGAGGAAGGCACGACCTGATCTGGCTGCGAAAGTCCAGAGGACCCTGGATGAGGAGGGACTGCCGCAAAGAAAAGAGTGGCGCCCCAAGCAAAGGAAAGCCGATGATGAAACATCGGCTGGCACAAACATGGTGCTCGTTCGTCCGGCGAAGTGTAGAGCTCCACGATTACACGATGCACTCGAGGTGGACAACAGCAAGCGCATCAACGTGATAAAGTAGAGATTGGGCTGGTTTTATCCACCGGCCTGGGCGAGTAGCAAGACTACGTCAATAAGCAAACGTGGCGAGGCTGGTCCTTGCGATCGGCCCTCCAAAAATTTATGAAGGGACGTTACAAAACCTTCACCGAGCAAGCAACGTGGGGGCCGATTCCAGCAATCGGCCACAATTATCCTCACCATCTATTTTGCCTGGGATCAACGTTTGACCCAACAGGGACTACCTGAAGAGCCGATACCATCAATACTCTTGACAGAATCGGCTCGGGGGGGCACCTAGGTGGATAAAACATGAGGACATGAGATAATACTATCAAGTATGGGGGCCGACACACAAATCGGCCTAAAAAATTCAAAAATTGTTGAGCACAGCCGATGCAGCAGACATCGACTTAAGAATCTCAAGAGGTGGATAAAGCCGATGCATGGCCATCGACTCTAGTGGAATTATGCGATGATTATCGAGTCTCCACCAAATTCAGGCCAGCGGTGGTGCCTTTTGTTGTTTCGAGGGAGTAAAACAATGGAAATTTCTTCAGCGGCTGTGAGCCGGTCTGGGTTCCTGAACCTTTTTGTCAAGGATTTCCAATCTTTGGGGCTAGTTCAGCTGGTTATCGGCTGTCTGAGGAAAAGGGGATCGGCTTTGGCACATTCTCTCTGACATTCTCGCCTCGAGTAAGGCTCGGGGGGCAGCAGGCTCGGTGGATACTCTGTTTCACTCTGTTTAAAGAGCCGATTGGGAGACCATCGGCTGATCCTTCATTGCAACCTTCTTCACAAATGATGAGTGCTGAAGAGGATTATTGGGTTCGGTTGGAAGAGTTCAAAGGTTTTCCTGAGGATCCTGCATTTTCTGCCAGATTTAGAAAATCATTAGTTGAAGAAGGGAAGGGCGAATTTCAAAGGACCGATGCGGTGCTATCGGCTCATTACGCATTGGCAAAGGGGACGAATCGGCAAGGTCAGTAGAAGAGGGAATCGGCTCAATTAAACTTAGAAGAAATCGGCAAAATCAAATTGGGGAAAAGTTCTTCATTCATAGGCGAGATTTCTTACATAAAGAGCTAATTGCTCTCAAAAGGGAATACTAGGGGATACATTGCCCCATCTACTACTGCTGGCCCTATTCTAGAGATCCTATCTACGGACCATCACTGCTCGTCGCCGCCGCTGCCGCTGCCATCGGCTCCCGGCGGGCTCGTCGTCGCTCCAATGGCCGCCGACCGGGCCCTCGTTGTCTTCGTCTTCTTCGTCGCATCGTCCTCGTCTGTCGGTCGCTAAGATTGCCCGGCCAAGGGCAGAACCGCTTGGCCGGCGGCTCGTCGGAGGAGCTGTCATCGTCCTCCTCCTCCTCTTCTCTCCTCCTTCTCCCCCTCGGAGGAGGTGAAGTCACCCCAGGAGAAGCGATCGTCATCGCTCTCCTCCTCCGATTCCCCGTTGGCGAGGAAGCGGAGGTCGCTCTCCCCGTCCGTCGAGGACTGGTCGTCCTCGGACCAGATGGAGGAGTCATGGTCTGACTCCTCCCCGGCCGCAATGGCACGGCGGATGTTGGCCGCATGGACCTCCGCCGGGTTGTACTCCGGCGTCGGCTCGCGGGACGAAGAGGACTGGGTGGAAAGATCCGATGAGGCCGAGGAGAACTGTTCGTAGCGGTCAAATAAAAGGGGACATAGTGGAAATTCAATGCCACAACAGTTTCCGAGGAAGTGGTGCCTAAAAAAAAAACTGCCAGGTCACGCGGAGAAGTTGAGAAGGCAGGGCATCATGATGAAGGATACTGCGACGGTTCTGCTCACGACATGACCCGACGAAGGAAAAGCGTAATGATTTTGGAAATGTCATTTCCAAAACCAGGGGGCATGTGTTATCACCAGAATTTGACCAAGTCGAGGTGGGCCGCGATCAAGATGGACGTGAAGATTGTACATGGAAGAAATACGTGAATCGGCCTTTTATACCAAGTTGGGCTAAACTGCCCATGTATCTGTAACATATTAGATCGCATCTTAGTTTAGAAGTTAGAGTTTTACCCGTGCACGGTTTGGTGCACGCCCACATTAGAAAGTCCCCTGGACTATAAATATGTATCTAGGGTTTATGAAATAAACAACAACCAACGTTCACTACAAACCAATCTCGGCGCATCGCCAACCCCTTCGTCTCAAGGGTTTCTCCGGTAAGCACTGATACGTCTCCAACGTATCGATAATTTCTTATGTTCCATGCTACTTTATTGATGATACCTACATGTTTTATGCACATTATATGTCATATTTATGCATTTTTGGAACTAACCTATTAACAAGATGCCGAAGAGCCTTGCTGTTTTTTGCTGTTTTTGGTTTCAGAAATCCTAGTAAAGAAATATTCTCGGAATTGGATGAAACTTTCGCCCAGGGTCCTATTTTTGCACGAAGCTTCCAAAGACCGAAGACCTAACGAGTGGGGCCACGAGGAGGCCAGGGGGTGGCCGCGGCCCAGGCCTTGGCCGGCGCGGCCCTGCCCCTGGGCCCTCGTGTGGCCCGCGTTGACCCTCCGCCTACTTAAAGCTTCCGTCGCGAAACCCCCAGTACCGAGAGCCACGATACGGAAAACCTTACAGAGACGCCGCCGCCGCGAATCCCATCTCGGGGGAGATCGCCTCCGGCACCCTGCCGGAGAGGGGATTCATCTCCCGAGGACTCTACACCGCCATGGTCGCTCCGGAGTGATGAGTGAGTAGTTCACCCCTGGACCATGGGTCCATAGCAGTAGCTAGATGGTCGTCTTCTCCTTGTTGTGCTTCATTGTTAGATCTTGTGAGCTGCCTAACATGATCAAGATCATCTATCTGTAATACTATATGTTGTGTTTGTCGGGATCCGATGGATAGAGAGTACTATGATTATGGTGATTATCAATCTATTGTTCATGTGTTGTTTATGATCTTGCATGCTCTCCGTTATTAGTAGAGGCTCTGGCCAAGTTTTTACTCTTAACTCCAAGAGGGAGTATTTATGCTCGATAGTGGGTTCATGTCTCCATTGAATCTGGGACAGTGACAGAAAGTTCTAAGGTTGTGGATGTGCTGTTGCCACTAGGGATAAAACATTGATGCTATGTCTAAGGATGTAGTTGTTGATTACATTACGCACCATACTTAATGCAATTGTCTGTTGCTTTGCAACTTAATACTGGAGGGGGTTCGGACGATAACCTGAAGGTGGACTTTTTAGGCATAGATGCAGTTGGATGGCGGTCTATGTTCTTTGTCGTAATGCCCAATTAAATCTCACTATATTTACCATGTCATGTATATGCATTGTTATGCCTTCCTCTATTTGTCAATTGCCCGACTGTAATTTGTTCACCCAACATGCTTTTATCTTATGGGAGAGACACCTCTAGTGAACGGTGGACCCCGGTCCTATTCTTTACATAGCATACAATCTACTTGTTTTACTGTTTTCTTTGCAAACATCTTCCACTCGATACGTTTAATCCTTTGTTACAGCAAGCCGGTGAGATTGACAACCTCACTGTTTCGTTGGGACAAAGTACTTGGGTTGTGTTGTGCAGGTTCCTAGTTGGCGCCGGAATCCCGGTGTTGCGCCGCATCACATTTCGCGACCATCAACCTTCAACGTGCTTCTTGGCTCCTCCTGGTTCGATTAAACCTTGGTTTCTTTCTGAGGGAAAACTTGCTACTGTGCGCATCATACCTTCCTCTTGGGGTTCCCAACGAACGTGTGAGTTACACGCCATCAAGCTCTTTTTCTGGCGCCGTTGCCGGGGAGATCAAGACACGCTGCAAGGGGAGTCTCCACTTCTCAATCTCTTTACTTTGTTTTTGTCTTGCTTTATTTTATTTACTACTTTGTTTGCTGCACTAAATCAAAACACAAAAAAAATTAGTTGCTAGTTTTACTTTATTTATTGTCTTGCTCTCCATATCGAAAACACAAAAAAATTAGTTACTTGCATTTACTCTATCTAGTTTGTTTTATTTTACTGCTACTAAAATGAGTAATCCTGAAGTTGAAGTTCGTTCTTTTAAGCAACAAGGTGGAGAAAGTTTTAAAGATGCTTGGTATAGAATTAGTAATGCTCATCAAAGGTGCATTAAGAAACACTCCACCACTATCCTTCTTAGGAACTTTTATGTTGGTTTGTCTAGTTGGAATAGATATGTTTTTGATACTCTTTCGGGAGGTAATTTCCTAGGTACTCCCGCTTTAGAAGCTAGTTGCATCATTGAGAGTCTAGTTGGAATACCACCTGTTAATGAAGTTAAAATTGAAATCTCTCTTGAGGATGTTATGAAAAAATTGGAAACCATAGAGAAAAATTTTCCAAGTGTTGAAACTAAATTGGGAATGTTATTTGACAAAACTTATGAACTTGATAAATCCCTAGGAGGAATTAATGAAAGAATTAGTGTCCTAGGAACTTGTGTTATCCATGATAATCAAACCAATAGGATTGATGAACTTGAAAAAGCTATGGGAACCTTGGGTTCAACCTTTTCTTCTCTCAAGTATAATGAGAAAGCCTATGTGGGTAAAGAGCAAAAATTCATGTATGCCTCTAAAGTGCCTAAACAAAAGAATTACTATAGGCCTAAAATTGCTAAAACCCCTAGCACCACCATAGAAAATTTAGATAATGGAGCACCTAAAGCACCCTCTGCAACAAGTTGTGTTTGCATGAAAAATAATGATGTTGATGCTTCTACTCTCGATAATACTTGATTTGCACTTTCTGCGCCTAGCTGAAAGGCGTTAAAGAAAAGCGCTTATGGGAGACAACCCATGTTTTTACCTACAGCAATTTTTTGTTTTGTTGAGTCTTGGAAGTTGTTTACTACTGTAGCAACCTCTCCTTATCATGTTTTTGTGCCAAGTAAAGTTTCTATGTCAAAGTTGATGTTATATTTGGGATCGCTGCGCAGAAACAGCATTGCTGTCTGTCACGAATCTGGGCACAATTCTCTGTAGAAAATTCGAAAAAATCTGCCAATTTACGAGCGTGATCCTCAGATATGTACGCAACTTTCATTAGTTTTGAGTTTTTCCATTTGAGCAAGTCTGGTGCCATTTCTAAATTCGTCTTTACGGACTGTTCTGTTTTTGACAGATTCTGCCTTTTATTTCGCATTGCCTCTTTTGCTATGTTGGATTTATTTCTTTGATCCACTAATGTCCAGTAGCATTATGCAATGTCCAGAAGTGAAAATAATGATTGTGTCACCTCTGAATGAGTGAATTATTAATGATGCACTAACCCTCTAATGAGTTTGCTTGAAGTTTGGTGTGAAGGAAGTTTTCAAGGGTCAAGAGAGGAGAATGATATACTATGATCAAGAGGAGTGAAAGCTCTAAGCTTGGGGATGCCCCGTGGTTCACCCCTGCATATTTTAAGAAGACTCAAGCGTCTAAGCTTGGGGATGCCCAAGGCATCCCCTTCATCGACAACATCATCAGGTTCCTCCCCGAAACTATATTTTTATTCAGTCACATCTTGTGTTCTTTACTTGGAGCGTCGGTTTGTTTTCGTTTTTGTTTTTGTTTGAATAAGATGGATCCTAGCATTCACTTTGTGGGAGAGAGACACGCTCCGCTGTTGCATATGGACACATGTGTCCTTAGGCTTTACTCATAATGTTCAAGGCGAAGTTTCTTCTTCGTTAATTTGTTATATGGTTGGAATTGGAAAATGCTACATGTAGTAATTCTAAAATGTCTTGGATAATGTGATACTTTGCAATTGTTGTGCTCATGTTTAAGCTCTTGCATCATATACTTTGCACCCATTAATGAAGAAATACATAGAGCTTGCTAAAATTTGATTTGCATATTTGGTTTCTCTAAGGTCTAGATAATATCTAGTATTGAGTTTTGAACAACAAGGAAGACAGTGTAGAGTCTTATAATGTTTACAATATGTCTTTTATGTGAGTTTTGCTGCACTTGTTCATCCTTGAGTTTGCTTCAAATAACCTTGCTAGCCTAAACCTTGTATCGAGAGGGAATACTTCATGCATCCAAAATCCTTGAGCCAACTACTATGCCATTTGTGTCCACCAGACCTACCTACTACATGGTATTTCTCCGCCATTCCAAAGTAAATTGCTTGAGTGCTACCTTTAAAATTCCATCATTCACCTTTGCAATATATAGCTCATGGGACAAAATAGCCTTAAAAACTATCGTAGTGTTGAATATGTACTTATGCACTTTATATTTTATTAAGTTGCTTGTTGTGCGATAACCATGCTTCTGGGGAACGCCATCAACTATTGTTGAATATCATGTGAGTTGCTATGCATGTCCGTCTTGTCTGAAGGTCTATCATTTTAGTGGTTGGAGCATGCAAAATTGTTAGAGAAGAACATTGGGCCGCTAACTAAAGCCATGAACCATGGTGGAAGTTTCAGTTTTGGACATATATCCTCAATCTCATATGAGAATAATAACTTTGCTACATGCTTATGCATTTAAGAGGAGTCCATTATCTGTTGTCCATGTTGTCCCGTATGGATGTCTAAGTTGAGAATAATCAAAAGCGAGAAATCCGAAATGCGAGCATTCTCCTTGGACCTTTGTACAGGCGGCATGGAGGTACCCCTTTGTGACACTTGGTTGAAACATGGCATGCGAAGACCCGGTAGTCCAAGTTAAGTAGGACGAGGTGCGGGCACTATTAGTATACTATGCGTGAGGCTTGCAACTTGTAAGATATAATTTTCATAACTCATATGCTTTATTACTACCGTTGACAAAATTGTTTCATGTTTTCAAAATAAAAGCTCTAGCACAAATACAGCAATCGATGCTTTCCTCTTTGAAGGACCATTCTTTTACTTTTATTGTTGAGTCAGTTTACCTATCTCCTTCCACCTTAAGAAGCAAACACTTGTGTGAACTGTGCATTGATTCCTACATACTTGCATATTGCACTTATTATATTACTTTATGTTGACAATATCCATGAGATATACATGTTACAAGTTGAAAGCAACCGCTGAAACTTAATCTTCTTATGTGTTGTTTCAACACCTTTACTTTGATTTATTGCTTTATGAGTTAACTCTTATGCAAGACTTATTGATGCTTGTCTTGAAGTACTATTCATGAAAAGTCTTTGCTATATGATTCACTTGTTTACTCATGTCATTACCTTTGCTTTGATCGCTGCATTCATTACATATGTTTACAAATAGTATGATCAAGATTATGATGGCATGTCACTTCAGAAATTATCTTTGTTATCGCTTTACCTGCTCGGGACGAGCAGAACTAAGCTTGGGGATGCTGATACGTCTCCAACGTATCGATAATTTCTTATGTTCCATGCTACTTTATTGATGATACCTACATGTTTTATGCACATTATATGTCATATTTATGCATTTTCCGAACTAACCTATTAACAAGATGCCGAAGAGCCAGTTGCTGTTTTTTGCTGTTTTTGGTTTCAGAAATCCTAGTAAAGAAATATTCTCGAATTGGACGAAACTTTCGCCCAGGGTCCTATTTTTGCACGAAGCTTCCAAAGACCGAAGACCTAACGAAGTGGGGCCACGAGGAGGCCAGGTGGCCGGCGCGGCCCAGCCTTGGCCGCGCGGCCCTGCCCCCTGGGCCTCGTGTGGCCCCTCGCGTTGACCCTCCGCCTACTTAAAGCTTCCGTCGAAACCCCCAGCACCGAGAGCCACGATACGGAAAACCTTACAGAGACGCCGCCGCCGCGAATCCCATCTCGGGGGATTCTCGAGATCGCCTCCGCACCCGCCGGAGAGAGGGGATTCATCTCCCGGAGGACTCTACACCGCCATGGTCGCCTCCGGAGTGATGAGTGAGTAGTTCACCCCTGGACCATGGGTCCATAGCAGTAGCTAGATGGTCGTCTTCTCCTTGTTGTGCTTCATTGTTAGATCTTGTGAGCTGCCTAACATGATCAAGATCATCTATCTGTAATACTATATGTTGTGTTTGTCGTGATCCGATGGATAGAGAGTACTATGATTATGGTGATTATCAATCTATTGTTCATGTGTTGTTTATGATCTTGCATGCTCTCCGTTATTAGTAGAGGCTCTGGCCAAGTTTTTACTCTTAACTCCAAGAGGGAGTATTTATGCTCGATAGTGGGTTCATGTCTCCATTGAATCTGGGACAGTGACAGAAAGTTCTAAGGTTGTGGATGTGCTGTTGCCACTAGGGATAAAACATTGATGCTATGTCTAAGGATGTAGTTGTTGATTACATTACGCACCATACTTAATGCAATTGTCTGTTGCTTTGCAACTTAATACTGGAGGGGGTTCGGACGATAACCTGAAGGTGGACTTTTTAGGCATAGATGCAGTTGGATGGCGGTCTATGTTCTTTGTCGTAATGCCCAATTAAATCTCACTATATTTACCATGTCATGTATATGCATTGTTATGCCTTCCTCTATTTGTCAATTGCCCGACTGTAATTTGTTCACCCAACATGCTTTTATCTTATGGGAGAGACACCTCTAGTGAACTGTGGACCCCGGTCCTATTCTTTACATAGCATACAATCTACTTGTTTTACTGTTTTCTTTGCAAACATCTTCCACTCGATACGTTTAATCCTTTGTTACAGCAAGCCGGTGAGATTGACAACCTCACTGTTTCGTTGGGACAAAGTACTTGGGTTGTGTTGTGCAGGTTCCTAGTTGGCGCCGGAATCCCTGGTGTTGCGCCGCATCACATTTCGCGACCATCAACCTTCAACGTGCTTCTTGGCTCCTCCTGGTTCGATTAAACCTTGGTTTCTTTCTGAGGGAAAACTTGCTACTGTGCGCATCATACCTTCCTCTTGGGGTTCCCAACGAACGTGTGAGTTACACGCCATCAAGCACCATGCTGCCTAGATCGCATCTCGCGATCTAGGCAGCACGAGCCTGCCTACGTTGTTCGTGCGTTGCTCGCGCTGAAGCCTTTTTGATGGCGAGCAACGTAGTTATCATAGATGTGTTAGGGTTAGCATTGTTCTTAGTATCATATGCTGTCGTAGTGCAACCCTTGCGCATCTAGCCGTCCTTGTACCTCATCATGGGTGCAGGGGCGGCACCCCGCTTGATCGTTATTTAGTAGATCTGATCCGTTACGGTTGCTCCTTGATTTATCAAGGATTAGTTTAATATCTGCAATAGTTAGGCCTTACAAAGGGTTGGAGGATCCAGCGGCACGTAGGGTGTAGTTTGCTGCCCCTAGACAGATGTTCCGAGGATCAACCTAGTGTTGGTTTTTAGGCCTTGTCTAGGGCTGGCTTACGATCACCGTGCGTGAGCGCGAGGCCCAATCGTGAGTAGGATGATCCGATTATGCGGTGAAAACCCCAAATCGTCGTGGATCTCATATGCTTTATCTTGATCAAGGACCACCATATATTCGGCCACCTTGGACGAATCATGGGTGGATCGGCTCCAGGAGCCGATTCACAGGATAACCTGAGAGCCGATCGAGGCTCGCATTTAACGTGTACGTGTGTGCCCTGCAGGAAACTAAGCGAGGCATCATCCACACCTTCCCGACCAGGTATAGGTCAGGTGGCACGCCTTTGCATCGGCGCGCGACCAGAGGCTTTGCGGGCCGTCGCTCTGAGGGACTGGGGCCAGCCGCAGCCCTAGTTGTTCCCGGCTCTACGGTGTTGACCAGTCACTGCCCGCCGGTGGGTTTCTGACGTCAACACTAATAAAACGTCGAGTTTGCGACTCCAAGCAAGTAAGGATTTCTTTTTCGCGAGCAGACTGCTGAGCTATGTTTTCGCTCAGTGAATTCTCCGTGTCGTGAAGTATTTTTCGAAGATCTTCGACGGCAGCAGCATCTGCTTCAGCTTTCTTGCGAGCTTTTACGCTTTGCTCTAACTTCACAGCAAGAGCGTCAGCGCGTTTGTTGGACTCCGCAAGATTTTCTGCCATAATAAGAAAGATAAGTGAAATATTGTAGCAAAAAATGGCGACATAATATACTCGCTAAGGAAAGACAGATAAGGAAAAAAAGGGGGTACCTTCAAGTTTGGCAGCATGCTCACGGTACCCGACAAATTGGGTACCGAAGCGGATAAGCTCCTTCATGAAAGGCTGAAGAAAATACCATGAAAAAAGAATCAGTATAGGAAGCGAAAAGTTCGACACCACGAAGAAACAAAGAGAGGGAAGTTCAAAGCAATGAAATCAATACAGGGAAAAGAAGATAACTTACTTCTTCCATTAAAGGAGTCGTGGAACAACCAATTAACATGGTAGGTTCCTTGGCTGTTTCTACCCTAGCTCTCTTCGGCGAAGGAGCTTGGGGGCTCACAACTGGTGTCATATGCTCTATGTTTTGTTGAGGAGGCGATCAGGCTGAGCTTCGGAAACAACTAAAGTACGGGACGTGCTCGTTCAAGCAGTGTGCACCCTCCTCTTCATCACCACTACAACAAATAAAGCGACAAGATAAGAAAGCAATTTGGAAAAGTATCGAGAACAAACAAATATAGTGCACCAAGAACTTACGAGCTAACAAGAGCAGCCTCGTAAGGATCGAAAGCATTTTTCCCAGCATCAGGAGCAGTCTCTCCAGCATGTGCAGCATCGGCTTTGGAGGTGCCAGAATCAACAGTCTCATCCCTTTTCCTCTTATTCTTCGGAGAAGCAGCTGGGAGGGAAGAGCGTGTTGATGAGGTAGCCTCAGTTTCAATCTCTTTTTCAAGAGAAGCCGCGGATTTTTGGGAACCCGCGACTTCACTTTCAGGGCGAGAAGTACCCTGGTTGTCGTCGGTGACAACAGCCCATTCTTCGACTTCCCCACCTTCGGGAAGGGGGGGAAGAGAAGCTAGAACAGGGTGGCCCTGTGAAAAAACAAAGAGTGTTGCCAAAAATTTATACAAAAAGGCGCTAGCAAAAAAGTAGTCGACAGATATCAAAAACTCGAGAAGACAATATAATAGTCAAGAGGAAAAATTACCTCGGGAAGGGGATTGGTGCTACAAAATGGCTTGACGTGGCAAGAAGATGGAATGGTGTCCTTCTTGTTAAGCTTTGAAATTCTTCGAATCAACTTCTCCAAGTCCTTCACAGGAAGATCCTTGGAGAGTCTCTCGACATCTTCATCACCAGCATACATCCAAAGGGGATTTTTGCGAGCTTGCAGAGGCTGCACTCTAATCCTAAGGAAGTAGGCTGTGATTTGGATACCCGATAATTCCTTGCCACGGGTGTTCTGGAGCTCATGAATGCGAGTCATCAGCGCTCTGTCGCCGATTTCTCTTCTTCGGTAGCTTCAGCATCCCAGATCGGCGGCGATGAATCTTGGCTCTTCCATCAAAAGGAGCAATGTTGTACTCCACTGAACCAGAGCTTTCTTCATGTACATAAAGCCACTTCTTGCGCCACCTTTGGACGGAGTCGGGAAATTGGACGTCGAAGTACTCGACGTCAGAACGAACACAGATAACAACGCCGCCGATGTTATAGGCGACGCCGTGGGAGCCATTACGGCGGAGGCAAAAGATGCGCTTCCACAAAGCCCAATTAGGTTGGACTCCGAGGAAGCATTCACACAATGTGATAAAAATCGACACGTGCAGGATGGAATTGGGCGTCAGCTGATGAAGTTGAAGCCCATAGACAAAGAGAAGACCTCGAAGAAACTCATGGATAGGGGGAGAAAGACCGCGGATGAGATGGTCAACAAAACTGACCCGATACTCCATTGGAGGCGATGGATAGCTCTTCTCCTTGGGGAAGCGCAGCGCGTTCTCCTTCTTGGTGAACCCCATCTTCTTCAGTAGGTTCATATCCTGGCCGGAGATCTTGGATCTCTCCCACTCCAGATCTTCAGCGGCCATCTTGGATTCTGGAGTGCTATGCCTGGTGAGCCGCGCGCGTGGTGGCATCAACTAGAGTGGAGACGAAAGGCACGAGCGTGGTTGAGCGCAAGAGGCAATGGGAGCAGTGGAGAATTTTTGCAGAAGAACAGAGGTGCGGCGCGAGTGAAAGTATTGACGGAGGAAGACGACGACCTTAAATAAAGGTGCGGTGAAACGACGCACCGTTGGATGAAGAGATTGCGGAATAGATGGTGTACACGTGGTCAAGGGGTAAAAAGTAATTTCATTCAGACAAGAAAACACAGGACCAACTGTACGTGCGCCAGGAAAAGTGGAGGACGTGTGTCCCCCACTTACACGACGTGTCAACTTGATAGGAAATTTGGGCCCACGAGACAGAGAGAGAAGCAGTTCTCGCATGTTCCCGATACAATAATCGTGGCTATCGTCAGCAATGATGTCACCTTGTCAAGAGAAAAACTCGACTATGAAGCTTGGTAAGAATATCGACAACAGAAGATTATTGATTATTTCGAGATCCTTTGATCAAATACAAGTTTTTGCCCAAATGCTTGGGGGCTACTTTGGGAAAAAGAAAAATTCGAGTATGACAAAATTAAAATGGCGGGAGCCTATGACCAAATGCAAGCATTTGTTCATAGCCTCGGGGGCTACTCCCATAGGGAGCGCTAGTCACGCACCCGATAGATGTGAAAAGTTCGAGAGGAAATAACAATATAGCGACAGAAGATATTAATCTGTTGAGCCTACAACCAAGCACAAGTCCTTGGCTGTAGCCTCGGGGGCTACTCCCATCGGGAACGCTGTTCGCGTGCCCGATGAAATTATACAAAAATATAGAGAAAGAAAAAGAAGTGAGTATATTTCGAGTTATACAGATAACTCTACATATACTCCCATCGGGAAGGCAAAGTAAGTCATAAAATATGACTCAATAAAATGTGCTATTCCAACAGCCGAAAAGCACTCGACAATATATTCTCAGAGCGCTAAAAGTCGCGAATAATCTCGAATGCCGCAAAACTTTGCAAAGGTAAGACCCTAGATCCGTTCTGAGCGGCGTGGCACCGTCTCTGACGGCGGTTTGTTACTTTTTTCCGTATCAACAGATACGAAGAAAAATCCTAACGGACGCGTTAGGTACCCGATAAAATATGACTGGGACTCGACAGAATGGTAAGACCTTAAGCGGCACCTGTCGAAGTTTACACCAGTATCCCGAGATCATGTCCAGGGACGTGATCTTGAAGTAGGTTTTTGCGGATTGCCACTAGAGCAGTTAACTAGTACCTGATCCGTCAGATGAACTAGCCCCAACTACCATTATCCCTGTACAATATAGTATTCGCGTATCCAAAAGATATGCGATAAATTCGACAAGATTATTGAATGATTAAAGTTGGAGATTTTTCCTGATTCTTCGATTCAAGCAAAATCTCGGGGGCTACTGACATAGGCATCCCCAATGGGCCTGCCGAAGATGGTACCCGGGGTTTACTGAAGGCCCAGGACTCAAAGAATAAGAAGATTCGGGAGCCCAAGATGTTAGTAAGGAAAGCTAGAGTTGTATTAGGAAATATAGAGACTTGTAATTTCACGGGACGGGTTAGAAACCCTCCCGGACTCTATAACTTGTGTATCAAGAATCCCTCGGCTCCACCTCCTATATAAGGGGGAGTCGAGGGACAAAGAAGGGATCGAATCTATTGTCAACAGAACCCTAGTTTTTACAATCAGCGAGTACTTTTCGGCTGAAACCTTCGAGATCTACTTGCCCTCTACTTCTAACAAAACCCTAGTCTACAATCTGTAGGCATTGACAAGTTAATCCCTTGTCACCCACCCACGTTGACTTCATTAGAACCATCTATTTATCATCTATGGCCATAAATACTTTATTGTAATGCCCCTTTTACCCCTGCCACAGATCTGAACCTATATGTATCTCTTTCCCCACCTCAATTAGGGTTTAGACAAGATTTGAAGCTTAAACTACTTGAGCTTTGTCTCCCTAGAACTATGTTCTTTGTATCAAGGCACTCTTGAGAGATTCTACTCTTCATGGATGATTCAAGGCTTTCCCCTCTTTCATCCAAGTTCTAGTGGATCTCCATCACCAATCTCTCACTCCTTAGATTCTACCCAAGGGTCTTTATAAGAAGTGATTCTATTGGCTTGGTCTAACCTACCAAGAGAGTAAATTTGGTTTTTGTTGGGTTGTGTGTGTTTTGATTTGGATCTTGTGTGTGTTCTTCCCCTCTCCCCCTCCTTTCAATCCACTCACTTGGTCAAATTCGTGGGATCTGGGCACTCCCAAGCCCCTAGGCCTCATCAAATGGTATCAGCAGCTCTTGGTTAGCACGGATTTGACCCCCACCCATCTAATTTCACCACAAAAAATTTCCCAAAAAGAGCCCTAAATTTCCTTTGGTAAGATCTGCAATTTTGTTGAGTTTTGAGTGGTTTTGGTCCATGGATTTCGTGTTCCTACGGTTGATCTACGTTTTCCCCACTTTCTAGCCCCCAATTCCATCGATTTTCGTCGATTTGGTCGATTTTGGTCCGCTTTTCGCGAAGAACAGTTCGAGCTGTTCATCAGGGACCGGCACTGCCGCCACCTCAAGGCCGGCACTGCCGCCAAGAACAAAAACTGCCCCTCCAGCTCCATTTCGACCACGACTTCACTCTTGTGTTTGGTTTCTGGTTTTGATTGCCTTAGTTGTATACCCTAACACCGCAGCGAAGACGCAACAGTGGAGACAACCTCGGCACCCCGGATCCCCAAACGTACTTTGACACCCACCACCACCACCACTACCATCGCAAGTTGAGTGAGCATCACTGCCTACAACCCATTAGGTATAACTTGCACAGCCTTGTAGCCCCTCTTCCTTTTGCGACCTATCCTATCGAGCATTGCTTATCAAGTGTTGCGGGACATTGCACGTGGCCCCGATTGTGAGGTTGTGTGTGTAGTATGGAGTAAAAGCTTATAAGCAAAACGCTCGTGCAGAAACATAGCAAAAGCAAGGCTAACCCAAGCATCGTGTGAAAAAGCCGGGAAATCACAAAAAGAGCAAAAGAGCGCAAGTGCCACCATATACAAAAGAGTAACAAGCTTTTAAGCAAAAGAGAGAAGAGAAGAGAGGCCGCGTGTGAATCTTGTTGTCTCTCAATTTGCAACCAAAGCTTTGATCTCTTCTTGTGTTAGTGTGACACCGAGCCGGTCTTCATAGACTTTCTTGTTTTTCCGCTCGTTCCTTGGTCGCACTAACCCCAATCATCTCGTGTGTGCGTTCCTCATCATTCGTGTTTTCGTGATCACCATTTGAACATTTGATTCTTGGAGCTTACCCACCTTTAACAATACACTTGATTTCGGATTTCATCATTTGGTTTTCCACAATCCTCACCTACCACTATATTTTCTAGCTTTTGCGTGTGTTTTTGTGTGAGTACCCCAACACAAATCATTTTGCTCTCGGTATCATTAGTTGACCCAATACCATCACTTCAAGGTGAGACTCGAAGGTATTTTCCTCCACTAACCACCACCATATAGCTCTTTCCTTGATATCATGGATAGGAGCGGAGATAAAGCGAAGGAAGACGGAGTCCTCCACAACAACGAGAGGTTGGCTACACAACACAACCTATGGACTCAACGCCAAGAGTTCAAGGAGCAACTCACCTTGTTTGAGACACACATCGACGAACAATATGAAGAAGTGGCGCACAACTTCACCATTTTGAACCAAGATATGTCTCTACTTCGTGAAGCTACGGACAACTTGAATGATCAAGTGGCGGCAAATGATGCGAACATGGAGCGGCGCATGGATATCCTCGAGCGCGCCATCAACAAGTTGGGTCGTCATCGCCGACACCGCTCTACTTCCTCCTCATCAAGCTCGTCACAAGATTACTACTCTCATGATCGTCATACGTCATCAATCTCCAACTCAAGGCATGGAGACCATCATCGACTTCGCCGACCACATGATCGCCATGAAGAGTCACGCTCCAATTCGAGGCGAGGACAGTTTCATCGCCATGCTCGTCCCCATGAACGCTCGCCACAAGAAGAACCACTACATCATGACCGTCCTCAACATGATCGCCATGCCCACCATGGGCGTGATGACCAACCCCATGACAACGTCGTCCACAACATGGAACCGGCACCTCATCGTGAGCCACATGTTGATATTCAAGACAAGGTCATCAAGCTCAACCAAGGCGTGATCTCCGAAATCATCCACGTCAACAACAACATGGAAGAGGAGACTCGGAGATGTCTCAAGAAGAGGTCGCCAACAATGGACATCGCCAACAACATCCACAACCTCGTCTCAAGACCTTTGACAACACCGTCATCGCGAACCAAGTGAAGCTAGTGTTCATATCCAACACCAACCCAATGCTATGGTTGGCCGTGGAAGACCTCCTCACCTACCTCAAGCCGCAAGAGATGAAGGCATCTGCCCTCGCCGATGAAACTTGGAAGATGAAGAGAACATGTACGGCAAGCTCAAGTTCCACATGCCCAAGTTCAAAGGTGAAGACGACGTCGAGGCTTATCTCGCATGGGCACTCAAGGTTGACAAGATCTTCCGCATACACAACTACTCATGTGCCAAGAACGTGGCCATGTCATCCCTTGAGTTTGAAGATTATGCGAACACATGGTGGGAGCAGGTGGTCACTCTAAGGGAAGAAAACGGTGAAGACCCAATTGACACTTGGGAAGAGATGAAAGAAGAGATGCAAGCTCGCTTTGTGCCCGTCCACTACAAGACCGACCTCTTCAACAAGCTCCAAAAATTGAAGCAAGGCACCAAGACCGTCGAGGAGTTCTACAAGGAGATGGAATTGACTATGATGCGAGCCAACATCTAAGAATCCGAGAACCAAACTATTGCTAGGTTCTTCAATGGCCTCAATTACCCAATCAAGAGGATCGTTGAATTCCAACCATACTCCAACATGGCTGAGTTGGTACACCAAGCTTCCAAGGCCGAGCGTCAAGTGAAGGAGGACATCAAGTACTCCAAGTCCAAATCCTACTTTGCATCCAAGCTCGCCACAACCGACCCTCCAACAAGTGCCAAGCCTTCCGTTTCCTCTACAACATCCAAGCAAACGACTATCCAAAGTCGCATGAAGCAACCGGTGACTTCCACCGCCTCCTCAAAGGCCTCTATGGGACCATCCAATGTCACTTTCTTCAAGTGTGGAACACAAGGCCACAAGTCCTTCGCGTGCAAGAATACCAAGGTCATGATCACTATGGAGAATGGCGACATAGAGACGCTAAGTGAAGGCGAATATGAAGCCCTTGTGCAAGCCGCCATTGCCAATGAAGAAGATTACGATGAAGAAAGTGGAGAAGACCCGCTCCTATGCGTACATGACACAAGTCCTTCGCTTGTGGTCACAAGGGTGCTCACGACTCAACCACAAGCTATAGAAGACCAACGGTGCAACATATTCCAAACCCGTGCCGGTATCAGAGGGAAGTCAATCAAGGTCATCATAGATGGAGGAAGTTGTCACAACTTAGCAAGCACCGAGATGTGTGATAAGCTCAACCTCACACTCCACAAGCACCCACACCCATATCATGTCCAATGGTTAAGTGACAAGGGAAAGTCAAGATACAACACACCGTCACCGTCAACTTCAAGATAGGCCCTTATGAAGACACCGTAGAGTGTGACGTGGTGCCCATGACGGTGTGCCACATGTTGCTTGGCCGCCCTTGGCAATACGACAACAAGGCAATCCATGACGAACACTCAAATGTCTACTCCTTCAAGGTCAAGGACAAGAAGTTCGAGCTTCGCCCCAATGACTTCTAGTCAAATCATCGCGGACAATGCGAAAGTTTTAGCGAGGGCACAACAACACATCCACCATAGTGACTTGAGAGGAGAGGGAGCGACCCACCAAAAAGAGAGTGAGCGCCACAAGCCATATATGAGTGAGATAAACAGTGTCCTCTTAGCCACAAAAAGCGAGTGGAGAGAAGTGCAAGAAAACCCATCCAACACTTTGCACTATGTGCTCATTTGCAAGAGGCCATCGTTAGCGACTAACGACTTAACCAACATTCCTTCATCGTTGTTGTCTCTTTTGAAGGAGTTTCAAGATGTCTTCCCCGACGATCTACCTCATGGGCTACCACCGCTTCGCGGCATCGAACACCGCATCGACCTCATACCCGGTGCTCCCTTCCAAACCGCGCCGCCTACCGCACCAACCCCGAAGACACAAAGGAGATTCAACACCAAATATAAGATCTCCTCGCTAAAGGGTACGTTCGTGAAAGCCTTAGTCCTTGTGCGGTCCCGGTGATTCTCGTTCCTAAACCGAATGAAATGCAACGAATGTGTATGGATTGTCGCCCCATCAATGCCATTACCGTTCGTTACCGCCATCCCATTCCGCGTTTAGATGACATGCTTGATGAATTGAGTGGTGCCACGATTTTCTCTAAGATTGATTTGTGGCTACCACCAAATTCGCATGGCAATTGGTGATGAATGGAAGACGGCATTCAAGACCAAACTTGGTCTCTTTGAATGGCTTGTCATGCCATTTGGTCTTTCAAATGCTCCATCGACTTTTATGCGTCTTATGAACCATATCTTGAGACCTCTCATTGGCAAGAGCGTGGTTGTCTACTTTGATGATATTCTCATTTATAGCAAAAATCTCGAGGACCATGTTCAACATGTGAGAGAAGTCTTATGCATCTTACGCCACGAGAAGCTTTATGCCAATCTTCCCAAATGCACATTTGCCCAAAACAAATTGGTTTTTCTTGGATTTGTGGTTTCCGCCAATGGCATTGAAGTGGACTCTTTGAAGGTTGACGCCATACATAATTGGCCCACACCAACAACCGTTAGTCAAGTTCGAGGTTTCCATGGACTTGCCGGCTTCTATCGACGTTTCGTCAAAGATTTTAGCACCATTGCTTGCCCTTTAAACGAGCTTACAAAGAAGAATGTTCCATTTGTGTGGGGCAAGGCCCAACAAAATGCTTTTGATGAGTTGAAAAAGCGCCTTACCGAGGCACCACTTCTCGTTCTTCCAAACTTTGCCAAAACTTTTGAGATTGAGTGTGATGCGAGTGGACTCAGTATTGGTGGAGTCCTCATGCAAGATGGAAAACCCGTGGCATACTATAGCGAGAAGTTGGACGGCGCACGCCTAAACTATCCTATTTATGACAAGGAACTTTATGCTTTGGTTCGTGTTCTTGAAATTTGGCAACATTACCTTTGGCCAAAAGAATTTGTTATTCATTCCAATCATGGGTCTTTGAAGTACTTGAAAAGTCAAACCAATTTGAACAAGAGACATGCTAAGTGGGTTGAGTTTATAGAGTCCTTCCCTTATGTTATCAAATACAAAAAGGGAAAGCAAAATGTGGTCGGGGATGCTCTTTCCCGCAAGAATAACCTTTTACTCACTCGCTTGGACTTTCATATTTTGGGTCTTGAAGAGATCAAAGAACTTTACACTTCCGACACTTTCTTTGGACCCATTGTTGCAAAGTGTTCCGTTGAAAGAGGAGTTGATGATTTCTATTTGCATGATGGCTACTTGTTTAAATCCAACAAAATTTGCATACCCGAGTCTTCTTTTCATAAGTTGCTTTTGCAAGAGTCACATGGAGGTGGTCTCATGGGACACTTTGGATGCGACAAGACACTCTCTATGCTATCAACCCATTACTATTGGCCGAAGATGAAGCGAGATGTGGAGCGCCTATGCAACCGATGCACCACATGCTTACAAGCTAAATCTACCACCAACCCTTACGGTCTTTACATGCCTTTACCGATTCCATATGCTCCTTGGTCGGATATAAGGATGGACTTTGTATTAGGCTTACCAAGAACAAAACATGGTCATGACTCAATATTTGTGGTAGTGGATAGTTTCTCTAAACTGGCTCATTTCATACCATGCTATAAGACCGATGATGATTCACACATTGCTTCATTGTTTTTCAGGGAAGTCGTTCACCTACACGGAATACCGGCAAGCATTGTGTCGGATCGAGACGTCAAGTTTATGAGTTATCTATGGAAGTTGCTCATGGCGAAGTTTGGAATCAAGCTCTTGTTTTTGTCATCCTCGCATCCGCAAACGGACGGACAAACGGAAGTGGTGAATCGAAGCCTCTCAACGCTCCTACGCACGCTCGTGAAGAAAAATTTGAAGTCATGGGAAGAGTGCCTCCCCCACGTGGAGTTCGCCTACAATAGAGCCAAGCACTCCACAACAGCCCGGAGTCCATTCATGATCGTCTATGGATTCGAACCTCCCACGACACTCGACATCCTCCCACTATTCATGAGAAGACGAACATGGACTTCGACAAGCGCACCACCGCCATGAAGAAACTACATGAAGACACACGAGCCACCGTACAAGAGCATGTGCTTCGCCAAGCTACCCGCCTCAACGCCAAGAAGAAGGAAAGATATTTGAAGAAGGAGACCTCGTTTGGATTCACCTTCGAAAAGAAAGATTCCCTCATGAACGCAACTCCAAGCTAAAGCCAAGAGGAGATGGGCCCTTCAAGGTCCTCAAGCGCATCAACAAAAATGCCTACGTCATCGACATACCAACCTCAAAGTACTTGGAGAGCAACACATTCAACATCGCGAATCTCTCACCCTATCATGGAGATGAGGAGGAACAAGAGTCGAGGACGACTCTCTCCCAAGGGGGGAGATGATGTAGCCCCGCCTAAGGCTGACACTACACCAAGACCAACTAGTCCCCCAAGTGGACCGATGACTCGAGCCCGAGTGAAAGCTCTACATGAAAAGGTGAATTCAATCCTCTCGACGCTCGACCTTGGAACTACTTTGGATGGAATGCTACCTCATGCCAATGTACTTTGTGTCATCCGGTACGAGTCTCGAGAGGAGTACGTCAAGGGTGGCCCAACGCCTAACAAGGAAGAAGGAGAAGAAGAGCTGCAGTCGGAGGCCACCATCCAGGATCGGCACTGCCGGCCCCGACACCCCGACACTGCCGGCCTCGACACCCCGGCATTGCTGGCCTCAAGTCGCCGACACTGCCGGCCTGCTCACCCCGGCACTGCCGGCCCCAAGCCGCCGGCACTGCCGGCCTGCTCACCCCGGCACTGCCGACCCCAAGCCGCCGGCACTGCCGCCCAAACCTCCTTAAGACATCCCAGCAAGCCTGGACGGCACTGCCGCTTGGATCTGGCCGGCACTGCCGGCCCCACCCGCGTTGACTTCATCAGAACCGTCCATTTATCATCTATGGCCATAAATACTTTATTGTAATTCCCCTTTTACCCCTCCCACGGATCTGAACCTATATGTATCTCTTTCCCCACCTCAATTAGGGTTTAGACAAGATTTGAAGCTTAAACTACTTGAGCTTTGTCTCCCTAGAACTATGTTATTTGTATCAAAGCACTCTTGAGAGATTCTACTCTTCATGGATGATTCAAGGCTTCCCCCTCTTTCATCCAAGTTCTAGTGGATCTCCATCACCAATCTCTCACTCCTTAGATTCTACCCAAGGGTCTTTCTAAGAAGTGATTCTATTGGCTTGGTATAACCTACCAAGGGAGTAAATTTGGTTTGTGTTGGGTTGTGTGTGTTTTGATTTGGATCTTGTGTGTGTTCTTCCCCTCTCCCCCTCCTTTCAATCCACTCACTTGGTCGAATTCGTGGGATCTGGGCACTCCCAAGCCCCTAGGCCTCATCATAAGGTCACCACGAAGCTCCTGAAATTTGGATGCTAGCTCCGTTGTCTGAGCAAGAAGATTCTTCTTCTCCTTCGGCGTAGAGGTCGCCACTCTGTTGTGTGCTCTTGTAGTAATCCGCGTGCAGTGCTTTGCGGTCATCGACGAGCTTCTAGGCGTTGCTGCGGTGCTCCTCTTCGAGCCGTTTGGAGACCCAGGCTTCGAACTGCTCCAGCTTGGCCTTGCGGTCGTCCAAGAGCTTCTGAGTATTGCCGATCTGGACCTCCATGGTGCTCGTGCTCTTGAGCAACTTCAGTCTCCTGGAGCGTTACGACCGTCTCCCGCGAGGCGAATTCAGCCTCCTTCTTCGCTAGGATGTGTTCGCGCTCCTGGACACTCAGGCGATCCTCTTCCACCACGCGCTCGGGGAGGTCCACGGCGCTCTCGTGAACCAGAAGGCTGATGACCTCCGGAAGCAAGGCACCTCTCAGAAAGTCGTCCGCTTCATGATGTGCGGCTGACAGTATGTCCTCCGCTTGACGACACGCACGCTCCACGATGGTCGCCGCCTCTCGATGGGCGTCACTCAGGATGCCCTGGACGGTGGCTTGGGCATCAGATGCGCTCTGAACCACGACCCCGACCACCTGGCCCCTTCCTCGGCAAAGGTTCTTGCTGGCTCGGGACATCTCCTCGAAGAGGTGGTCAGCCTCTTGGATGAGAGCTTCAGCGGGCGCTGCTACGCGCCCGATCAAGTCCTCGGGGGCTGCGCCGGGCCGAAGGGCCGCAATCGCCCCAGGGGCGGTGCCTGACGTTGCGGCCCTCATCTCACCGGTAGGAGTCGGAGTTCTTCCGAAACCATCCGAGGGAGTTTGTTGGGCGCCCGATGAGGGTACCAACTGCAGGGCCCCGGTAGGGTCCTCCCCGAGGACCCTTTCTTCTCCGCGAGCCTCCTATGGCAGAAAAGGAGACCCCGCGCGGGAAACCTCAGCAGGCCCTTTGCCGGCGTCACCCACCCGGATAGGAGGCTGGGACGACGATGCAGGGTCGGGGAGACGATCGGCTATGGAGGCAGGAGTTGGCCCCGGCAGGGGAGAACCACTGGGTGGGGGCTGCTCGGCACCGCTCCCCCGCTTCGAGCATTTCCTAGCCTTGGCGGAGCTGGACTTTGTCCTCTTCTTTCACTTCTTCTTTTCCGACCTGCAAGGAAGCCGGGTAAGTGCTGGGAAGGGAAGCTGAGGAAGAAGAGGGCCAGGAAAAGAAGCTCACCTGTCCGCATTGGAGTCATCCGACACCCATTGCGACGCACCCAGACCCATGAGAGGCCTCCCCGAGGCTGGAATGGGCTGAGTCCGCGGGGGGCTGTGGGGTGGGGGGGGCGCGAGTGGCGGTAGGGTTGACACCTTGACCCTCCTCCGAAGAAGACCCGGAGAGGAACACGAGTGTATTCCTCTCGGCTGGAGGATTTACGGTCGCTTGAAGAAGATCAACCCCTTCATCTTCAAGTTCGAAGACATCCTCCCCCATCATGCGAAAGGGGCAGGGGTTGTCTCTCACCATACCCCACGGGCACGACCCCCACTGATCAAAGTGGGGCATCCTCCCCAAGGTATACGCTGCTTCATACATGTCGTACATCGGAGTGGCCATTGGCGGGAGAGCACTTATCTGGCTCCTAGCATGAGTCCCATCGCCGCTGTGGTGGCATCCGAGGGCAGCGAGGCCTGCTCCAGGCGGACCAAAGCGTGGCTGCTGTTCAACGCCCACATACCCGCAGAGTGGTGTTGCAGGGGCGCGACGCGCTGCCGCAAGAACTCGGCGGCCACCATCTCACCCGTCAGCCCCATGGCCTCTAGGTTAGAGATTCGCTCCTCCAGGGCCTCCATCCTAGCGGAGGGGAAGGGGACGCTTTCCCAATTGCACCCTTGCGCTGGAAGTGCAGCGGGGACATTGAAGTGAGGGCTCCTCTTCCTCACGTCAACAAAGAGCCAGCCTCCCCGAAAGTGTGTAAGCGGCTGCGACAGGCTCATCGGGACAAAGACTCGGCGCAGAACGGGGATGAAGGAAAGACACCTCGAGCTCTCCCTCGGGTCGGTGAGGTGCAGGGAGTAATAAGGGCGAAATAGGGCAATGGATGGCGAAATGCCAACAAAGGCCTCGCACCAGAAGGCGAAGATGGCCAGGATGGTGATGCTGTTGGGATCAAGGTGGAGTACTGAAACCTGATAGTGCTCCAGGACAGCTTTGAATAAAGCTGAAAACGGCAGGACCAACCCAGCCGTGATACAATGAAGGAGGAGGGGGTACGTCGTGGCCGGAAGATTGTGGACACGCGCGGTGGCCATCCACATCTTGGTGGCACCCCACTCGTTGGTCTTGGTGGCGCCAGTGTGCTGCGCCATTCGAAGGCTCGGGTCGTCAGCGATCCACGACTCCGCCAAGGCAAGACGCGGGGACGACGGACGCGGATCCATGACCGCCGCGGAAGAAGACCCTTCAGCCGCCATCGGTGCAGTGGTGCGAAATCTACGACGGACAGAGGGAATGCGATTGGGATTCTGGAGCTGAAGATGTCTGGGAAGTTGGGCAAGCGGGGGCGAGTTGGCTGGCGGCGAGGAGTAACCCCCTATTTATGGGAGGTTTTCCCAAGGAGGCGCCACTCCCCACGAAGCCCACTTCCTGGTCTAACGGTCCAGATGACGCACTTCCTCCATAACCAGCGGCTTCGGTGGCAACCGCCTAAGTCGTGGGTTGACTCAAGTCATATATCGGGCCCAACCACGATAGGGACCCTGACCTTTCACCTCCTGATGGACACGTGCAAGATTGACGCCCAGGGGCTACTGTGGGATCCCTGGCGACCAGGGTGCCATGAACCTGCCAGAGGAGGCGTCATTGATGACCTCAGCATCTGCCATGGACCGACACTTTAATCGGCCATGGACTATGTCCATCTTGTAAAGGGCGGGGAGTTTCCCGCCCTCGGTTTGGAGATGTGGGAACCCTTCCGTCTCAAAATATTTCGAGGGGAAGAGGACCAGCTCCTCTATAAAAGAGCTAGCCTTGCTAGCGTAGAAGGGGATGATCCCTGTCAATCACAAACCCTTGATATATGTACGACCATCTTCTTCATTGTGACCTTCAATACATACACGAAGGCAAGACGTAGGGGTTTTACCTCTCCGAGGGCCCTGAACCAAGGTATCTGATGTGTCTCTCTCTGCAGTGCCCAACATCGGTGAGGCGACGACGTGATCTTGAGTCCCCTGTGTTCGGACCTTTCGGGTTTGATGATACCCGGGTTTCTTCGCGGACACGAATCTCCCGCAGGCTTGGCAAACGCTCGGCCTGGCGTCAGATCTTGAGCCCGACGTCTCGATCTCCTCTCCTTAGCTTTCTCTCCACCTGATTTGGGTGGGGTCAACCCTCCGGCCGCCTGATCTGTGCCGGATGGGGAGTTTGTGCGGACGGGAGCCATCCAATCGAGGAAAACGGCTGAAAGCCCTTGCTGGCGTTGACTAGCACGGCAATGGCGGCCTATGGGCGCTGCAACCCTCCTTGGAGGCGTCGTGGTGGTATCCTTCAATCTCCTATGTCCTGAGTGAAAACCCTAGGCTCCCTGGGCCAGGCAGTGGCGACGCCTCTACATCGTGAGCTTCTTGAAGACACTGCCTTGGGATGAGGTGCTCCTTGTGTATGGAGAGTTGGTCCTTGCTTATTCTGTGGTGTGAGGGGTGGTTCGTCCATGGCTACAAGGGAAGTTCTTGGGCTTTCTGTGGTTATCTTTATAATGAGAGCGATGTTCTTGAAGGTCATAGGGTGGTAGTTTTGCACACTAGATTTTTTGTCTAGCTGTTCTTGCTTTGCTTTAGGTGATGGCTGTAATTTTGTGAGTTTGTTTCCTTTTTTATAAGCTGTTACCAGCCCCTTTTACTTGTTACCGTCTGTGGTTTAATTAATCTTAAGCTGGGCTTTATAGCCTAACCTTTTTGAATTAGTACCTTATAGCATAGCGAATTGACTTTTCTCTCAAAAAAAGTTTAAAAAACAATGTATGATGTAGATTTTAATTTCCGTGCACGAACTTGAAGCTATTGTGAGTTTGTGACCTGAGGATAAGCCAGAGCAACACAACTGTGGCCTGTGGGTAGAAAAACTGCGTTGGCCAAGGTTGGCAACAAGCCGAAGAAACGCAGGTCCCCGTCAACGCAAGTACTGAGTACTACGCACGCAACACTGTGTTTTGCCCAGAAAAAGATGGCCGCAGCCGACGACTACGACGGCGCGGCCGCACTGGCCGAGTTCCACACGTCCCGTGCCGGAGTCCGCGGCCTCGTCGAGTCCGACATCACCTCCGTGCCGCGGCTCTTCCTCGCGCCCAGGCCCAGCAGTCCCTGCACACCGCCCGCAGAGAACGAGATCCCCTTCGCCATCCCAACCGCTGACCTCGCTCTTCCACGCTCAGCCACCGTGCAACTCGTCCGCGCCGCCGCACGTTCGTTCGGATTCTTCCACGTCACCGACCACGGCGACGTCCACACCGGCACCGTCGACTCCGCGGTCTCCGCCGTCCGCGCCTTCCACGAGCTGCCTCCGGCCACCCGTTCGGCGTTCTACACACCCGCGTGCGTCGGAAGCGTCACCTACTCCACCATCCCCATCCCCGGCCCTCTCCTCCCCTGGCGCGACACGCTCCAAGTTCGCTTCGGCCCGCCGGCGCCGGACCTGAGCCATCTACCTGAGGCTTGCCGGGACGCGCTGCTAGAGTACCAGCGGTGCATGACGGAGTTCGGGAAGAAGATTGCCGGGCTGCTGTCGGAGGCCCTCGGGGTCGGCGCGGAGCGGCTGGAGAGGGCGATGCAGGTGGAGGGTTGGCTGATGGCGTGCCACTATTACCCGCCATGCGCGGAGCCCGCGCAGGTGGTGGGAAGCATGGCGCACACGGACCCCAGCCTTTTCACCGTCCTGGCACAAGACGGCGTCGGAGGGCTTCAGGTGCGTCTTGACGACGGGCGGTGGGCCGACGTTTCTCCGATGCCTGGCGCGCTTCTGGTCAACGTCGGGGACTTGCTCAAGGTATGTTGCCAGTTTACCAGTTACACTTACACACACCGGGGGACTTCATGTTTTTTCTGCAACTCTGTAGAAGGCAAAACTACTGGTATGATATGAACTTCTAATTTATAGATGGTCTCAAATGATTAGTACAAGAGCGTGGAGCACAGGGTGGTGATCAAGTCTTCCCGGGATGCCAGGGTGTCCATTGCTCTCTTCTTTAATCCTGCGAAGCGCGAGGAATCCGACTTGTTTGGGCCTCTCCCGGAGCTCGTGACACCAGGAAACCCGCAACGCTACCGGACTTTCAACCTGACAGAGTTCATGGATTCTCGAAGAAAGCTTGGGCATGGTTTGTCCTCCATCGACCGATTCAGGATTGCACACGAATAATTTGATCAAAACGTTTAGTACGGATTATCGCAAGTGATGATCAATGTAGATGCCAACTTCGTTCCAAGAAAGATGCATGCTTCACAGAGAATCAGATCATTATTTGGCTATCCAATCCGAGAATGTATGTTTTCTCCATAAGAGCACTTTTATATATTCTTGAAATATGAACATTTTTTACTTTGTTATATGAATATTTTCCATTTTTGTATGTACATTTATAAACCTTTTGATTATGAGATTTGTTAAAAAAAATTGAAAGAGATTTGCTAATCTTTAGCTAGCTGAGAATTTACTTAGAAGTTAGAACTCAGTTGATGCTGCATCTGCCAGATTGAGGAACGCCACGATTCATGTTCCTATGGCTACTTCCTCTGAGCGAGCGAGGCAAACACATGTGTTTTTTTTTTCTCTTTTACGTACGTTGTATCCGTCTAGACACACATTCTTTTGATGGAGGGAGTATTTTTTTCTGGACGCATGAGATTCTTGTGTATTTTGAGTTGTTGCTAAGCGACCGGCACTACAAGAAAAGTTCTATCTGAGTTTTGAGTTGTGGCCAATTTTCGTCAGGTATGGCCACTTTTCGTCAGGTATGGCCACTTTTTCGTCGCCTATGGGTCTAACCCGACAATATGGGTTATGTGGTTCAATCTGCGTCAGGCAAAGTCCTACCACTAATTTTTCGGTGCGTCGCGTTTGGGTGCCCTTCCGCCACGAAAAATCGGACCGTTGCAGAAGTGTTTTCGGGAGGCCGTTGACTCCTGGCCTCATCCAAACTGACACGTGACAGACGCCGTTAACTGTCAGTTAACGACGTTAACCGGCTGAAAGCCCGTGGTAGATGGTAGGCCCACACAAGCCCTGCCACGCTTAAGCGGGCCGACCCATTTAGTTTGCGGGCCGGGTCAGCTGACTTAGTTTGACCGGTCAACTATATAACTTTTTTTAAGATCGGGTCAACTATATAACTGGGCTGGTCTATTAGGTACGTGGGCCGGGCCTAACCTCTAGGGTTGACTGGTCAAAACTTAAATGGGCCGGCCCACTAAGCACGTGGGCCGGGCCGAATGCCTTCGTTTGACCGGTCAAAGGATAGCTGGGCCGGCCCACTAAAAAGGTGGGCCAGGCCGAATGTCTTTGATTGACCGGTCAACACGATAAATAGGCCGGCCCAGTAAGCATGTGGGCCGGGCCAAATGCCTTTGTTTGACCGGTCAACAGGCAAACAGGCTGACCCACTAAGCATGTGGGGCCCACAAACCTGTCATCGGGTGTCAACACCCGGATTTTTAAGTCCAGATGCCTATTATGCCATTCATCGCAATCCCAGGAATATTGTTTTTGCGAGACATAATAGCTTGATATCACAACACATCATTCATTACAACACATAATCGTCTTACAACAAAGGATCACATGATCCAGTCTTAATACAACATAGTGGATCTAGAGATCCTATTACAAAACACATAGCGGAAGTAACGGTCGTGGTCCATCTGTTCCACATAACCGTTGACGTCGGAGCGGTTCTAGTTGTCGTAGACGCTCGTCCATCTTCCTCGCATGCTGTTCACCTTCGTATCTGCCATTTGAATAGCCAGGACAAAGCCATGAGTACTTTTAAAGTACTCGCAAACTAATACTAGTGTAAGCACTATTAATTGTGGTAAGGGGATACTAAGCTCTAGGTTTATTTGCATAAAGCCAAGTTTATTTCATAAACATTTAGAAAGATGCTTGAATCAAATAGACTAACTCAAGTGGGAACATTAGTGTCATTCCCACAACTCTGTTGTGGTTCAAGTCAAAGTCACCATTCACCGGTCAACTTCAAATCACCCGTCATATGTCACATTTTTGAAAATTGTCTGATGACGGAACAGTATGGCCTTTCCAATCGTCCGTAACCGTGGACACGGCTATTCGAATAGTTCTACACTCTGCAGAGGTCGTACACTTGTGCCACAATATTTGCAATAATCCGTCAGGGTTAACTGGCCCTGATTTATCATACTCCGTATGCGGACTACCAACCATAACCTTTCACTTATATACTCTAGTACAGGCACCTCTCCCCATGAGCTTGGCCTCCCGTGAGAACCAACTGTTAACCCGGAACTGCACAGGGCTTGGGCCGGACAGTTCACCTCAATCACGTCATTTCATATCATCTCATATTTCTTTGGAGGCAGCCCTTGGCATAACCCCGATGACGCTTGTTTAGAGGGAACCCATACTAAAGCACATAAATTTCTAGTTAAGCCCTTACCCATTTTGGGTATTGTGGGGGTACTTTCAAAATTGGAATGGTATCGCATCCGAACCCAACCATCAGTTTTATATCAAAAATCACCATCTTCTCTTGGTCATATTCACCTTCAAAGTCATTCAATGGAATGAACCATCATTCCAAGGTTTCAACTTCATTTCAAAGTCACATGTTCCCATCTAGAGTAGTCAAATTTTAAATGATTAGCGCTAGCAACTATTTCATGAGGGGTGCTAAGTATCTTGGAGCTTGCTAGGCTAAGTGTGATTCTCTTGTACTACCCTATATTTCAACCAAGTGAATCATAAATCAAAAAGTAACTTTGATAAATAAAAGCCAGTAAATCTTGTAAAGTAAAAACTTTGGGATAGGTTTAGGAAGTAAAATGTAATGATGCCTTGCTCTGGTAGAGCTTTGCACCCTGATTGTTAGCAAGTTGATTACTTGCACTGGTAATAGCTGGCATTAATATTAGCTTGCAGGGGTAATAGCTTGCAAGAATACTAGCTTGCCTTGATTGGTGAGGTGATCAAAGTGTTCTTCTTCTTCCTCTTGGTAGAATACCTCCTCCTCTTGATAGTCTCTGGTACTAGCGTCTATAAACGAATACGAGGATACAATCACCAAACAATACTTAAGTACTCTTAATTAGCCTTAGTGGCTCACGCAAATGATCTAGCATCACTACTTAACATTTATTACAAGATTATGCTAGGGTTTCATTATTTAGTCATAGGAAAATAATTTCCTCTCATTGAAAATGATGTTAGGGTTTCTCTTTGGTTGTGTGAGAAATAATTTCCTCTCATTGAATCTTCTTAAGATTTAATTTCTCTTATAAATAATATATGACCTAGGTTGACTAAAGTCAACCTCTTCATACTTACCATTTGAGACAAGGATTTAAATGAGGTTCCATACCTCATGCAATTTAATACTAACATGGTAATGATTTAATGTCACCAAATAATTCAATATGAGGTTACCTAGACTATGATCGCTACCTCATATTGAATTACTTGAGAACAAGATTTAAATGAGAGAAATATCTCTCATATGATTTAACACATAGTGGTAACTAATTTAAAGGACTATTATTGAGGTGATTTAATATTCTCAAAATAACCAAGGATGATCCCATGTTGACCAAGGTCAACACTTCACACTTAGTATTTGAGAAAAGTGAGTTAAATGAGATTCATCATCTCATGTGATTTAATTAATCTTTGGAAAGTTTAAATACGATTTAGATTTAAGATTTATAAGTGAGCAAGTATGAGCCTAAGAAATTAAAGGTCTACACATTACTTCCTATTATTTGAGAAAGATGATTTAGATGAGATGAGCACCTCATACTATTTTAATAACACCTTGCAATGGTTTAATATTATTAATTAATCTAAGGTGAGTTTTATTTGACCATGGGATCTACTTCATATTAATTTGGTTGAGGCAAGATTTAAATGAGACCAAAATATCTCATATGATTTAGTAACTAGGTTTGGAATATTTAAATACTACTTATGAGAATGATTTAATATTTTCAAAAAGGAACCTATGGATCAATAACATATGGGTTATTAATTCTCATTGAACTATTTGGATTAATGATTTTAGTGAGAAACTATACCTCATATAAGTTAAACTATTATCTAAATGATTTAAAATCTCTAAGCAACCATGCATGAGACTTATTTGACCAAGGTCAGTACCTCTTGTTGAATTACCTAAGATCACAATTTAAATGAGAGAGAGGCCCTCATACTATTTGAATAAGTTTAGGTGTGTGTATTAAATAGTCTAGAAATGGCTCCATAGCCATTATTTAACTCTAGTCCATGATCATGCATAACAACTATATTATATTTTTGCATAAACAATTATATTATGTCAAATGTGATTTATTGGAGTTGGAATCAACTTAAAATCATTTCTAGATAATTTCTAATATTTATTTGAAGTCAGAAAAGGCCCTGCCTTGTTATTTTTACTATTTAAATTTTATTTCGAATTTGGACATGAGGCCAGTGTCATTATTTAGATAATTTCATGAGCTTTCCAAATATATAAGATTGGTTAAATTTGGTGTAGTAGATTTCAAACTATTCAAAAATTACTAAAGCATCTGCAGGGAATTCGAAATTAAACAGAATTTCATTTTTGAATTATTGGGCTTGGCGGGAAAGCAAATAGGCCGAAATGGGCGAAACAAACTTGGGCCGGCCCAGCTAACGCTCACCACGCAGCGGGCCGCCTGACAGGGGGTCCCACGCGTCAGTCTCTTTTTAACCCGAAACGGTACCTGTGAACGCGAGCCGATGGATCAGATGGAGATCGGACGGTGGAGCTTCGTCGTCAACGTCGGGGGAGAGGAGCTCGCTACGCTGGCGAGGTAGGGGGTCGGAGGGCGCGCTAGGTCGCCGGCGGTCGTGGGAGGGTGTCGAGGCGTCGTTGGCGATGGTGAATAGGCGCCTGGTACAGTGGCGGAGCTCGGGGCGGCGTGGATCAACGGCTTCAATCTGCGGCGGCTTGCGGGTCTCCGGCGAAAATTGGAGCTCACCGTGGAGTAATCCGTGGGGAGAAGAGGGGGAGGAGGTCGAGGGAGAAGAGAGGAAGCGAAGGGTGTGAGGAACTCGTGCTGGGGTGGCCTCTTTTTATAGCTGAGGTGGTGACCGGCGGGTGCTGTGAGAGGTCCTCGACGGCGAGGTCGTTCCAGGGCGCGAAGGGGCAAGCTAGGGGTGCGCTATGTAGCTGCGATCATGGCGGGTACGATGCGCGTGAAGGGGCAGCGAGGGGAGGACAAGGGAGTACTGGCGTCGTTCGAGTGCTCGCAGGACGGCGCGGCAGGTCCTTGATGATGGCGACGGTGATGTATCCTCCGCGTGCAGATGGTCGTGTCTAGGTGCTAGCAGATGCGTAGGGGTGTGCGCGTGCGAGAGGAGGGAGCTAGGGAAGGACGGGGCTAACGGGGCGACGAGGTGTACTGGCGCGTCCAGGGCGTCGTCTGGGCGCGCTCACCGCGTGCCTGGCACGTTCTGGGCGCGTCTGGGCTCGCCTCGTTCGGCCAATGCTGGGCTTGATTCGATCTAGGGAGGGTACAAGCATGCTCAGGGAGGTGCAGGGGAGCTTGCTGACATGGTGCTCGAGAGAGGGAAGGGCCAGAGAGAAATGGAGTGAGGGTGGCCGGCATGGTACATGACATGGCCAAACTTGATCATGCCAATGCTTTAATCGACCAAACCAGTACATGGCTTGATGCAGGGGAGGTACAAGAGTGTGATGATCACCAATGGAAAGTGGTGGAGGCTTTGGACCAGAGGTTAATAGCATGTGTTGAAAATTCTGAACTATGCCTGCAAGGTGTTCGACACAATGGCCGCATGAAGATTTTTGTGGAATTTTGGATTTCTTTTTGGTGGAGCTCAATGATGTAATTAATGTGAAAGATTGGTGGTGGTGGTGGTGAATTTGGTTAAAGTTTGTGAGATTTCAAATTTGGTATGATCTTCACATAGTTTCAACATCACCACTTGTCAAAATCATACTGGTCAACCTGGTCAACTTCAGCAGAGATGGTCAACATGAAAGTTGTTGACCTTGACATGGTCTTGGATGAAATGGCCTTGGTTGACTAGGTTTAGTTTGAGAATTGAGAAATACAGAGGGGTAAAGTGGGGAACATTTTATAAAATGGCAAAATGACCATTATCACATGTATGTTGATTTTGAGATTTGCTTTGATTTGATTTTGGTTTCATTGATGCAATTGTGTTTGTTTATCATATATAAGAGTTTTACAAACAATAGATCAAGCAATGGTGGCCTTGGTTGAAGATTTGCAAAATTGGCCCATGGTGTATGTGAGTAAAAATGGAAATACCTCACCATTTGAATTCTCTCCATTTGATTTGACTTTGGTTGACTCTAATGTGGTTCTTATTTTTTAGAAACATTTTAAGAGCATTGAAACCAATTCAATTGGTCTTGTTCAAAGATTTGCAAATTTGGCCTTAATACATAAGAGATGATGTGTCACTTTTCACTAAACTTGTAAATGGTTGATCTTGCTTCACTTGGACATGGGTTAGGGTCCATTTAGTGTTATATTAGGTTGAGAGATGGTTTCACATCATTTAGTCAAGGTTTAGAGACATAGGTCAAGGTTTGGTGAAATGGGTATGTTTCACATATGCCTCTATGCATATGTTGCATTTGATTTTAAATTTGACTTGGTTTGACCCAATTGGTGTTGTTGAGGGTTGACATGGTATATGGAGGTGATCCAATCCATTCACAACAAGTCCTGGGGTAAATTTTCTTAAATTCCCATATTTGCTATTTTACTCTCATATGCCTCTATGGCAGTTTTAGTTTCTTTTTATTCTTTTTTGTTTCAACTTGTAAATGATTTAATAAGTACTATATAAGGTTTATAAAGCTTTTCCAATCCTTTAAATACAGTGGAAAGGTCTAGGGTAAAGATTTATAAAAATAGCCATAGGCACATATGCCTTGTTCTTATTTAATTTCCTTTTATTTTATTTTAACTAGGATGGTGAGAAGAGGGGTGAGTTTTTAGGGTTTAAGATTATTTCAAATACTAATAACAAGCAATCATGGCAAGAGCACAAGAATTAAGCAAGATTATTAGGTACCAAAGTTACTTTAATAAAAGTTTTTGTTGGTTCCAAAATTTGAAACTAGGGAAATTTATTTATTTTGTTTTGAATTTCTGGGATGTTACAAACCCTTCCCCCTTAAACAAATCTCGTCCCGAGATTTTAAGAGAAGTTAGGTTCCTAAGAGAGATTGGGCATTTTGATTAACAGGAAGGCATACTTGTGGGTCTGGGTGCTTCGAGCTTCAGTGGCAGTCATGTGGTAGAAGCGGCCGTTGTTGTTATTCTGGTTCCTTCTACCTGCGAAGCGGCGCTGTTGCTGGGCAGGTGCAGCGGTGTTGGCGGCGATCTTGGCAAGCTTTTTGGGACACTCTTTGGAGTAGTGGCCCACATCTCCACATTCATAGCAGTTTACAGTTGACTTGTCTTTCGGGGTGACGGGGATGGCATTGCTTCCGGTTCTCGGGCCAGTGTTGGTGTTGGTGTTGTTCCCATTGTGGTTGTGGCTGTTGGGGTTGCGGTTGTTATTGTTGTTGCCTCCAGGCTTCGGGGGTCCTCCGTTGTTGTTGCTATAGTTGGGGCGATAAGTCTGAGCAGGTGGCCTGTTGTTTCGGGGTGAATCCTCCAGAGGAGTTATTGCGGTGCTTCTGGGTATGGTGAGGTCCACTCTGGTTCATCATTCTGCGCTTGCGGTTCTCATTGGCCTGATGCAGCTTTCCTTCCATCTGTATGGCTGAGTCCACGAGGGCTTCGAGGTCAGCAAACGGAATATTCACTAACACAGTTTGCATCTCGTCGTGTAGTCCGTTCAGAAATCTTTCCTTTCTTTTCTCTTTTGTGTCGGTCTCATCCGGGGCGTACCTTGACAGAGTGAGAAACTGTCGCGGTATTCCACCACAACATTCTTCCCGCTTGAGTTCACGGAACTCGTCTCTCATTTTCTTGATTAGTCCTTGGGGCACATGGTACTTGCTGAACTTCAGCTTGAAGTCTTCCCATGTCATCATCTGTCCTGCATTCATTGCACGGGCACTAGTCCACCAGGCTCTTGCAGGTCCTGACAGGTAGTGGGTGGCAAACAGTACTTTTTCTGCGGCTTCAACTCCCGCAACTTCAAGGTTGTTCTCGATTGTCTGGAGCCAGTCATCAGCATCGAGGGGCTCTTCGGTTTTGCTGAACATTGGAGGGTTGGTGTTCTGGAAATTCTTCAGTTTTGACCCAGGGTGATCGTGGTTCCCATGGCCTTGATTGTTCTGAGCTATCTGTTGTAGTGCGGCAAGGTTTGCTTGTCGTTCCGCTCTTTCGGCTTCCCGGTCTGCCATCATCGTCTGCAGTAGTTGCATCATGGCATCCGGGGTGGCGTTGCGGTTTGGTGGGGCCATCTGAACATGTAGATAGATCATGAGGTAAGAGGGAATTTTCTATGGCTTAGTTTGAGTTGTGTTTAAACTTAAAACTTGAAATATTTTTGTGATGAACATAGCACATATTTTATTTATTCACACAAACATCACACATTACAAACTAAAGCACTAAGGGTTTTAATAACCCTTCTTCCACAAACTACGATACATGGTGCGGGGTACAACTCACACCTACGTAAGTGATGCTAGTGCAGCTATTCCTCATTGTCTTCATCCACATCGATGGGAATGATCCCATCCTCCGCAGACTCCAGAAACTCGTAGTCTTCTTCATCGGTGAACTCATCATCCTCAAAGTCGTTGCCGTCACTCAGGAAGTCATCACCTCCCTGGATGTCTTCTCCATCCTCCTCCATCTCCTGAATCTGGTCCTGCTGGGTCCGGACAGTCACCTCCAAGGTGCGAACCTTCTCGCGAAGACGGGTGATAGTAGCGACCTTCTTGGCGCGCTGCAGGTGGAGTGACCGGCGGTCCTTGGCGAGTAGCCTGATGGCGTCAGCATGATGAGCCAAAGCCATCTGGGCACGGTGGGCATGGACACGTGTCAGCTCCAGATCCTTCCGGGTCTCATGAAGCATAAAGTCCAAATGCTCCACATGAATCTTGAGCACCGGGTGTGAAGAGAGTGCCATGGGTTCCCCCATGGTGTCGTGCCTCGCAAAGTGGGCGAAGCGGCTTCCCCGGAGTGCGGCGATGTTTTGTCCGCACACCCGAGCAAGTCCCTCCTGAAGGGCGTGAGCAAGACCGTCCACCCAGCTGTATGCCTTGAAGGAGAAAAGGATCCTCTCCGAGATGGGAGGCTCCGGACTTCCCTTCAAGTCAGCGGTGATCATCCACTGCTGTTCCCCAGCGGGGGTGTTGTGGATCCGGACTCCATGGAACTGGGGAGGTGGGCGTTCGAGCTTCTCGGACACTAGGTACAAGTCGCGCTCAAACACCAGACTTCCTCCGTTTTCCAGATCGTAGGTCTCCGTCTGGACGTAAGGCTCCATCTGAAAGTGAAATGGATAAGTAAGTTAGAGATGTGAACAGGTGTGGCAAAATTTTAAATGGATTTATAAGGAGGGACATGGCTTATTATTTTTAAGAAGATCTGGTAGAGAAGAAAATGAATAAGTTTTTCACAAATACTCACTTCATTTGTTTTAGAAACTTAAATTTTCCGAACGTCCATTCTAACTAGGGTCTCCTAAGGTCAAACAATGGATCTGATACCAACTTGTCAACACCCGGATTTTTAAGTCCAGATGCCTATTATGCCATTCATCGCAATCCCAGGAATATTGTTTTTGCAAGACATAATAGCTTGATATCAAAACACATCATTCATTACAACACATAATCGTCTTACAACAAAGGATCACATGATCCAGTCTTAATACAACATAGTGGATCTAGAGATCCTATTACAAAACACATAGCGGAAGCGAAGTAACGGTCGTGGTCCATCTGTTCCACAGGCAATGTTGACGTCGGGAGCGGTCCTAGTTGTCGTAGACGTTCTGCTGTCCATCTTCCTCGTACAGCTGTTCACCTTCGTAATCTGGCCATTTGAATAGCCAGGGACAAAGCCATGAGTACTTTTAAAGTACTCGCAAACTAATACTAGTGTAAGCACTATTAATTGTGGTAAGGGGATACTAAGCTCTAGGTTTATTTGCATAAAGCCAAGTTTATTTCATAAACATTTAGAAAGATGCTTGAATCAAATAGACTAACTCAAGTGGGAACATTAGTGTCATTCCCACAACTCTGTTGTGGTTCAAGTCAAAGTCACCATTCACCGGTCAACTTCAAATCACCCGTCATATGTCACATTTTTGAAAATTGTCTGATGACGGAACAGTATGGCCTTTCCAATCGCCCGTAACCGTGGACACGGCTATTCGAATAGTTCTACACTCTGAGGTCGTACACTTGTGCCACAATATTTGCAATAATCCGTCAGGGTTAGCTGGCCCTGATTTATCATACTCCGTATGCGGACTACCAATAATAACCTTTCACTTATATACTCTAGTACATGCACCTCTCCCCATGAGCTTGGCCTCCCGGTGAGAACCAACTGTTAACCCGGGAACTGCACAGGGCTTGGGCCGGACAGTTCACCTCAATCACGTCATTTCATATCATCTCATATTTCTTTGGAGGCAGCCCTTGGCATAACCCCGATGACGCTTGTTTAGAGGGAACCCATACTAAAGCACATAAATTTCTAGTTAAGCCCTTACCCATTTTGGGTATTGTGGGGGTACTTTTAAAATTGGAATGGTATCGCATCCGAACCCAACCATCAGTTTTATATCAAAAATCACCATCTTCTCTTGGTCATATTCACCTTCAAAGTCATTCAATGGAATGAACCATCATTCCAAGGTTTCAACTTCATTTCAAAGTCACATGTTCCCATCTAGAGTAGTCAAATTTTAACTGATTAGCGCTAGCAACTATTTCATGAGGGGTGCTAAGTATCTTGGAGCTTGCTAGGCTAAGTGTGATTCTCTTGTACTACCCTATATTTCAACCAAGTGAATCATAAATCAAAAAGTAACTTTGATAAATAAAAGCCAGTAAAGCTTGTAAAGTAAAAACTTTGGGATAGGTTTAGGAAGTAAAATGTAATGATGCCTTGCTCTGGTAGAGCTTTGCACCCTGATGGTTAGCAAGTTGATTACTTGCACTGGTAATATCTGGCATTAATATTAGCTTGCAGGGGTAATAGCTTGCAAGAATACTAGCTTGCCTTGATTGGTGAGGTGATCAAAGTGTTCTTCTTCTTCCTCTTGGTAGAATACCTCCTCCTCTTGATAGTCTCCGGTACTAGCGTCTATAAACGAATACGAGGATACAATCACCAAACAATACTTAAGTACTCTTAATTAGCCTTAGTGGCTCACACAAATGATCTAGCATCACTACTTAACATTTATTACAAGATTATGCTAGGGTTTCATTATTTATTCATAGGAAAATAATTTCCTCTCATTGAAAATGGTGTTAGGGTTTCTCTTTGGTTGTGTGAGAAATAATTTCCTCTCATTGAATCTTCTTAAGATAATTTCTAATATTTATTTGAAGTCAGAAAAGGCCCTGCCTTGTTATTTTTACTATTTAAATTTTATTTCGAATTTGGACATGAGGCCAGTGTCATTATTTAGATAATTTCATGAGCTTTCCAAATATATAAGATTGGTTAAATTTGGTGTAGTAGATTTCAAACTATTCAAAAATTACTAAAGCATCTGCAGGGAATTCGAAATTAAACAGAATTTCATTTTTGAATTATTGGGCTTGGCGGGAAAGCAAATAGGCCGAAATGGGCGAAACAAACTTGGGCCGGCCCAGCTAACGCTCACCACGCAGCGGGCCGCCTGACAGGGGGTCCCACTGTTGGGGGGATGACCCCCGGTATGCCAAAGATATGTCATACCGGATGGTCTCGCCCTTCAAGATACCGGTTTAATATTCATGCCGGAATAAGAAAATAGAGTTTTGGCTAAGTGAAGCTAGGCCGGTATCCCCAAGAGGGGTATGCCGGAACCAGGAAGGAAAGATACCGGAGCGCCGGAAGGAAGAACATGCCGGCTGACTGGTCAAAGATTCCGTCAGGAGCTAAAGGACAAGGATGAGCTAAGCAAAGTGGCTTTAAACGAAGACTAGAAGACAAGGAGGAGGATGACGGTCAAAGAAGCCGGAGGACGTCATCCTTCATGTTAAAAGAAGACCCCGGCGTCATCTGTGATTAAAGTAGCTTTATAAAGTATCTTTGTAAAGTAGTTTGTCTAGTCAAAGATCCCATTAGGGTTTCTTGTTCTGTAAGCCACCCTCTCCCCTATATAAGGAGAGGGGCAGCTTCTTTTACATGCGCGATCCACAGAGAGAGAACAACCCCTGTCCTGAGATCAATGAACATGGTGATCTAGAGCGAGTTCGTCCTTGTGTCTCTCTTCTTCTACCTCTGGCCTTGGCCAAGCTCCTGAGGAAAGCATCCGAAAGTTCGTCCATCTAGTCACAAACCCTCCCCCGAATCCTCTAGCGTCCATTCGGCCCCAAGATAAGCCATCCCATGGCATCTGCTGTTCACCACGACGACAGTTGGCGCCCACCGTGGGGCCTGAAGTGGCGCTTGCTGGAGTTCATATTCGGGCGGGCATCCTCGACATCAACGGCGAGCGCACGGTGTCCGCGCTCGTGGAACGCATCTACAACATGGACTTCATCAACGATAATGCTGGCTGCTTCGCCAACGGCGGCAAGTTTCCGCAGAACGGCCGCACCATCGAGTTCGGCAGCATCCGCGTCTACCTCGGCACCGTCCCTGTGCGCCAGCACCTCTCGCCGGTGCTGGTGGCGCCGGATCCGCCAAGATGGCTGTGCGCTGGCCGCGCCGCCGGCAGCGTGGAGGTCATGATGGCCGGTGCGGTCAACACCGGCAAGGGAGCTGTGGAAGAAGGAGCTGAACGTGCGGCATCGACTCGCCCGGCAAAACCACCGCTGGAGCGTGACGCCGGCGTCGCGGGAGCATCGTCAGCACCACCGGCAACACCTCTTCAAGCGGCGATGAACACGCTGGCCACGCCCATCGCGCAGAACATCGACCCGGCAAAGGCTCAGGAGGAGCTGGAGGCCACGCGCAAGGCCCTGCTTACCGGCGCCGACATCATCCGGGCGCAGCGCGAGCTGAACCTAACCCTACGTGAGTACAACGCTGCCCATGGCTTTGCTTCAGTTAGTGCTCATGCTGCTAGGATGCCGGAAAACCGGCTTAAAGCTCGCAATCTAGATCAGGATTTGCGCAAAGAAGTTCTTGCCGGCAAGAGTGCATCTGTATCCGTGAGCATCATAGAAAAGCCTAAGTACAGTAGTCCGGATAAAACTATAAAAGCCGCTAAAGCTGCAGTAGCATTATGTGAATCTCTTTCCGGTGACGAGTTGGCAAAGCAGCAAGAACGTGTACAAGAGCTGTTGAAAGTGATTGAGCAGCAAAATGCTGAGCAACTGGCTAAGCTGAACGAGGCAGTGGCCTCAAAATCCGCGCGTTCAACAAAGAATGCCGGAAGCAAGTCCCATGGCAGGCATCGTCCCTCACCCGGACAAAAGAAAGGAAAAGAATGCACGGCATGATCGTGTATGACCCAGTTCTTGCCGGAAAACAGAAAGCCGGGCAACATGATGCCGGTAGAAAAAGCCAAGGGGCAGATCGGGGCTATGCCAAGGGAGGCTATGCCGGAAACAATCATGCCGGTAGATATGAAACCGGGCAAAATTATCAAGCCGCAAGAGTGGCGTGCGTGGATGAAGAGATGCCACCACCAGGGTACCGGCAGGCAAGGGCCGCGGAACTGGAAGAATATGATGAATCAGATTCCGAGGCGGAACGAACAAGAGTCCACCGGAACCCTTTGGGAGAACGCCTAGGGGAAAGATGTTTGCCAGACCGGGATGCGAGGCACAGGCTGGACAGAGTACGTCTATCTGCGATAGTTGAATGTGAAGGACCTCCTGGTCCAAGGTGCTTTGGCCCTCGAATCATGAGAGAAGAACCACCGGTGCGCAATTTCCAGTTGCCCCGAGACACAAGAACATACGATGGTACGACCAAGCCGGAAGACTGGCTGACAGATTATGTCACAGCTGTTTATGTGGCTGGTGGTGGAGTAAACCGGCGCTGGGCGGTAAGAATCATACCGTCCTACCTTGTGGGTCCTGCGAGGATCTGGCTAAACAACTTGCCGGCAGGAAGTATTAACGGATGGTTGGACTTTGAGGAAGCGTTTGTGAACAATTTCAGCAGCACCTACAAGAGGCCAAACCGGCCCCAACAGCTTGCGCTGTGCCAACAGCGCAGGAGAACCAGACCGGGATTATCTCACCCGGTGGAACTCAATGAGAAACACATGTGAAGGAGTGATTGAGGCACAAGCTATAGCTTGGTTCAGTCAAGGGTGCCGGAGAGGATCGCCTTTGTGGCAAAGGCTGCAGAGGAGCATGCCCACAACTCTAGCAGAGATGATACGTGTGGCAGCTATGCATTGGGAGACCCAATGCAGCCGGCAGGCAAGCTGAGCCGAGGTCGAATCCGCATCAGCAGCAATACCGGGATAACCGAACAACAAAAGGAGGGAAGATTTCCCAGATCGAAGATACGCATCGCAGCAAGTTGCTGCCGTGCAAGAAAATTCGACGCCAGCGGCAGGAGACAAAAAACCGGATCGCAGCCGTGGGCGGGTCCTAAGAAGCAGTGGGTAGAAAAGAAACCCTGGGGCCAGAAAAAGAACTGGCAGGAACCCGTGAAATACACCATGGACCAACCTTGCCGGTGGCACACACCGAATCCGGATCACCCGTCGAACCACTTGACGAAGGATTGTTTTTGGACCAAGTTCTTGATGCAAAGGGGAGCGGTAAAAGATGCGCAGGCGCCAGGGGGCCCCATGCAGCAACAACAACAATTACCACCTCCACCACCGCTCACTGGAGCAAACGCCTTACCGGTGCAGCCAAACAGGCAGCAGTACCAGCAGGTTAACCGGGTGGAGCAAAACAATGACCAGCCACCTCCACCGGCACCTTTAGGCCGGAATGTTTATGAAGACCCACACTTGTGCATGGTTGTCTTTGTCACAGAGCCAATGGACAGGCAAAGTGCGCATCGCCGTTCCATGGAAGTGAACGCCGTGATGCCGGCAGTTCCAAAATACATGATGTGGTCAGATCAGGAAATCACCTGGTCGTTCAAGGATCACCCCAAAGTCATGCCGAATCCGGGTGGATACGCTCTCGTTGTGGACCCAATCATGAAGGGGCCGGAAACTCGAGTAAAATTCAGCAAGGTGCTGATAGACAATGGTAGCAGCATAAACATCATGTACAAGCACACCATGCGTACGCTCGGCATAACAGAAAACATGCTGCAGCCAACTCACACAACTTTCCATGGGATTGTTCCCGGTTTGTCCTGCGCCCCGATAGGAAAAATTCGGGTGGATGTGTCGTTTGGAGGACGCGACAATTGTCGTGTTGAGAACCTTGAGTTTGAGGTGGTGGACTTAGATAGTCCCTACCATGCCTTGTTGGGGAGACCGGCTTTGGCAGCGTTCATGGCATCGACCCATACGGCTTATCTCAAGATGAAGATGCCGGCACCTCGTGGACCACTAACTGTGGTGGGAAACTACAAAGTCTCAATGGAGACAGCATCTGCCGGATCAAACCTAGCGGAATCGCTGGTGATCGCGGAGGAGAAAAAGAGAATGCAAACTGCTGTTGCGCTGGCTCAGTCCTCAAAGTTGAGCTTAGCGGCAATGAGTGGAAGCTTGGACTCACCGACATTCAAGCCGACAAATGAGACAAAGAACATTGTGCTGGATCCGGCTTACCCAGAGCGCACCGTCCGTATCGGTGCCGGCCTCAGCCAAGCATAGGAAAGCGCGCTCGTCGCTTCCTCCGTGAGAATCGGAACATCTTTGCCTGGTCTACTGATGATTTGGTAGGGGTTCCGAGGGAGCTGGCTGAGCACTCTCTAAACGTCCGGAAGGATGCTAAACCGGTGCGGCAACCTTTGCGCCGGTTCGCTGAAGATAGGAGGAAAATCATTGGAGAAGAAGTAACAAAACATGCTGGTAGCCGGTTTCATCGTGGAGGTTACGCACACAGAGTGGCTGGCCAATCCGGTGCTGGTCGAAAAGAAAAAAGACGAAAACTTGGAGGCAAAACTTGCCAAAGTGTGGCGCATGTGCATCGACTACACCAACCTCAACAAAGCTTGCCCAAGAGATCATTTCCCTTTGCCCCGAATCGATCAAGTGATTGATTCTACTGCTGGGTGTGAGCTGTTGTCTTTCTTGGATGCCTATTCCGGTTTCCACCAAATTCCCCTGAAAAAAGAAGATCAAATAAAAACTGCGTTCATTACCCCGCACGGGGCTTATTGCTATGTTACTATGCCTTTTGGTTTGCGCAACGCTGGTGCAACGTACCAGCGCTGTATGCAAAAATGCTTGTTTGATCAAATCAGAAAAAATGTGCAAGTTTATGTGGATGATATCGTGATAAAAACTAAAGTAAAAGATACCTTAATCGATGACATCCGGCAAACATTTGATAACCTAAGGCGGTTCCGGATGAAACTCAATCCGGCAAAGTGCACCTTTGGTGTCCCTGCCGGCAAGCTGCTTGGTTTCCTTGTGTCAAGCCGGGGCATTGAGGTCAATCCGGTAAAAATCCGGGCGATAGAAAGAATGACTATCCCACGAGAACTGAAAGATGTGCAAAAGTTTACCGGAAGCTTAGCATCGCTAAGCCGGTTCATAAGCAGGCTAGGAGAAAAGGCCTTGCCGCTTTATGCTTTGATGAGAAAATCGGATACTTTCGTCTGGACCACGCAGGCAGACGCAGCGTTTAAAGAATTGAAAAACATGCTCGTAACGGCCCCAATTTTGGCCTCACCTTTGGAAAGAGAACCTATGTTGCTTTATATAGCGGCAACGAACCGGGTGGTTAGTGTTGTGGTTGTGGTGGAAAGAGAAGAGGAAGGAAAAACCGTCCAGAGGCCGGTATACTACCTGAGCGAGGTGCTCTCCTCATCAAAGCAAAATTACCCGCACTTTCAAAAAATGACTTATGGTGTGTTCATGGCCGCCACGAAACTCAAGCATTACTTTGAGGAACACCCCATGAAGGTGGTGAGTGAGGCACCCATCTCCGATATCATGGGCAACAAGGATGCCAGCGGCCGGATTGCAAAATGGGCAATTCAGCTATCACCGTACGTACCGGTATATGAAAGAAGAGATGCCATAAAATCGCAAGCTTTAGCTGATTTCTTGGTCGATTGGGCGGAGATACAATACAAGCCGCCAGAACACAAAATAGAGTACTGGAAGATGCATTTTGACGGATCCAAGCTCAAGGAGGGCCTAGGTGCCGGTGTGGTACTCACCTCACCAAAGGGAGATCACCTCCGGTATGTTTTACAAGTGCACTTCAGGGCATCAAACAATGTCGCTGAATACGAGGCTCTGATACATGGGCTCAAGGTTGCAAAAGAAATCGGGGCACTCAGGATCATTTGCTATGGTGATTCAGATCTTGTGGTGCAACAGTGTTCCGGAGATTGGGACGCAAAAGATGCCAACATGGCCTCATACCGGTTCCATGTGCAGAAGATTGCCGGCTTCTTCGAGGGGTGTGAATTTCACCATGTGCCACGCGCAGAAAACGAGGCCGCAGATACTTTGTCCAAACTAGGTTCGTCCAGGCAAGAAATTCCTCCCGGAATAGCTCTGGCGCACTTGAGGGTTCCATCAATCAAACCAAGTCCGGAGTCGGAATCAATTTTTGTACCGGAATCACATGTGGTGCCAATGGAGATCGACGAAGGAAACCCGGGGACTACTCCGGCAAACTCGGGGACTGTACCGGTAAACTCGGGGACTGCGACGCCCATGCCGGAAGAGGCAATGCTTGTGGACAGCATGGACATAGACATGCCGGTCTTTGTGGTTAGAGAGACACCGTCTTGGGTTGAACCTATTAAGGAATTCCTGATCAACGGCACCTTGCCGGTTGACGAAAATGAATCAAGACGGATACAGAGAAGGTCCAAAGCTTACACCATCATCAATGGCGAGGTGTACAAGAGAAGTGTTACCGGTGTCCTCCAAAGATGTGTGGAGCCGGAAGAAGGAAGAGAAATGCTTGAGGAAATTCATCGAGGAGAATGCGGGCACCATGCTTCTTCAAGGGCGTTGGTAGCGAAAGTGTTCCGGCATGGGTTCTACTGGCCCACAGCCTTGGACAATGCTGAGGATTTGGTAAGGAAATGCAATGGCTGCCAGAGGTATGCTAAGCAAAACCATACCCCAGCATCCGGCTTAAAAACCATACCGCTAACTTGGCCTTTCGCTGTTTGGTGCCTGGACATGGTTGGACCGTTCAAAACCGCAAGGGGAAACATGACACACATCTTAGTAATGGTGGATAAATTCACCAAGTGGCTGGAGGTGAAGCCTATCGCAAAGTGTGATGGCCACACAGCAGTAAAATTCCTGAAAGATGTAATCCTGCGATATGGATACCCACACAGTATCATAACTGACAATGGCACGAACTTTGCCCAAGGAGAATTCAAGCGGTTCTGTGAAAGCAAAAACATCCGGCTGGATTTGTGCTCAGTGGCGCACCCGCAAGGCAATGGTCAAGTTGAAAGGACAAATGCTTTGGTACTTTCCGGTATCAAACCAAGACTCATTGATGCAATGGAAAAGTCGCCGGGATGTTGGATCGATGAGCTACCATCGGTGCTCTGGAGTCTAAGAACAACTCCGAACCGGTCTACCGGATACACGCCATTCTTCATGGTCTATGGAGCAGAAGCGGTCATACCAACCGATATTCTCCATGATTCACCAAGGGTGCAGCTCTATACCGAAGAAGAGGTAAAAGAGGCCAGAGAAAATGATGTGGACTTGCTAGAAGAAGCAAGAGAGCTAGCTTTGGCAAGAACAGCCATTTACCAGCAAAACCTCAGACGCTATCATAGCCGGAAAGTTAACCCGAGGGTATTCCGAGAAGGAGACCTCGTGCTACGCCTGGTGCAGCGCACTGAAGGCAGGCACAAGCTGTCCCCCCCATGGGAAGGACCTTTCATTGTGAGCAAAGCTCTCCACAATGATGCATATTACTTAATTGATGCGCAGGAATGGAAAAAGGGAAAGGCGGACAGATCAGGAGACGAGACCAAACGTCCATGGAACGTAGCCTTGTTGCGTCCTTTCTACTCTTGAAGTGTGGTGTAAGAAGTTCCTTTTTGTACCTTATGTGTTATGAATAAAAAGATGTCGGAACCTCGAACAAATCTCGGGGACTTGCTTTATTAAAGTACATGAAACATGTCTATTTTTTCTGTTGCCGGTTGCTTATTGAACGTTTTTTCTTTCCGGTTTAGTAGTGTGCTAAACCCTACCGGAGTCTTCGACTCTGCTGCTGTCCATAACTTGGCTTCATGGCAAGCAAGATAAACCGGTAGGGGATAAGCACATGAACTGTGGAGAGGGAAACCGGGAAAGAACAATTCGGAAAAATTTAACTAACCCCGGTCATACCGGTTTTTTGCAAAATTTCGAATTATTTCTAAGTTCAAGAAAATGCTTGTTTGGTGAAAGAACCTTGTGCTCATATGCCAAAGAACGCCCAGAGAAGGCAGGCAGAGTCAAGGCAAAAGAACCAAGTGTGCATCGAATTGGATGCAGAAACAGTTTGGAAATCTTTGCAAGTACAGGATAAAAGCAGAACCAAACACGAAAATGCTAAGGCAAGCCTAAGATAATTAGCTACCGGTATAACTTACCGGCACAAAAGTTGTACGTCAACCACAAGCGGACTTAAAGTTTTACATCATAAGCCCCGGCATACCGGGGCAGAATTTAACAAAAGATTGTTTTAAGCCACACAGGGCCAAGCAGCATGACAGGTAAAATCTTGGGGTAGATATTCAAGCAGCAGGAGCTTCCGGAGGAGCGTCGCCAGCACCAGCACCGTCCAGAGGCTCCTCCTCGGCTTCATCTTCCTCCTCGTCAAGATAATCTTGGACGCCATGAGGGGGAGGATGAAGGTGCGCATTTCGGCGTACTCCGCGATGCGGTACGCGCGATCCTGCCGTTTGGCGGCAAGGATCGGGTCCAGATCGGTTTCCGCGCCTTCGCGCACTCCGGTGAGCGCATCCAGGTCGAGCTCCGGGTACCAGGAGCAGGCGACGCGAAGGACAGAGTCTGCTCCGGCGCGGGCAGGCAGAGCACTGCCATTCGCGGATCCTCCTGCCGGCGCCCTTGAGGCGATCACGATCAGAGAGAGTGTCCGGCACCACCTCGCCAGGCCAGAGAGTCCTGTAGAGCTGGGAAGCTACTTCAGGGATGTCAGATAAGTTGCGATCAATGGCGCGCATATGGGACACCCGCGCGTTAAGCGCGACCAGATGGTCATGGGGTGTCCATGGCACGGCAAGATTCGCCTGGCCCTGGGTAGTGCGGCGCGCGTTGACCTTCTTGGCGGCATGCGTCTGGGAATCCGGAAAGAGGCCTGTGCAAAGAAAAGGGCTAAGGAAAAGAATCCGGAATGAAAAGAATCCGGAAGAAAAAGAGACCGGAAGAAAAGATAGCGAAAAGAAAATGAGGCCGGAGGAAAAATGGCTTGTATGCATTAATCAGAGAACTCACGATGGGCAAGGTTGTCAGTTTGAAGGATCAGCTGGTTGCATTCCTTGCGCTCCTCCTCCAACCACGCGACCTTCTCCTCGGCAGCCTTCCGGGCCTTGGCCAGCTCCTCCAGCTCAGCTTGCAGCACCACGGTAGCGTTGCTAGCGTTCTCCAGAGCCTCGTTCATCTTGGCCGCTGCGTCAGCTTCAGCGGCCTCGAGAGCTTTGGCATGGTCAAGACCCAGCTGGACAAGCTGGGACTTGAGCTCCTGGTAGCTGGTCTTCTGGGCGCTCAGCTCCTCCTGATGCTGCTTGATCAGCTGCTCCTTCTCCCCTGCAAACCGGAAAGGAAGGTGTAAACAACAAGGTGTTGGGAAAATTGAAAGCAAAGGCAGGATAACAGAAGGAAAAAGAAAGTCGTACGTTGGGCGTTGGCGAGCTGCTCCTTGAGAGCATCAATGGAAGCTTCCGGGATCACTGTCAAGCAGAAATTACAAGTGTTAGAAGGAAAAAGGTTCCGGCAAGGAAGATGCCGGCAGAACAAAAGCTTACCTTGGCACTTGTCGTGTGCCTCAACAAGTTCCCGGTGCTCCCATAAGAGCTCCTCAAAGAGGGTCTTCCGAGCGTCAGCCGTGAGCTGTTCAAGGCAAAAGAGGTTAGTAAAGTTTCGTGCTAAGAACAAAGCGCTTAACCCGAAACTCGGGGACTGGCAATGCAGGTTTCGCGCGTTCTAAGGTAAAGTTTCGCGCTAAGAACAGAGTTCTTAACCCGAAGCTCGGGGACTGGCAGTGCCGGTTTCGCGCGTTCTAAGGTAGAGTTTCGCGCTAAGAACAGAGTTCTTAACCCGAAGCTCGGGGACTGGCAATGCCGGTTTCGCGCTAAATTCTTAAAGTCAAAGTTTTGTCCTGAAAGCTACGCTCTCACCACAAAACTCGGGGACTGGGAAGATAGACAGGAGAGAAACCGGCATAAAGCTAAAGGATAGAACAAACCCGGAAAAGAAGGAAACCGGTAACAGTTAAGGAAAGTTGGTAAAACGTACCATCAGATTGTTCGTGGCGTCGTACCACGCGCTGTCCAGCTCTTTCACGGCGCAGCGAAGCCGCGTGAAGTGCTCCTCGGAAGACCGGTTCCCAATTGGGTCAGGTGCCGGCAACCTGTCCTTGCCCAAGCCGCGGGTCGCCGGAGTTATGTCCGCGGCGTTCCACTTCTGGGCGTAGGGCAGAAGGTGCCCCAGATCCTGGCCTCGGCGCTTAAAGTCAGTGATGCGGCCAAGAAGACCGGTGGCCTTGGTGACAGTGTTCTGGGCGGCCTTGGAGACGTGCAGCACCAGGGGCTGCTGGCCCGCAGAAGAGGCGCCGGGAGCCGTCGCCTTTCCCTTGGTAAGCCTGGAGGTCTTGGGCGGTGGCGCGGCAAAAGCAGCCCCGGAAGGCTGGGCGCCGGGAGCACTTGGCGGCGGCATGAGGATGGTCCGTGGAGAAGGGGGAGCGGTAGACGCACCACCCGGGTTGGAGCTTCCCGGCGCGGAGGATTCCGGCGCGGGAGTTGTCTTTTTCTCAAGGGCAGGAGGAGCTGGAGGCTCCGCCTGCCCGGCAGCTTCTTCTCTCCGGCACCGATGTTGCTGGTGCCGGTGTCTTGGTTCTCGGGGAAGAAGGAAGGATCCTCCTCCGTGCGGTGATCTGATGATGTAGGGGCCGCACGCCCCGAACTTGTTGTGCCCCCCGAAAGGGAGGCAGAGATGTTACCGGCACCAGGTGGTGCCGGGCTTGAGTGAGGAGGGGTTGAGGTCCTTGCGGAACCTTCAGAGCCCGAGGGTCTTGAGCCGAGCTTGAGCGCAGGGCTGAGAGAAAGAAAAAGAGATGGTTGGAAGAAAGCAACCGGAAAAAGAACTTAGCAAAAAGAGACGAGTCAAAGAATAAAAAACTTACCCGGAGGCGGTTGGCATCTGCTTGCGCGCGTAGCGGCGCACGCCCACTTTCTTCTCCCCCAGGTCTTCAGTCCGGAAGCGCTTGGAGGGAGGGGCCTGGCTGGAGCCATCGTCAGATGGCGACCGCTTGTTCTTCTGGCCCTGGGCCATGAGCTTGTCCACAAACTCCGTGCCGGCCTCGGCGCGCAGGGGCGGCACGTGCTCATGGATCTGTGAATTGGATGAGGCTAAGAAGCAGTTCGAAGGAAAACGATAACGGAAGAGTAAAAGAAACCGGAAAAGGAAATACCTCAAGCATAACCAGGTCATCAGAGGACCCGGTTGGCTTTGGCGGAGACCGGCCCAGGCGAGATGCCGGGGTCTTGCCCATCTTCAGATCCTTCCAGAAAATGTAGGGATCCGGGTCGAAGGAGTCGAGGGCGCGCTTCCGGCAAACTCCTCGCCGCTCGGCTTCAATGAGGGGGAAGCGGTCCTTGGCCTGAAACATGAAAAAGAAAATAAGCAAAAGCAAAAGGTTACCGGCAAAAGCAACCCCAATCGCATAGTCCCTTACTTCTTGGGTCGGAGGGTTAGTAGTGCTGAAGGGAAGGAGGCCCCATTTCCAGTTAAAAGGCATAGCAGTTTGGCAAATCTGCTTAGCCTTGAGAACAACGTCCTTCTTGCTAAGGGGCAGGCCTGTGATCTTGGTAGGATCGCCAGGGCCATACATCTCGCTCATCCTATGCGCTCGGCGCTTCAGAGGAAGTACCCGGCGCGAGATAAAAGTGCGGACGATATCATCGGAGCAGATGCCGGTGTCCTTCATCTTCTGCTTCATGAAGCGTATAATCCGGTTGGTCTCGTTGTGAGCCTCCTTCGGATTGTAGCTCCAGTTGGTCTTTGCGGGCGGCGCCGGATCAAAAGGAGGCAGACAGATAAGATCTGCGGGGCCGTTGTTCTTCACATAGAAAAATGTTCCTTGCCAGCACCGGCAAGAACTTAAAAAAGGGGCTCCCTTGACGGGAGCTGATGATGCAAGACCCGCATTGCACGGGGGGCTTGGGCGCAGGAATATCTACGCCCTGAACGGAATTAATCCGAAGAGCGAAGAATCGGGCAAACGTCTCGCGAGTGGGACGAATGCCGATATAGGCCTCCATAAAGGTGGTGTAGCAGGAGAGGTAAAAGACGGAGTTGCCAGGAAGATGATGAGGTTGGAGTTTGTAGAAATCTAAAAGATCAAGGAAAAAAGAAGATGGAGGAAGGCCGAAGCCACGCTCAAAGTGAGCAAGAAAAACAACACGTTCACCGTCCCGCGGTTTCGGTGTTATCTCATCATCGGGAATCCGGCAAGTGACTCCTTCCGGGATCCTGCGGGACCGGTACAACCAATCTATCTCGTACTTAGTAACATTGGAACCCATCCAGGCTCCGCGTGTAACTGGGGAAGGCTCCTCGCCGGAAGATTGGCTAGAGCTACTTGAAGCTTCGCCAGAGCCACTCGTCCCAAGGTGGCTGCCGGATGCTTGGCTGGAGCTACCGGATTCTAGATGACTACCGGCATCCTGGGAGCTACCGGCATCTTGGGAGCCACCGGCATCTTGAGGGCTACCGGCGTCTTGATGGCTACCGGAACCTTGCTGGCTACCGGAGTCCTGCTGGCTGCCGGGATCTGACCTTATCGAATCTGAAGATGTAGATTCGTCGGAAGATTGCTGGCTACGACTAGCGGAAGAGGAAGAGGAAGATGCGGAGGAAGATTCCTCGTCAGACATTGGATGGGAGGCAAAAGAAACAGAAATCCCACACTTGACCCCCGCGTGAAGATCTACGAGTAAGAGGAAAACCAAAGAAAAAGGAAGAAATAAGAACACCGTAGACCCCAGATCTGGAAAGCAAGCAAATGGCAAACAAAGCAAGATTAGAACTGACCTTGAGTGTCGCAGTTGATGAGGAAGACCTTCTCCGGCGAAAGAACAGGCCTGCGGTCGCCGGTGAGCTCTGCCGACGGCGAGGCGGTGAAGGTCAAGAAGAAGCAAGAATGCAGTGCGCCTGAAGAAGACGCTGCAGGAACTCTCCGCACGACGAGGTCCGGCGGAGGCGCGGCGTAAGTTCGCCGGTCGGCGAGGCTCAGGCGAGCAGCGACGGACGAAGTGCGGAGAAGGAGCGCAGAGGCGAAGAACACTATGCGCGAAGGTAGAGAATGCGAAGAAGAGGAAGAAGAAGGGGCAGTTGAGCTTATAAAGGAGAGAAAGGTGGGCCGAAAACCGCTGGGCCAGCGCGGTTTGCCTCGCGGCCCGCGACGGTTCGCGTCGCTGATCGCCACGTGTCATAGAGATACACGCGGAAAAAAGAAGGCCACACCGAAGCGCACACGGGATGCGAAGCGGTGAGTGGGATCTGCAGCGGTGCATTTAATGAGCGCGCAAGTGTCAATACGAAGTGACAACTGACACTGGCGCGACAGTCACAGTGCGCATGTCTCTGACAGGAACCCGAAATATTCTCGACCTCGTCGAGGAGAGACTTAAAGACTAAGATACCGGAAAATAAGATGCCGGAGAATGCCTTGCGAACAGAGAATATATGAGTCCGAGCAAAGATGCCGGATTTGAGCCAAGGGCTAAGAAAGTTAAACCGGCATCCAAGATACGAAAACCTGGCATGGTCTGTTGGATAGGATCCGCCACTATACCAGCTTCGGGGACTAATGTTGGGGGGATGACCCCCGGTATGCCAAAGATATGTCATACCGGATGGTCTCGCCCTTCAAGATACCGGTTTAATATTCATGCCGGAATAAGAAAATAGAGTTTTGGCTAAGTGAAGCTAGGCCGGTATCCCCAAGAGGGGTATAACCAGGAAGGAAAGATACCGGAGCGCCGGAAGGAAGAACATGCCGGCTGACTGGTCAAAGATTCCGTCAGGAGCTAAAGGACAAGGATGAGCTAAGCAAAGTGGCTTTAAACGAAGACTAGAAGACAAGGAGGAGGATGACGGTCAAAGAAGCCGGAGGACGTCATCCTTCATGTTAAAAGAAGACCCCGGCGTCATCTGTGATTAAAGTAGCTTTATAAAGTATCTTTGTAAAGTAGTTTGTCTAGTCAAAGATCCCATTAGGGTTTCTTCTGTAAGCCACCCTCTCCCCTATATAAGGAGAGGGGGCAGCTTCTTTTACATGCGCGATCCACAGTAGAGAGAACAACCTGTAACCTGTCCTGAGATCAATGAACATGGTGATCTAGAGCGAGTTCGTCCTTGTGTCTCTCTTCTTCTGCCTCTGGCCTTGGCCAAGCTCCTGAGGAAACCATCCGGAAGTTCGTCCATCTAGTCACAAACCCTCCCCCGAATCCTCTAGCGTCCATTCGGCCCCAAGATAAGCCATCCCATGGCATCTGCTCGTTCACCACGACGACACCCACGCGTCAGTCTCTTTTTAACCCGAAACGGTACCTGTGAACGCGAGCCGATGGATCAGATGGAGATCGGACGGTGGAGCTTCGTCGTCAACGTCGGGGGAGAGGAGCTCGCTGCGCTGGCGAGGTAGGGGGTCGGAGGGCACGCTAGGTCGCCGGCGGTCGTGGGAGGGTGTCGAGGCGTCGTTGGCGATGGTGAATAGGCGCCTGGTACAGTGGCGGAGCTCGGGGCGGCGTGGATCAACGGCTTCGATCTGCGGCGGCTTGCGGGTCTCCAGCGAGAAATTGGAGCTCACCGTGGAGTAATCCGTGGGGAGAAGAGGGGGAGGAGGTCGAGGGAGAAGAGAGGAAGCGAAGGGTGTGAGGAACTCGTGCTGGGGTGGCCTCTTTTTATAGCTGAGGTGGTGACCGGCGGGTGCTGTGAGAGGTCCTCGACGGCGAGGTCGTTCCAGGGCGCGAAGGGGCAAGCTAGGGGGTGCGCTATGTAGCTGCGATCATGGCGGGTACGATGCGCGTGAAGGGGCAGCGAGGGGAGGACGAGGGAGTACTGGCGTCGTTCGAGTGCTCGCAGGACGGCGCGGCAGGTCCTTGATGATGGCGACGGTGATGTATCCTCCGCGTGCAGATGGTCATGTCTAGGTGCTAGCAGATGCGTAGGGGTGTGCGCGTGCGAGAGGAGGGAGCTAGGGAAGGACGGGGCTAACGGGGCGACGAGGTGTACTGGCGCGTCCAGGGCGTCGTCTGGGCGCGCTCACCGCGTGCCTGGCACGTTCTGGGCGCGTCTGGGCTCGCCTCGTTCGGCCAATGCTGGGCTTGATTCGATCTAGGGAGGGTACAAGCGTGCTCAGGGAGGTGCAGGGGAGCTTGCTGACATGGTGCTCGAGAGAGGGAAGGGCCAGAGAGAAATGGAGTGAGGGTGGCCGGCATGGTACATGACATGGCCAAACTTGATCATGCCAATGCTTTAATCGACCAAACCAGTACATGGCTTGATGCAGGGGAGGTACAAGAGTGTGATGATCACCAATGGAAAGTGGTGGAGGCTTTGGACCAGAGGTTAATAGCATGTGTTGAAAATTCTGAACTATGCCTGCAAGGTGTTCGACACAATGGCCGCATGAAGATTTTTGTGGAATTTTGGATTTCTTTTTGGTGGAGCTCAATGATGTAATTAATGTGAAAGATTGGTGGTGGTGGTGGTGAATTTGGTTAAAGTTTGTGAGATTTCAAATTTGGTATGATCTTCACATAGTTTCAACATCACCACTTGTCAAAATCATACTGGTCAACCTGGTCAACTTCAGCAGAGATGGTCAACATGAAAGTTGTTGACCTTGACATGGTCTTGGATGACATGGCCTTGGTTGACTAGGTTTAGTTTGAGAATTGAGAAATACAGAGGGGTAAAGTGGGGAACATTTTATAAAATGGCAAAATGACCATTATCACATGTATGTTGATTTTGAGATTTTCTTTGATTTGATTTTGGTTTCATTGATGCAATTGTGTTTGTTTATCATATATAAGAGTTTTACAAACAATAGATCAAGCAATGGTGGCCTTGGTTGAAGATTTGCAAAATTGGCCCATGGTGTATGTGAGTAAAAATGGAAATACCTCACCATTTGAATTCTCTCCATTTGATTTGACTTTGGTTGAATCTAATGTGGTTCTTATTAGTTTAGAAACATTTTAAGAGCATTGAAACCAATTCAATTGGTCTTGTTCAAAGATTTGCAAATTTGGCCTTAATACATAAGAGATGATGTGTCACTTTTCACTAAACTTGTAAATGGTTGATCTTGCTTCACTTGGACATGGGTTAGGGTCCATTTAGTGTTATATTAGGTTGAGAGATGGTTTCACATCATTTAGTCAAGGTTTAGAGACATAGGTCAAGGTTTGGTGAAATGGGTATGTTTCACATATGCCTCTATGCATATGTTGCATTTGATTTTAAATTTGACTTGGTTTGACCCAATTGGTGTTGTTGAGGGTTGACATGGTATATGGAGGTGATCCAATCCGTTCACAACAAGTCCTGGGGTAAATTTTCTTAAATTCCCATATTTGCTATTTTACTCTCATATGCCTCTATGGCATTTTTAGTTTCTTTTTATTCTTTTTGGTTTCAACTTGGAAATGATTTAAGAAGTACTATATAAGGTTTATAAAGCTTTTCCAATCCTTTAAATACAGTGGAAAGGTCTAGGGTAAAGATTTATAAAAATAGCCATAGGCACATATGCCTTGTTCTTATTTAATTTCCTTTTATTTTATTTTAACTAGGATGGTGAGAAGAGGGGTGAGTTTTTAGGGTTTAAGATTATTTCAAATACTAATAACAAGCAATCATGGCAAGAGCACAAGAATTAAGCAAGATTATTAGGTACCAAAGTTACTTTAATAAAAGTTTTTGTTGGTTCCAAAATTTGAAACTAGGGAAATTTATTTATTTTGTTTTGAATTTCTGGGATGTTACATCGGGCCGGTCCAGTTAGTAACTGGGGTCCACAATAAAGCAAGTGGGCTGACCCAATAAGTTAGTGGGCCGGCCCAATAAGCATGTGGGTCTCACTTTCCTGTTATCGGGCGGGCCCCGTTAGTAAGTAGGGTCCACCATAAAGAAATTGGGCTGGCCCAATAAGTTAGTGGGCCGGCCCAAAAAAAGTGGGTCCCACTATCCTGTTATCGGGCCGACCTAGTTAGTAAGTGGGGTCCACCTTAAATCAAGTGGGCTGGCCCAATAAGCACGTGGGGCCCACTTTTCTGTTACCGGGCCGGCCCAGTTATCAAGTGGGGTCCACCTTAAAGCAATTGGGCTGGCCCAATAAGTAAGTGGGCCGGCCCGTTTAGTTGGTGGATCGGCACATTAGCCCACTACATAATATATGTGGGCCTAGTAAGGCTCAATAGTCTTGTTGGGCCGAGGTGCGTGAAGCCCATTGTTACTTGTTGGGCCGGCCCATCTGCGAATTGCTATGTTAAGATGTCAGCATGTTAGGCGCTTTAGGATTTAGCGGGCCGGCCTATATGTGATTGCACTTAATTGGGCCGTTGCCGGGATGGGAATTTGTGATTTAGATTGCGCCAACAACGACCGGTTACATACTGAGAATATTTACGCAGCACATGATTTCAGTCGGATAGCCTCACTTACCACAAGCACCATAGAAATAATGCGCGAAAGAACCATAGAAACTAACTAAATATTACATTAGCTGCAAGGCTTTGAAAAAATATTACATCAGCTGCATGGCTTTGAAAAATATTACAGACCCCAGAGAGATTGAATGGTAATTAAACGCTAGCAATACAATGAAGGGATTCGACAATATTTTATGTTGTCCGTGCACCACCTAAATCTGAAACAAAGATATTACAAGTTAAGACAACAACAATGGAAAGGCAAAGACACTACAATGTTGTTTGACAAAGAATTTGGAACTCACCATTTCCTCGTTATATCATTGTAATGCGCACAGATAGTCTACCGGTATGGGGCTAATATAGACTACCAATAAGCAAATAAAGAGTGCATGCGCATAGCAACAGCAGAACATTTAACATGGACAGATGGCAAATAATAAGCTATGAGCTTCCTATATATTGATGTGTATAATCTATACCAACATAAAAAAATGTGATGTTCTAATCTTTAAGCAGCTGAGATAGTGCAAGATAAACAAGCAATCAAATTATTTTGTGGCTTATATAACCGAGCACGTCAGAATAAAACAACAGACTTAGTACTGTCAAATCTCATGTAGCTCGCCATGTTGATACACTCGTTGAAGATGTCCGATGTTGCCCTTATTTATAAACGGAGTTTTTTGTTACTCTACATCAAGACACGATCAGTCATGCACATACGAGTTCTAGCATAATAAACAATATGTATGTACTCCCTACATCCCAGTGGTGTTCATGCATTAAACACAAAAAATAACGAGCAATGGGCTACATAATTACAATCTCTCAAGAATGTGTGTTCATGCATATATACACACACAGGCCTATAGCAATACGAAAGATACACGTACTTGAACTATAGCAGCACTTAGTGACCTGGCTTATGACAAACCAGATAGATACAATAGTTGTATCATTTGCAGTGCAGCAAAAGCAGACCAACATGTCCAGTTACTTCCAAATTGATATGAACTGCTACATAATAGAAGACACTTACTTTTGTAACAAAGAATGAACCAGATAGTAGTTATAATATCAACAACTATACAGCAGGTACTGCAAACCAACATGCTCAATTAATTAAATTGGCCATTAACTAAATAATAACAACATTTTACTGTCATGGCTAGTAATAAACCGTAAAAAGTTATAATCCAAACTTTGTTGTGCAGGGAATACTAATCAACGCGTTCAGGGACTTCAAATACGTAACAGGCAGCACATAGAGGGTAGTGAATGAACTGATAGCAGGCAGTTAATTTAGTAGCTCACGACGAACCAGGTACAAATAATAATGGTATTACTTGAACCGAAAATGCAGAGTAACATGTTCAATGACTTCAATTTGGCACGAACTACGTAATAGGAGGTTGTTACTTATGTAACAAACAATGAGTCAAATAGAAGTTAAGATGACAAAAGCTATAGAGCAGGAAATGTGAACCAACATGTGCAATTACTTAAAATTGGCCATGAACTAAATAATTGCAGGATGTTACTGTAATAGGTAGGAATGAACCAGATAGGAATTATAACAGCACCATTCATGATCTTGTAGTGAAGGGAATGAAAATCAATATGTTTCAGGACATAAATTTATTATGAGCAACACACAGAGGATAGTTAATGCTGGAGCTAAGGATGGAGCAGTTACAAAATATAGTGGGATCACCTGTGAATTTGTAGAAGAGCTGAAGAGGGAATGCAAACCAATATGTTCAGCATTCCATGTGTGAGTGCCATGCAAAGTAAGAGAAGCGAGTTAATGTTGCAGCTTTTGAAGAACCCGATGGCACACAAACTTATTATCGAAGTAGCTAGTGTGACGAGTTTAAATAAATTTGTACTGCAGGATAGCAGAGCGATAGCATGCAGGAACTAATAGTAGTTAGTTACTTTGTTACCTTACGACGAAGTAGATAGAAATAACAATGGCATCACTTGTAGTACAGGGAATGCAAACCAACATGTTCAGGGAGTACAAAATTGGCATTAAATAAAATAGTAGGAGGCTATAATTTTTGTAACAACGACTGAGCAAGATAGAAGTTATGACGGCAACATCTACAGAGCAGGGAATGCAAACCAAAATGTTCAATCGCTTAAAGTTAGCAATGAACTAGAAAATAGCAGGGTGCTACTGTCATAGCTAGGAATGAACTTAAAGAGCTTCAGAGAAACAAGCATCTGAACCCAGAACATGGCGCTAAAACAAGAGACTTACATTAGGAGAAGCACTTTGTGGGACTCACTGCAGATTTTCCTGGGTTGATAGATCCGGTGATGAAGTACACTACATGTTCTACTTGGGGTTGGAGAGACGGCCATTACACTTCATGGTTACTCATCTCATCTGCAAAAAACGTAACGGCGCGTCATTAGCACAAACAGGTTCCCCAAGATTAAACAAGAACTTGTAGGCAAGCAATAGAAAAGCGACAGTATAAGAGTTTAGATCATGCATGGTGCCGGTGAAGCAGATCCGGTTCATGCACAGCGGTGTCGGTGAGCTAGATCCGATGCGGTGGAAGACGGATCCGACGAAGCGGCTCGTGTGGGGTGGACGATACCGCAGCTAAAGCGACTGCGGTAGACTGCTGGATGAGTATATGGTTTCGAGGTTCTGCGGGGATGATCCGGTCTGGTTGATGACAGCGATGAAGCGGCTCCGGCAGACATCCGAATGAGGAGGATCGCGCAACCTCGGGTAGGCAGGGAAGTCCGGCGGGGATGTTTCGGTGCGGTGGTCGTGGAGGTGGGAGAGAGAGGGACTTGGGAAGTTCCGGTGGGTGGTCTGAGGGAAATGATTTTTTTGGGAGGGTTTTCGAGGCTAGGGAGGTGGTGATCGAAAAAATAACGGGCACACCCCCCACCAACCAACCTTGTTGTCATCACCACATGGGTTGAATGGGAATTTGGAAGCGTGTGAAATATTTGTATTTTGTGGGTGGAAAGTTTTGCCGCCATGAGATTTGAATTTGGCTACGGTCCAAGTATAATGATAAAAATTGTGATACCGTACTATTACCTCTGTTCAAGGCCGAGTGCAAAATAAAATCATCATCACGTTGAATATCGGTCACTACCATGATCATGATCTATCTCTGAAATTGGCGCAACCGCTAGATCTTGCAAAGTATAATGATAAAAAGTTGTGAGACCGTACTAGTATTTCTATTCAAGGCCGAGTGCAACATCAAAACATCACCACGTTGAAAATTTGTTAACATGATCATGATCTATCTCTGCAATTGGAGCATCCGCTAAATCTTGTAAAGTATAATGATAAAAAAATGTGAGAGTGTACTAGTACTTCTGTTCATGTCCGAGTGCAACATCAAATCATCATCACGTTGATTTTTTTTACCATGATCGTGATCTATCTCTCAAATTGGTGCATCCGCTAAATCTTGAAAAGTATAATGATAATAAAATTTTGAGACCGTACTAGTACTTCTGTTCAAGGTCGAGTGCAACATCAAATCATCATCACGTTAAAAATTTGTTACCATGATTGTGATCTATCTCTAAAATTGGCACAACGGCTAAATCGTGCAAAGTAATATTGCAATTTTATTATATTTATAGGGACAAACCTATTAATAGTTGCAAAAGTGCTAACTTTCTTGTTTTTAACTTTAGTGTGTAGGAAATAGGAATATATGGAAGCAAACCGGTCATTATGGCGAAATCAGGAGTTTCCGGAAATATGTCCCTGAAGTATTGTTTTCAAATGTGGCCCTGGGGGTCCCCGAAAACAGCGTCAAATGAAAAAGTTCCAATTGACAAAGTTGTGGGTAATTTCCATATATTTAATTTGACATAAAGAACACCTCAATAGAAATCCGGATGCTCCCGTAGTCGCGATTTTATTGAAGGGTACAGATGCAGTTTCGGAAATCCGAAAATTGGTGACGGGATTGACAAAAACTCTTGCCATATTAGAGAGATTCGGTCAAACCACGACTTTATGGACTCGTAAAGTACAAAGGGGAGTTCTAGGAAGGTTCTAGAGATGCCCAAGAGCCCTTGAATCAAAGGGGCATCAATCCCATGGCCAAGATTGCATCTCCACCTCTATATATTGAGGGGAAACCCTTGTTTTGAATGCACCCATCCATTGTGACGAAAATCCTTCTCCTTGGCAGCCGCCAAGGAGGGGGAAAACATCCTCCACACCAACACCAAATCCATGGAAGAATAAGGGGCAAGGGGCCGCTGCCCCGAGGGCAGCCTCCGCCCTCCTGTCGCCGTTGTGGCGTTGCCGCCTCCTGTGGCTACCGCCAGGGGGATCTTCACCGTCGGCTCCTACACGGGATGCACCTCTTCGCCATCTACATCTGCATCTACAACAAATCTTCACCACCCCCTCTATAATATCTTGGCAAACATGATGTATGATGCAATATATTATTTTCCCATGATCTATTGTATCTCTATGTTGATGTTTGAGTAGTGAATTGTTCAAGGCAATTGTTATATAGTTTGTTGTTTGTTACATACAAGTATTTGCTATCTTCTATGATGGTCTTATGTATTTATATATGAGTGCATACATATGTCAAGGGGATGCATAAGGTTATCACTGTTGCATGTTGACATGATGAGGGATAGGGAGCGACAGAAACCTTGTCTCGATTCTTAGATGCATGTTAACGGGGAGACCAATTATGGGGACCTTTAAACTTACACCGGTGGTTGGAAATTCACACATGTCTTAATAATTCCTTTGTTTTTACATTCCAATGGCCTTAGGATCAATCACTAGGGGTGTACTTGCACATGTATATGGCTACACCTATCTATGGCTCCTCCTTAGAAGAAGCACTAAAAAGATTATAATGAGCTTCACTAATTATGACAACCACACAAATGAAATAGCAATTTGCCTGAACACTTTCTCTCTTGAGTTACTCCACTTCACTTCACTTCATCTCATTGCATTTTACTTTATTGCACTTTACTTGTCTTGCATTTTAATTTCAACACTTATAGTTTCTAGTAAAAACCTCTACACACACTAGATCCTAGCTTTGCATAGAAGGCCATATAAGTGGGTTATAGGGCTTTAGAGAATAGATAGTTTACCTTCAGCTCCTCGTGGGTTCGACACTCAAATACTTATCAAATTGTACTGCGGTGATCCCCTGCACTTGGGGGTTATGATCTCCCCGGAACACCTATTTATGGTGGGCAAGTGGGGATCGTGGCACTACAAACTATTGGGGCTTCAATGACGGTACAAGACTGACGTTTGAGAAATCCGTCAGCGAATGTATTTTTTTTGTGACGGTACCGCGTTTTCGCGTCACATGTGGCGTTTTGGGCCGCTCGGCCCCAAAAATTAGTGACGGGCGAGCTCTAAACGTCAACGATTGTGCAGAAATGAGCGTCGCGGGAGGTGGGCGACCCGAATTGCGGAGTTGGCAGGGGGCGTCACAAGAGCTGGTCTTCGGGGCGGTGGACACACCTGACCCACACTCTGCATGCTTATGTTCACACACTTTTTCTGTCTGCCCGCACAATAGTCCAAGGCCTACAACACTGGGACCCATATTTGTAAGGGGAGACATCCACTGTCTGCACACATGTACCTGACCTATAGCACTCGGGCCCGCATGTAAGGTACCGACACGACCCACCTGCGTGGGGCCGCCCGTTCCGATAGCCTCCCATCATGCGAAGTGGACCAGAACTGTGAGTACCACCAACATGGGTTCCACATGTCAGTTGCTGTGCCAAAAAAAATTGGGCACGTGCGACCACAAGTGTCTGCCTGCCTTCAACTCTAGACGTCTGGTCCCGTAGGTCAGAGCTTTGTGGGCCTACATAATATGTCGGGCCTACGTGGGTCCCAGGTGTCATTCCCGTCAGGCCCACATGGAGATCTGGCGTGGCCCCGCATGTCAGAGCTTTGGTGGGCCCGCATGTCAGAGCTTGGTGGGCCTGGCGTGTCAGAGTTTGGTGGGGCCGCCTGTCAGAGCTTGCTGGGCCTACATAATATGTCGAGCCTACGTGCGTCCCATGTGCCATTCCCATCGGGCCCACATGGAGCTGTGTCAATCCTAGACGCGTTGCCCCGCATGTTAGAGCTTGGTGGGACCGCATGTGAGAGCTTGGTAATTCTTCTCTTTTTTTTTGGCTATGTGCATCCTTTATGCCATTAGGGCATGATGTTGTTGCAGAGGCTGGGTATAATTGATATCTCCGCGATATTAATATATGATCTTTATTGAAAAAAATAGACTAGTGCATCTGTTTGATTTTCCCCTTTTATTTTTCACTGGCATCACAATCTACGAATTTTGCTTGTCCTTAATATCTTAGGCACCAAACACAATGAAAATACGAGCAACAAGCAGAATGTCAGAAGGAGCACTGCAAAACTTGGAGGTTCCCACATTGAGAAGTTGGTAGCAGCCCTGCTGAAACCGCGTTAAAGTATAGTAAAAGGGGTGGCTCAGCAACTAAGGGCGACAAGAGAATATCTGCATCTCAGCCGTCCGAAGGATATTCAGATCTTTGAACTCTTATTATGCGATAGGCTAGAGACTTCCCCTGCTCTCTCGACAACTAAGGTGCTAGTTCCTTCATCCCATCGTGCCTTGTCATATTTATGTTTGATTGCTAATGTCAATTCATTGTTGTCATGGTTGCTTCATGTATCCATGTTTTGCTTTTTAAAATGGAATAAGTATCATGCCGCCAGCAACTGCAACATGGCTAACCTGACGCCTCCAGTTGGAATCACGTCCCAGATGAGCGCCAAAAGATCATCGCCAGACACGCCACCTGCTAGACGGAAATCAAATCCAATCTCAGTGTGCCGCAGATCTCTTCGTCTAAACCCTTCTCTCGTTGAAGGCAAGTTGTACCACTAAGTTCTTACTGCATCTAGCATGTTGTACTCTGAAGTTCTATCTTTGCATTATGTTTTCTTTGGATGCATGGTGACCACACTCAGGTTGCCTCCCATGAACACAGGTAATGATGCTATGGGGCGTGTCCTTGTGGACATAGTCACTGACCGGATCGAAGCCACCAATCTCTTGAATGTTGAAGGCCATGGAACTCTTCACCCAAAGCCTCCCTAGCGTCTGCCGAGTAGCATTTGGAGGACGAGAAATCTGCGTGGGAAACCCGTGAAGGGGACATCCGCCAGAGACTCGAAGCTCTCAACACTTCTCTCCTTAGTAAGTATCCTCGTTCTTCTTGTGATTTCATCTTCGAGTAATTTCTTCTTGTTGACATGTTTCAGCTTGTTGTTCAGGGCGTACTGATCATCCAATAGTGCTCCTTGATCACGAGAAGGTTGACCCGACACTTGACGCTCTAAAGCTACTGGAGGGTAACAACATCTATGATCGTAATGTGATCAAGAAATGCTACAAGTTCGTTGCTCAGTTGCACAGACATGTCTTCCGCATTGAGGAGCTGGCCGAAGACTACGATCTTCTTGAGCTCGTCCGCTAGTTCGCTGCTCCCCTCGATCCCTTCATCAACTACTGTCGCTTTGCAATGGCAGTCGGGTGTGGAAGTGGCGATGGCGTTACTTAAGGCGCACGGCGAGCCAATAAACTAGAAGAAGGTGAGCTCCTCGTACCCGAAGGATGCTGCTGGCAAGAGGGTGCTCCTGCAGTACTATCTCCTCGAAGCTCAGAAGTACTCAGGTGCTTTTGTTACCATGATGCAGCCCACGCGGGGGACTTCCTCATCTGCTCCTGCTCCTCCTTCAACTGGCACCCCCGCACCCGAGGTGCCATAGATTACCTTTTGATTTGTAGGTTTATTTTCCTTTTGCCTTGTAATGACTATAGACATATGTACGGCACTCCACACTATTATTCATGTAATATAAATATTGTTGCCTTGAATGAATACTGTTGTTGATTGGCCTCCTTCCCGATACTTTTTCAGAGTTGTTATGTTGATTCCTTCGCTTCTTCTATCGACCTTGGCTTTTGCAATCCCTCGTTGGCGCCAGAAGTACATATTGACTCTAGGGTCAACGCACCAGTACCCGAGGCACCCGATTCCTTTGCTTCCGATGAGAAAACTATCCGCGTCCAAGAGCTACAAGGCGAGGTGTCATCTTTGAAGAAACAACAGCTGGTTGCTCTAGGGAAATCGAAGCATGCTATCGACTGTGAAAAGCAACTTCAAGATACGCTAATAGAGTTGACATGACTTGCAAATCGAGAAGAATATCTACTTGATCTGGTCTCAAGGGCGAGTTATGACTTATCATGTAAGTCAAACAGAGCCCCTGAGACCCCGAGTGTTTTTGTACCATGTTTGCTTGACATGACTTGTTCTTTCAGGTGTATGCTTGAATCCAAACACGGAAAACACTCATGTTGAAGAGCGAGTGCAGACCTTGATGGAACTGGCGTCGACACACAACGTCGAATTCCGGTCTGATTGACGCCGAACACTACCATGGTACACCTTCAGACCGAGCATCTACAGCGAATGAGCAGCTGGAGTACTGCCGACCCGCTCTCGAGATGATCTACAACACCATCTTTCATTGGAATCTTGCAATCAAAGGTTTGGATGTTGTGTTGCAAAGATTTTCCCATGCCGAAGATATCCGACGCTTCGTGCGCATCCAACTTCTTGCGGGTGCGAAGTTTGCTCTTGCTTGGGTGCTTGTTCATAATTCAAGGCTTGACTTGGATGCCCTTTCTCGAGGTCTCCCGTCTCACCGGGACCCGAGGGGTCCTCGTATGGACAAGTTTTAAGATAAGGCTCGTGAACAAGCTCTACGAATTGTGCGGAAGCTGTTGGAGGCAGATGGTGAATACTTCACCAGCTTCCGCTATGCCGATGACGATGATGTAGAAGCTCATGCGCAACGCCTAACTTTGTAAGTAGCACAGTTCCGCGATTGCGTATCTTGTAATGTATAATGTAATCTTATGAACAAAATTTGTTTCATATAACTTTTCATTGATGCGTGAGGCCTTTTCGTCTTTTATGTCAATGTCTTTTTGCTTAAATCGATGTTTACTACTCGGGCCAAGACGCTCTTAAAAATTATTTCTAGCCCACAAGTCGTTTGGGTGTGTTTATTAAAGAAGCATTGAATCGAAGCCCCCGAGTATCAGGTGTAAAGTGATAGAAATAACAAAAACAAGATGGGAGAACTTTTCTTTATTAACGCCGGAATACATAGGTACAATATGATCGGTTGGACGCAACCGAAGGCCCATAGAGCGATGGACTTGATAGTATGGCTAAGAAGCCTTATTTATAAGTAATTCTAAACTGTTCAGCTGAGAAGCCTGGCCATGGGCCTTAATCTTGAATACAAAAGCTAAGTACTTAAAAGGAGAAGCGACGTAGATGTTGGACGTTTCCAGTGCTCGTGCAGGAACTCGACAAGCGCGCTTTCCTATGCGGCATTGGGGCATGTGGCCACAGACATCACATGCGTTGAATCAGAAGGGTTGATCTGTACTTTATTGTCCTTGTATGCATTAAACGCTGGATCAGGTAAAGCCCGGCGTACTTCTGGGGATACCTCACGATCGACGTCCCAAAGGTTTGTGATATCTTGTGGAACTCCCTGGTGCAAGCATCAGAGCGAGCTAAGTTTCCCTTAACGGTGATGACTCCGTTAGGTCCTGGAATCTTCAATAGGAGGTACGTGTGGTGAGAGACTGCCTTGAACCGAGAAAATGCATGACTTCCTAGTATCGCATGATACTGTGATGGAAAATCCACGACTTCCAACTCTAGCTTCTCTCTTCTGAAGTTTTTCTTTGGTCCCGAAGACTACATCAACCCAAATCTTTCCCAAAGTTATGGTTTTCCTGGAATTATGCCGTGGAACCCAGCATCCTAGGGAGTCAAATTGGTGAGGGAGATATTCATTGCTCGCAACGTTTTGGCGTAGATCAGATTGAGGGTGCTCCCTGCATCAAGGAACACTCTGCTGCAGTCATACCCGACGATCTGGGCGTCGAGTACTAGTGGTGATTGACCTGGTCGGGGGATTTTGTAAGGATGATCTTCCCTGCCAAACCCCATGTACTGATCGGACTAGTCGACATATTCCGGCATAGGAGGTGGTGCATGGATCGCGAGGTTGACTTGTGGGTGAATATCTTCTGCTTCCTATTGGGTGGCCTGCCCTTCTGGATCATGTTGACTGCTCCTCTCAAATTGGTGTATCCATTTGGTTGGTTACTATTATTTTGTCTATACCGCTTGTATCGCCAACAACGGATTTTGTGGAGGTAGTGGTGGCAGAGGGGGTGCGCTGAAAGCAACCGGCCCAGGCGCCCCAGCTAAACCTTTCCTTGGAGCGTTTTTATTTGATCTTCTAAAGACTGGGAGCATCCGTTGAAAAGTCTTGCAGTCCTTCAATAGATGATTTGACTACCGGTGTCCTTCGTCATCGATATAATAGTGCACAGTGTGTTAAGCATCTGATCCTCTATCATCTCAGGCTATGGATGGAACCTCGGCCTAGACTTGTATGCGTGCATGCTGGAACTTGGCTCGTCTCAATTGCTGCCTCGATATCCAATGTTGCGGTAATCATCTCTTCTATCGTGTTTTCTTGTGAATCCAGCTGCGACTTGCGTAGGCTGATCATAGTCGTCGTAGTTCCGTGTCCGCCGCCTGCGATCGTTTCCACGCCTTGCTCGATCTTCTTCGGGTGACCTTGCCTATTTATTGTTGGTTGTGTCCTCGCTGTTAGCCCATTTGTTTGCCTGGTCCATCAGCTCACCTACTATCCTTGGTCGTGATCTTCCTAGCTCTTCAACAAAGTCTGTGCGGTGCAACCCGTTGTTAAACGCGTCGATTGCCCGCTCACCGGAGATGTTTTCACCTGAGTTCTTGATCGTTCTCCACCACTGTATGTATGAGCACATTGATTATCCTGACTTCTGCACACACTTCTGCAGCTCTTTGATTGAAGCTGGACGCTTGAAAGTTGACCGAAAGTTTCGGATGAACTGATCACGCATGTCATCCCAGTTCTCTATTGATCCTTCTGGTAACTTCCGAAGCCATGATCTCGCGGGTTCGCTCTGAAAAAGTTGTAGACTTTGCATTGCGGTAGCCTTGGTGCCTCCGTGTACTTTGATGGTTTGCAGATAGTCATCTAGCCACACTTCATGTTCTTGGGCCCCTTAATACTTTACCTTGTCCGTAGGGAGCTTGAACCCCTTTGGAGTGTTAGCCTTTACAAACAAGACAAGAGAAACATACGGCTCCGCTAAGCTCATCATCTTCTTTGTCTTCGTAATCATCATCGTACTCATCTTCCTCATATCATCGTCAACTTCCCCGCTCGGCGTGAGCCCTGTCGATTCTACTCTGTGTGATGTCGTTCCTGGCATCGCCCTGGTTTCTGGCAGTTGCTCGAGGTTGGCGCGGAGATCTCGATCGTTGGGGCTCCACATCTTGCCGAGAACTGTTGTGACGGCCTATTGGTGCTACCTAATGTTGAGGAGCGTTCGGCGTTGCCACTTCCTGTCGGGTGGGGTTGTTTGGTGCTACTGCCTCGTGCCCCGCAACGTTAATTCGACCTGGTGGTCCTTCCCATCGAGGACTTGCGTGACGGCGGGTGCTGTCCACAACTGGCACGTGGTTGACGTGGGAGGTTTGATGGCGGTTGACAGGCTTGATGGAGTGTCTTGATTCGTCCCCGGCAACAGCGCCAGAAAATAGCTTGATGTCTACGGGTGCTTCTATTCTTGTAGACAGTGTTGGGCCTCCAAGAGCAGAGGTTTGTAGAACAGCAGCAAGTTTTCCCTTAAGTGGATCACCCAAGGTTTATCGAACTCGGGGAGGAAGAGGTCAAAGATATCCCTCTCAAGCAACCCTGCAATCACGATACAAGAAGTCTCTTGTGTCCCCAACACACCTAATACACTTGTCAGATGTATAGGTGCACTAGTTCGGCGAAGAGATAGTAAAATACAAGTAGTATGGATGTATATGAGTGGAAATAGCAATCTGAATAAAATATGGCAGCAAGTAAATGATGTCTACGGGTGCTTCTATTCTTGTAGACAGTGTTGGGCCTCCAAGAGCAGAGGTTTGTAGAACAGCAGCAAGTTTTCCCTTAAGTGGATCACCCAAGGTTTATCGAACTCAGGGAGGAAGAGGTCAAAGATATCCCTCTCAAACAACCCTGCAATCACGATACAAGAAGTCTCTTGTGTCCCCAACACACCTAATACACTTGTCAGATGTATAGGTGCACTAGTTCGGCGAAGAGATAGTGAAATACAAGTAGTATGGATGGTGGTAATATTGCAGAAAGTAAAGATGCAGTAAAACAGTAAACTAGCGGCGCCAGAAAATAACTTGCTAGCGTGGGAAGCAATTCTTTATGGTGGAAACAAGGCCTAGGGATCATACTTTCACTAGTGGACACTCTCAACATTGATCACATAATAAATAAGTTCTCTTCCTTGTGCTACATATACTCTTGTTTGATAATGAACACCATTCGTTGCGTAGGATTACACGAACCCTCAATGCCGGAGTTAACAAGCTCCACAACATTCGATATTCATGTTTAAGTAACCTTAGAGCATAATAGATCTTTGCAAAATAGACCGAGTACTAACATAGCATACACACTGTCACCTTTACACTATGAAGGAGGCATAGATCACATCAATACTATCATAGCGATAATCAACTCCATAACCTACAAGAGATTATGATCATAATCTACGACAAGAACTACACAATGCACACACTGTCACCATTACATCATGCAGGAGGAATAGACTACTTTAATAACATCACATGAGTAGCACATAGATAAATAGTGATACAAAATACATTGCAATCATAAAGGGATATAAATAAGCACTTCACTATGCCATTCATAACAGTGAATAAGTATTCTGTGAAATATAGCCTAAGAGACCCACACGGTGCACACACTGTCACCTTTACACACGTGGGACAAGGAGTCTCCGGAGATCACATAAGTAAAATCCACTTGACTAGCATAATGACATCTAGATTACAAGCATCATCATATGAATCTCAATCATGTAAGGCAGCTCATGAGATTATTGTATTGAAGTACATAGGAGAGAGATGAACCACATAGCTACCGGTACAGCCCCGAGCCTCGATGGAGAACTACTCCCTCCTCATGGGAGACAGCAGCGGTGATGAAGATGGCGGTGGTGTCGATGGAGGAGCCTTCCGGGGCACTTCCCCATCCCGGCGGCGTGCCGGAACAGAGACTCCTATCCCCCAGATCTTGGCTTCGCGATGGCGGCGGCTCTGGAAGGTTTTGCGTACCGTGGCTTATTCGTCTCGCGGTTTTAGGTCAGGGACCTTTAAATAGGCGAAGAGGCGGAGTCGGAGGGCTGACGAGGCGATGACACACTAGGGGGGCGCGGCCCAGGCCCTGGCCGCCACCTGTCATCTGGGCCCACAGGCCCTCCTCTGGTGGCTCTCGGGTGTTCGAAGCTCGGGAATTCTAAGATGCGGGAGTTGATTTCGTCCGATTCGAGAATATTTCCTTACTAGGATTTCTGAAACCAAAAACAGCAGAAAACAGGAACTGGCACTTCGGCATCTCGTCAATAGGTTAGTTCCGGAAAACGCATCAAAACATCATAAAGTGTGAACAAAACATGTAGGTATTGTCATAAAACAAGCATGGAACATCAGAAATTATAGATACGTTGGAGACGTATCAGCATCCCCAAGCTTAGTTCCTACTCGCCCTCGAGTAGGTAAACGATAACACAAAAATTTCTGAGGTGACATGCTACCATCATAATCTTGATCAACATTATTGTAAAGCATATGACATGGATGGAGTGACTCAAAGCAATGATCTATAGTTTGCTAACAAATAGATAACATATAGCAAAACTTTTCATGAATAGTACTTTCAAGACAAGCATCAAAAAGTCTTGCATAAGAGTTAGCTCATAAAGCAATAAATTCAAAGTAAAGGCATCGAAGCAACACAAAGGAAGATATAAGTTTCAGCAGTTGCTTTCAACTTTCAACATGCATATCTCATGGATAATTGTCAACACAGAGTAATATGATGAATGCCAATAAGCAAGTATGTAAGAATCAATGCACTTGACACAAGTGTTTGCTTCTAAGATGGAAGGAAATGGGTAAACTGACTCAACATAAAGTAAAAGAAAGGCCCTTCGCAGAGGGAAGCAGGGATTAAATCATGTGCTAGAGCTTTTCAAGTTTTAAAATCATATAGAGAGCATAAAAGTAAAATTTTGAGAGGTGTTTGTTGTTGTCAACGAATGGTAATGGGTACTCTAACTACCTTATCAACCAGACTTTCAAGAGCGGCTCCCATGAAGGACGTTATCTCTACCAGCAAGGTAGATCATCCCTCTTCTATTTTGTTTACACATGTACTTTAGTTTTATTATTTAGATGACACTCCCCCAACCTTTTGCTTACACAAGCCATGGCTAACCGAATCCTCGGGTGCCTTCCAACATTCACATACCATGGAGGAGTGTCTATTTGCAAATTAAGTTGCTTACTGATAGATCAGAGCAAAACATGTGAAGAGAATTATTAATGCAAGTTAATTAATTGAGGCTGGGAACCTCATTGCCAGCTCTTTTTGTAAAATTATTGGATAAGCGGATGTGCCACTAGTCCATTGTGAAAGTCTGTCAAAAGTAAATGACAAGATCGAAAGATAAAACACCACATACTTCCTCATGAGCTATAAAACATTGACATAAATAAGAGATAATAGCTTTTGAATTGTTTAAAGGTAGCACATGAAGTATTTACTTGGAATGGCAGGAAATACCACATAGTAGGTAGATATGGTGGACACAAATGGCATGGGTTTTGGCTCAAGGTGTTTGGATGCACGAGAAGAATTCCTCTCAATACAAGGCTTAGGCTAGCAAGGTTATTTGAAGCAAACACAAGTATAAACCGGTACAGCAAAACTTACATAAGAACATATTGCAAGCATTATAAGACTCTACACTGTCTTCCTTGTTGCTCAAACACTTTTACTAGAAAATATCTAGACCTTAGAGAGACCAATCATGCAAACCAAATTTCAACAAGCTCTACAGTAGTTCTTTGTCAACACCCGGATTTTTAAGTCCAGATGCCTATTATGCCATTCATCGCAATCCCAGGAATATTGTTTTTGCGAGACATAATAGATTGATATCACAACACATCATTCATTACAACACATAATTGTCTTACATAGAGGGATCACATGATCCAGTCTTAATACATCATAGTGGATCTAGAGATCCTATTACAAAACACATAGCGGAAGCGAAGTAACGGTTGCGGTCCATCTATTCCACAGGCAACTGTTGACGTCAGGAGTGATCCTAGTTGTCGTAGACGTCCTGCTGTCCATCTTCCTCGTACTGCTGTTCTCCTTCATAGTCTGGCCATTTGAATAGCCAGGGACAAAGCCATGAGTACTTTAAAGTACTCGCAAACTAATACTAATGTAAGCACTATCAACTATAGTAAGGGGGTGCTAAGCTCTAAGTTTATTTGCATAAAGCCAATTTTATTTCATAAGCATTTAGTAAAAAGCCTCTTCATTTGCTAACTAACTCAAGTGGGAACATTAGTGTCATTCCCACAACTCTGTTGTAATTCAAGTCAAAGTCACCATTTCAAGTTCAAATCACAAGTCACCCTTCACATGTCACATTTTTGAAAATGGTCTGATGACGGAACAGTATGGCCTTTCCAATCGTCCGTAACCGTGGACACGGCTATTCGAATAGTTCTACACTCTGCAGAGGTCGTACACTTGTGCCACAATATTTGCAATAATCCGTCAGGGTTAACTGGCCCTGATTTATCACACTCCGTGTGCGGACTACCAACCATAACCTTTCACTTACATACCCTAGTATAGGCACCTCTCCCCATGAGCTTGGCCTCCCAGTGAAGACAGACAGTCAGCCTGGAACTGCACAGGGCTTGGGCCGGACAATTCACCTCATTCACGTCATATCACATCATTTCTTCTGTAGAGGCAGCCCGCGGCATAACCCCGATGACGCTTGTTTAGAGGGAACCCATACTAAAGCACATAAATTTCTAGTTAAGCCCTTACCCATGTTGGGTATTGTGGGGGTACTTTCAAATTGGAATGGTATCGCATCCGAACCCAACCATCAGTGTTTGTAAAATTCACCAAGTCATTCACAGCCATATTCACCTTCAAAATCTTTCAATAGAATGAGTCATCATTCCAAGGTTTTCAAAGTCATTTCATTTCACATTTTCCCATCTAGAGTAGTCAATTTTATTTGTTTAGCACTAGCAACTAGTCATGAGGGGTGCTAACTAGCTTATCTTGCTCTAGGCTAACTTTGATGCTCTTGTTCTACTCTATATCTAAACCAAGTGAATCATGAATCAAAAGGTAAGCTTTGATAAACCAAAGTCAAAAACTCGTAAGGTAAAAACTTGGGATAGGATCATTTAAGCATAAATTAAATGGGGATGAGGCCTTGCTCTTGTAGAGCTTTGCCTTAGGGTATCTTGCAGGAATATTAGCTTGCCTTGGTTGGAGTAGTGATCAAAGTTCCCTTCCTCTTCAAAGTAGTCCTCCTCCTCCTCGATGTACTCCTCGGTACTAGCGTCTAAATACGAGTACAATACACATAAATACCACACAAAGCCTAGGTACTAGACTAAGCACACACATAAATTACTTATACTAAGCTATCAATCAACATGCTTATTAGGTGAGTGGATTTTATTTTATTCTTAAGAAAAATAATTTCCTCTCATTGTAAATATTAATTAGAGTTTCTATTTATTTCTTGAGGAAAAATAATTTCCTCTTATTGAATATTATTAAGATTTAATTTCCTCCATTAATGTCATATGACCTAGGTTGACCCAAGTCAACCTCTTCATAAGTATTAATTGGGAGTGATTTAAATGAGGTACACCACCTCATGCTTTTTTTATTACTCATGATTAATGATTTAATATCATCAACTAATTTAATATGAGTTTAAAATTGACCATAGTCTATACCCCATATTAACTTAGTTGAGACAAGATTTAAATGAGACCACTACATCTCATAAGATTTAATAAGTAGCCTTGAAGAATTTAAATACTACTATGAAAATGATTGAATATTTTTAAATAAGAACCTATGGAGTATTATTACATGTGTCATCAATTCTCATTGAATCTCTTGGAGTAAGTGTTTTAAATGAGAGGCTACACCTCATATAGTTTAATACCACATACTAATGATTTAAATGAGGTGTAGCACCCCATACCCTTTAATTCTAACATGGTAATGATCTAATATTATCAACAATTCATATGAGACCTAAATGACCAGAGTCTCTAGCTTAGTTTGAATTGTTCATGACAAGATTTAAATGAGAGAAACATTTCCATAAGGTTTATTAATAGTTTTGGACAATATTTTTGACTAGAAATAGCCATAAAGTCCTTTAATTAAACTAGGCCATGATCATTCCAGGTAAGCATGGCATATTTTTGCATAAACAATTAGTGCAAGTGAAATATGATTTATAGGAGTTGGAATCAACTAAAAAGCATTTGTGGTTGATTTTAAATAATTATTTGAAGTTGAAAAAGGCCCTGCCTTGTTATTTTTATCACATTATTTCTACAAACAATTTAAGGGTGAGACCAGTTTAGTCTTGTAGATAATTTAACAAGGTTTCCAAATATATAAAATTTGTTAAATTTGGTTTAGTAGATTTTATTCTATTCAATTTTCAAGACAGCATCTGAGAAGAATTATTAAATTTCGAAAAATTCAATTTCAAACGCATGGGCCTAGGCGGGAAAGCGAATGGGCCCAATCTGTTTAAATGGTGCAAAGGCCAGCCCACAACGCGTCCAGCACGCGTGGGCTGCCTGGCAGGTGGGGCCCAGCGGTCAGTGGCTCATAACGCCCGAAACGGTACCTGGCAGCGTCGTCCGTTAGATCAGAAGCTGATCGCACGGCTGTGGCTCGTCGTCACCGTCGGGGGAGAGGAGCGTGCTGCGCCGGCGAGGTAGGGGGTCGGAGGGCGCTCCAAGCCGCCGGCGGTCGAAGGAGAGGGTCCAGGCGACGTTGTCGACGACGGCGATCCTCCCGGTACAAGCGGCGGCTCCAGGGGTGGCGGAAATCGATGGCGCCTTCTGCAGCTCCACCGCGGACTCGAGCTAGCGATTGGAGGTCTACCGGTGACAATGTCGAGTGGCGAGAAGCTGAGGGGGGTCAGAGAGAGGTGGTGAATGGATTAGTGTGTTTGGAGGAGGCTGAGAAGGGCTCTATTTATAGAGTCGAGGCAAGGCCGTGGGGTGCGGGGCAGGTCATGGTCGACGACGGTGATACAGTGGCGGAGGGGTCCTGGCGATGACGCAGTCGAGTAGGCAACATCCTGGCGGTCACGTCGAGCGTCAGCGCGTTGAAAATGGTGGTCCGTGGAGCTCGTCATCGTCCTCGCGTCCTCGTGCCCGTGGCGGATGGCGTTGGCCATGGCGACGGCGACCGGTCGAGCGCGAGCCAATGGGCATGTCCATGTGGTTGCTGAGGTCGTGGGGAGTCTACTGGCGCGAGGAGGGAGCAAGGGGTCAACGGAGTTGGCCGGGCGACGTCGTGCCCGTGCGTGTCTGGACGCTTGCCGTGCGCGCTCTGGCGTGGCATGGCGTGTCTGGGCGCGCCAGAGCACGGCAAGTTCTCGCACTTGTCGTTGTCCTCTTGGCCCAGGGCTGTGTCCAGCATGATCAGTAGAGAAAGGGGAAAGTTCAGGACATGGTGAGAGGGGCTGGATGGGAGAGGAGAGGAAGAGTGCATGGTGGGGTGGCATCATGCCACGGCATGACCTCATTCTGGAATATTTGGCACAAATAAGTGAGCCTCTGGTACTGCAATGATGTCAGGGGTTGCTAGAGGTACTCAACATGACATAGGTTTGATAGTTTGGGCAAAAATCTGCTGGTTAATAGCATGTAGGGGGTTGGTAGGTTTGTGCACCAAAGGTGTTCGACACAATGGCCGAAAGAACATTATTTTGGAATTTTTCAGTGATTTTTGGTGGGGTGTAATCCTATAATATTTGCAGTAGATTGGTGGTGGTGGTGGTCAATTTGGTGCAGGTTTGCAAAAATTCAAAAAGCATATGATCTTCAAAATCAAATCTGGTCCCAACTTTGCTTGATGATATATGTGAATCTAGAAAGAATTTGTAGGGGGTTTCTTGAGCAAAGTTGTTCACTTTTATGTTGACTTGGATGAGGTGCAAAGAGTTGGCAAAGTTTGGTTTAAAAATCTTCCAAAACAGTGGCTCAAAGAGGGCATCAGGTTAACTTTTGTCAAAATGACCATTAGTGCATGTGAGCTCATATTTCATTCACATTTGATTTGATTTGAGTTTCTTTGATTCTAAAAGTGCTATTAGGTGTTTAGTAACCAAACCCAACCAATGGTGCAAGCCATAATGGTCTAGGTTCAAGATTTGTAAAAATGGCCATATCCACATATGTGTATTGGAACATCTCCTTATTTTCTATTTGATTTGGTTTTTCTTGATTTCCTTGATGTGGTTGAGGTTGAATATAAGAACACAATCCAAGCAATGGAAACAAGCTTGATGGTCTTTGGCTCAAATTTATATTTTTGGCCATATGCACATATGTGCATTTCATCTTTTTATTTTATTTTCTTTATCTATGATCAAATGTCATGGTTTATGGTTGCCTTAGTGTTAGTTTGGGTTTAGTAAGGTTTTCAAACCATTTAGTCAAGGTATAGGTGCTTAGGTCAAGTTTTGGAAAAAATGGCTATGTGCCACATATGCTCCTATGCATAAGTTTAATTTCTGTTTATTTGCTTTGGTTTTAACTTGGAATTGGTTTGAGAAACACTAGATAAGGTTTATGAAGGTTTTCCAATCCTTTATATAAAGTGGGAAGGTCTAGGGTAAAGTTGTATGAAAATAGCCATAGGCACATATGCCTCTATCTTATTTAATTTCCTTTTATTTTATTTTCACCAGGATGATGAAAAGAGGGGTGGGGTTTAGGGTTTAGTGGAGTATCACAATGGTTCCTCTATTTTGAAAAGTAAGGATGGCATTAGTCACTATTTGCATGTTAGGGTTATAGGCCCACATATTTTATTTTATTTTAGTTCCTTCTTATTTGATACTCTTTGTTGTGAGAAGATTAGGGTTTAGGGTTTTGGAATTAGGTTCAATGCAATCAATAAACAATTATGGCAATATCACAACATATAAACATGCTCACTATGTACCAAACTTAATTTAATAAAAGTTTTTGTTGGTTCTCATTTTTGGAAAAAGGAAATTCATTTTCTCTTTGTTTTAAATTTTTGGGATGTTACAAACCCTTCCCCCTTAAACAAATCTCGTCCCGAGATTTTTTGAAAAGTTAGGTTCCTAAGAAAGATTGAGTAATTTTGATTAACAGAATAACATACTTGGCATGGCCTGAGGTGCTTCCTGTGCTTCTGCTGCATTCATGTGGTAGAGGCGGCCGTTATTGTTGTTCTGGTTCTTTCTACCTGCGGCGGCGTTGTTGCTGGGCAGGTGCAGCAGTGTTGGCGGCAATCCTGGCAAGCTTCTTGGGGCACTCATTGGAGTAGTGACCCACAACTCCACATTCGTAACAGTTTATAGTTGACTTATCTTTGGGGTTGATGGGAACCGTGTTGCTTCCAGTCTTTGGGGCATTATTGGGGTTGTTATTGTTACCATTGGGGTGGTTGTTGGTGTTGTTGGGGTTGCTGTTGTTGTTGTTGCTGTGGTGGTTATGGTTGCCTCCGGGCTTCGGGGGTCCTTGGTTATTGTTGGAGTAATTGGGGCGATAATTCTGAGCAGGGGGCTTGTTGTGTCTTGGGGTGAATCCTCCAGAGGAGTTGTTGCGGTACTTCTGGGTATGGTGGGGTCCATTCTGGTTCATCATCCTGCGCTTGCGGTTTTCATTTGCTGCTTTCCTTCCATCTGTATGGCTGAGTCCACTAGGGCTTCGAGGTCGGCGAACGGAATGTTCACTAACACAGTTTGCATCTCGTCATGCAGTCCATTCAGAAATCTTTCCTTTCTCTTCTCATTGGTATCTGTCTCATCCGGGGCGTACCTTGACAGTAAGAAACTGTCGCGGTATTCCACCACGGACATCCTTCCTTGTTTGAGTTCGCGGAACTCGTCTCTCATCTTCTTGATCAGTCCTTGGGGCACATGATATTTGCTAAACTTCAGCTTGAAGTCTTCCCAGTTCATCATTTGTCCAGCATTCATTGCGCGGGCACTTGTCCACCAGGCTCTTGCAGGTCCTGACAGGTAGTGGGTGGCAAACAGTACTTTTCTGCGGCTTCTACTCCCGCAACTTCTAGGTTGTTCTCCATTGTCTGGAGCCAGTCATCTGCGTCAAGTGGCTCTTCGGTCTTGCTAAACATTGGAGGGTTGGTGTTCTGAAAGTTCTTCAGCTTTGATCCTGGGTGATCATGGTTTCCATGGCCTTGATTGTTCTGAGCTATCTGTTGCAGTGCAGCTAAGTTGGCTTGTCGTTCAGCTCTCGTGGCTTCGCGATCTTCCATCATCATCTGAAGCATCTGCATCATTGCGTCTTGGTTGCGGTTTGGTGGGGCCATCTGATCATTTGGAGTAGATGATAAGATAAGAGGGAAATTTCTATGGTTTGTTTGAGTTAAATTCAAAAAGTTCAAAACTTGAGTAGTGTTGAGGGGGTAGAAACCAACAACACTTTTTCATTCATACCAAGCATCACACATTACAAAGCTAACACACCGTTGGTTTTAAGAACCATTCATTCGCTCTACGATACAAGGGGGATCCTGATACAACTCACACCTACTTAAATGCTGGGGTGATACTACTCTTCAGGGTGGATTCTTCTTCTTCACGGGTGAGGTGCTTGGCGAGAGGCGAGGGCGTTATCCAAATCCCTGCGGGTTTTGTACTGCCTGAAGTCCTGAGGGGCTTCATAGGGGTTCATCTCTGGTTGTGGTGGGGGCATGGTCATCGGTCTTCCCATGGAGTCATGTCTTGGGTAGTAGAGGAAACGAGTGTTCTTGATCTTGTCCTTATTTTGTCCACACAGACGGGAAATTGCTTCTTGCATAGCTTTGTCTAGTCCTTCCTTCCAGGTGTTTCCCGTTACAGAAAACCATATGGTTTCCCATACCGGGGCTTCAAGCTTTCTTCCTAGATCAGCGGAAATTTCCCACCGGGGTGATCCTCCCAACTGATTATTGAAGGATGTTCCGAAGAATTCGGGGTACGGGTGTCCTAGATATTCCACTAGTTGCTTCAATTCCTTTTCGAACCTCAGTTCTCCTCCGTGACCAAGCTGATAGCATTTCCATTGGTATTCCATCTGTGCGAAATTTAAGATGAGTAAGTTAGAGAAGTGATCAAGTGTGCAAACTTTTATGTAGGATTATAAGGAAAAGTGGAGTATGGATCTCTTATTTTGGGAAAGATCTCAAGGATAAGAGTGAGAATAAGTTTTCATAAATATCTACTTCATTTGTTTTTGAAACTAAATTTTTCAGGACGTCCATTCTAACTAGGGTCTCCTAAGGTCAACAATGGCTCTGATACCAACTTGTCAACACCCGGATTTTTAAGTCCAGATGCCTATTATGCCATTCATCGCAATCCCAGGAATATTGTTTTTGCGAGACATAATAGATTGATATCACAACACATCATTCATTACAACACATAATTGTCTTACATAGAGGGATCACATGATCCAGTCTTAATACATCATAGTGGATCTAGAGATCCTATTACAAAACACATAGCGGAAGCGAAGTAACGGTTGCGGTCCATCTATTCCACAGGCAACTGTTGACGTCAGAGTGATCCTAGTTGTCGTAGACGTCCCGCTGTCCATCTTCCTCCGTCTGCTTCTTCCTTCATAGTCTGCCATTTGAATAGCCAGGGACAAAGCCATGAGTACTTTAAAGTACTCGCAAACTAATACTAATGTAAGCACTATCAACTATAGTAAGGGGGTGCTAAGCTCTAAGTTTATTTGCATAAAGCCAATTTTATTTCATAAGCATTTAGTAAAAGCCTCTTCATTTGCTAACTAACTCAAGTGGGAACATTAGTGTCATTCCCACAACTCTGTTGTAATTCAAGTCAAAGTCACCATTTCAAGTTCAAATCACAAGTCACCCTTCACATGTCACATTTTTGAAAATGGTCTGATGACGGAACAGTATGGCCTTTCCAATCGTCCGTAACCGTGGACACGGCTATTCGAATAGTTCTACACTCTGCAGAGGTCGTACACTTGTGCCACAATATTTGCAATAATCCGTCAGGGTTAACTGGCCCTGATTTATCACACTCCGTGTGCGGACTACCAACCATAACCTTTCACTTACATACCCTAGTATAGGCACCTCTCCCCATGAGCTTGGCCTCCCAGTGAAGACCAACTGGGAACTGCACAGGGCTTGGGCCGGACAATTCACCTCATTCACGTCATATCACATCATTTCTTCTGTAGAGGCAGCCCGCGGCATAACCCCGATGACGCTTGTTTAGAGGGAACCCATACTAAAGCACATAAATTTCTAGTTAAGCCCTTACCCATGTTGGGTATTGTGGGGGTACTTTCAAATTGGAATGGTATCGCATCCGAACCCAACCATCAGTGTTTGTAAAATTCACCAAGTCATTCACAGGCCATATTCACCTTCAAAATCTTTCAATAGAATGAGTCATCATTCCAAGGTTTTCAAAGTCATTTCATTTCACATTTTCCCATCTAGAGTAGTCAATTTTATTTGTTTAGCACTAGCAACTAGTCATGAGGGGTGCTAACTAGCTTATCTTGCTCTAGGCTAACTTTGATGCTCTTGTTCTACTCTATATCTAAACCAAGTGAATCATGAATCAAAAGGTAAGCTTTGATAAACCAAAGTCAAAAACTCGTAAGGTAAAAACTTGGGATAGGATCATTTAAGCATAAATTAAATGGGGATGAGGCCTTGCTCTTGTAGAGCTTTGCCTTAGGGTATCTTGCAGGAATATTAGCTTGCCTTGGTTGGAGTAGTGATCAAAGTTCCCTTCCTCTTCAAAGTAGTCCTCCTCCTCCTCGATGTACTCCTCGGTACTAGCGTCTAAATACGAGTACAATACACATAAATACCACACAAAGCCTAGGTACTAGACTAAGCACACACATAAATTACTTATACTAAGCTATCAATCAACATGCTTATTAGGTGAGTGGATTTTATTTTATTCTTAAGAAAAATAATTTCCTCTCATTGTAAATATTAATTAGAGTTTCTATTTATTTCTTGAGGAAAAATAATTTCCTCTTATTGAATATTATTAAGATTTAATTTCCTCCATTAATGTCATATGACCTAGGTTGACCCAAGTCAACCTCTTCATAAGTATTAATTGGGAGTGATTTAAATGAGGTACACCACCTCATGCTTTTTTTATTACTCATGATTAATGATTTAATATCATCAACTAATTTAATATGAGTTTAAAATTGACCATAGTCTATACCCCATATTAACTTAGTTGAGACAAGATTTAAATGAGACCACTACATCTCATAAGATTTAATAAGTAGCCTTGAAGAATTTAAATACTACTATGAAAATGATTGAATATTTTTAAATAAGAACCTATGGAGTATTATTACATGTGTCATCAATTCTCATTGAATCTCTTGGAGTAAGTGTTTTAAATGAGAGGCTACACCTCATATAGTTTAATACCACATACTAATGATTTAAATGAGGTGTAGCACCCCATACCCTTTAATTCTAACATGGTAATGATCTAATATTATCAACAATTCATATGAGACCTAAATGACCAGAGTCTCTAGCTTAGTTTGAATTGTTCATGACAAGATTTAAATGAGAGAAACATTTCCATAAGGTTTATTAATAGTTTTGGACAATATTTTTGACTAGAAATAGCCATAAAGTCCTTTAATTAAACTAGGCCATGATCATTCCAGGTAAGCATGGCATATTTTTGCATAAACAATTAGTGCAAGTGAAATATGATTTATAGGAGTTGGAATCAACTAAAAAGCATTTGTGGTTGATTTTAAATAATTATTTGAAGTTGAAAAAGGCCCTGCCTTGTTATTTTTATCACATTATTTCTACAAACAATTTAAGGGTGAGACCAGTTTAGTCTTGTAGATAATTTAACAAGGTTTCCAAATATATAAAATTTGTTAAATTTGGTTTAGTAGATTTTATTCTATTCAATTTTCAAGACAGCATCTGAGAAGAATTATTAAATTTCGAAAAATTCAATTTCAAACGCATGGGCCTAGGCGGGAAAGCGAATGGGCCCAATCTGTTTAAATGGTGCAAAGGCCAGCCCACAACGCGTCCAGCACGCGTGGGCTGCCTGGCAGGTGGGGCCCAGCGGTCAGTGGCTCATAACGCCCGAAACGGTACCTGGCAGCGTCGTCCGTTAGATCAGAAGCTGATCGCACGGCTGTGGCTCGTCGTCACCGTCGGGGGAGAGGAGCGTGCTGCGCCGGCGAGGTAGGGGGTCGGAGGGCGCTCCAAGCCGCCGGCGGTCGAAGGAGAGGGTCCAGGCGACGTTGTCGACGACGGCGATCCTCCCGGTACAAGCGGCGGCTCCAGGGGTGGCGGAAATCGATGGCGCCTTCTGCAGCTCCACCGCGGACTCGAGCTAGCGATTGGAGGTCTACCGGTGACAATGTCGAGTGGCGAGAAGCTGAGGGGGGTCAGAGAGAGGTGGTGAATGGATTAGTGTGTTTGGAGGAGGCTGAGAAGGGCTCTATTTATAGAGTCGAGGCAAGGCCGTGGGGTGCGGGGCAGGTCATGGTCGACGACGGTGATACAGTGGCGGAGGGGTCCTGGCGATGACGCAGTCGAGTAGGCAACATCCTGGCGGTCACGTCGAGCGTCAGCGCGTTGAAAATGGTGGTCCGTGGAGCTCGTCATCGTCCTCGCGTCCTCGTGCCCGTGGCGGATGGCGTTGGCCATGGCGACGGCGACCGGTCGAGCGCGAGCCAATGGGCATGTCCATGTGGTTGCTGAGGTCGTGGGGAGTCTACTGGCGCGAGGAGGGAGCAAGGGGTCAACGGAGTTGGCCGGGCGACGTCGTGCCCGTGCGTGTCTGGACGCTTGCCGTGCGCGCTCTGGCGTGGCATGGCGTGTCTGGGCGCGCCAGAGCACGGCAAGTTCTCGCACTTGTCGTTGTCCTCTTGGCCCAGGGCTGTGTCCAGCATGATCAGTAGAGAAAGGGGAAAGTTCAGGACATGGTGAGAGGGGCTGGATGGGAGAGGAGAGGAAGAGTGCATGGTGGGGTGGCATCATGCCACGGCATGACCTCATTCTGGAATATTTGGCACAAATAAGTGAGCCTCTGGTACTGCAATGATGTCAGGGGTTGCTAGAGGTACTCAACATGACATAGGTTTGATAGTTTGGGCAAAAATCTGCTGGTTAATAGCATGTAGGGGGTTGGTAGGTTTGTGCACCAAAGGTGTTCGACACAATGGCCGAAAGAACATTATTTTGGAATTTTTCAGTGATTTTTGGTGGGGTGTAATCCTATAATATTTGCAGTAGATTGGTGGTGGTGGTGGTCAATTTGGTGCAGGTTTGCAAAAATTCAAAAAGCATATGATCTTCAAAATCAAATCTGGTCCCAACTTTGCTTGATGATATATGTGAATCTAGAAAGAATTTGTAGGGGGTTTCTTGAGCAAAGTTGTTCACTTTTATGTTGACTTGGATGAGGTGCAAAGAGTTGGCAAAGTTTGGTTTAAAAATCTTCCAAAACAGTGGCTCAAAGAGGGCATCAGGTTAACTTTTGTCAAAATGACCATTAGTGCATGTGAGCTCATATTTCATTCACATTTGATTTGATTTGAGTTTCTTTGATTCTAAAAGTGCTATTAGGTGTTTAGTAACCAAACCCAACCAATGGTGCAAGCCATAATGGTCTAGGTTCAAGATTTGTAAAAATGGCCATATCCACATATGTGTATTGGAACATCTCCTTATTTTCTATTTGATTTGGTTTTTCTTGATTTCCTTGATGTGGTTGAGGTTGAATATAAGAACACAATCCAAGCAATGGAAACAAGCTTGATGGTCTTTGGCTCAAATTTATATTTTTGGCCATATGCACATATGTGCATTTCATCTTTTTATTTTATTTTCTTTATCTATGATCAAATGTCATGGTTTATGGTTGCCTTAGTGTTAGTTTGGGTTTAGTAAGGTTTTCAAACCATTTAGTCAAGGTATAGGTGCTTAGGTCAAGTTTTGGAAAAAATGGCTATGTGCCACATATGCTCCTATGCATAAGTTTAATTTCTGTTTATTTGCTTTGGTTTTAACTTGGAATTGGTTTGAGAAACACTAGATAAGGTTTATGAAGGTTTTCCAATCCTTTATATAAAGTGGGAAGGTCTAGGGTAAAGTTGTATGAAAATAGCCATAGGCACATATGCCTCTATCTTATTTAATTTCCTTTTATTTTATTTTCACCAGGATGATGAAAAGAGGGGTGGGGTTTAGGGTTTAGTGGAGTATCACAATGGTTCCTCTATTTTGAAAAGTAAGGATGGCATTAGTCACTATTTGCATGTTAGGGTTATAGGCCCACATATTTTATTTTATTTTAGTTCCTTCTTATTTGATACTCTTTGTTGTGAGAAGATTAGGGTTTAGGGTTTTGGAATTAGGTTCAATGCAATCAATAAACAATTATGGCAATATCACAACATATAAACATGCTCACTATGTACCAAACTTAATTTAATAAAAGTTTTTGTTGGTTCTCATTTTTGGAAAAAGGAAATTCATTTTCTCTTTGTTTTAAATTTTTGGGATGTTACATTCTTCATTACTAGATTTAAACTACATGATGCAAGAGCTTAAACATGATTTATGAGAGCTCAAAACAATTGTCAAGTATCAAATTATTCAAGACCATATGAAGCATTTTCTGATTCCAACCAAATAGCAACAAGTGAAGCGATCAACTTTCGCCCTTGAACATTAAAAGCTAAGAACACATGTGTTCATATGAACCAGCGGAGCGTGTCTCTCTCCCACACAAGGATGAATTTATTCAGAGAATGAAAATAACAAAACGAAAATAAAAGCACACAGACGCTCCAAGTAAAATACATAAGATGTGACTGAATAAAAATATAGTTTCAATAGAAGAAACCTGATAAGTTGATGAAGAAGGGGATGCCTTGGGAATCCCCAAGCTTAGACGCTTGAGTCTTCTTAAAATATGCAGGGATGAACCACCGGGCATCCCCAAGCTTAGACCTTTCACTCTTCTCGATCACATTATATCACCCTCTTCTATTGACCCTTGAAACCTTCTGCCACACCAAACTTCAAGAAAACTCATTAGAGGGTTAGTGCATAATCAAAATTCACATGTTCAGAGGTGACACAATCATTCTTTACACTTCTGGACATTTCACAAAACTTCTGAAAGTTAATGGAACAAAGAAACCCATTCAACATAGCAAAAGCGGCAATGCAAAATAAAAGACAGAATCTGTCAAAAACAGAACAGTCCGTAAAGACGAACCTGTAAGGGGCACTTAACTTGCTCAAACGGAAAAACTCAAAACTAATGAAAGTTGCGTACATATCTGAGGATCACACACGTAAATTTGCAGATTTTTATGATCTTTTTACAGAGACTTCTGCGCGAATTCGTGACAGACAGCAATGCTGTTTCTGCGCAGCAATCCAAATCTAGCATCAACTTTACCATAGAGACTTTACTTGGCACAAAAACATGATAAGGAGAGATTGCTACAATAGTAAACAACTTCCTAGACTCAAATATAAAACAAAAGTGCTGTAGTAAAATAAACACATGGGTTATCTCCCAAGAAGTTCTTTCTTTATAGCCATTAAGATGGGCTCAGCAGTTTTAATGATGCTCTCATGAGAATAGACAATGAAGCAAAAGAGAACATCAAGAAGCAATTTCAAGACACATTTAAGCCTAACCCACTTCCTATGAAAAGGAATCTTGTACACAAATAGATTCATGAAGAACAAAGTGGCAAGCATAGAAAAGCAACACAAGCGCAATTTCAAGATTCTCAACATAAAGAGGGGAAACTTAATATTATTAAGATGCATATAACCATATTTCCCTCTCTCATAATAACTTTCAGTAGCATCATGAACAAACTCAACAATATAAGTATCACATAAAACATTCTTGTCATGAGCCACATGCATAAAATTATTACTCTCCACATAAGCATAATCAATTTTATTAGTTGTAGTGGGAGCAAATTTAACAAAGTAGCTATCATTATTATTCTCATCAAGTGTAGGAGGCATAGTATAATCATAATAAAATTTACTCTCCATAGTAGGCGGCACCAAAAGACCACTATCATTATAATCATCATAAATAGGAGGCAAAGTATCATTAAAGAAAATTTTCTCCTCAATGCTTGGGGGACTAAAAATATCATGCTCATCAAAACCAGCTTCCCCAAGCTTAGAATTTTCCATATCATTAACAACAATGGTGTTCAAAGCGTTCATACTAATATCATTGCTACTAGCATGCAAATAAGATTCCATAGGTTTTTTAATTTTCGCAGCAAACAATCCATGTCTTAACTTAGGAAATAGAATAAGAAGCTCATTGTTGCTTTCCATTATGCCTACTAGTGTAAACAAGACACCAAAAGATGCAATTGCAGGATCTAAAGGAAATAGCTTCGAGTACTTACAACGGCGCCGGAAAATAGCTTGGTAGCCGAGATCCGGAGTGTGAGTACCTTTTACCTTTCCTCCAACGGCGCTAAAATAGCTTGATGTCTACGGGTGCTTCTATTGTTGTAGACAGTGTTGGGCCTCCAAGAGCAGAGGTTTGTAGAACAGCAGCAAGTTTCCCTTAGGTGGATCACCCAAGGTTTATCGAACTCAGGGAGGAAGAGGTCAAAGATATCCCTCTCAAAACCCTGCAATCACGATACAAGAAGTCTCTTGTGTCCCCAACACACCTAATACACTTGTCGATGTATAGGTGCACTAGTTCGGCGAAGAGATAGTGAAATACAAGTAGTATGGATGGTGGTAATATTGCAGAAAGTAAAGATGCAGAAAACAGTAAACAAGCGGCGCCAGAAAATAACTTGCTAGCGTGGGAAGCAATTCTTTATGGTGGAAACAAGGCCTAGGGATCATACTTTCACTAGTGGACACTCTCAACATTGATCACATAATAAATAAGTTCTCTTCCTTGTGCTACATATACTCTTGTTTGATAATGAACACCATTCGTTGCGTAGGATTACACGAACCCTCAATGCCGGAGTTAACAAGCTCCACAACATTCGATATTCATGTTTAAGTAACCTTAGAGCATAATAGATCTTTGCAAAATAGACCGAGTACTAACATAGCATACACACTGTCACCTTTACACTATGAAGGAGGCATAGATCACATCAATACTATCATAGTGATAATCAACTCCATAACCTACAAGAGATTATGATCATAATCTACGACAAGAACTACACAATGCACACACTGTCACCATTACATCATGCAGGAGGAATAGACTACTTTAATAACATCACATGAGTAGCACATAGATAAATAGTGATACAAAACACATTGCAATCATAAAGGGATATAAATAAGCACTTCACTATGCCATTCATAACAGTGAATAAGTATTCTGTGAAATATAGCCTAAGAGACCCACACGGTGCACACACTGTCACCTTTACACACGTGGGACAAGGAGTCTCCGGAGATCACATAAGTAAAATCCACTTGACTAGCATAATGACATCTAGATTACAAGCATCATCATATGAATCTCAATCATGTAAGGCAGCTCATGAGATTATTGTATTGAAGTACATAGGAGAGATGAACCACATAGCTACCGGTACAGCCCCGAGCCTCGATGGAGAACTACTCCCTCATGGGAGACAGCAGCGGTGATGAAGATGGCGGTGGTGTCGATGGAGGAGCCTTCCGGGGCACTTCCCCGTCCGGCGCCGGAACAGAGACTCCTGTCCCCCAGATCTTGGCTTCGCGATGGCGGCGGCTCTGGAAGGTTTTGCGTATCGTGGCTTATTCGTCTCGGGGTTTTAGGTCAGGGACCTTTAAATAGGCGAAGAGGCGGAGTCGGAGGGCTGACGAGGCGATGACACACTAGGGGGGCGCGGCCCAGGCCCTGGCCGCGCCACCCTGTCATCTGGAGCCCACAGGGCCCTCCTCTGGTGGCTCTCGGGTGTTCTGGAAGCTCCCAGGAATTCTAAGATGCTGGGAGTTGATTTCGTTCGATTCCGAGAATATTTCCTTACTAGGATTTCTGAAACCAAAAACAGCAGAAAACAGGAACTGGCACTTCGGCATCTTGTCAATAGGTTAGTTCCGGAAAACGCATCAAAACATCATAAAGTGTGAACAAAACATGTAGGTATTGTCATAAAACAAGCATGGAACATCAGAAATTATAGATACGTTGGAGACGTATCAGCAAACATGCACCAGAACAGTAAGTAAGCGGTGTTTCGATGTTTGGAAACAAGGCCTAGGGATCATACTTTCACTAGTGGACACTCTCAACATTGATCGCATAATAAATAATAACAAGGCCTAGGTTGCTACAGTAGTAAACAACTTCCAAGACTCAAATATAAAACAAAAGTGCTGTAGTAAAATAAATACATGGGTTATCTCCCAAGAAGTTCTTTCTTTATAGCCATTAAGATGGGCTCAGCGATTTTAATGATACTCTCGCAAGAAATAAGAGTTGAAGCAAAAGAGAGCATCAAGAAGCAAATTCAAAACACATTTAAGCCTAACCCACTTCCTATGAAAAGGAATCTTGTACACAAATAAATTCATGATGAACAAAGTGGCAAGCATAGAAAAGCAACACAAGTGCAATTTCAAGATTCTCAACATAAAGAGGGGAAACTTAATATTATTAAGATGAATATAACCATGTTTCCCTCTCTCATAATAACTTTCAGTAGCATCATGAACAAACTCAACAATATAAGTATCACTTGAAACATTCTTGTCATGAGCCACATGCATAAAATTATTACTCTCCACATAAGCATAATCAATTTTATTAGTTGTAGTGGGAGCAAATTCAACAAAGTAGCTATCATTATTATTCTCATCAAGTGTAGGAGGCATAGTATAATCATAATAAAATTTACTCTCCATAGTAGGCGGCACCAAAAGACCACTATGAAAGAACACTTCCCGCCCTTTTGGGTTTTGCGTGTTTGATGTCAACACTAGTTATATATTTATGTGTGTTGATGTAGACAGGTACAAGTTTTCGATAAACATATTCGATCGGTGAAATGGCATGGCAGTTCTGGAGTTCTGAAGGCCTTTTTGTTTCTGGCGGAAGTTCCGGCCCCAGCAGGCGGAAGTTCCACCCTGGCACTTCCCGCAGTAGCCCTTCAGCGTTGTTCTGATTACATGTTTTCATCTCTGGGCAGAAGTTCCGGTGAAGCTGGCCGGAAGTTCCGGTCAGCGGAACTTCCGCCCAACTTCCGGACAAGTTCCGAAAGTCTGCGATTGTGGCTCAGTAACATCCAGTATGGTTTTCGCGCTATTTCGGAACTTGGCCGGAACTTCCGGTCACCGGAAGTTCCGCCCTAGTTCCGCCCCCATCTTTTCTGACAGGTTGACTGACGAAGATTTTTCCCGGCGGAAGTTCCGGCTCTCTTGGCCGGTACTTCCGGTGCCAGCCGGAACTTCCGGCCCTCCTGGCCGGAACTTCCGTGTTACGAGAAATGGCTCAAACGGTCAGATCTGAGAGCTCCAATCATATAAATAGCTCTCTCCTCCAAAGGGACAAGTTGCTCAATCATTGCACAAGAAATCTGCCAAGCTTCACCACCATTAGAGCCACCTCAAGAAACACAAGATTTGCAAGATCTCCTTCCTCTCCCAACCAAAGCTCTTGATCTTTGGAGATTCGAAGGAGAAGCCACCGATCTACATCCTCACCGAAGCGTTTTTCATTTCCCCCTCATTTGTTTGAGGGATCTCATGCTAGTGTTCCTATTTGGTTCCCTAGTTGATTTGTGTTGATGTGTTGTTGTTGATTGTTGTATTGTTACAGATTTGGGAGCCTCCAATTCAGTTGTGGATGTGTGCCCCAAGAACCTTGTAAAGGCCCGGTTTCCGCCTCGAGGAAATCCCTTAGTGGAAGTGGGCTAGGCCTTCGTGGCGTTGCTCACAGGAGATCTGAGTGAAGCCTTCATGGCTGTTGGTTTGGCTTGCGTAGCAACCACACTCCTCCAAACGTAGACGTACCTTCTTGCAAAGGAAGGGAACTACGGGAATCATCTCCGTGTCATCGCGTGCTCCACTCTCGGTTACCTCTATCCCACTCTATCTCCTATATATTGCGTAGCTATATCTTGCTTAGTTGATAACCTTGTCATATAGGTAAATTCACCTAGTTGCATATCTAGAGAATTTACCTTTGTGTCAAACCTAAATTGAAAAAGAACTAAAAATTGGTTAGCACCTATTCACCCCCCCTCTAGGTGCGGCATACGATCCTTTCAATTGGTATCAGAGCCTCGGCTCTTATTTCGGGCTTAACCGCCTAAGAGTATGCCGGACGATGGGCTTCCGGAAGAGGCCGGAAAGTTGGTCACCATGGAGGACATCAATTCGTTGAGAACCTCCATGGACGCTCAAATGGAAAGCATGAGAAAACTGATTTCCGAGCTTTTGACTCCGGTCCTTCCTAGGGATCCCGTCATAGAGGTAAAGGACACGGGTGTGTTAGAAGAGGGAGGTGCTTCGGCATTACCCTCCTCTACCAAACCCGTGGAAGGTGATAACTTAAACACTATCAAATCTCCCATTGCATCTAGTGGAGGTGAGAGCTACAATCGAGTAGCTCCACCTTTTCTATCTCCCGATATACCGGTTCCTCATCCCCATTTGAACATTCGAGGCGACCCACCTAAGTTTTCCGTTGATAATTTCGATACTTGGCAATTTGAGTTCCGCTCTCATGTTTGCAGTGCCTCCAATGAACTTTGGAGAATCATCTTGGAAGGCTTCAAGCCCTACAACCCCGACAAGTTGACTAGAAGAGAAGCGGTTGATAGTCAACTCAACAACACCGCCTTGCACATGATTCAAACTAGTGTGGGGACACAAGAGTTGCCTCGTGTTCGGAACTACACCACCGCCAAGGAAGCTTGGGATGGGTTGGCCGCTAGTTGCATTGGAAGTGAGAGCACGAGAAGGAACAAGTATAATGCTCTTCGGAATCAAGCCGAAGGATTCATGAGGCTACCGGATGAAGATCATCAAGTCATGTATGGAAGACTTCTCATCGTTGCCGATGCCTTCCGGCTTAGTGGTGCCACCCACATCAATGACTCTTGGATCAAGGAGAAGTACATTGAATGCATGATGCCGTTTGTACCCATTGATGTCAAGACCCTTGTTGGGAGAGAATGCTATTCCTCTCTCTCATCTCAAGATGTCGTGCACGAGATGCAAGCCCTCAAGGTGCTCGAGCAAAACTCTCATGATTCTCGCAATCGTGCCATTGGTATGTCAAAAGGGAACAATCTTGCCTTGATGGTCAACCCCGTAGAAGAAGTGTACCCTCAAGAACAATATAGGGCATCTTGGAGTATGTCCTATCCGGAAGATTTGGAATGCCACTATCATGATCACATGGCCTTCCATGCAAAGTCTTTTTGGGTTGATCCCTCCAAGGCCAAGGAAGACAACATCAAGAGAAATCACAAAAGTGGGTTCACTAGCTTTGGTCCAAAGACAAGGTCATGCTACAATTGTGATGACAAGCGCCACTTCATTGCCGAATGCCCCTATGAGAATAGAGAGCTTCATAATGGAAGGCTCATTCCCAAGGACAAGAGCAAAGACACAAAGGGCAAATATTCAAAAGCCCCCAACAAGAAATTATACAACAACAAGACCAAGAAGGGCAAGAGGCCTCCAAGAGTTGTGCTAGTGACTAGGGAAGAGTATTCTACCGATGAAGTTGAAAGCTCTAGTGATGATGAAGGAGAAAGCTCAAAGGAAGTGGCCGCCATTGTCACTACCAACATTCCCTCTTCATCTCTCTTTGAATCCCCCAATGAGAATCCTCATATCAAGAATGCACATTGCTTCATGGAAAAATCCTCCTTGGACACATCTATTGTGCTATCAACTCAAGAAGAATATACCTCCGGAGATGATGATGTTGATGATGAAGAAGATGCAACCTCTAATGGATTGGTCACTCTTGCCTCCCTCTCCACTAACTCTTCATCACCAAGTGAATCCCCCAATGAGATCATTCATGTGGAGGAAGAAAGTTGTCTCATGGCCAAATCCTCCGAGGTATCATCTCCTAGCCCCTCTATGCCTAACATATCAAGTGATCTAGGGGTTGATGATGCTAGTCTAAAAATGAAACAAGAAATGCTAGAGTTTGATGAATTCATGTTTAACCTACAAGGTATCAACAAAAAGCATGTTTCAAATCTCATGGCTCGTTTAGCTCAACAAAATGATACTCTTGAGAAAAAGGGTCAAATAGAGAGAGAAGACTCTCTTGAAATCCATGCTCTTAAAAATGCTCTTGAGGAAAGTCAAGAAACTATAGCTTCTCTTGAGGAGAGGCTAGAAAATCTTGAAGAGCCTCAAGATGAAATTAACAAGCTCACTAAAGCTAGAGATCATGCTAGGGCTAAGACTAAATTGCTTAAAAAGGAAATGGCCCAATTTGGTGTTGATCATGAGAAACTTGTGAAGGATCTAGATGAACTAGACAAAGCTCACAAAGCTTTGAAGAGTGAATACACTCTCCTATCCAAGTCAAATGAGCAACTTCAAATTAGGCTTGCTTCATATGATGTGCCTAGTTCCTCTACCCCTCTATGTGATCATGCAAATATTATTGAGGAAAATGCTAGGTTGAAGGATGAACTTGCTAAGGCCTCCTCTTCCCAAAGTAAACTTTCTTTGGATGATCTTTTGAGTAAGCAAAGATCAAACAATGGGAAGGAGGGCCTAGGTTTTAATGCCAAGGCAAAGAAGGCAAACAAGCAAAAGGCCAAGCCCGCACAAGAGAAGAAGAAAGCTATCACCAATGGTGAAGCCCCTAAGGGCAACACCATTAATGATGATGATGCGGGAAATGCTAACCCTCACTATGTTCTATTTAAAGATTATTATGGTGATGTTTATGCTAAATATGTTGGCCCATATGATGGTTATGTTGCTTGGTCTATTTGGGTCCCAAAGACCCTAGTTGCTAACAAAAGAGGACCCATTGAGAAATGGGTACCTAAATCCAAGAATTGATCTCATGTAGGACTATGCCGCCGGAGGTTCAAAATGGGTACTTGATAGTGGATGTACAAGTCATATGACCGGCGGCAAGAACCTCGTCAAGGAGTTGAGGCCCAACATAAACAATATCACCGTCTCCTTTGGCGATAATTCTACATCCGAGGTATTGGGTTTTGGCAAGGTTGTGGTTGCACACAACATAACACTTGTGGATGTCATGCTTGTCAAAACCCTTGGTTACAATTTGCTTTCCGTTTCCGCCCTTGGCAAGATGGGTTTCGCCGTCTTTATTGATAATGATATTGTGGTCCTCTTGTGGAGCAAGACTCTAAAAGTCGCTTTCGTTGGGTATCGCGAACATAACTTGTATGTGGTGGACTTTTCGGGGACCACCACTTCAAGTGCGATGTGCCTATTCGGAAAGGCGGATGTGGGTTGGTTGTGGCATCGCCGCCTAGCCCATGTCAACATGAGAACTTTGCAAAGTCTTCACAAGGGGAACCATATTGTGGGACTAATGGAAAATGTTTCTTTTGCCAAAGATCGTGTGTGTAGGGCTTGTGTTGAAGGCAAAATGCATGACTCTCCGCATCCAAGCAAGACTATCATCTCTTCCAAGAGGATCTTGGAGCTCCTCCATGTGGATCTCTTTGGTCCCGTTACTCATGCAAGTCTTGGTGCGAAGAAACATTGCTTGGTGATTGTTGATGATTACTCAAGATACACTTGGGTCTACTTTCTCAAGACGAAAGATGAGACTCAACAAATATTCATTGACTTTGCTACCGAGGTGCAACGCCAACACAACCTCCTCATTATGGCAATAAGAAGTGACAACGGCTCCGAGTTCAAGAACTATACACTCAATGATTTTCTTAGTGATGAGGGGATTCGTCATCAATATTCCGCTGCTTACACCCCTCAACAAAATGGTGTTGCGGAGAGGAAGAACCAGACTCTTATGGATATGGCAAGATCTATGATGGCGGAGTATAAATCCCGCTATAACTTTTGGGCCGAAGCCATCTCCACCGCTTGCCACTCTTCTAACCGGCTCTATCTCCGCAAGGGATTGAACAAGACTCCATATGAAATACTCACCGGCAACAAGCCCAATATCTCATACTTCAAGGTGTTCGGTTGTAAGTGTTTCTACAAAATCAAAGGAGTTCGTTTGTCTAAATTTGCTCCTAAAGCTTTGGAGGGTATATTTGTTGGTTACGGTGCCGAATCTCACACTTATAGAATCTTTGATGTATCCTCCGGGATTATCATTGAATCTTGTAGTGTGAAGTTCGAAGAAAATGATGGCTCCCAAGTGGGGCAAGTTGATGTATGTGCAGGTGATGAAATACCTCAAGATGCCATAGTAAGAATGGGTGTGGGATTTTTCCGCCCCATTGAGGGACACGGTGTGGCGTCTCGGGAAGAACTATGCTCTACCACGGTGGAGCCCTCATCCTCTCAACATCAACAAACCCCATCTCTTGAAGCTAATGTTGCACCAACCCAAGAACAAGAAGAAAACCCTCCCTCTCATGAACAAGATCAAGGACAAGATCAACCAAGAATTCAAGATCAACCATTCGATATTTGCGCTTCACCAAATATTGTCCAAGATCAAGCACATGAGGATGAGCATTCTCAAGAAATTGAGGAAGCTCAAATTGAAGGTCAAGACGGGGACCCAAATGATCAAGTTGATCAAGTGACACCTCCAAGGCCTAAAAGAACCAAGGAGGAGATCGAGGCCCGTCGTCTAGCAAGAAGAGATAGGATCCTTGAAATTCGTGGACACACTCATGACAAGGTCCTTGGTGATGTTCGAGCAAAGGTCTCCACAAGAAGGCAATTGGCTAACTTTAGCAATCATCATGCTTATATCTCCGTAGTGGAACCCAAGAAAGTATTTGAAGCCCTTGAAGATTCGGATTGGGTGGAAGCCATGCACGAGGAACTCAACAACTTCAAGCGCAACAAAGTGTGGACCTTAGTAGAGAAGCCAAAGGAGTGCCGCAATGTTATAGGCACTAAATGGATATTCAAGAACAAGCAAGATGAGTTTGGAAATATTGTGAGGAACAAGGCAAGATTGGTGGCTCAAGGTTTCTCTCAAGTTGAAGGAATTGACTTTGGAGAGACCTATGCTCCCGTGGCTCGTCTTGAGTCCATCCGTATCCTTCTTGCTTATGCATCGCATCATAACTTTAAGTTACAACAAATGGATGTTAAAAGTGCATTTCTTAATGGTCCTTTGCATGAAGAGGTTTATGTTAAGCAACCCCCGGGGTTTGAGGATCTCAACTTTCCTAACCATGTCTACAAGCTTGATAAAGCACTTTATGGTCTCAAACAAGCTCCTAGAGCTTGGTACGAGCACCTTAAAGAATTGTTGGTAGACCGTGGGTTTGATGTTGGGCTAATCGATCCCACTCTTTTTACTAAGAGGGTTAATGGGGAGCTTTTCGTTTGCCAATTATATGTTGATGATATTATCTTTGGCTCTACTAACCAAGCTTTCAATGATGAATTTTCAAAGCTTATGACCGATAGGTTTGAGATGTCTATGATGGGAGAGATGAAGTTCTTCCTTGGTTTTGAGATCAAGCAATTGAGAGAAGGAACCTTCATCAATCAAGCAAAATATCTCCAAGACATGCTCAAGAGGTTCAAGATGACCGAGTTGAAGGGTGTAGCCACTCCTATGGTTACCAAATGTCATCTTGCACTTGATCCCAATGGTAAAGAGGTGGATCAAAAGGTATATCGCTCCATGATTGGATCCTTGCTTTACCTTTGTGCATCTAGACCGGACATAGTGTTGAGCGTTGGTGTGTGTGCAAGGTATCAAGCTTCTCCTAAAGAGAGTCACATGATGGCTCTCAAAAGAATCTTTCGATATTTGGTTGATACCCCAAGATATGGTATTTGGTACCCCAAAGGCTCAAGTTTTATTCTCAATGGATACACCGATGCGGATTGGGCGGGGGACAAGGATGATAGGAAATCAACTTCCGGGGCTTGCCAATTTCTTGGTAGGTCCTTGGTGTGTTGGTCTTCTAAGAAGCAAAATTGTATATCTCTCTCCACCACCGAAGCCGAATATGTTGCCGCCGCAAGTGGATGCACTCAATTGTTATGGATGAGGCAAACTTTAAAGGAATACGGTGTCATTTGTGACAAAGTGCCTCTATTATGTGACAATGAAAGTGCTATCAAGATTGCCTATAATCCGGTGCAACATTCAAGAACGAAGCATATTGAGATCCGGAATCATTTCATTAGGGATCATGTTGCCCGTGGTGATATTGAGCTTATCTATGTTCCTACCAAAGATCAACTTGCCGATATATTCACGAAGCCTCTTGATGAAGCAAGGTTCTCTTATTTGAGGAATGAGCTAAATATCATTGATTCAAGGAGTATAGCTTGACCATCTTGCAAACACACCTTTGTCTCAAAACTTTATTTGGTCTAGATGTGGGCATGGAGATAGGGGGAGTGCGGTTTAAACTATTGAGCTATCCCTCCCCCCATAATGCCAACATTAAAAGAAATCATTCTCTTTATATCATATAATGATATGTGAGCTTCAATGATGAGTAGTGGTTTTGGGCTCAAGATATATCTTCGCGGTGCCATGCCATAACACTCAAATATGGTGGCCCAGGCCACCACACTCTTCTTTGTGAAGAGTTGGAGTTTTTTTTGGATCTTAATTGTTTTTTATTTGTCATCTCCTTGTTTTTATGGGAAATCACTCATTTTTGGCCTTCATTTGCATTATTTGCAAAAATGAGTGATCATGTACCATCTCACAGTTTGGCGCATCTGTCCTAAGCCTATCTCATCTAAGCCATATCCTCTTCCTTCTCTGAGTGCACCACATTCTCTGTCAAAAATCACGTTCTGGTCCTGTTTTCTGTTCGACCGGAAGTTCCGGCCGTTTCGACCGGAAGTTCCGGCCTGATCCTTCTGGCCAGCACCTGTCTGCTGTCGCTGTTCCTGTTGGTGAAAATTTTGGGGGGCCGGAAGTTCCGGCTCCAACGAGCGGAACTTCCGCCCTTACGATTTTTTCCATATCTGTCCAGGGACGGGGAGGGGGCAGTTTCTGCCTCCCACTTCTCTCCATCCAAGATCTAGTTTCTCTCTCTCTCCCGTAAGGCGACTGCAGCTTCCTCCGGCCGGATCTCTCTTCTCCGGCGACCCCCGCCGGATCGGCTCCGTGGATCGGCATCCCCTCCCTCTTCTCCTCCATGGCTCCCCCGGTTTGTGCCCTCTCCCTCTCTATGTGTGGGTAGACCTCACTAGATGAACTATAGGGCATACTCTAGGCAAAGCTATGGTTGAACTTCTCTAGATTCCTTTCCTTTACTAGATCGTGCTTAGGATGTTGTAGTATTGCAGTTAAACGAGCCATTGCCACAGATCTGGTGAGAAACTGCCGCTGTGTTCGAACAGCCGGAAGTTCCGGCCCCACACGCCGGAACTTCCGCCCCGGGGCGGAACTTCCGCCGGTTCTCACCGGAACTTCCGGCCTGGCCTGTTTTCTGCTGTGTACTCAGTATTCTGTGCAGGCTCTGGTTCTTTGATCTCCTTGTCTTTGTGCACTCATGTATCACTCCTATCATCATATCTATATCCCAGGTACTTCCAAGAAGAGGAACAAAGGTCATGTGGATGAGATTGAGGAAGAACTTGAGCAAACTAGGCCTTCCAAGCTCACCGCTCGTCAGCAATCATCTCAAAGGCAAAAGACACCCGCTGTTCGTGGCAAGAATATCCATGTATCCGTGAAGAACATGCAGTATCTTGAGTACAAGGAGATCCGTGACTTGAACCCTTACCTCACTCCTCGGAACAATCGGGTTACGGATAAGCGCTTTCACAACAAGACTCAAGAAGAGATCTTCTATGAGGTGTATGTGCCATTCAAGAAAGGGGTAGCCCCTCAACATGCTATTGACACCGGCAAGATGGCCGCTTCAAGGTACTTTGCAGAAGCTTATGCGATGTGTGGTGAGTTTGGGCTCTATCCCATTATGGAGCTCAACAAGGATTATGATGTCGGGTTGATCCACCAATTCTATGCCACCGTCCACTTTGATTCAGATGAAGCTAAAACTTTCCGGTGGATGTCTCATGAAAGGCTCCTTGAGTCTAACTTGGCAAAGTTCGGAAGTGCCCTTGGATACCCTCGCCTCCCGGGCGTAGATGAAAATGGTTGGAGGTGCCATGATAGCTCATTCTCTCAACCAAGGGAAGTCTTGGAGAACCTCTACATCAAAGGTTGGGGTGTCCCGGGCAAGAGTGCGGATCTTCTCCCTACTTGGGACATTATGCTTAGAGTCTACCGGGAAACCATTGGACCAAAGGGTGGCAACCTTGATGAGTTGCATTTATATGAAGTCGATCTTATGGCAAACTCCTTTGCTAAGAAGGGCACCGGTGAGAAGCTTGATGTGATGGACTACATCTACAATGAGATGTGGTCATGTGTGATGGAGAAGAAGCTTCCCTCGTTTGCTCCGTACATTATGAAGCTCATTGAGGACACTTGGATTGATTCGTGTAACACTTCCCTCATTCACTCTATTCCTCTCAACATCACAATGCATGAAGTGAAGGTTCTGAGGACCAAGCGCCACAACTCCCCCATAGAAGATGTTCCCCCCATGGATGAGAAGCCACCTAGCTGGGCTTCTAAGCTTGCTCGCCACATGAGACATATTTTTTGCCTCACCGCTGCAGTCAACCACTATCAGTATCAGCAGCATGCAGAAGCCAAGAAGTCTCGGGTTCGTCAGAAGAGCTTCATGAGGGCTCTTGCGGTGGAAGTGTCTCCTCCCGGATCCGAGGAGAATATCACTCCGGAGGCTGAATGGGTGTCTCAGCATGGTGTTCCTCTTCCTCCGGATGGGCTTGAGATCGAGTCTCCTCCTCACACTCCACCCTACCCCGGCGCTCCATCGGATCTTCCTCCCGGCTGGGCTAACGCCGACCCTTGGGGCGTGTAGTTTCTCCTTTCCCTTTTTGGTGCCTTGGTGCCAAAGGGGGAGAGTGAGACCTTATTAGGTCGTCGGGTATTTGCATGGGGAAGTCACAAGCTCGTGTTGGCTTTGATTTCTATCGCTTGTGACTTCATTTATCCTTGTGGTGTCGTCATTTATCTATGTGGTTGAACTATGTTCTTAGTTTATTTGGCTTGTAAACTCTATCTATGTGGATGGTAAACTCCGATTGTGAGTCTTCCATGGTTATTTATGTGTGCATGATCTTTTTATCCATATGATTATCACTATGTTATATTGCTAACCCATGGAAGACGGTTGCAAGATTTAGGGGAGCTTCGTATGTACCAATGCTCATATCTAGGGGGAGCTCCTCTATATCTTCCACATTGTTGGTTTACACTTTTCATTCCTTGCAAATACTTGTGTTGTCATCAAACACCAAAAAGGGGGAGATTGAAAGAACATTTCCCGCCCTTTTGGGTTTTGCGTGTTTGATGTCAACACTAGTTATATATTTATGTGTGTTGATGTAGACAGGTACAAGTTTTCGATAAACATATTCGATCGGTGAAATGGCATGGCAGTTCTGGAGTTCTGAAGGCCTTTTTGTTTCTGGCGGAAGTTCCGGCCCCAGCAGGCGGAAGTTCCGCCCTGGCACTTCCCGCAGTAGCCCTTCAGCGTTGTTCTGATTACAGGTTTTCATCTCTGGGCGGAAGTTCCGTGAAGCTGGCCGGAAGTTCCGGCAGCGGAACTTCCGCCCAACTTCCGACAAGTTCCGAAAGTCTGCGATTGTGGCTCGTAACATCCAGTATGGTTTTCGCTATTTGGAACTTGGCCGGAACTTCCGGTCACCGGAAGTTCCGCCTAGTTCCGCCCCATCTTTTCGACAGGTTGCCGACGAAGATTTTTCCGCGGAAGTTCCGGCTCTCTTGGCCGGTACTTCCGGTGCCAGAACTTCCGGCCTCCCGAACTTCCGGTGTTACGAGAAATGGTTCAAACGGTCAGATCTGAGAGCTCCAATCATATAAATAGCTCTCTCCTCCAAAGGGATAAGCTGCTCAATCATTGCACAAGAAATCTGCCAAGATTCACCACCATTAGAGCCACCTCAAGAAACACAAGATTTGCAAGATCTCCTTCCTCTCCCAACCAAAGCTCTTGATCTTTGGAGATTCGAAGGAGAAGCCACCGATCTACATCCTCACCGAAGCGTTTTTCATTTCCCCCTCATTTGTTTGAGGGATCTCATGCTAGTGTTCCTATTTGGTTCCCTAGTTGATTTGTGTTGATGTGTTGTTGTTGATTGTTGTATTGTTACAGATTTGGGAGCCTCCAATTCAGTTGTGGATGTGTGCCCCAAGAACCTTGTAAAGGCCCGGTTTCCGCCTCGAGGAAATCCCTTAGTGGAAGTGGGCTAGGCCTTCGTGGCGTTGCTCACAGGAGATCTGAGTGAAGCCTTCGTGGCTGTTGGTTTGGCTTGCGTAGCAACCACACTCCTCCAAACGTAGACGTACCTTCTTGCAAAGGAAGGGAACTACGGGAATCATCTCCGTGTCATCGCGTGCTCCACTCTCGGTTACCTCTATCTCCTATATATTGCGTAGCTATATCTTGCTTAGTTGATAACCTTGTCATATAGGTAAATTCACCTAGTTGCATATCTAGAGAATTTACCTTTGTGTCAAACCTAAATTGAAAAAGAACTAAAAATTGGTTAGCACCTATTCACCCCCCCTAGGTGCGGCATACGATCCTTTCACACTATCATTATAATCATCATAAATAGGAGGCAAAGTATCATCAAAGAAAATTTTCTCCTCAATGCTTGGGGGACTAAAAATATCATGCTCATCAAAACCGACTTCCCCAAGCTTAGAATTTTCCATATCATTAACAACAATGGTGTTCAAAGCGTTCATACTAATATCATTGCTACTAGCATGCAAATAAGATTCCATAGGTTTTTTAATTTTCGCAGCAAACAGTCCATGTCTTAACTCAGGAAATAGAAATAAAAGCTCACTGTTGCTTTCCATTATGCCTAACTAGTGTAAACAAGAAACAAAAAGTCGCAATTGCAGAGTCTAAAGGAGATACCATCGAGCACTTACAACGGCAACAGGAAACAACTTAGTTACCTGGACCGAGTATGAGTGCCTTTTACCTTACCCGCAACGGCGCCAAAATAGCTTGCTGTCCACAACTGGCGCGTGGTTGACGTGGGAGGTTTGATGGCGGTTGACGGGCTTGATGGAGTGTCTTGATTCGTCCCCAACGCGCCAAAAATAGCTTGATGTCTACGGGTGCTTCTATTTTTGTAGACAGTGTTGGGCCTCCAAGAGCAGAGGTTTGTAGAACAGCAGCAAGTTTTCCCTTAAGTGAATCACCCAAGGTTTATCGAACTCAGGGAGGAAGAGGTTAAAGATATCCCTCTCAAGCAACCCTACAATCACGATACAAGAAGTCTCTTGTGTCCCCAACACACCTAATACACTTGTCAGATGTATAGGTGCACTAGTTCGGCGAAGAGATAGTAAAATACAAGTAGTATGGATGTATATGAGTGGTAATAGCAATCTGAATAAAATATGGCAACAAGTCAACATGCACCAGAACAGTAAGTTTCGATGTTTGGAAACAAGGCCTAGGGATCATACTTTCACTAGTGGACACTCTCAACATTGATCGCATAATAAATAATAACTTCTTCTCATTTGTGCTACATACACTATTTTGTTGGATGACAAACACTATTCGTTGTGTAGGGCTACAAGAGCTCCCTCAAGCCGGAGTTAACAAGCGCCACAACATTCAGCATTCATATTTATGTAACCTTAGAGTATAATAGATCTTTGCAATTTCATCCGAGTACTAACATAGCATACACACTGTCACCATTACACTATGAAGGGGGAATAGATCACATCAATACTATTGTAGCGATAATTAACTCCATAACCTACAAGAGATTATGATCATAATCTATGACAAGAACCACACGATGCACACACTGTCACCATTACAGCATGCAGGAGGAATAGACTACTTTAATAACATCACATGAGTAGCACATAGACTAGTAGCGATACAAAGCTCATATAAATCTCAATCATGTAAGGCAGCTCATGAGATCATTGTATTGAAGTACATAGGAGAGAGATTAACCACATAGCTACCGGTACAACCCTTAGCCTCGAGGGAGAACTACTCCCTCCTCATCATGGGAGCAGCAGCGTTGATGGAGATGGCGGTGGTGTCGATGGAGAAGCCTTCCGGGCACTTCCCCGTCCGGCGGCGTGCCGGAACAGAGACTCCTGTCCCCCAGATCTTGGCTTCGCGATGGCGGCGGCTCTGGAACTTTTCTCGTATCGTGGCTTATGCGTATAGGATTTTCGCGACGGAGACTTTTTATAGGCGAAAGGGCAGCCTCGGAGGGGGCATGGGGCCACCAGACCATAGGGGGGCGCGCCCAGGCCCTAGGCCGCGCCGCCCTGTGGGGTGGGCCCCCTGGGTCCCCTCTGGTGCCTCTCGGGTGTTCTGGAAGCTTCGTGCAAAAATAAGATACTGGGCGTTGATTTCGTGCAATTCCGAGAATATTTCCTTACTAGGATTTCTGAAACCAAAAGCAGCAGAAAACAGGAACTGGCACTTCGGCATCTCGTCAATAGGTTAGTTCCGGAAAACGCATCAAAACGATATAAAGTGTGAATAAAACATGTAGGTATAGTCATAAAACAAGCATGGAACATCAGAAATTATAGATACGTTTGAGACGTATCAGCGGGGTATTCTTCAGATGCTGCCTAGCAGAGTTTAGACCCACGATCAAGGTTCTGTGCACCTGTGCTCGCAGACCGTCTTTTGGTTGTTGTCACAAAAAACGTTTGAGCTGCCACGATCGCTGCTTGCGGCGTTGTCGGGTATAGGTTTCCTCTTGAGTCGAAAGTCACGAACGATGCGTCGAGGTCTCTAATCACCCATCATCATTTGTCTTCTGGTATCCTGTTTAACCGAGATGAAGTTCATCGATTGCGATTTCCTACTGCTGCTCCTGCGACTCATGCTCCCATGCTCCCATGCTTCTGTTTCCTGTAGAGCTCAACTCCCGCACCAACGGCTAGACACATTGGCTCTTTTCTTCCTCGCATCGAGTTCTTGTCTCAGCCTCCTTAGTTCCCTTTTCACCTTATGAAGCTAGTATCTGTACACCAGGAGTTCTTATCGGGTTGTGTCCACATCCAAGAAACCTCCCCGTGCAATAGCAGCTTTTGCCTTGTCCCATGATTCGCGTGAGAGCTCTACTAGAGGCCTCCCACGCCCGCGCGTCGCACCGGCGTGCCGAATCTCGGTTGCACCTCCGTTGGTTCCATTGCCGATGTTGGCTCTGCCATCAGTGTTGGCTCCGTTAGCGTGCTCATGTGGCAATCGATGCTCGCTTGGCGTGTGGTGCTGCCTTTCCAGATGGTGGACTTGGGTTTCTAGGAAGGAGGACACGGGCGAACCAACAAACTAGTCAGCCAAACTAGGCAGCCGACGAATATTATGATCAAGGGCGAATTGCCGAGATTGTATTATGTCGAACTAGGGTTACAAGGTGTCTCGTCTGATTGAATTTGTCCCTTCTCGTTGGCAAGGAGCTATCCTCCTTCGCTCTACACTCTGTCCAACCATTACATTGAGACAAAGCTTGTGAATAAGCCTCACAATTCCGTCAGATGCATTCCCATTGGACTATGATACCATCAAGTATGCCACTCTAGATGCATGCCTCGGCTTCGAGACTGGCATCTAGTCGACTACAATAGCATTATGGCTCGCCTCAATGAAGATATGATGTAATGGATTGACATAAACAGTTGAAATTATGAATGAAGTTGCATTGTTTTGCATTCGAGAATTTCTACATCACACACAATTGAGTACATATACAAAACGTGTGCAATGGCCTCACACATTACACACGATTTGTTACTTCAAAATCGTGTTGTATGCAGACACTGTTCTTGCACGAAACAGTCGTGTGCTTTTTTGCTCACAAGTCGCAAACGGTTTAGTCTTTCCTTGTCGTGTGGGAAATGTGGGCTCGTCATGTCGGGCGGACGAAATTCTTGCAGCCGTTCTTTTTTTTACTATAAATTAGGACCAGCCTTCGTCCTGGTCCAGTCCCACTGCACTCCACTCCACGGACCACAACCGCCCATCTACTTAGATCCACGACGACAAGGAGATCGTCCCGGAAGATTACCTAGCCGACGAGGCGGAAGCTAGCTGCTGGCCGGAGATCCACGCATTTGGAGGCTGGTCCTGCCGCTGATGCCTCGTTCTCGTCCTCGTCCTCTTCTTCCTCCATGGCCATGGCCACGACCTCCACCATGGCATGGACGGCGCGTGACTGCTCGTCGCCGTCCCGCAGGTTCTCTTCTTATCTTTTCCATTTTTACCGTATATTTACAGCACAAATCTACTATAAGCACCGGTTTTTTTGTTGGCAAGGTTGGATTATATTCTGATTTAGATCTATGTTTTATTCATTAGTTCGATCCATTAGTTTGCTTAGTGCAGATGTAGTAATATCTTAGTTAGATCCATTAGTTTGCTTAATGCAGACGTAGTAATGTCTTAGTGCAGATCCAATATATATTATTCGGCCTTGATTAGGTTATAATGCCGATAATTAAAATGTTAACGAGATGGTGTTGTATTTACCTAGTTCCGTGGACCAATTATGCTTCTACATTAAAGTTGGTAAATATAGAAATCATCTTGCATGCATGTACAAATCTGTTTATATAAGTTTTGATTGGATTTATGAGATCAATGATTAAATTAAGTACCACAAAAGGATGATTCTATCCAATCTTGCACATCATATTAGTGTCACAATGATGAACCTTGTGCTTTGCACAAGCAGTTCTCATTGTGCATAATACTTGTTCGAGCGGATTGTGTCACTGCGTGTGTTTGGTTATATGAGGCCTTCAATTAATATGTGGTTCCATCCTGTCAATTGTTTTATGATGATGATTAAAATATTAGCGAGATGGATCTGTATCTACCTAGCTCTATCGAACAACTTTGCTTCTACATCAAACTTGGTAGATGTAGAAATCATGTTGTTGACTATATGAGACACGTACAAATATGTTTATATATTTGTTCAGTTTTGATTGGGTTTATGATGCCGGTGATTAACATGTTGACAACATGATCTGTGTCTACCTAGTTCTGTCGAAAAACTATGCTTCTACATCAAACGTGGTAGATACAGATTCATCTTAATGACTGTATGAGGCACATATATTGTTTGTTCATTCTTTTGATATTATGATGTTTAACCACAGCTAACTCCACATCTATTCTCACAGGGATCTTTCTTTGATAACTCTGCATAAGATAAAGAAAGCATAGACGTTGCGACGTCGTGTTCGCAATCGCTTTACCTTGGCGTTCTGACGTGATTACCAATCATGTGGAATTTAAATTATTGATAATTATTTTCTTGTTAGTATTTTCTCACTTTCTTGTTCATAATTTGCAGGACATGCAATGGCACAGTCGTAGCAACATGGAAGGAACTCCATTGCAAAATAACAAGGCGGCACACCTTAAACTTCTCCATCCATATCTTCGTAAGGATAACTTAATGGAGGAATCTCCTATCCTTTTGGAGATATGACTTGTTTCCAGTCATGTTTTCGCAAGAATAAGTGGAAAAATCTAGTGTCCTCGCAGAGAGGTAGAATTGAAAGGAATTTTCACCTTCCTTTCCTCATGGAGACAAAGACGTAACCAAAAAATGCTACAGATTCTCTTCTTTTGTGTATTTTCTATGTATTTGTCGCTAATGTATGTATACAAATGATGTATTAGATGTGCAATATAATTGAGATTTGGTACTGTATTTGCATGAGTATTCGACTGGTCATACACCTGCTAGTATCATGGTTCTGCAGCTACAACGAGCATGTTCTGTCTAAAATCATTTGCGATATTTTTGTAAAGCAGATGATTCACGTAAACATCCTGTCATCGATTGTCGGAAACACGGGTGTGTACAACATACCGTTTACGTGGGCCTCTAAATCGCACACGTTTTTTTTTTAAAGAACATATGTGACATGGTGACCCGTTGCACACGGTTTCAAAAACCGTGTGCTTTGTTTGGGTATATTGCCCACCCTTTCATAGAGACGGTTATGTCTATCGTGTGCGACGAGTCATTTCATCCATGTGCAAGGGCCCGATCTGTACTAGTGCATAGCGGTCGATGGTTGGGAAAAGCCCCAGATGAACCTGGGTGCACGTGAACCCAGGTTGGAAATGCATTTTCGAAATTTGAAAAAATTCTGAAATAAAAATATCGGGGTACGTATGCATGTTTCATGTGTGCGTAGAAAGTTTTCGCGGAGAAACCATTTTTTTATTTCAGAATCTAAAAAAGACAAAATACGTCACATATATACTGCTATATAGCCCTGTAAAATTTCACTTTTTTGCCGAGGCAAAATAAAATGTTTTTTCAGAACGAAACTCATGTCCAGGGCACATGTTTGAGATCATCTTTGCAATCATTTTGTGTTTCGATTTTTGAAACATGTTTTGACATCACAAACCCACTTTTTGAAAAAGTAGGTTCACATACACCCAGGTTCACAAAAGCCGGTCTCTCGATGGTTGTGATCAGAGTAGTGAAAGATCAATCGATCACGAACAAGAGAAGATCGGGGATTTGAAGGATCGATCATGAGTCCTTATGCAACTAGCGAGGTAGGGTGTTTATGCGCCAGAGAATGAATTTCAGCGGGACTGCCGAGACAGTGAGCAAACACGACGGTTGGCCAGACGAGTGGGTACAACCTTTTGCCAGAGATTCACCTTCGCATGGAAGAAAACCGAGATAATTACAGTGGAGATGTTGCGCAACAGTGCCAGTAAGTGACACACGTTTGACCACTCAACAGGCGAAGACATTGCGTTGAGTGGATCCACTGAACATGTCGCGTAGAATTAGCGGGCAGATTCTTGTGCCTCGTTTGACTTACCACGGCATTACGACGCACGACTCTTTATTACCACCTATCACCGTAGTACAATGTGCCATTCTTGATTACCACTACCACGGCGTAGTCGTTCGCTGATATGGCCCTTTCGTCGTCGAAAGTCCTTCCGTGGGCCTTTTGCTTGTGCCATCCAAAAAATTACTGAGTAAGGAGGCTTTTTTTATAGTGTATCTATACATGCAGCTGAATCTATCCCGGAAAGTACATATTTGCAGCGTAATGGAATTTCTCAGAAAGCACATTCAGAAGCGGGCAAACAGGCTAGTAATTCATTATTTTTCAAACATGCTAGTTAACCTCTCTAATAGATTATGACACTTCTTTATTCTTCTGTATAGAGCAACTCTTCTACTTAAGGATACAAACATGGTAGTAACTATGCCATTAAGCATAAGATTGCTGCTTCCTTTTAACCTTTTTTGGGAGAGTGTGCTGCTAAATTATCTTTTCCACGTCCCTACTCAATATTTTATTGAAGTATATCCTCTCAAATCTGGTGGTCATACAACTTTTATTGGGTTGCTATTGCATTTCAGCAATTTTCTTAGTACTATAAGATATGAGGTTATGCTACATGCTAATTGTAAATAAGATGCTACAAGGAAGTTTTTATACATGCTAAATTTATCTTTATTACTAACAATCAACAATTTCCTCATTTTTATATCATTGTAAACTCTCTTGTGTGCATTTATGCTTTCATAGTTTCATAAATGTTTGTCTGTAGATATATACAACTCTTTCAGTATTTGTTTGTCATAGTTTCTTGAGCAAAATTATATTAGATTATTTACATGTATCAGAACATTTTAATAAATTACTTGATAGGCTTTTACCCTTTGTGTCTCCCTCGTCGTAGCGTGCGGGCAATTTTCATGTAAAAAGAGTAAATAGGAGAGAAACTAGCACATCAATCACTCGAAAACATGTGGGTGGGGGGTGGGGGATTTTTCTGGTTTTAGGGCATCTCCAGCGGCGCGATGCATTTTTGATTTTTTGCCTTTTTGCGTCTGGACCCTCCTCCAACGGAGAGACGCATCCCGGTTTATTTTGTCCGTTGCATCCGCAGAGACGCATTTGCTGCCCAAATATGCGCCAGCTTTGCGTCTGGGCGGACTGACCGGCGTGACCGGTTCGCGTCCGCATGCGTCCGGCTCTATGCCAAAACTGCCCCACACGTCATTCACACTTTTCCCCCACCTACCCCGCTTTCCCCTCTCTCTCCCGTCTCTCTCTTCTTTTCCTCTCTCCCCAAATCCTCCGACGAGGGGCGACGCCGGTGGGAGGCGAGCTCCGGCGGTGGCACCTGGTACAGGTCCTCGTCGACCGGCCGGACCACCCAAGTGGCGCGCGCCAGGCGACTTCGACAGTAGTAGGCACTATGGATGCGCGGACTAGGCGCCCTGCGACACCCTGTACTACCATATAGTACCAGAATCTAATTGAACAACAGAGGATTCCGTCTAATTCAGCATGTTCCCAATTCGATTTGGAGGACAATGATGCGTTCGTATTGGCTGTTCTCTACCAGGAACAAGGAAGAAGAAGAAACACCTGAATTTATCTGCACGGAATGGCTCCGAACAGAGCAGTTCACGGGTCAATCCATGAACGGATGATAATGGAATCGAATGGAATTAATGGAGCCGGCGAGTCGGCGTGTGTCAGAAGAGGTTGAGGACGTCGCTGGCCTCGCCCTCCGTCTCCCCTTCTTCTCCAGCGACGCATCACTGTCGCCCTCCGGCACCCTCCTCCTGGCTTCTAGGCGAGCATGGGCTTGCGCGATGGCGGCAGTGGCGGGCGCGGCCGCCTCCGTCTCCAGCTCGACAAGCACGGCGACGGAAGGATCTCCCCGCCAGAGCTCGCTGCGGTATCTCACGCCATCACGCCGCCGCCGAGCGAGTCCGCGGAGGTCGGGAGGTGGGCGCGATGATGGAGGAGTTGGACACGGATCGCGACGGCGGCCGCGGTCGCGGGAAGCGCGACCTGGATGCGGAGCTGTGCGCCGCCTTCGACATCTACGACATCAACGGCGACGGCCGCATCTCGGTGGCGAAGTTGATGGGTCATGTTTGAGAGTTCCAGTCGCCAGCGTCCGTGCAGAGATATTACCAGACGCAAAAGAAAACACCGCTGGAGGCACTCCGACCCAAACGAACGGTTTAATTTTTTGGTGTGACCGGACGCGACGAAAACAATCAAAATATGGACGTTTTTTTTGCGTGCGTTTGGGTCGCCCCGTTGTAGATGCCCTTACAAGATAACCCCTTTTAGGCAGGCACCGTGGCTGAGGCCGGAACGGAAGCGGAAGCCAGAATGTCCTGGACGTCCACGGCCTCCCTGTGCTGCCGCCTCGTCCGCACCACCCCTGTCCGCCGCCACGCTCCACGCCAGACCTTGTGCTCCGCCGCGCGGAGCACCGACGCGGTGGACAGAGAGTACGCCGACCTCAACCTCCGGCCCCTCTACCCCAATGTCCGCCCCCAATCTGTTCTCCCTCCCCGTCTGCCCCTCTCCGTCTCTTCTTGAAATCGCGTACCAGCCTGACCGCCCGCCGATTGGTGTATGCAGCGGGGCCATCACCTTCGCATCCGCCAGCACGTGAATCCACTCAGCGCCTTGTTCGTTGTAAAGCCTCGCCCCCAAAATTCATCATTTCAATATCGCTTCCTTCCTTCCTTCAATTCATGTTCTACTCTACCTGTAGGAGCCCACGGAGCCGCCTGAATGGAAGGAGGTGTTCGAGGACCCCCTTCTGCCGCTCATGGTCGACATCGGCTGCGGTGCGTGAATGTCCCCTTCCATTGCATCTCCATTGTGCCGATATATCTCCTTCAGCCGCAGCTATTAGGGAATGTTTATGTGCAGGGAGTGGGAGGTTCTTGGTCTGGTTAGCCAAGAACTCCAGCGAAAGGCGGAACTACCTCGGACTGGAAATCCGGCAAAAGGTTCTTGTGATTCTAACGTTTAACCCTTGTCCCTTTGGAAGTGGGAGAATGCAGTGTTGGATCTTTGGTGTGATTATCCTTTACTTGCTTTGCTTCTGTAGTTGGTGGAGCGCACACAGTTCTGGGTAACAAAATTGGGGCTTAGGAATGTGTAAGCTACCCTACATCTTTCCAACATATGCACGCACATTTTAGAGTTTCATGCTATCAAGAATTTGACCCTGCTTGAAATTGTTCTGTCAGCACAGTTACTTTATGTTTGCAAATGCAACGGTGTCTTTTGAGCAAATCGTGTCATCATACCCTGGTCCCTTATCACTTGTTTCAATACTGGTGAGAGGCACTGCTTATGATCGTTCAGTTCCTCATTTTTATTTCATGTTATGGAACTGGCAGTTGAGTTCCCTGTCATATTGTTTGTACTTTGTAGTGCCCTGATCCTCACTTTAAGAAGAAGCATCACAAGAGAAGAGTTCTACAGACACAATTGGTGGATTCAATCACAAAGAACCTTTGTCTGGGTGGACGGGTATGGCAATTTCTATGACTTTCGTGTAAATTATTCCCTGTTAAGCATCATTTTTATGATGGGGTTAGGGTCCTTCTGTATGCACCAGTTTTATCCAATGACGATTTCTTAGGCTAGTCAAGATTTTGTTAGTTTTACCTGTGCAAATGATTTGGTTAGGCATTGAGGTATCATGGATGTTTTATTGACTCAACCGTTAATATTCTGCTAATGAAAAGTAATAAAGGTAAAAATCGCCGTTTACAAAATAGTCCTAATAATTAATTGACGCTCTTGAGGGCTGACTAAAGAAAACAGATGTTTGGCTTAGTTTCAACATCTTCTCCATCAGATGTTTAATGCATTATCAACTCAATTTGTTAACATCTATTTTGTTAACTTTTTCTTGCATTAATGTTGTCTATGTTCCTTGTAGTAGTTATTATTGGTTCATTGATAGCAACAGCGCACCTCTAAGCATTCTATGTCATAGTATGATAAATGTTAAGGTGACCTAGTGCAAAGTAACTATGCGGACTGTGGGGCCTCGGACTAGCTCCGAAACACCCGTTATGCATACACATTCACTATCCCATGATCAGTGTGTCGTGAAGGCATAACCGAACCAGTATTAAATACATCATCCATTACAGTACCGAATAAAAAGATTACAACAAGTTATATGACCAATACTTACATAAAAGCCATAATGGCAGGAGATTATCAACAACACAGCGGAAATACTTTAGACGAAAGCGTTCGCATGGCCCAAGTCATGCCATAACCTTACAGGTAACTGACTCGGAAGACGTTCCTAGTTCGCATAGACGTCGTCGACTCCTTCATCTGTCGGATTCCACCAGGACAAAGCCATGAGTACATTATGAATTGTACTCGCAAACCACCTTAGAGAGAAGTAAAGGGTATGCATATTTGGCAGTAGCAAGGAACAGACACTATTCTAGGGTTACAAGGAGTGAAAGGTAGTTTCTCTCGAGAGTATGACACCTCTATATCTTTGTTGAAAACCTTTTTGAAAACAAGTTTTCTTTTGAAGACTAATAGGTAAGGAAGACCATTTTCATTTCCGGCCATCGGAGTGACCAAAACACTTTCAACTTTCCTCCCGTACCTCCCAAGTACATCTCCACCAGTCCCAATGTTATCCTTTTCCAAACCCTTTGGAAAATATTTTTATAAACCAAAACTTCTTCAATGCCAAGCAACAGCCTTTCCCACGTCCATAACCACGGACACGGCTATTCGAATAGTTTTACACTCTGCAGAGGTTGTACACTTTCCCCACAAGATCCGAATACTTATCGTGTGGGCATCATCCCTGCATAACAACATATGCCACGACAAGTACCCGATCGTAGTTTTTCGGCTGCTCGCCTTAGCCTAAGACATGCCGAATGAGTTGTACCTCCCAACACCAGAGTCCGAGGGATGTCCAGGAGTAGCAAGGTCCCCAGCACACGACCCTCTGGAATGCCATCCAACCACTTAGGCATATTTCAATGGGAGCTCATAAGTTGTACCCCGCGTGAACAGACAAATGGGTTGCGTCCCTTCTCATGGGAAGAACCCTGGTCGAAGCGTCCATGGTCGGACTGCCACTACACTTGCAGGACTCAAACTAAGACGAGACAAACTACTACGCTACGCCCCGTTCCACTTAAGGGTAATGTGGTTGTACTGGCTAGGTCCGTTTTGGTACTTAGTCACCAAAGTTTTTTGAAAACAATTTTCTCCACTTGCCTCCAACAATTTTCTTCCCAAAAACTTTTTACTTTATAAAAACTCACACTTGGGCAGGGCTACCCCATTCCAAGGTTTTCGAAACACTTCTTTTCTCGAAAACATTTTCACAAATCTTTTTAAAGAGGGTTCCCAACCTATAGTCCAACTTTTTTTAAAAAGCGGCGACAAGAATGGTAAGGTGTTAAGCACCGTATCCCTAGCATGTGTTTGATCATTAGGTATCACGAGGGCTGCACCCGTAAGGGTGGAATAATAAAACTTCGAGTGGCAGAACCACTCACATAGATAAATAAAAACCATGCAATTTATAAAACTTGTAATAATGCAAGAGCAAGATAATTAGGACAAGGTATGCATCAAGAGGTGGCTTGCCTTGGTTGGCTATTTATCCTTGGTCTTCTTCTTCTTCATGAACCATCTGCTCTTCCTTCCTCTTCGAAATCCTCACCAGGATCCTCTCATTCTTCTCCGATGGTGATCGCATTCTAACGTCGCAAAAGAAAGGAAGAACAATCAACACACAACCATAGCATCAACCACTCACACACGACTAGTAGCAAACCACTCAATCAGGGACTATTAAGATTTCAAACAAACGAACACCTAGGGCAAGAATGGTCAATTTATTTATAAAAGGACTATTTCTATTTTCACTAGAAAAGACCTTAACAAACATCTAGTTGCTAAAAAGGGTTCTGCCTCTTATCAAAACATAATCTACACAAGCTCGGGAGGCTAATGACGTTTGGAAACCACCAGGGTGACAAAGTTCATTTAAAACATTTTAAACAAAACAACTCAATTTCCATAGGGGTGAAATAAACACTAGCATCAAATTAACAAGCCACTCCAGAATAATGCACACAATTTTTGATAAAATCACAGAGAGTAAGGCTTAACTTTATAAAGCTACATAAATTGGATTCACTCAATTTGGGTTTTTAAAACAGTAGTTAAGATTTTTATAAAACCAGAAATGACTTAGGGGCCAATTAAATGGCCTAAATCTTTGTGTGAGCCACAAAAATACATGCAGCATACCCACTGGACTCTATTGACATGTAGAGTAGAGTACACTTGCACTGGAATCATGCACAAACAAGTTTTCAAATAATTTTAAAGATTTTAACAAAGTAGAAACTAGAGCAATCCACTTTCAAGGCACACATGTATCAGAGAATATCAAACCAGAAACAATCATGCCACTGGATAGGTACTGCAAAATGTGACCCACCAAAATTGGTTTGACATTTTTCTGAGCTATAAAATAATTATCACAATTTTTGTACTAAAACGATACTCTGTTTTGGTTCTAAAATCCCAGAAATAAAATATAGGTCACAAAAATAATTCCCTTGACATGGACATACCCTAACATCATACCTAACCGAGACACTTGGATTTGTCCCAAAACTCTTTTTATTTTTCAAACCAAAAATCATGAAAGGGCCTTCTGGCCAGATCTACATTTCTAAACCATGAAATTTCCAGGAAACTCCTGCGTGTCTATCCTATGTAGAAATAGAGCTACCGAGGAGTACTTTACAACAAAATTTGTCTCACTGCAAAAAGATTTACACAACTACCATAAATAAATAAACACTGAAATAGCATCATTCCAAGAGAATAATAATCAGTGAACATATCTAAAGGAGACTCACACTGGGTGATTAGGAATTTGCTTAGGAGCATCTAGAAATTTGAATCATCAAACTTGGAGCATCTAGCGAATTATGGTGAATTAAAAGCCATGCAGAACTGAAGGGTATTTGATGTTTTAGAAAAGAAAGGAAAAGAGGAGGGGCCGATTTGATTAGGCGGAGCAGCGCAATGCTGGGCCGGCCCAATCCAGCGTCCATGCGAGCGGGAACCGCGGTTTGAACCACCAGGGAAGGGCCCTTGCCACGCCAGCGCGCGGGCCCAGCAGAAAATGACATACTGCCGTTGGATTAAATCCAACGGTGCATGTATCATCTTCCTCGACGCGGGATGAAGACTAACAGCGGGACACACCCTAGCTACGGGGCCGATCCGCGGCTCACCTAGGGTGGTGCTGACGTGGTGGAGGCGCAGAGAGGAAGGGACCGCTGCAGGTGGGGACTTGGAGCGGCGTCCTGGACGTGCTCGCGGCTTCCAGACGTCGACGTGGACGAGGCGAACTCCGGGAACGGCGACGGTCCTGAGCGAGCTGCAGGGAAACAGAGGGGGGTGATTAGGCCTCGCATGAACCAGAGAAGGATATCGTGACCGAGGGAGAGAGAGAGAGAGCTGAGGAGGGCGACGGTGACAGCGACATGCACGATGGTGTGCATCCAGGCGAGCTCCACTCGGCCTGGAGCATGGCCGAGAGGGAGATGAGGCATGCCGCCGTCTCTTTTGCTTCGGATGACGCAAAGAGGGGAGGGGAGAGTAATGAGAGAACGAGGGTGAGGAAGGCTCAGGTTCAAGTTAAAGAAGTGGAGGCAATCAGTGCACCGTGGGCGTGGCGTAAGATGGTCCAGGGCGAACGACTCATGCGTGCGATTGGTCAGGATGGCGGTGGCATCATGGACGGGGTCGAGAGGCAGGTGTTGGGCAACCGACGAGAGGGAGAGGGGTGTGGTCGCACAGTTCGTCCTGGTGACGTGGTCACCATGGATAGGCAGGTTCGGGCGGCGAGCGTGGCCAGCAGCAAAGGGACAAGGAGGGAAGTAGGGGCTGCACCGGGGAGTGCAGGGGAGTGGGAGTGGGGCCAGATGTGAGGGGACATGCTGGGGGAGGCCGGGTCGGCTTAGATGGAGGTCGCTGGCTAACGCACACCACGTGCTCGACACTAGGTCGGCCTCTCAGAGCACGCCGATAGCAGCCACGAGGATCAGGAGAAAAACTTGGTGATTGATCTCGTGTGATCAGCGAATGACAGGGGAGGCTGTTGGCGAGGTGGCTTGTTTATTTGCGTCCGTTTAAAGAAAGACATGCCATGGGCATTCCATGGCGTAGAGAGAGAGAGAGGAGGGTTTAGGGCTGGTTTGGTTGGATCAAATGGTGGACTACTGGTGCAGGAGACGTGTAGAGGTAGTGCAGCACTAGTGGTTGAGTTAACATGAGAGAAATAAGAGAGAAGGGAGAAAGGAGATTGTACATGCTCATGTCAAGGATGGCATGGCCGGCCTCCTCTTCTTCCAAGCACAAAAGGACAAGGGAATGGGTCTTAGGCCATCCAACACATGAGAAGGGGTGCAGGAGATGGGGGTCCAAGCATGTCCAAAGGTGGAACAAGACTAGAGAGAGAGAGAGAGAGATGGATGGGTTTGACAACATGCAATATTGCATGGGCATGGCCGGCTAAAATTTCTTGTGCATGCCAAAAAGGACAAGCACCAAGTGCAATAGGTGGAGTAGATAGTAAGAGACTTGATGATGATACAAGGGGGAAAGGATGGAGTGAATTCAAGCATAGGAAGAGAAAAGAGATAAGAGGAAGGGTGTGCATGATCACATGCAAGAAGAGTTTAATGGAGTAGACAAAATAATGTCAAGGGTGAATTTCATTCAAATAGCCCTTGAAGCCTTCAAGGAGACAAGATGATATTTTGAAATACAAAAGGTCTATTTCAAAGCAAAGCATAGAAGATTTTTCTCAAATTTAATTGATATCAAAAAGTGCAAGAAAATGGCATATACCCTCCACATGCATCTTGGTAAAAAAGGAAGTAGGATAAAGGAATAAAACCTTTTTAGAAATTATTTTGAAAGTATTTTGAGAGGATAACATGTCAGTACCACTCCCAAGTTTGAAAATATATAAATCGAAAAGGTTTGATAAAAGTTTTGTAGTGAATTTAGAGAAGAAATTTTAAAGAGGGTTTTGTGAATTTTGGAAAAAGAAATAGAAATAACTGGATTTGAGAAATAGTAATTTTGGGAAAGTATTTTCTCAAGGGTAGATGATTACTACAAAATGTAGCTATTATTTCCACACTTGGTTTTGTGGAGATTAAACTTGGAGTAAGAAAAACAAGAGGTAAAAAAAAATGGAAAAAGTGATCTTCAGCTGAAACCTTGGGTAGGGTAAAAGATCAAGTTGGAGAGAGGTGTTGTAAGACTTGCATGGGACATGCAAGACGTGGAAGTTGAAAAGGGTGGTGCATAGATGAGATCCACACCTTGAGTTCACCTATAACGTTGGTGCTTAGGAAACAACTGCCAAAGTTTGGACATTTTAACAGTGCCAAAAACAGATTATAGGCTTGGCCTCAAAACCATCAAGGATAAGAGGGTAGATGGTTGATCTGGTCAAGGGTATTGGTAGGGTTAGGAAGTGCTCATGACAAGGCAGGTCTAGGACCAAGTGCATTGCCTTAGATGGCAAGGGGCAGCTTAATCCAGAGGATTCAAAATGGAACCTGATAACAGTTTTAGGATTTGGCCAAATTTCGGAGGTCTTAGGGTTTTTGACTAGGGTATAAGGGAATGATGTATCAAGGGGTGGAGGATCCCAAGTTTTGAATCAAGGATGGTTTGAGCTAGTAAACATGCACGTGCAGACGTTGGTGACAGAATAGCATGAAAATATAAATGTAAGGAAGAAACATGAATTTCAATATTTCATAGACTATACATTCCATATCATATCAGACAAAAATAGTGTATTGACACATGTACTCTCTGTTTTATTGAACAAACAACTGAAAGAAAAATCAATAGACCATATACGTGCCCTGATCTTAAGAAGTTTGCTACCATGACCAACAGATTATGAGCAGTCCACAAATTCTCCAATCTTAAATGTACCGTGGCTAACAAATTATAAGCAGTCCACATATTATCCAATCTTAATGTTGAGTTCCAGAAGAAAAAGAACTTGAGCTAAGAGGCTTTGTTCGTGCACACATGCTAGCATTACCTTAGTCTTACTCAAGCCCTAACAGGAATTCAAGAAATTCAATTATTGTTGCAGCACCGAATACATTTTTATTCTTGTGATTGAGAATATCAGCTTGATATCTCAAGGTTTCTCGACAGAGAAAAAAAGATCATAGCAGACAGAGCAAGCACCTTCAGTTATAGAAAGTCTAGGCACATTCTTGAAAAAGAAGAGTCTGGGCACAGTGTTGAACATGTTGGAGGACATCATGATTAACCAGACGGTCATCCACACCATGACTTTAAGCAACTGAAGTTTTTTAATTGCTAATCAGCTTACATAATTGATCATGTTGTCATACGTGTGGTAAGAAGGCTGAGATAGTGCAGCTTTTAACACTTTCCGAGAAAACATCCAGAAATAAAAATTATACAAATTGAATGATTTTTACTCACGGCTTCAAACAGAAGATTAAAATATCTTTGAGAGATGAAGTCTTTGCTCATGGTAAGAAAAATGATAACATCGACCTTGTCAAAGAAAATGTAAAACATGGTATAAACTAAATTTCTTAAGTGAGTGTAAATATCCAAACAGATGTATTGGTGTTGATGTTTTCCACAAGAAAATAAATTAGTCTCAAATGGTTGCTATGTATGGAACCAACTAAGAAAAAGAACAAAAGTATGGCTTTATCCATCCGATTTTGTTATACAAATTGGCAACCACACACGTTAATCCCTAGCCTGACATTGGTCTATCAATTCTTAGCACAAACACTTGGTGTGCAAAAAAGGACATATCCTCCAGAAGATCACATAATGGAAAAAAATTCGTAATTTGATGAGAATACATAGCTGGTAGCAAGAAGCATCATCTTGTATGGTACTCTAATGTGTGAAAAGATCAAGGAAATGGAAACCAACAGACAAAAAAGTGATACAAAGAGGCACTTCTAGGAACATGTTGAACATGTTGGAGGATCATAACAGACAGAGCTGGAAGCATTCAGGATGGATGAAAAGTTTTGACAAAAAACGGCGAATTCAGACAAAACAAGGCGAAACTCGTTCAAACATAAGCGAAATTTAAAGATATTTAACTTATATAGGCGAGTTTGTACATATATAGGCCGAATTCGTACATACATTTGAATTCGGCCAGTTCGAAACATAAACTAAAATTGAAAAATGGCGTGCCGAAACGGCGCCGCCGGCGGCATCCCCAGGGGGGAAGTTGCCGACCTCGATGTGCGCGAGCACACGGGCGAGCGTGCGGCCCGGCACACCCCACCAGCGGCGACGGCCGGCGGCGTTGTTACGCGCTGGAGGAGGGGGAGGACCGTCGTACGCTGCGAGTTCCCGTTCGTGCCGGAGACGGAAGAACTCTTCCAGGCGTCGTAGTTGTCGGCGAGGTACCGCTCCTCCGCGCGCTGCTCCTCGGTGAGGGTGACCCGCACAGCGTCAATAGCGGCGTCGAGCTCGTCGCCTCCCACCGGAAGCGGCGGGATCGGGACGCCCCCCGCGCTCAGGCGCCATCGTCCGGGCACGCGGAAGTCCGGCGGCGCCGGGTAGTCCGCCATGTGCAGGAGTCCCGCCTCCCACTAGTGTAGGGAACGGCGGCCGAAGCTGTTGTTCGCTGCGCCGTGGCCTGCCATTGCTCGCTGGAGGCGGATTGGAGAGAGAAGACAGGGCTCGGGAGAGGAGGGAGACGGCGGTGCTGAATGCGGCCAGACGCGGTAGGTTCCGCGATAAATAGAGGGAGCTGCGCGTGAATCCGAGGCGACGCTGCGTAGCTTCCACGCGTCCGGCGAAGACTGACCGGCGGCAGGCTTTTGAAGCGCGCGGAAGACGATTGGCCCCGTGCGGGAAGTTTTCTCGACGTTTCCCGCGCTTTCGTTTCGTCCGGAGTCCCCGAGCGCTCCCCGGGGGGCCGGGGATGACCTGGGCTCGCCGGACGGATGAAAGCCCAAATCCGGGCGAAAACGCGTCTGGGCCGTTTTTGTCCATTCGGATGAAAAAAAAAAGTCGTCCTAGGCCTTCCCGGGGAGATGGCTGGAGATGCTCTTAGAAAAAGTTTTTGTTCCCTCTGATTTTGGCACTCTGGACAACTAAACAGGGTCCCAAGAGTTGGGGTGTTACGCGGACCATCTATTTTCTTTATCTTTGACCAAGGCTAATGGTGTCTGTCTATCATGGCATTGGCAGGTCACGTACTCTGTTGCAACTTGTCATCATATTTTGTTTCCTTGCTAGGTTCTTGTACAATCAGATGTGCTTGATGTAGCTGCAGACATGAGAGAAAGGTTTGATGGATACTCAGATGTGTTTGAGCATGTTGATTGTATTGATGAAGATCTTCGGTGTGACACCGAAGGATGGCTTCTTGACAACCCTATGGGAATACGTACGGAGAGGGAAATCCATGCTGAGTTAGAAGGAGCAACCATATATAGGAGGATGTACCAAAAAACCAGTTGTTTCTCCAGATTACTCCATTAGCTCAGTTGACGCAAGTGTTGTTCAGGTAGCTAAGGGGCTGATTGCTCACTGTTTTACTCGCGTACCTCCAACACAGACCTTCACCCTCCCTGGTGTTCCAGAGCAAGTTAGCACCATTACTGAGTTAACTGGGCCTAGGGCGAGTGACTGTTTAGATATGATGGGTCAAACTGGTGAAAGTTTGGCATACCTCCAGTGTTTAATATTCTGTGATCATTGTTGTGGTTCAGGAAGAAAGATCACATTGCGATTTTTTTTTTTTTTGAAAGCAAGATCACATTGCGATTTGATATCAAAGGTAATGATACAAAAATGTTTTTGTCATCTGCAATTGGCATTCCGGGTTAAATAGTTCTCTAGTTATCAAAAGCAAGCCAATTATGTCATGTGAATCAAGATTGTTGCTGGTTGGTCAACGGTATGGTTTAACCAACCTTTGGTCCCAGGGGCCAGAAAACGATGGTCGTGGTATTTGACTTGACACTTTTCCTGTTTGAGTTGTATAGTAACTTGTAACTCTGAATGCGTAATGTACATTTTGTTTCTCATCCCCTGCAAGCTAAAGTAGCGAACTGTTTTGCTGTGACCATGATGTTGCATCAGTTCCACATCTTAGTAGTAACTTCATACTGTTCCTCGCTGAAGTTCGGTATTATGCTTGCATATAAAGTCGGCTACAAGCTATAATGCCACCTTATAAAAAAAATGCACACTATAATACCAGTCAGTTGGTAAAGAGACACTGCCATTTAGTCACCCGGTGACCAAATACATTCATACAAATGCAAGCTAAGAGCAGCCAATCCTATCCTATACACTGACTAGGTTGGTGCTTATCAGTCACCGCACATCCTATCCTGGTTAGGCATTGGGCCTGGACCATTTTTGTATTTTTGTATTTTTTTCCTTTTTTGTTTCCTCTTTTGTTTATTTTTCTGTTTTCTTTTATTTCTCTTTTTGTTCGAAATCAAAAAATTCAAATTCGAAAACAGTTCAAATTTGAAAATGTTTATATTTGAAAAATATTCAAATTTAAAATATGTTTATTTTCAAAAAAATGTTCAAATTTTGTTCAATCTCAAAAATATTCAAAGTTTTAAAATATGTTGTTTTAAAAATTTGAAAAAACAAATTTGAAAAAATACAAAAAATTAAAACTTTTGTATTAAAAAACAGTTCAGCTTTTAACAAACGAAAATATAAACAGAAAAGAAGAAAAAGTTGAATAAGAAAAAATAACTTACTTAACCCATTGTATAGCCGTCGGGTCGCGGCGCGGATTCGCCGATGTTTTAAGCATGATGAAGATCCGTGACGATTCGCCGAAGCCCGAAACCCACCCGGCCCATATCGTTGTGACGCGAAAACTCTGTCATGGTGTCGGTTCCCCCGTTTCAGCGACCACTGCGTCAGGTGTGCCAGGCTAATGATTGAGGTGTCCGGTCTGTCGGGTGACATTACATTTGTCGTTTACGATGACATCAGTCGAAACGTGGACCAACCAAGATTAGCCAATGGGCCAATCAGACAAAGACTCGAGCGTTTACTATGTCACCACGTGTCCCAATTGCAGGTTGCCACGTGGCACTTTTCTCACCGACTAGACTAGTAATATGCGCGTAGCTGGGCCAATGAAAGGGCGACATGTGGCACAACTTTCTCACCGAATGGACCAGTAATATGCGCGTAGCTCGGCCAATGAAAAGGCGACATGTGGCAATAAGAGGTTCCTATAGCGCCAATGAAAGTGTGGCATGTGGCATGACGAATCCGGCCCAATTAAAATCCTTTCGATGAGGCCCGTAGATATTAATGCAAAATCCATCCCAATTATGATTTCTTCCATCAGGCCCGTAAATATTAGAGAAAACGTGACCCAATTAAGATCATTTTAAAGATCGTAATGTTAAAAGCAGCCCTAGTAAGATTACTTTTACTAGGTTGGGAGATCGTAATGCTAAAAGAGATCACAATTAACATCCCTCCTATCAGACCCACAAATATTTAGATCATAACGAAATTCCGCCCAACTTGGATGGGCCGCACCATTAATATAGCCTGTCGATAGGCTTTTTGCGGCCCATTTTGGAAGAACTTTTGAATCGGCCCATTAAGTTGTAAGGTCCAATAGCTTAAATACAACAATAGGAAACACGTCAGTGATTATTAATTATTACAGATTCGTTCTCCTCAAATAATTTTTTTTATTATAGATTCGTTTTCCTTAAATAAAAAATTATTACAAATTTGTAAGTCATCAAGAAGAAATTACAGGCTCATAATAAAATCTCAGACATTGTGCACCATCAGAATAACAATCCAACCAGCAAGACCAAGGAGAGAAAATATAACAGTTCGACCGTGCGACGCCAGACATAACATTATCTGGGTCAAAAAATCATCTAGTATTATCTCGTCTAACTTGTCAATCCTTGCCTCCATGTTAGCCCGATGATTTTTGGCTTCTTGTACAATATTGGCCAGCTCATCCATTTGATCACGCTGAGAATTAACAACATTCAGGAGCTCCGCGGTGGCCCTCTTTTCATTCCTCGGATCTGAAACAGGGTCATTCATTGTTGATCCAGTGGATACTGCCTTGGCCTGACTCTTAGATCTTCCTCGTACCATAGGTACACAAAGCTGTTGTTCTCTCATTTCGGCTTTGGTTTGCAACAAAGAAATAAGGTTATCAGATGCAGTTGCAGGAAGATACATTCTCGTTAGAGATGAATCGTTGAAAGCTGTCTTACGAGTGCATCATGTACAGCGGTGGAGAAGCCATTTCTCAGGCTGACGTGACACTCCTTAAATAATTCAAAAGAAGTGGGATCCTTATAATTGTACTCTTTTCCCTGAAATCAACGACATACATGAGACCAGATTAAAGGTACGTGGCTCTAATATAAAGGTACAATATGCATAAAGGCTTGTACAAACAGCTACCTACTTACTTTAATGAACCAATAGTTGTCCAGCATAGAAGTTAACATTTTCACATGAAATTGGCAATGCCAACAACATGGAATGGAAATGGTACAAAGAACCTGAATATAGACATACAATATCATGTAAATGCTCCTTTAATGATTAGATCCTGATTCCCCCATATGTTATGAAGATTCACCGGCACGGGCAATGCACCCCGCACCAGGACTTGCCAGAGAGATGGTGGTGGAAGATCTAAGACAATCGAAAGAGATCTCCCACAACCTTAGAAGGAACGATGTCAGTAATCTAGTATTGCCGCCATATGTTATTAACTATTTGTGTAATTATGTAACCCGCCGCTCACTATTTTCGGTGTTTAGTGCAGCTACTGGAGAATATTGTGATAGATCTTCAAGGAGAATGCCACAGGTTGCGTGGGGACATCGCCCAGTGGATGAAACTCCACAAGGAGACCCTGGTGAACTTGGAGCGGGGAAATACTTGCTTCGAGGATGTGGTTACCAAGAGGAAGGAGCTACTCCTTGAGTGCGAACGCCTCCACGAAGAGAATCTAAATCTAGATGGGAAGCTCAATCAGGCCGTGGATGGCGCCATTTTGGTGGAAAGCGAGCTTGTCGATGCCTACATGAAGCGCTCTGAGATGTGCAAGGCTCTTTTGGATTCTAAGGATGAGCTAACTCGCTTCAGGAACTCCAACGACAAACTAAGGAAAAAGATCAATGACCTGCGCGTTCAAAAACGTGTGCTGGAGGTTGTTGATCAAATCGTTCAGTAGATGAAATGATGTAATTATAAATGATGTTTCCTTTGTCGTACTTTTACCAGGAAGGGCTCATCTAATTATAAAATGTTATCAGTGGTCCGCCACTTATATGAATCTAGTTAATATTTAATAGTGATTTTAAAGTTACTTACTCCCTGTGTTCACAATTATTTAGAAGCTTTTCGGACACTCATTCTGTAGGATGGAGTACTCCGTACTTTTTTATAGATGCGTTACAAGTTGGATTATAAACTTAGAAACTCGTTCGAATCGTTGTATAGTATTTATCAAAAAGTTCAATTTGTTCGGATATTAGGCCCAAGAAGGCAGAAGCCCCAAATATAATTTCACCTTCATTTTTCGTAGAACATATAATTGAGGATAACTTCTCAAAAAAAAATTGGGTCTAGACTGATGTCACCGAACAAGAGAGGCCGAGCTATTGGCAATCTACTGGGCCAGGATATAAATTTCCATGAATAGGCCTTGGAATTTGTATCCAACTTTGAACATAAACTTGGCTCCTCTGCGGGTCTGTCGGTCTCGGTACATGGCCCAATTACTCTCGCGGATACTCAAGGACACCTTAGAGCGTAATTGGTCACTCGGTCCAACAGACGATATAAGCTAGGCTCCTCTGTTTGTGTCTTTAGTGAGCTAATCTGGCCCAAAGACACCTCGATGCGTAACTGATAGGTGGGACACCTAGTGAACCCAGTAGGTCCCACGTCTCCCTGTGGGCTCGACAGGAATACCAGATGGGACCCACATGGGCCCGATAAATTATATAGACCCACCAAGCTCTGACATGCAGGGCCACGCTTCCAGAATTGACACATCTCTCCCTGTGGGCCCGACGGGGATGCCACCTGGGACCCACGCAGGACTGACATATTATGTAGGCCCACCAAGCTCTGACATGCGGGGCCAGACGTCCAGAATTGACGGTAAGCAGACACTTGTGATCGCACGTGTGCATTTTCTTTGGCATGGCAACTGACTTGTGGAGCCCATGTTGGTTCTACTAACAGGTTTGGTCCACTTCGCATGCTGGGAGGATGTCGGAACGGGCGGCCCCACGCAGGAGGGTCGTGTCGGTACCTGACATGTGGGCTCGAGTGCTGCAGGGATACATGTGTGCTGACAGTAGATGTCTCCCCTTATAAATATGGATCCCAGTGCTGTAGGCCTTGGACTCTTGTGCGGGCCAGGTTGGAAACGCATGCTGCTGGTGGAAAGGTACGTGAATAGAAGCGTGCATAGGGTGGGTCAGGTGCGTCCAGCGGCCTGAAACCCAGCTCTTGTGACGCACCCCACCCCGAGTCCGCAGTTCGGGCCGCCCACCTCCCGCGGCGCTTCTTTTTGTACAATCGTTGATGTTTAGAGGCCGCCCTTCATGATTTTTCGAGGCCGAGCAGCCCAAAACACCACATGTGACGCGAACGCGGTACCGTCACAACAAAAGACATTCGCTGACAGATTTTTCTCAAACGTCAGCCATGTTCCGTCACTGATACTCCAGCTTCTTGTAGAGTCGTATCCACGAGTATAAAACATTACCCACATTCATACATGGTATATACCCGTACCCACAGGTCAGGGGCGTATGCAGTAGGGTGTTTTTGGAAAATGTTTTATATTTAGTTATTTGGGTAAACTTTTATCACACATGAGCAGTAGAAACTAAAAATTATAGAGGTGTGCCCACCCTGCAATTTTTTTTTTGAAAGAAATACGGCAGGGGAAACCCCTACAGTGTTTTTATTTTTTAAATAATAAGAACCCAAATTCGCGTCCCTAAGAACTTGAACCTGGGTGGCTGGGTTGTACATCCACTTCTCTAACCAAATGAGCTAGACTCACTTCTTTCCACCCACCCTGCAATATTATTATGGTCTGCCACTGCACAGGGAACAAGTAGGTCAAATACTGTACTACAGAAGTTATTCACAATTTTACATCTCAACTCAATAGTGCGTAAGTCATTTGATTCATATCAACCCTTGTGCTACTAGGATGTTCAGCTGCATAGGTCCACATATCAATATAAACGGGTAGAATATGGGTATAAGGTTATACTTGTGCCCTACCGATGACTTAACAGATAAAGTATAAATACTACTGATGGGTATAATGTTGGAGATATGCCCAAGAGGCAATAATAAAGTGGTTATTATAATATCTTTGTGTTTATGATAAATGTTTGTGTACCATGCTATAATTGTATTAACCGAAACATTGATACATGTGTGTTATGTAAACAACCAGGAGTCCCTAGTAAGCCTCTTGTATAACTAGCTTGTTGATTAATAGATGATCATGGTTTCTTGATCATGAACATTGGATGTTATTAATAACAAGGTTATGTCATTACTTGAATGATATAATGGACACATCAAATGAGCGTAGCATAAGATCAAGTCTTTAAGTTCAATTTGCTATAAGCTTTCGATACATAGTTGCCTTAGTCCTTCGACCATGAGATCATGTAAATCACTTACACCGGAAGGGTTCTTTGATTACGTCAAACGCCATTGCGTAAATGGGTGGTTATAAATATGGGATTAAGTATTAGGAAAGTGTGAGTTGAGGCATATAGATCAATAGTGGGATTTGTCCATCCTGATGACGGATAGATATACTCTGGGCCCTCTCGATGGAATGTCATCTGATTAGCTTGCAAGCATATGAATGGTTCATAAGAGATGACATACCACGGTACGAGTAAAGAGTACTTGTCGGTAACGAGGTTGAACAAGGTATGGAGATACCGATGATCGAACCTCGGACAAGTAAAATATCGCGAGACAAAGGGAATCGGCATCGTATGTAAATGGTTCAATCGATCACTAAGTCATCGTTGAATATGTGGGAGCCATTATGGATCTCTAGATCCCGCTATTGGTTATTGCTCGGAGAGGAGTCTCGACCATGTCTGCATAGTTCGCGAACCGTAGGGTGACGCGCTTAAGGTTCGATGTCGCATAAGTAGATTTGAATATGGTATGGAGACAAAGTTTGTTCGGAGTCTCGGATGTGATCCAGGATGTCACGAGGAGGTCCGGAATGGTCCGGAGAATAAGATTCATATAAGGGAAGTTGATTTCTAGGTTTCGGAAAAGTTCGGGATTTTTCCGGTGGTTGACTGGAAGGTTCTAGAAGGTTCCGGAGGGTCCACCATGGGGCCCACGACCTAGGAGGGCTAGCATGGGTCGAGGGGATGCTCCCTGGCCTAATGGGCCGGGGAAACATGCCCCCCAAGGCCCAGGCCGGCCAACCCCTAGGGTTTCCCTAGGGATCGGGGGGAGGAAATTCTCTCCCCCACTTGGCCGCCGCCCCCTAACCCTAGATGGGAAAGGGGGCCACCCCAGCCAACCGCCCCCTATATAAAGAGGGGAGGGGTGGCCGGCCACCACTCCCATCATTGCCCCTCCTCTGGCCACCTCTCTCTCCACCATACTGCCCGGCTTAGGCGAAGCCCTGCAGTTTTCTTCCTCCACTACCACCACCACGCCGTCGTGCTGCTGGAACTTGGAGGAGATATACCACACCTCCGCTGCCCGCTGGAACGGGAGAGGAAGGAGCTTCATCGACACCGTACGCGCGACCGAGTACGGAAGTGCTGCCGGATTGCAGCACCGGGGACGATCGTCTACACCAACAACGAGATTAATCTCGTAGGCTTTGGAATCTTCGAGGGTTAGTCTCATCTCCATCTCGTTGCTTAGATCTTGTAGATTAGATCTTGGGTGTTCCATAGATTAGATCTGTTGGTTTTATTCGTCTTGCGGTAGAAAAATTTTTCTTTTCTATGCGACGAACCCCTTCAGTGGTATCAGAGCCATGTCTATGCATAGATCTGTTGCACGGGTAGAACACAATGTTTTTGTGGGCGGTGATGCTTTTGTTGCTTTAGTTTGTGTACTTTGCATCTTGCGGGATGGTGGGATGAAGCGGCTCGGGCTAACTTTACATGACCGCGTCTCATGAGACTTGCTCCACGCTTGACATGCAACTTGTATTGCATAAGTGGCCTTGCGGGTGTCTGTCTCTCCCTCCATAGTGAAGATTACAATTTGCACTTTCTATTGTCAACACTAGTATCACCGTTGTGGTTCATGTTCGTAGGTAGATTAGATCTTACTCGAAAACCCTAAACCACGTAAAATATGCAAACCAAATTAGAGGCGTCTAACTTGTTTTTGCAGGGTTTGGTGATGTGATATGGCCATGATGTGATGATGATTATATTTGATGTATGAGATGTTCATTGTTGTATTATGGCAACCGGCAGGAGCCTAATGGTTGTCTTTAATTTTTGTTAAAGACCTGCGTGTCTATTCATCATGTAATAGCTTTATTTCAAGTAGTTGTTATAGTAGCTATAAGTGATGGACAACCATGAAGCGGCGCCACTGACCTTGACGCCATGCTGGTGATGATGGAGATCATGTCCGTGCTTTGGAGATGGAGATCAAAAGCACAAGAAGAAAGGCCATATCATATCACACATTATGAATTGCATGTGATGTTAATCCTTTTATGCATCTTATTTTGCTTAGATCGCGACGGTAGCATTATAAGATGATCCCTCTCACTAAATATCAAGATAGTAAAGTGTTCATCCTTAGTATGCACCGTTGGTAAGACTTGTCGTTTTGAAGCATCTCGTGATGATCGGGTGTGATAGACTCTACATGTGCATACAACGGGTGCAAGCCAGATTTGCACACGCGGATACTAAGGTTGCCTTGACGAGCCTAGCATGTACAGACATGGTCTCGGAACACGGGATACCGAAAGGTAGAGCATGAGTCATATGAATGATATGATGAACACTTTGAGTGTTTGATACGTCTCCAACGTATCGATAATTTCTTATGTTCCATGCCACTTTATTGATGATACCTACATGTTTTATGCACATTATATGTCATATTTATGCATTTTCTGGAACTAACCTATTAACAAGATGCCGAAGAGCCGTTTTCTGCTGTTTTTGGTTTAAAATTAGTAAAGAAATATTCTCGGAATTGGACGAAACTTTCGCCCGGGTCCTATTTTTGCACGAAGCTTCCGAAGACCGAAGACCTAACGAAGTGGGGCCACGAGGAGGCCAGGGGGTGGCGGCGCGGCCCCGGCCGCGCCGACCTATCCCCTGGGCCCTCGTGTGGCCCCTCGCGTTGACCCTCCGCCTACTTAAAGCTTCCGTCGCGAAACCCACACCGAGAGCCACGATACGGAAAACCTTACAGAGACGCCGCCGCCGCGAATCCCATCTCGGGGAGTCGGAGATCGGCACCCTGCCGGAGAGGGGATTCATCTCCCGGAGGACTCTACACCGCCATGGTCGCCTCCGGAGTGATGAGTGAGTAGTTCACCCCTGGACCATGGGTCCATAGCAGTAGCTAGATGGTCGTCTTCTCCTTGTTGTGCTTCATTGTTAGATCTTGTGAGCTGCCTAACATGATCAAGATCATCTATATGTAATTCTATATGTTGTGTTTGTCGGGATCCGATGGATAGAGAGTACTATGATTATGGTGATTATCAATCTATTGTTCATGTGTTGTTTATGATCTTGCATGCTCTCCGTTATTAGTAGAGGCTCTGGCCAAGTTTTTACTCTTAACTCCAAGAGGGAGTATTTATGCTCGATAGTGGGTTCATGCCTCCATTGAATCTGGGACAGTGACAGAAAGTTCTAAGGTTGTGGATGTGTTGCCACTAGGGATAAAACATTGATGCTATGTCTAAGGATGTAGTTGTTGATTACATTACGCACCATACTTAATGCAATTGTCTGTTGCTTTGCAACTTAATACTGGAGGGGGTTCGGATGATAACCTGAAGGTGGACTTTTTAGGCATAGATGCAGATGGATGGCGGTCTATGTTCTTTGTCGTAATGCCCAATTAAATCTCACTATATTTATCATGTCATGTATATGCATTGTTATGCCTTTCTCTATTTGTCAATTGCCCGACTGTAATTTGTTCACCCAACATGCTTTATCTTATGGGAGAGACACCTCTAGTGAACTGTGGACCCCGGTCCTATTCTTTACTTAGCATACAATCTACTGCAATTGTGCTTTACGTTTTGCAAACATCTTCCACTCGATACGTTTAATCCTTTGTTACAGCAAGCCGGTGAGATTGACAACCTCACGCGTTGGGACAAAGTACTTGGGTGTTGTGCAGGTTCCTAGTTGGCGCCGGAATCCCTGGTGTTGCGCCGCATCACATTTCTCGACCATCAACCTTCAACGTGCTTCTTGGCTCCTCCTGGTTCGATTAAACCTTGGTTTCTTTAGGGAAAACTTGCTACTGTGCGCATCATACCTTCCTCTTGGGGTTCCCAACGAACGTGTGAGTTACACGCCATCAAGCTCTTTTTCTGGCGCCGTTGCCGGGGACCAAGAAAATTACAGAATTCCTCCCACGGCAACAGCTCTTTTTCTGGCGCCGTTGCCGGGGAGATCAAGACACGCTGCAAGGGGAGTCTCCACTTCTCAATCTCTTTACTTTGTTTTTGTCTTGCTTTATTTTATTTACTACTTTGTTTGCTGCACTAAATCAAAATACAAAAAAATTAGTTGCTAGTTTTACTTTATTTATTGTCTTGCTCTCTATATCGAAAACACACAAAAAATTAGTTACTTGCATTTACTTTATCTAGTTTGTTTTATTTACCGTTGCTAAAATGGCCAACCATGAAAATACTAAATTGTGTGACTTCACGAATGCAAATAATAATGATTTCCTATGCACACCTATTGCTCCACCTGCTACTACAGCAGAATTCTTTGAAATTAAACCTGCTTTACTAAACCTTGTCATGAGAGAACAATTTTCTGGTGCTAGTTCTGATGATGCTGCTGCCCATCTCAATAATTTTGTTGAACTTTGTGAAATGCAAAAGTATAAAGATGTAGATGGTGATATTATTAAATTGAAAGTGTTTCCTTTCTCATTAAGAGGAAGAGCTAAAGATTGGTTGCTATCTTTGCCTAAGAATAGTATTGATTCATGGACTAAATGCAAGGATGCTTTTATTGGTAGATATTATCCTCCCGCTAAAATTATATCTTTGAGAAGTAGCATAATGAATTTTAAACAATTAGATACTGAACATGTTGCTCAAGCATGGGAGAGAATGAAAACTTTGGTAAAGAATTGCCCAACCCATGGACTGACTACTTGGATGATCATCCAAACCTTCTATGCAGGACTAAATTTTTCTTCGCGGAATTTATTGGATTCAGCTGCTGGAGGTACCTTTATGTCCATCACATTGGGGGCGGCTACAAAACTTCTTGATGATATGATGATAAATTACTCTGAATGGCACACGGAAAGAGCTCCACAAGGTAAGAAGGTAAATTCTGTTGAGGAAACCTCTTCCTTGAGTGATAAGATTGATGCGATTATGTCTATGCTTGTAAATGGTAGATCTAATGTTGATCCAAATAATGTTCCTTTAGCTTCATTGGTTGCTCAAGAAGAAAATGTTGATGTGAATTTCATTAAAAATAATAATTTCAACAACAATGCTTATAGGAACAACTCTGGTAATAACTATAGGCCATATCCTTCTGCTAATGGTAATGGTTATGGTAATTCTTATGGGAATTCTTACAACAATAATAGGAATGTACCCTCTGGTCTTGAAGCCATGCTTAAAGAATTTATTAGTACACAAACTGCTTTTAACAAATCTGTTGAGGAAAAGCTTGATAAAATTGATATTATCGCTTCTAGAGTTGATAGGCTTGCCTCTGATGTTAATCTTTTAAAATTGAAAGTTATGCCTAATGATGATATTGATAATAAGATTACTACTACAGCAAATGCCATCCAAGTTAGAATTAATGAGAATATAAGATTAATGGCTGAGTTGCGTGCTAGGTGGGATAGAGAAGAAAATGAAAAACTAGCTAAAGAGAATAATGTAGCTAAAGTTTGGACTATTACCACCACTAGTAATGCTAATTCTTCACATGTTGCTGCATCTCCTACTATCAATGGTAAAATAATTGGTGTTGGCAATGTTTCTACTCCTAGTGCAAAGCGTACAAAACTGCCTGAAATTGCTAAAACTGCTGAAACTACTTGTGATAAAACTGCTGAAATTTTTTCCAACCTTGGGAACAATGATCCCATTGCTGTAGCTCATAATGATTTAGATTTTGATGATTGCCACATCTCTGAAGTTATAAATTTCTTACAAAAACTTGCTAAAAGTCCTAATGCTAGTGCTTGATACGTCTCCAACGTATCGATAATTTCTTATGTTCCATGCTACTTTATTGATGATACCTACATGTTTTATGCACATTATATGTCATATTTATGCATTTTCTGGAACTAACCTATTAACAAGATGCCGAAGAGCCAGTTGCTGTTTTTTGCTGTTTTTGGTTTCAGAAATCCTAGTAAAGAAATATTCTCGGAATTGGACGAAACTTTCGCCCAGGGTCCTATTTTTGCACGAAGCTTCCAAGACCGAAGACCTAACGAAGTGGGGCCACGAGGAGGCCGGGGGTGGCCGGCGCGGCCCAGCCTTGGCCGCGCGGCCCTGCCCCCTGGGCCTTGTGTGGCCCCGCGTTGACCCTCCGCCTACTTAAAGCTTCCGTCGCGAAACCCCCACTGAGAGCCACGATACGGAAAACCTTACAGAGACGCCGCCGCGAATCCCATCTCGGGGGATTAGATCGCCTCCGGCACCCTGCCGGAGAGGGGATTCATCTCCCGGAGGACTCTACACCGCCATGGTCGCCTCCGGAGTGATGAGTGAGTAGTTCACCCCTGGACCATGGGTCCATAGCAGTAGATGGTCGTCTTCTCCTTTTTGTGCTTCATTGTTAGATCTTGTGAGCTGCCTAACATGATCAAGATCATCTATATGTAATTCTATATGTTGTGTTTGTCGGGATCCGATGGATAGAGAGTAGTATGATTATGGTGATTATCAATCTATTGTTCATGTGTTGTTTATGATCTTGCATGCTCTCCGTTATTAGTAGAGGCTCTGGCCAAGTTTTTACTCTTAACTCCAAGAGGGAGTATTTATGCTCGATAGTGGGTTCATGCCTCCATTGAATCTGGGACAGTGACAGAAGTTCTAAGGTTGTGGATGTGCTGTTGCCACTAGGGATAAAACATTGATGCTATGTCTAAGGATGTAGTTGTTGATTACATTACGCACCATACTTAATGCAATTGTCTGTTGCTTTGCAACTTAATACTGGAGGGGGTTCGGACGATAACCTGAAGGTGGACTTTTTAGGCATAGATGCAGTTGGATGGCGGTCTATGTTCTTTGTCGTAATGCCCGGATTAAATCTCACTATATTTACCATGTCATGTATATGCATTGTTATGCCTTTCTCTATTTGTCAATTGCCCGACTGTAATTTGTTCACCCAACATGCTTTTATCTTATGGGAGAGACACCTCTAGTGAACTGTGGACCCCGGTCCTATTCTTTACATAGCATACAATCTACTTGTTTTACTGTTTTCTTTGCAAACATCTTCCACTCGATACGCTTAATCCTTTGTTACAGCAAGCCGGTGAGATTGACAACCTCACTGTTTCGTTGGGACAAAGTACTTGGGTTGTGTTGTGCAGGTTCCGCGTTGGTGGCGCCGCATCACATTTCGCGACCATCAACCTTCAACGTGCTTCTTGGCTCCTAGGGTTCGATTAAACCTTGGTTTCTTTCTGAGGGAAAACTTGCTACTGCGCATCATACCTTCCTCTTGGGGTTCCCAACGAACGTGTGAGTTACACGCCATCAAGCTCTTTTTCTGGCGCCGTTGCCGGGGAGATCAAGACACGCTGCAAGGGGAGTCTCCACTTCTCAATCTCTTTACTTTGTTTTTGTCTTGCTTTATTTTATTTACTACTTTGTTTGCTGCACCTAAACAAAACACAAAAAAATTAGTTGCTAGTTTTACTTTATTTACTGTCTTGCTCTCCATATCGAAAACACAAAAAAATTAGTTACTTGCATTTACTTTATCTAGTTTGTTTTATTTACCGTTGCTAAAATGAAAAAATACTAAATTGTGTGACTTCACAAATGCAAATAATAATGATTTCCTATGCACACCTATTGCTCCACCTGCTACTACAGCAGAATTCTTTGAAATTAAACCTGCTTTACTGAATTTGGTTATGAGAGAACAATTTTCTGGTGTTAGTTCTGATGATGCTGCTGCCCATCTCAATAATTTTGTTGAACTTTGTGAAATGCAAAAGTATAAAGATGTAGATGGTGATATTATTAAATTGAAAGTGTTTCCTTTCTCATTAAGAGGAAGAGCTAAAGATTGGTTGCTATCTTTGCCTAAGAATAGTATTGATTCATGGACTAAATGCAAGGATGCTTTTATTGGTAGATATTATCCTCCCGCTAAAATTATATCTTTGAGAAGTAGCATAATGAATTTTAAACAATTAGATACTGAACATGTTGCTCAAGCTTGGGAGAGAATGAAAACTTTGTTAAAGAATTGCCCAACCCATGGACTGACTACTTGGATGATCATCCAAACCTTCTATGCAGGACTAAATTTTTCTTCGGAATTTATTGGATTCAGCTGCTGGAGGTACCTTTATGTCCATCACATTGGGGGCGGCTACAAAACTTCTTGATGATATGATGATAAATTACTCTGAATGGCACACGGAAAGAGCTCCACAAGGTGAGAAGGTAAATTCTGTTGAGGAAACCTCTTCCTTGAGTGATAAGATTGATGCGATTATGTCTATGCTTGTGAATGGTAGATCTAATGTTGATCCAAATAATGTTCCTTTAGCTTCATTGGTTGCTCAAGAAGAAAATGTTGATGTGAATTTCATTAAAAATAATAATTTCAACAACAATGCTTATAGGAACAACTCTGGTAATAACTATAGGCCATATCCTTCTGCTAATGGTAATGGTTATGGTAATTCTTATGGGAATTCTTACAACAATAATAGGAGTGTACCCTCTGGTCTTGAAGCCATGCTTAAAGAATTTATTAGTACACAAACTGCTTTTAACAAATCTGTTGAGGAAAAGCTTGATAAAATTGATACTATTGCTTCTAGAGTTGATAGACTTGCCTCTGATGTAAATCTTTTAAAGTTGAAAGTTATGCCTAATAATGATATTGATAATAAGATTACTACTACAGCAAATGCCATCCAAGTTAGAATTAATGAGAATATAAGATTAATGGCTGAACTGCGTGCTAGGTGGGATAGAGAAGAAAATGAAAAACTAGCTAAAGAGAATAATGTAGTTAAAGTTTGGACTATTACAACCACTAGTAATGCTAATTCATCACATGTTGCTGCACCTCCTACTATCAATGGTAAAATAATTGGTGTTGGCAATGTTTCTACTCCTAGTGCAAAGCAAACAAAACTGCCTGAAATTGCTAAAACTGCTGAAACTGCTTGTGATAAAACTGCTGAAATTTTTTCCAACCTTGGGAACAATGATCCCATTGCTGTAGCTCATAATGATTTAGATTTTGATGATTGCCACATCTCTGAAGTTATAAAGTTCTTACAAAAACTTGCTAAAAATCCTAATGCTAGTGCTATTAATTTAGCCTTTACAAAACATATTACAAATGCTCTCATAAAAGCTAGAGAAGAAAAACTAAAACTTGAAACTTCTATTCCTAGAAAGTTAGAAGATGGTTGGGAGCCCATCATTAAAATGAAATTCAATGACTTTGAATGTAATGCTTTATGTGATCTTGGTGCAAGTATTTCTGTTATGCCTAAAAAGATCTATGATATGCTTGACTTGCCACCATTGAAGAATTGTTATTTGGATGTTAATCTTGCCGATAATGTTAAAAAGAAACCTTTGGGGAGGATTGATAATGTGCATATTACGGTTAACAATAACCTTGTCCCCGTTGATTTTGTTGTTTTGGATATCGAATGCAATGCATCTTGTCCAATTGTGTTGGGAAGACCTTTTCTTCGAACTGTTGGTGCTGTTATTGATATGAGGGAAGGTAATATTAAATATCAATTTCCTCTCAAGAAAGGTATGGAACACTTCCCTAGAAAGAGAATGAAGTTGCCTTTTGATTCTATTATTAGAACAAGTTATGATGTTGATGCTTCTACTCTCGATGTTACTTGATTTGTACTTTCTGCGCCTAGCTGAAAGGCGTTAAAGAAAAGCGCTTATGGGAGACAACCCATGTTTTTACCTACAGCAATTTTTTGTTTTGTTGAGTCTTGGAAGTTGTTTACTACTGTAGCAACCTCTCCTTATCATGTTTTTGTGCCAAGTAAAGTTTCTATGTCAAAGTTGATGTTATATTTGGGATCGCTGCGCAGAAACAGCATTGCTGTCTGTCACGAATCTGGGCATAATTCTCTGTAGAAAATTCGAAAACATCTGCCAATTTACGAGCGTGATCCTCAGATATGTACGCAACTTTCATTAGTTTTGAGTTTTTCCATTTGAGCAAGTCTGGTGCCATTTATAAATTCGTCTTTACGGACTGTTCTGTTTTTGACAGATTCTGCCTTTTATTTCGCATTGCCTCTTTTGCTATGTTGGATTTATTTTTTGATCCACTAATGTCCAGTAGCATTATGCAATGTCCAGAAGTGAAAATAATGATTGTGTCACCTCTGAATGAGTGAATTATTAATTGTGCACTAACCCTCTAATGAGTTTGCTTGAAGTTTGGTGTGAAGGAAGTTTTCAAGGGTCAAGAGAGGAGAATGATATACTATGATCAAGAGGAGTGAAAGCTCTAAGCTTGGGGATGCCCCGTGGTTCACCCCTGCATATTTTAAGAAGACTCAAGCGTCTAAGCTTGGGGATGCCCAAGGCATCCCCTTCTTCATCGACAACATCATCAGGTTCCTCCCCTGAAACTATATTTTTATTCAGTCACATCTTGTGTTCTTTACTTGGAGCGTCGGTTTGTTTTCGTTTTGTTTTTGTTTGAATAAGATGGATCCTAGCATTCACTTTGTGGGAGAGAGACACGCTCCGCTGTTGCATATGGACACATGTGTCCTTAGGCTTTACTCATAATGTTCAAGGCGAAGTTTCTTCTTCGTTAATTTGTTATATGGTTGGAATTGGAAAATGCTACATGTAGTAATTCTAAAAATGTCTTGGATAATGTGATACTTTGCAATTGTTGAGCTCATGTTTAAGCTCTTGCATCATATACTTTGCACCCATTAATGAAGAAATACATAGAGCTTGCTAAAATTTGATTTGCATATTTGGTTTCTCTAAGGTCTAGATAATATCTAGTATTGAGTTTTGAACAACAAGGAAGACGGTGTAGAGTCTTATAATGTTTACAATATGTCTTTTATGTGAGTTTTGCTGCACTTGTTCATCCTTGAGTTTGCTTCAAATAACCTTGCTAGCCTAAACCTTGTATCGAGAGGGAATACTTCTCATGCATCCAAAATCCTTGAGCCAACTACTATGCCATTTGTGTCCACCATACCTACCTACTACATGGTATTTTCTCCGCCATTCCAAAGTAAATTGCTTGAGTGCTACCTTTAAAATTCCATCATTCACCTTTGCAATATATAGCTCATGGGACAAAATAGCCTTAAAAACTATCGTAGTATTGAATATGTACTTATGCACTTTATATTTTATTAAGTTGTTGTTGTGCGATAACCATGCTTCTGGGGAACGCCATCAACTATTGTTGAATATCATGTGAGTTGCTATGCATGTCCGTCTTGTCTGAAGGTCTATCATTTTAGTGGTTGGAGCATGCAAAATTGTTAGAGAAGAACATTGGGCCGCTAACTAAAGCCATGAACCATGGTGGAAGTTTCAGTTTTGGACATATATCCTCAATCTCATATGAGAATAATAACTTTGCTACATGCTTATGCATTTAAGAGGAGTCCATTATCTGTTGTCCATGTTGTCCCGGTATGGATGTCTAAGTTGAGAATAATCAAAAGCGAGAAATCCGAAATGCGAGCATTCTCCTTGGACCTTTGTACAGGCGGCATGGAGGTACCCCTTTGTGACACTTGGTTGAAACATGGCATGCGAAGACCCGGTAGTCCAAGTTAAGTAGGACGAGGTGCGGGCACTATTAGTATACTATGCGTGAGGCTTGCAACTTGTAAGATATAATTTTCATAACTCATATGCTTTATTACTACCGTTGACAAAATTGTTTCATGTTTTCAAAATAAAAGCTCTAGCACAAATACAGCAATCGATGCTTTCCTCTTTGAAGGACCATTCTTTTACTTTTATTGTTGAGTCAGTTTACCTATCTCCTTCCACCTTAAGAAGCAAACACTTGTGTGAACTGTGCATTGATTCCTACATACTTGCATATTGCACTTGTTATATTACTTTATGTTGACAATATCCATGAGATATACATGTTACAAGTTGAAAGCAACCGCTGAAACTTAATCTTCTTATGTGTTGTTTCAACACCTTTACTTTGATTTATTGCTTTATGAGTTAACTCTTATGCAAGACTTATTGATGCTTGTCTTGAAGTACTATTCATGAAAAGTCTTTGCTATATGATTCAGTTGTTTACTCATGTCATTACCTTTGCTTTGATCGCTGCATTCATTACATATGTTTACAAATAGTATGATCAAGATTATGATGGCATGTCACTTCAGAAATTATCTTTGTTATCGTTTTACCTGCTCGGGACGAGCAGAACTAAGCTTGGGGATGCTGATACGTCTCCAACGTATCGATAATTTCTTATGTTCCATGCTACTTTATTGATGATACCTACATGTTTTATGCACATTATATGTCATATTTATGCATTTTCTGAACTAACCTATTAACAAGATGCCGAAGAGCCAGTTGCTGTTTTTTGCTGTTTTTGGTTTCAGAAATCCTAGTAAAGAAATATTCTCGGAATTGGACGAAACTTTCGCCCAGGGTCCTATTTTTGCACGAAGCTTCCAAGACCGAAGACCTAACGAAGTGGGGCCACGAGAGGCCAGGGGGTGGCGCGGCCCAGGCCTTGGCCGCGGCCCCGCCCCCTGGGCCCCTCGTGTGGCCCCCGCGTTGACCCTCCGCCTACTTAAAGCTTCCGTCGCGAAACCCCCAGACCGAGAGCCACGATACGGAAAACCTTACAGAGACGCCGCCGCGAATCCCATCTCGGGGGATTCTGGAGATCGCCTCCGGCACCCTGCCGGAGAGGGGATTCATCTCCCGGAGGACTCTACACCGCCATGGTCGCCTCCGAGTGATGAGTGAGTAGTTCACCCCTGGACCATGGGTCCATAGCAGTAGCTAGATGGTCGTCTTCTCCTTGTTGTGCTTCATTGTTAGATCTTGTGAGCTGCCTAACATGATCAAGATCATCTATATGTAATTCTATATGTTGTGTTTGTCGGGATCCGATGGATAGAGAGTACTATGATTATGGTGATTATCAATCTATTGTTCATGTGTTGTTTATGATCTTGCATCTCTCTGTTATTAGTAGAGGCTCTGGCCAAGTTTTTACTCTTAACTCCAAGAGGGAGTATTTATGCTCGATAGTGGGTTCATGCCTCCATTGAATCTGGGACAGTGACAGAAAGTTCTAAGGTTGTGGATGTGCTGTTGCCACTAGGGATAAAACATTGATGCTATGTCTAAGGATGTAGTTGTTGATTACATTACGCACCATACTTAATGCAATTGTCTGTTGCTTTGCAACTTAATACTGGAGGGGGTTCGGATGATAACCTGAAGGTGGACTTTTTAGGCATAGATGCAGTTGGATGGCGGTCTATGTTCTTTGTCGTAATGCCCGGATTAAATCTCACTATATTTACCATGTCATGTATATGCATTGTTATGCCTTTCTCTATTTGTCAATTGCCCGACTGTAATTTGTTCACCCAACATGCTTTTATCTTATGGGAGAGACACCTCTAGTGAACTGTGGACCCCGGTCCTATTCTTTACATAGCATACAATCTACTTGTTTTACTGTTTTCTTTGCAAACATCTTCCACTCGATACGCTTAATCCTTTGTTACAGCAAGCCGGTGAGATTGACAACCTCACTGTTTCGTTGGGACAAAGTACTTGGGTTGTGTTGTGCAGGTTCCGCGTTGGCGCCGGAATCCCTGGTGTTGCGCCGCATCACATTTCGCGACCATCAACCTTCAACGTGCTTCTTGGCTCCTACTGGTTCGATTAAACCTTGGTTTCTTTCTGAGGGAAAACTTGCTACTGTGCGCATCATACCTTCCTCTTGGGGTTCCCAAACGTGTGAGTTACACGCCATCGTGCTATAAATTTAGCCTTTACAAAACATATTACAAATGCTCTCATAAAAGCTAGAGAAGAGAAACTAAAACTTGAAACTTCTATTCCTAGAAAGTTAGAGGATGGTTGGGAGCCCATCATTAAAATGAAATTCAATGACTTTGAATGTAATGCTTTATGTGATCTTGGTGCAAGTATTTCTGTTATGCCTAAAAAGATTTATGATATGCTTGACTTGCCACCATTGAAGAATTGTTATTTGGATGTTAATCTTGCCGATAATGTTAAAAAGAAACCTTTGGGGAGGATTGATAATGTGCATATTACGGTTAACAATAACCTTGTCCCCGTTGATTTTGTTGTCTTGGATATCGAATGCAATGCATCTTGTCCAATTGTGTTGGGAAGACCTTTTCTTCGAACTGTTGGTGCTGTTATTGATATGAGGGAAGGTAATATTAAATATCAATTTCCTCTCAAGAAAGGTATGGAACACTTCCCTAGAAAGAGAATGAAGTTGCCTTTTGATTCTATCATTAGAACAAGCTATGATGTTGATGCTTCTACTCTCGATGTTACTTGATTTGTACTTTCTGCGCCTAGCTGAAAGGCGTTAAAGAAAAGCGCTTATGGGAGACAACCCATGTTTTTACCTACAGCAATTTTTTATTTTGTTGAGTCTTGGAAGTTGTTTACTACTGTAGCAACCTCTCCTTATCATGTTTTTGTGCCAAGTAAAGTTTCTATGTCAAAGTTGATGTTATATTTGGGATTGCTGCGCAGAAACAGCATTGCTGTCTGTCACGAATCTGGGCACAATTCTCTGTAGAAAATTCGAAAAAATCTGCCAATTTACGAGCGTGATCCTCAGATATGTACGCAACTTTCATTAGTTTTGAGTTTTTCCATTTGAGCAAGTCTGGTGCCCTTTCTAAATTCGTCTTTACGGACTGTTCTGTTTTTGACAGATTCTGCCTTTTATTTCGCATTGCCTCTTTTGCTATGTTGGATTTATTTCTTTGATCCATTAATGTCCAGTAGCATTATGCAATGTCCAGAAGTGAAAATAATGATTGTGTCACCTCTGAATGAGTGAATTATTAATTGTGCACTAACCCTCTAATGAGTTTGCTTGAAGTTTGGTGTGAAGGAAGTTTTCAAGGGTCAAGAGAGGAGAATGATATACTATGATCAAGAGGAGTGAAAGCTCTAAGCTTGGGGATGCCCCGTGGTTCACCCCTGCATATTTTAAGAAGACTCAAGCGTCTAAGCTTGGGGATGCCCAAGGCATCCCCTTCTTCATCGACAACATCATCAGGTTCCTCCCCTGAAACTATATTTTTATTCAATCACATCTTGTGTTCTTTACTTGGAGCGTCGGTTTGTTTTCGTTTTTGTTTTTGTTTGAATAAGATGGATCCTAGCATTCACTTTGTGGGAGAGAGACACGCTCCGCTGTTGCATATGGACACATGTGTCCTTAGGCTTTACTCATAATGTTCAAGGCGAAGTTTCTTCTTCGTTAAATTGTTATATGGTTGGAATTGGAAAATGCTACATGTAGTAATTCTAAAATGTCTTGGATAATGTGATACTTGGCAATTGTTGTGCTCATGTTTAAGCTCTTGCATCATATGCTTTGCACCCATTAATGAAGAAATACATAGAGCTTGCTAAAATTTGATTTGCATATTTGGTTTCTCTAAGGTCTAGATAATATCTAGTATTGAGTTTTGAACAACAAGGAAGACAGTGTAGAGTCTTATAATGTTTACAATATGTCTTTTATGTGAGTTTTGCTGCACCTGTTCATCCTTGAGTTTGCTTCAAATAACCTTGCTAGCCTAAACCTTGTATCGAGAGGGAATACTTCTCATGCATCCAAAATCCTTGAGCCAACTACTATGCCATTTGTGTCCACCATACCTACCTACTACATGGTATTTCTCCGCCATTCCAAAGTAAATTGCTTGAGTGCTACCTTTAAAATTCCATCATTCACCTTTGCAATATATAGCTCATGGGACAAAATAGCCTTAAAAACTATCGTAGTATTGAATATGTACTTATGCACTTTATATTTTATTAAGTTGCTGTTGTGCGATAACCATGCTTCTGGGGAACGCCATCAACTATTGTTGAATATCATGTGAGTTGCTATGCATGTCCGTCTTGTCTGAAGGTCTATCATTTTAGTGGTTGGAGCATGCAAAATTGTTAGAGAAGAACATTGGGCCGCTAACTAAAGCCATGAACCATGGTGGAAGTTTCAGTTTTGGACATATATCCTCAATCTCATATGAGAACAATAATCTTTGCTACATGCTTATGCATTTAAGAGGAGTCCATTATCTGTTGTCCATGTTGTCCCGGTATGGATGTCTAAGTTGAGAATAATCAAAAGCGAGAAATCCGAAATGCGAGCATTCTCCTTGGACCTTTGTACAGGCGGCATGGAGGTACCCCTTTGTGACACTTGGTTGAAACATGGCATGCGAAGACCCGGTAGTCCAAGTTAAGTAGGACGAGGTGCGGGCACTATTAGTATACTATGCGTGAGGCTTGCAACTTGTAAGATATAATTTTCATAACTCATATGCTTTATTACTACCGTTGACAAAATTGTTTCATGTTTTCAAAATAAAAGCTCTAGCACAAATACAGCAATCGATGCTTTCCTCATTGAAGGACCATTCTTTTACTTTTATTGTTGAGTCAGTTTACCTATCTCCTTCCACCTTAAGAAGCAAACACTTGTGTGAACTGTGCATTGATTCCTACATACTTGCATATTGCACTTATTATACTACTTTATGTTGACAATATCCATGAGATATACATGTTATAAGTTGAAAGCAACCGCTGAAACTTAATCTTCTTATGTGTTGCTTCAACACCTTTACTTTGATTTATTGCTTTATGAGTTAACTCTTATGCAAGACTTATTGATGCTTGTCTTGAAGTACTATTCATGAAAAGTCTTTGCTATATGATTCACTTGTTTACTCATGTCATTACCTTTGCTTTGATCGCTGCATTCATTACATATGTTTACAAATAGTATGATCAAGATTATGATGGCATGTCACTTCAGAAATTATCTTTGTTATCGTTTTACCTGCTCGGGACGAGCAGAACTAAGCTTGGGGATGCTGATACGTCTCCAACGTATCGATAATTTCTTATGTTCCATGCCACTTTATTGATGATACCTACATGTTTTATGCACATTATATGTCATATTTATGCATTTTCTGGAACTAACCTATTAACAAGATGCCGAAGAGCCAGTTGCTGTTTTTGTTTTTGGTTTCAGAAATCCTAGTAAAGAAATATTCTCGGAATTGGACGAAACTTTCGCCCAGGGTCCTATTTTTGCACGAAGCTTCCAAGACCGAAGACCTAACGAAGTGGGGCCACGAGGAGGCCAGGGTGGCCGGCGCGCCCAGGCCCCGCCGCGCCGACCTATCCCCTGGGCCCCGTGTGGCCCCTCGCGTTGACCCTCCGCCTAATTAAAGCTTCCGTCGCGAAACCCCGACCGAGAGCCACGATACGGAAAACCTTACAGAGACGCCGCCGCGAATCCCATCTCGGGGGATTCGGAGATCGCCTCCGGCACCCTGCCGGAGAGGGGATTCATCTCCCGGAGGACTCTACACCGCCATGGTCGCCTCCGGAGTGATGAGTGAGTAGTTCACCCCTGGACCATGGGTCCATAGCAGTAGCTAGATGGTCGTCTTCTCCTTGTTGTGCTTCATTGTTAGATCTTGTGAGCTGCCTAACATGATCAAGATCATCTATATGTAATTCTATATGTTGTGTTTGTCGGGATCCGATGGATAGAGAGTACTATGATTATGGTGATTATCAATCTATTGTTCATGTGTTGTTTATGATCTTGCATGCTCTCCGTTATTAGTAGAGGCTCTGGCCAAGTTTTTACTCTTAACTCCAAGAGGGAGTATTTATGCTCGATAGTGGGTTCATGCCTCCATTGAATCTGGGACAGTGACAGAAAGTTCTAAGGTTGTGGATGTGCTGTTGCCACTAGGGATAAAACATTGATGCTATGTCTAAGGATGTAGTTGTTGATTACATTACGCACCATACTTAATGCAATTGTCTGTTGCTTTGCAACTTAATACTGGAGGGGGTTCGGATGATAACCTGAAGGTGGACTTTTTAGGCATAGATGCAGTTGGATGGCGGTCTATGTTCTTTGTCGTAATGCCCAATTAAATCTCACTATATTTATCATGTCATGTATATGCATTGTTATGCCTTTCTCTATTTGTCAATTGCCCGACTGTAATTTGTTCATCCAACATGCTTTATCTTATGGGAGAGACACCTCTAGTGAACTGTGGACCCCGGTCCTATTCTTTACTTAGCATACAATCTACTGCAATTGTGCTTTACTGTTTTCTTTGCAAACATCTTCCACTCGATACGTTTAATCCTTTGTTACAGCCGGTGAGATTGACAACCTCACTGTTTCGTTGGGACAAAGTACTTGGGTTGTGTTGTGCAGGTTCCTAGTTGGCGCCGGAATCCCTGGTGTTGCGCCGCATCACATTTCTCGACCATCAACCTTCAACGTGCTTCTTGGCTCCTCCTGGTTCGATTAAACCTTGGTTTCTTTCTGAGGGAAAACTTGCTACTGTGCGCATCATACCTTCCTCTTGGGGTTCCCAACGAACGTGTGAGTTACACGCCATCAAGCTACATCTTTTCTCGTGAAGATCGGACTTGGTGTAGTGGATTTGATTCGTGTAATCACTAAGACAATGCGAGGGATGTTGTTTTGAGTGGGAGTTCACCTAGTTAATTTAAGAATTAAAATTAAACTCATTTTATCATAAACTTAGTCTAAACTCTTTGCAAATATGTTGTAGATCATGGCGCCCCCTCCATCAATTTTAACCAGTTCCTAGAGAAAGAAAAGCTTAAGAGCAATGGTAGCAACTTCACTGACTGGTTCCGTCATGTGAGGATTTTCCTCACTGGTGGAAGCCTGCAATATGTGCTCGATGCACCGCTAGGTTCCCCACCACCTCCTGCAGTATCCGAGGACATAAAGAATGTTTATGAGACTCGGGTAACTCGTCCGAAGTTCAGTGTGCCATCCTATGCAGCCTAGAGGCAGAGCTCCAAAAGCGTTTTGAGCACCACGACCCTTGTGATATGATGCGTGAGCTCAAACTTATCTTTGAAACTCATGCGGCCGTGGAGAGCTATGAGGCCTCGAAACAGTTCTTTAGCTGTATGATGGAAGAGGGCAGCTCCGTTAGTGAGCACATGTTCGCCATGTCCGGACATGCGAAGAAGCTCAGTGACATGGGGATGATGATCCCTAACCAGCTGGGTATTCATCGTGTCCTTCAATCACTGCCACCAAGTTACAAGAACTTCGTGATGAACTACAACATGCAGAACATGAATAAAGATTTACCTGAACTCTTTTCCATGCTGAAATCTGCTGAAGTAGAGATAAAGAAGGAGAATCAAGTGTTGATGGTCAACAAGACCACCAGTTTCAAAAAGCAGGGCAAGCCTAACAAGGGTAACTTCAAGAAGGGCGGCAAGAAAGTTGCTGCGCATCCTGAGAAGCCTAAGGCTGGTCCTAAACCTGAGACTGTGTGTTACTACTGCCAGGGGAAGGGGCACTGGAAGCGTAATTGCTCCAAATACTTGGCCGATCTGAAGAGCGGCCATGTCAAGAAGAAAGGTATATCTGATATACATGTTATTGATGTCTATCTTACTGGTTCTCGTAGTAGTGCCTGGGTATTTGATACTGGTTCGGTTGCTCACATTTGTAACTCGAAACAGGAACTGCGGAATAAACGAAGCCTGGCGAGGGACGAGGTGACGATGAGCGTTGGAAATGGATCCAAAGTCGATGTGATCGCCGTCGGCACGCTCCCTCTACATCTACCTTCGGGATTAGTTTTAAACCTTAATAATTGTTATTTGGTACTTGCGTTGAGCATGAACATTATATCTGAATCTTGTTTGATGCAAGACGGTTATTCGTTTAAGTCTGAGAATAATGGTTGTTCGATTTATATGAGTAATGTCTTTTATGGCCATGCACCTGAGATGAATGGTTTATTCTTGTTAAATCTCGATAGTAGTGATACACATGTTCATAACATTGATGCTAAGCGAATTAAATTGAATGATAATTCTACTTATATGTGGCACTGTCGTCTTGGTCATATTGGAGTGAGCGCATGAAGAAACTCCATTCCGATGGACTTCTTGAGTCACTTGACAGATGCGAAAGCATGTCTAATGGGAAAAATGACTAAGACTCCATTTTCTGGTACAATGGAGCGAGCTACAGACTTATTGGAAATCATACATACCGATGTGTGCGGACCAATGAGTGTAGCATCGCGCGGTGGTTATCGTTATGTTCTAACCTTCACGGATGATCTGAGTAGATATGGGTATATTTACTTTATGAAACATAAGTCCAAGACTTTTGAGAAGTTCAAGGAATTCCAAAGTGAAGTAGAAAATCAACGTAACAAGAAGATTAAGTTTCTGCGTTCTGATCGCGGAGGCGAATATCTGAGTTATGAGTTTGGCATGCATTTAAAGAAATGCGGAATACTTTCACAGTTGACACCGCCGGGAACACCACATCGCAATGGTGTGTCCGAACGTCGTAATCGAACTCTCTTAGATATGGTTCGTTCTATGATGTCTCTTACCGATTTGCCGTTATCGTTTTGGGGTTATGCATTAGAGATAGCCTGATGTAGCCCCGCTCGCCAACGACACTACATCAAGGCCAACAAGTCCCCCAAGTGGACCAATGACAAGGGCTCGAGCTAAAGCGCTACATGATAAGGTGAACTCGCTCCTCACTACCCTCGATCTCGGTACCCCATTGGATGGAATGCTACCTCATGCCGACACACTTTGTGTTATTAGGTACGTGGAGCATCAAGACCTCGGAGAGGATGACACACCATGGTCAAGGGAAGGAGAGGAGCAGCGGGACATGAAGATGTACATGGGGCTGGACCCGAAGTCGCCCGAAGAACGCAAGGAAGAGAAGATGAACGGCCAGTCCAGAATCCGGTCGGACCGGCCTCCTGACCGGGCCACCCGGTCCACAACCGGCCTCCCAACCGGTGCCATCCGGACGCCATCCAGGGGCCTCCCTCGCCCGGTTGCCGCCCGGTCCAGGGCCCGGTCTAGGACCGGCCTGTCCGGTCCCAGGTCCGGTCGACCGGCCGCCTGACCGGCCTGCTCGACTAAACCGGCCCGAACCGTTTTCCTTTGTACCTTTTCGGTCCTTGTCGCCTTGTACCGCTATATAAGCACCCTGGACGCCCCCTTTACCCCTTAGACATAATTTTGAGCTTAAACCAACTTTGAGCTTAGTCTCCCTAGGGTTAGCATCCATCTTGGACAAGCATCCCTTTGTAATCAAGGCACTCTTGTTGTTGATTTGTGAATTGTTGAGTGAGATTCTAGTGCAAGGCACTCTCTCTCCCTCACCAATCCCCTTTCTCCAACACCAATCTCTCTCCGGGAATTCTGCCGCGTGCCTCTTCCTTGGAGATTCTATTGGCGTGGTCCATCGAGCCACGAGGGTAAGTATCGGGTGTATCGGGTTGGTGTGCGTGCGTGAGTACCGGTGTTCATCGTGTTCCTCGTGTTCCTCTCGCTCTCCCACCTTTTCCCCTTGGATCTTGGGTCAAATCGCGAGATCGGGCCAAACCCTAGATCTCAGATCTCATCATATGGTATCAGCAGCCTTTGGTTACCGCGATTTTGACCCTCCACCCACCCGATTTCGTTTCTAGAAAATTTTCCAAAAAATAGCCCCAAATTGCCTTTGGACGGATCTGTGATTTGGTTGCGTTTTGAGTGGTTTTGGTCCGTGGATTTGGTGTTTTGGTGCTTGATCTACTATTCCCCCAACTTTTAGCCTCCAATTCCATCGTTTCCCGTCGATTTGATCTTTTGGTTTTGGTTTGGGGAAGAACAAGAGAGAGAATCGCGAAATCCGGTTGAGCAAGCCGGTCAACCGGCCCCCAGACCGGACCGTCCGGCGCAGAACCCGGTCAACCGGCCGCCCACCGGAACAGCCGGCCCAGAGACCGGTCAACCGGCCCCCAGACCGGAGCAGCCGGCGCCAGACCCGGTCCGACCGGACCACCGACCGGGCACACGTCTTCGACATCGACTAACACCACCGCCGACCACCACCACCACCACCACCATCTCCACCATCGCAGGTATAACTTGCAGTACCCTTGTAGCCCTCTTCTTTTTGCGATCTATCCCACGAGCGAAGCTTTCGAGTGTTGCGAAACATCGCACGAGGTCCCGACCGTGAGGGTGTGCGTTGTGTGAGTAAAGCTCATAAGTGGAGCTCGTGAGTGGCAAGCAAAAGAGTAAGAGCATAGTGTGCTAGTGAAAAAAAAAGAGAAAAGCAAAGTGCAAAGTGCCACCGATACAAAAAGAGTGAAAAGCTTTTAAGCAAGCAAGAGAGATAGAGAAGAGAGACCTCGTGCGAATCTTGGTGTTTCTACTCTATGCAACCTAGCTTCGATCTCTTCTTGCGTTAGTGTGACATTGAGCACCCTTGCTTAGGGGTTTTTCCTTTTTCCGCTCGTTCCTTGGTTGCACTAACCCCGCTCATCTCGTGTGTGAGTTCCACATTTCTCCGTGTTTATAGTGATCGCCACTTTGACACTTGATTTTTGGACCTTACCCACTTTTAACAACATACTCGATTTTGGATTTCGTCTTTTGGCTTTCCACCCTACTCGCCTAACACCATATTTGCTAGCTTTTGCGTGTGCCTTTGTGTGTGTACCCGATACACTTGGTCTTACTTTCGGCTTGGTTGATTGCCTCAATACTATCTTACCTAGGTAAGAGTGCGAGGTAGTCTCCTTCCACTAACATCCACCACATAGTTCTTGTCTTGTTATCATGGATAGGCACGGAGACCAAGGAAAGGAAGATGAAGTCCTACGCACCTCCGAGAGGTTGGCCACCCAACACAATCTATGGGTGCAACGCCAAGAGTTCAAGGAGCAACTTACCTTGTTCGAGACTCGCATCGACGAGCAATATGAAGAAGTGGCTCACAACTTCGGCCAAGTGAACCAAGATATGAATCTTCTTCGTGAAGCTACGGACAACTTGCATGACCAAGTGACGGCCAATGATGCAAACATGGAGAGGCGCATGGATAGCCTCGAGCGCGCCATCACCAACTTGGGTCGCCGACATCGACATCGCTCTACTTCCTCATCGTCATCAACCTCCTCACACGATGACTACTCTCATGATCGCCATTCGTCCTCAAGCTCCGACTCAAGGCATGGAGATCATCATCGCTCTCGTCGACCGCACGCTCGTCATGAAGATTCTCGCTCAAACTCAAGGCGCGGAGAGTTCCATCGCCATGCTCGTCCTCATGAACGTCCTCAACAAGAACAAGCTCTTCACCAAGATCGTCATCAAGCGGCTCGCCATGCCCACCATGGGCATGACGACCAACCCCACGACAACGTCCTCCACAACATGGACCCGGCACCTCATCGTCAAGCCCATGTGGATGCTCAAGACCAAGGTCATCAAGATCCACCAAGGCGTGATCTCCGGAATCATCCTCGCCATGACCAAAGGGGCCGAGGACAACCACAACATGATCAAGATGAGAGGGCCATCATTGGACAACGCCAACAACCTCGTCAAGATCCGCAACAACATCATCAACGTGAGCCAAGTGAAGCTAGTGTTCACCTCCACCGCCAACCCAATGCTATGGTTGGCCGTGGAAGACCTCCTCTACCACCTCAAGCCGCAAGGGATGAAGGCATCCGTCCTCGCCGCCGAAACTTGGAAGATGAAGAGAACATGTATGGAAAGCTCAAGTTCAACATGCCCAAGTTCAAGGGTGAAGACGATGCCGAGGCCTACCTCTCATGGGCACTCAAGGTTGACAAGATCTTCCGCATCCACAACTACTCCGGTGCCAAGAAAGTAGCCATGGCCTCCCTTGAGTTTGAAGAGTATGCCAACACATGGTGGGAACAAGTTGTTACTCAAAGGGAAGAAAAGGGTGAACCTCCAATTGACACTTGGGAAGATATGAAGGAGGAGATGCAAGCTCGCTTTGTCCCAACACACTACAAGACCGATCTCTTCAACAAGCTCCAAAAGTTGAAGCAAGGCACCAAGACCGTTGAGGAGTTCTTCAAGGAAATGGAGTTAACTATGATGCGAGCAAACATCCAAGAGTCCGAGAACCAAACCATTGCTAGGTTCTTCAATGGCCTCAACTACCCCATCAAGAGGATTGTGGAGTTCCAACAATACTCCAACATGGTTGAGTTGGTTCACCAAGCTTCCAAGGCCGAGCGTCAAGTGAATGAGGACATCAAGTACTACGGGTGCTTCTATTCTTGTAGACAGTGTTGGGCCTCCAAGAGCAGAGGTTTGTAGAACAGCAAGTTTCCCTTAAGTGGATTACCCAAGGTTTATCGAACTCGGGAGGAAGAGGTCAAAGATATCCCTCTCATGCAACCCTGCAACCACAAAGCAAGAAGTCTCTTGTGTCCCCAACACACCTAATAGGTGCACTAGTTCGACGAAGAGATAGTGAAATATAGGTGGTATGAATGAATATGAGCAGTAGTATGGCGCCAGAAAATAGCTTGCGTGCAGTTGATGGTAGTAATATTGTAGGAAGTAAACATGCAGTAGTAACGCAGCAGTAACTCGTAAAATAAACAAGCAGCGATAGCAGTATTTAGGAACAAGGCCTAGGGAATAGACTTTCACTAGTGGACACTCTCAACATTGATCACATAACAGAATAGATAAATGCATACTCTACACTCTCTTGTTGGATGATGAACACATTGCGTAGGATTACACGAACCCTCAATGCCGGAGTTAACAAGCTCCACAATTCAATGTTCATATTTAAATAACCTTAGAGTGCATGAAAGATCGAAACGACTAAACCAAGTACTAACATAGCATGCACACTGTCACCTTCACGCTTATGTAGGAGGAATAATACACATCAATACTATCATAGCAATAGTTAACTTCGCAATCTACAAGAGATCATGATCATAGCATAAACCAAGTACTAACACGAGTGCACACACTGTCACCATTACACCGTGTAGGAGGAATAAAACTACTTTAATAACATTGCTAGAGTAGCACATAGATAAATTGTGATACAAAACACATTGCAATCATAAAGAGATATAAATAAGAACTTCACTACGCCATTCATAACAGTGAATAAGTATTCTGTGAAATATAGCCTAAGAGACCCACACGGTGCACACACTGTCACCTTTACACACGTGGGACAAGGAGTCTCCGGAGATCACATAAGTAAAACTCACTTGACTAGCATAATGACATCTAGATTACAAGCATCATCATATGAATCTCAATCATGTAAGGCAGCTCATGAGATTATTGTATTGAAGTACATAGAGAGAGATGAACCACATAGCTACCGGTACAGCCCCGAGCCTCGATGGAGAACTACTCCCTCCTCATGGGAGCAGCAGCGGTGATGAAGATGGCGGTGGAGATGGCAGCGGTGTCGATGGAGAAGCCTTCCGGGGGCACTTCCCCGTCCCAGCGGCGTGCCGGAACAGAGACTCCTGTCCCCCCAGATCTTGGCTTCGCGATGGCGGCGGCTCGGGATGGTTTCGTGGGTTTCGTCCTCCGTATCGTGTTTTCGCGACGGGGCTTTAAATAGGCGAAGAGGCGGCGCGGAGGGTCGGGGCGACGACACCAGGCTGGCGCGGCCAGGGCCCAGCCGCGCCACCCTATCATCTGGGCCCAGGGCCCTCCTCCGGTGGCTCTCGGGTGTTCGGATGCTTCCGGCAAAATAGGAACCCGGGCGTTGATTTCGTCCAATTCCGAGAATATTTCGTTACTAGGATTTCTGAAACCAAAAACAGCAGAAAACAAACTGGCACTTCGGCATCTTGTTAATAGGTTAGTTCCGAAAATGCGTAAATACGACATATAATGTGTATAAAACATGTAGATATCATCAATAATGTAGCATGGAACATAAGAAATTATCGATACGTTGGAGACGTATCAGCATCCCCAAGCTTAGTTCTGCTCGTCCCGAGCAGGTAAAACGATAACAAAGATAATTTCTTAAGTGACATGCCATAATAACCTTGATCATACTATTGTAAGCATATGAGATGAATGCAGCGATCAAAACAATGGTAATGACATGAGTAAACAACTGAATCATAAAGCAAAGACTTTTCATGAATAGCACTTTCAAGACAGGCATCAATAAGTCTTGCATAAGAGTTAACTCATAAAGCAATAATTTAAAGTATAGACATTGAAGCAACACAATGGAAGATTAAGTTTCAGCGGTTGCTTTCAACTTGTAACATATATATCTCATGGATAATTGTCAACATAGAGTAATATAACAAATGCAATAAGCAAGTATGTAAGAATCAATGCACAGTTCACACAAGTGTTTGTTTCTTGGGATGGAGAGAAATAGGTGAACTGACTCAACATAAAGGTAAAAGAATGGTCCTTCAAAGAGGAAAGCATCGATTGCTATATTTGTGCTAGAGCTTTGGTTTTGAAAACATAAAGAGAACATAAAAGTAAAATTTTGAGAGGTGTTTGTTGTTGTCAACGAATGGTAGTGGGCACTCTAACTCCCTTATCAACCAGACTTTCAAGAGCGGCTCCCATGAAGGACGTTATCTCTACCAGCAAGGTAGATCATCCCTCTTCTCTTTTGTTTACACATGTACTTTAGTTTTATTTATTAGATGACACTCCCCCCAACCTTTTCTTTCACAAGCCATGGCTAACCGAATCCTCGGGTGCCTTCCAACATTCACATACCATGGAGGAGTGTCTATTTGCAAATTTAAGTTGCTTACTGATAGATCAGAGCAAAACATGTGAAGAGAATTATTAATGCAAGTTAATTAATTGAGGCTGGGAACCTCATTGCCAGCTCTTTTTGCAAAATTATTGGATAAGCGGATGAAGCCACTAGTCCATTGTGAAAGTCTGTCAAAAGTAAATGACAAGATCGAAAGATAAAACACCACATACTTCCTCATGAGCTATAAAACATTGACACAAATAAGAGGTAATAACTTTTGAATTGTCTAAAGGTAGCACTCAAGCAATTTACTTTGGAATGGCGGAGAAATACCATGTAGTAGGTAGGTATGGTGGACACAAATGGCATGAATATTGGCTCAAGTATTTGGATGCATGAGAAGTATTCCCTCTCGATACAAGGTTTAGGCTAGCAAGGTTATTTGAAACAAACACAAGGATGAACCGGTGCAGCAAAACTCACATAAAAGACATATTGTAAACATTATAAGACTCTACACCGTCTTCCTTGTTGTTCAAACTCAATACTAGAAATTATCTAGACCTTAGAGAGACCAATTATGCAAACCAAATTTTAGCATGCTCTATGTATTTCTTCACTAATAGGTGCAAAGTATATGATGCAAGAGCTTAAACATGAGCACAACAATTGCAAAGTATCACATTATCCAAGACATTTTACCAATTACTACATGTAGCATTTTTCAATTCCAACCATATAACAATTTAACGAAGAGGAAACTTCGCCATGAATATTATGAGCTAAGAACACATGTGTTCATATGAACCAGCGGAGCGTGTCTCTCTCCCACACAAGGATGAACTTATTCAGAGAATGAAAATAACAAAACAAAAATAAAAGCACACAGACGCTCCAAGTAAAATACATAAGATGTGACTGAATAAAAATATAGTTTCACTAGAAGAAACCTGATAAGTTGTCGATGAAGAAGGGGATGCCTTGGGCATCCCCAAGCTTAGATGCTTGAGTCTTCTTAAAATATGCAGGGATGAACCACCGGGGCATCCCCAAGCTTAGACCTTTTACTCTTCTCGATCACATTATATCACCCTCTTCTATTGACCCTTGAAAACTTCTGCCACACCAAACTTCAAGCAAACTCATTAGAGGGTTAGTGCATAATCAAAAATTCACATGTTCAGAGGTGACACAATCATTCTTAACACTTCTGGACATTGCACAAAATTTCTGAAAGTTAATGGAACAAAGAAACTCATTCAACTTAACAAAAGCGGCAATGCGAAATAAAAGGCAGAATCTGTCAAAAACAGAACAGTCCGTAAAGACGAATTTTAAAATGGCACCAGACTTGCTCAAACGGAAAAACTCAAAACTAATGAAAGTTGCGTACATATCTGAGGAACACGCACGTAAATTGGCATATTTTTCTGAGTTACCTACAGAGAAAACAGCCCAGATTCGTGACAGATAGAAATCTGTTTCTGCGCAGAAATCCAAATCTAGTATCAACCTTATCATAGAGATTTTACTTGGCACAACAAAACACAAAACTAATATAAGGAGAGGTTGCTACAGTAGTAAACAACTTCCAAGACACAAATATAAAACAAAGTACTGTAGTAAAATAACACATGGGTTATCTCCCAAGAAGTTCTTTCTTTATAGCCATTAAGATGGGCTCAGCAGTTTTAATGATGCACTCGCAAGAAACAAGAGTAGAGGTAAAAGAGAGCATCAAAAAGCAAATCGAAAACACATTTTAGTCTAACATGCTTCCTATGCATAGGAATCTTGTAAATAAACAAGTTCATGAAGAGCAAAGTAACAAGCATAGGAAGATAAAACAAGTGTAGCTTCAAAAATTTCAGCACATAGAGAGGTGTTTTAGTAACATGAAAATTTTTACAACCATATTTTCCTCTCTCATAATAACTTTCAGTAGCAACATGAGGAAACTCAACAATATAACTATCACATAAAGCATTCTTATCATGAGTCTCATGCATAAAATTATTACTCTCCACATAGGCATAATCAATTTTATTAGTTGTAGTGGGAGCAAATTCAACAAAGTAGCTACCATTATTATTCTCATCATCAAATATAGGAGGCATAGTATCATCAAAGTAAATTTTCTCCTCAATGCTTGGGGGACTAAAAATATCATGCTCATCAAAGCCAGCTTCCCCAAGCTTAGAATTTTCCATAGCATTAGCAACAATAGTGTTCAAAGCATTCATATTAATATGTTCCATGGGTTTTTTAATTTTCGCATCAAACCATCCATGTCTTAAATCAGGAAATAGAATAAAAAGGTCATTGTTGTCCATTATGCCTAACTAGTGTAAACAAGAAACCAAATGTCGCAATTGCAGAGTCTAAAGGAAATAGCTTCGAGCACACACACAATGGCGCCAGAAAAGTACTGTTACCTGGAACCGGAGTATGAGTGCCTTTTACCTTTCCTCCCCGGCAACGGCGCCAGAAAAGTCCTTGATGTCTACGGGTGCTTCTATTCTTGTAGACAGTGTTGGGCCTCCAAGAGCAGAGGTTTGTAGAACAGCAGCAAGTTTCCCTTAAGTGGATTACCCAAGGTTTATCGAACTCAGGGAGGAAGAGGTCAAAGATATCCCTCTCATGCAACCCTGCAACCACAAAGCAAGAAGTCTCTTGTGTCCCCAACACACCTAATAGGTGCACTAGTTCGGCGAAGAGATAGTGAAATACAGGTGGTATGAATGAATATGAGCAGTAGTATGGCGCCAGAAAATAGCTCGCTGGCGTGCAGTTGATGGTAGTAATATTGTAGGAAGTAAACATGCAGTAGTAACGCAGCAGTAGTAACTCAGTAAAACAGTAAACAAGCAGCGATAGCAGTATTTAGGAACAAGGCCTAGGGAATAGACTTTCACTAGTGGACACTCTCAACATTGATCACATAACAGAATAGATAAATGCATACTCTACACTCTCTTGTTGGATGATGAACACATTGCGTAGGATTACACGAACCCTCAATGCCGGAGTTAACAAGCTCCACAATTCAATGTTCATATTTAAATAACCTTAGAGTGCATGAAATATCGAAACGACTAAACCAAGTACTAACATAGCATGCACACTGTCACCTTCACGCTTATGTAGGAGGAATAATACACATCAATACTATCATAGCAATAGTTAACTTCGCAATCTACAAGAGATCATGATCATAGCATAAACCAAGTACTAACACGAGTGCACACACTGTCACCATTACACCGTGTAGGAGGAATAAAACTACTTTAATAACATTGCTAGAGTAGCACATAGATAAATTGTGATACAAAACACATTGCAATCATAAAGAGATATAAATAAGAACTTCACTACGCCATTCATAACAGTGAATAAGTATTCTGTGAAATATAGCCTAAGAGACCCACACGGTGCACACACTGTCACCTTTACACACGTGGGACAAGGAGTCTCCGGAGATCACATAAGTAAAACTCACTTGACTAGCATAATGACATCTAGATTACAAGCATCATCATATGAATCTCAATCATGTAAGGCAGCTCATGATTATTGTATTGAAGTACATAGAGAGAGATGAACCACATAGCTACCGGTACAGCCCCGAGCCTCGATGGAGAACTACTCCCTCCTCATGGGAGCAGCGGTGATGAAGATGGCGGTGGAGATGGCAGCGGTGTCGATGGAGAAGCCTTCCGGGGCACTTCCCCGTCCGGCAGGGTGCCGGAACAGAGACTCCTGTCCCCAGATCTTGGCTTCGCGATGGCGGCGGCTCGGATGGTTTCGGTTTCGTCCTCGTATCGGGGTTTCGCGACGGAGGCTTTAAATAGGCGAAGAGGCGGCGCAGGAGGGTCGAAGGGGCGACGACACCATAGGCTGGCGCGCCAGGGCCTAGGCCGCGCCACCCTATCATCTGGGGCCCACAGTGCCCCTCCTCTGGTGGCTCTCGGGTGTTCTGGATGCTTCCGGGCAAAATAGGAACCTGGGCGTTGATTTCGTCCAATTCCGAATATTTCGTTACTAGGATTTCTGAAACCAAAAACAGCAGAAAACAGGAACTGGCACTTCGGCATCTTGTTAATAGGTTAGTTCCAGAAAATGCGTAAATACGACATATAATGTGTATAAAACATGTAGATATCATCAATAATGTAGCATGGAACATAAGAAATTATCGATACGTTGGAGACGTATCAGACATCAAGTACTCGAAGTCCAAGCACTACTTCGCCTCCAAACTTGCTACAACAACTCCCACAACAAGTGTCAAGCCAACCGCAACCTCTACACCTTCCAAGCAACCTTCTATCCAAAGTCGTATGAAGCAAACGGTGTCCTCCACCGCCTCCTCCAAGGCCTCTACGGGACCCTCCAATGTCACTTGTTTCAAGTGTGGCACCCAAGGCCACAAGTCCTTCGAGTGCAAGAACACCAAGGTTATGATCACTATGGAGAATGGTGACATAGAGACGCTAAGTGAGGGCGAATATGAAGCCCTAGTACAAGCCGCCGTTGCTAATGAGGAAGATTATGATGAAGAAAGTGGAGAAGACCCTCTCTTATGCACACACGACCCAAGCCCTTCACTTGTGGTCACAAGAGTGCTCACAACTCAACCCCAAGCTATGGAAGACCAAAGATGCAACATCTTCCAAACTCGTGCCGGCATTGGTGGCAAGTCAATCAAGGTCATCATCGACGGTGGGAGTTGCCACAACTTGGCAAGCACCGAGTTATGTGAGAAACTCAACCTCACGCTTCGCAAGCATCCTCATCCATACCATGTCCAATGGTTGAGCGACAAGGGCAATGTCAAGATACAACACACCGTCACCGTCAACTTCAAGATAGGCCCGTATGAAGACACCGTTGAGTGTGACGTGGTGCCCATGACCGTGTGCCACATGTTGTTTGGCCGCCCATGGAAATTTGACAAGAAGGCCATACATGATGGTTATTCCAATGCATACACCTTCAAGGTCAAGGACAAGAAGTTCGAGCTTCGCCCAATGACTCCTAGCCAAATCATCGCCGACAATGCGAAGGCTTTAGCGAGGGCACAACACCACACCCACCATAGTGAGTTGAGAGGAGAGGGAGCGACCCACCAAAAGGAGAGTGAGCGCCACCAACCACATATGAGTGAGAGAAAGAGTGTCCTCTTAGCCACAAAAAGCGAGTGGAGAGAAGTGAAAGACAACCCATCCACCACCATACACTACGTGCTCATTTGCAAGGGCCTCTCGTCGGAGACTAACGACTTAACCAACATTCCTTCGTCTTTGTTGTCTCTTTTGAAGGAGTTCCAAGACGTCTTCCCCGACGAACTACCTCATGGACTACCACCGCTTCGGGGCATCGAGCACCGCATCGACCTCATACCCGGCGCTCCACTACCAAACCGCGCCGCATACCGCACCAACCCCGAAGACACCAAGGAGATTCAACGCCAAATACAAGACCTCCTCGCCAAAGGGTACGTTCGAGAAAGCCTTAGCCCTTGTGCCGTTCCCGTGATTCTTGTTCCTAAACCGGATGAGATGCAACGGATGTGTATGGATTGTCGCCCCATCAATGCCATTACCGTCCGTTATCGCCATCCCATCCCGCGTTTAGACGACATGCTTGATGAATTGAGTGGTGCCACCATTTTCTCTAAGGTTGATTTGCGTAGTGGATACCACCAAATTCGCATGGCAATTGGTGATGAATGGAAGACGGCATTCAAGACCAAGCTTGGTCTATATGAATGGCTCGTCATGCCATTTGGTATTTCCAATGCTCCTTCGACTTTCATGCGTCTTATGAATCACATTTTGAGGCCACTCATTGGCAAGAGCGTGGTTGTTTACTTTGATAACATTCTCATCTATAGCAAAACTCTCGAGGACCATGTCCAACATGTGAGAGAAGTCTTGTGCATATTGCGCCACGAGAAGCTCTATGCCAACCTCCCAAAATGCAACTTTGCTCAAAACAAATTGGTTTTTCTTGGTTTTGTGGTTTCCGCCAATGGAATAGAGGTGGACTCTTTGAAGGTTGATGCCATACATAATTGGCCTACGCCAACCAACGTTGGGCAAGTTCGGAGTTTCCATGGTCTCGCCGGATTTTACCGCCGCTTTGTGAAAGATTTTAGCACCATCGCTTGCCCTTTAAATGAGCTTACCAAAAAGAATGTGCCATTTGTGTGGGGCAAGGCCCAACAAAATGCTTTTGATGAGTTGAAGAAACGCCTTACCGAAGCTCCTCTTTTAGTCCTTCCAAACTTTGCCAAAACTTTTGAGATTGAATGTGATGCGAGTGGGCTTGGTATTGGTGGAGTCCTTATGCAAGATGGAAAACCCGTGGCATATTATAGTGAGAAGTTGGATGGCGCACGCCTCAACTATCCTATTTATGACAAGGAACTTTACGCTTTGGTTCGTGTTCTTGAAGTTTGGCAACATTACCTTTGGCCAAAAGAGTTTGTTATCCATTCGGATCATGAGTCCTTGAAGTATTTGAAAAGTCAACACAATTTGAACAAGAGACATGCTAAGTGGGTTGAGTTCATAGAGTCCTTCCCTTATGTAATCAAATACAAAAAGGGCAAGGAAAATGTGGTTGCGGATGCCCTTTCCCGCAAGAATACTCTTCTACTCACCCGCTTGGAGTTTCACATTTTGGGTCTTGAGGAGATCAAAGAACTTTACCCTTCCGACTCTTTCTTTGGACCAATCTTTGCAAAGTGTTCCATTGACCGAGGATTTGATGATTTCTATTTGCATGATGGCTACTTGTTCAAAGCTAACAAAATTTGCATTCCCGAGTCTTCTCTTCGTAAGTTGCTTTTGCAAGAGTCACATGGAGGTGGTCTCATGGGTCATTTTGGACGCGACAAGACTCTCTCGATGCTATCCACACACTATTATTGGCCACGCATGAAGCGAGACGTGGAGCGCCTTTGCAACCGTTGCACCACATGCTTACAAGCTAAGTCGACATCCAATCCCCATGGTCTTTACATACCTTTACCCATTCCATATGCACCTTGGTCGGATATAAGCATGGACTTTGTGTTAGGCTTACCAAGAACAAAGCATGGGCATGATTCAATCTTTGTGGTAGTGGATAGATTCTCAAAAATGGCTCATTTCATACCATGTCATAAGAGCGATGATGCTTCACACATTGCTTCATTGTTTTTCAGGGAAGTGGTTCGCCTACATGGAATACCGGCAAGCATTGTGTCGGATCGAGACGTCAAGTTCATGAGTTATCTATGGAAGTTGCTCATGGCAAAGTTTGGAGTGAAGCTCTTATTCTCATCGTCTTCGCACCCTCAAACCGATGGACAAACCGAAGTGGTCAATCGAAGCCTCTCAACACTCCTCCGCACACTTGTGAAGAAAAACTTGAAGTCATGGGAAGATTGCCTCCCCCACGCGGAGTTCGCCTACAATAGAGCCAAGCACTCCACAACATTACGGAGTCCCTTCATGATCGTCTATGGATTCGAACCTCCAATGGCACTCGACATCCTCCCACTACCTCTTCATGAAAGGACGAACATGGACTTCGACAAGCGCACCACCGCCATGAAGAAACTACATGAAGTCACAAGAGCAACCATACAAAACCATGTACTTCGCCAAGCTACCCGCCTCAACGCCAAGAAGAAAGAACGAGTGTTTGAAGAAGGAGACCTCGTTTGGGTTCACCTAAGGAAAGAAAGGTTCCCTCAAGAACGCAACTCCAAGCTCAAGCCAAGAGGAGATGGGCCTTTCAAGGTACTCAAGCGCATCAACAAAAACTCCTACGTCATCGACATACCGACATCCAAGTACTTGGTGAGCAACACTTTCAACATCTCGGATCTCTCCCCACATCATGGAGATGAGGAGGAACAAGAGTCGAGGACGACTCTCTCCCAAGGGGGGAGATGATGTAGCCCCGCTCGCCAACGACACTACATCAAGGCCAACAAGTCCCCCAAGTGGACCAATGACAAGGGCTCGAGCTAAAGCGCTACATGATAAGGTGAACTCGCTCCTCACTACCCTCGATCTCGGTACCCCATTGGATGGAATGCTACCTCATGCCGACACACTTTGTGTTATTAGGTACGTGGAGCATCAAGACCTCGGAGAGGATGACACACCATGGTCAAGGGAAGGAGAGGAGCAGCGGGACATGAAGATGTACATGGGGCTGGACCCGAAGTCGCCCGAAGAACGCAAGGAAGAGAAGATGAACGGCCAGTCCAGAATCCGGTCGGACCGGCCTCCTGACCGGGCCACCCGGTCCACAACCGGCCTCCCAACCGGTGCCATCCGGACGCCATCCAGGGGCCCCGGAACCTCGCCCGGTTGCCGCCCGGTCCAGGGCCCGGTCTAGGACCGGCCTGTCCGGTCCCAGGTCCGGTCTGACCGGCCGCTTGACCGGCCTGCTCGACTAAAGATGCCTTTTCGGCCCGAACCGTTTTCCTTTGTACCTTTTCGGTCCGTGTCGCCTTGTACCGCTATATAAGCACCCTAGACGCCCCCTTTACCCCTTAGACATAATTTTGAGCTTAAACCAACTTTGAGCTTAGTCTCCCTAGGGTTAGCATCCATCTTGGACAAGCATCCCTTTGTAATCAAGGCACTCTTGTTGTTGATTTGTGAATTGTTGAGTGAGATTCTAGTGCAAGGCACTCTCTCTCCCTCACCAATCCCCTTTCTCCAACACCAATCTCTCTCCGGGAATTCTGCCGCGTGCCTCTTCCTTGGAGATTCTATTGGCATGGTCCGTCGAGCCACGAGGGTGAGTATCGGGTGTATCGGGTTGGTGTGCGTGCGTGAGTACCGGTGTTCATCGTGTTCCTCGTGTTCTCTCTCTCCCACCTTCTTGGGTCAAATCGCAAGATCGAGCCAAACCCTAGATCTCAGATCTCATCATAGCCGCATTCACTTTAAATAGGGCACCATCTAAATCCGTTGAAACGACACCGTATGAATTATGGTTTGGGAAGAAACCTAAGCTGTCGTTCCTTAAAGTTTGGGGTTGCGAAGCTTATGTAAAGAAGTTACAGCCTGACAAGCTAGAACCCAAAGCGGAGAAATGTGTAATGTCCCAGGTTTAGAGACGATCGAGGGGTATATTTTAGAAAGGGATGTGCATTGCATAGTAAATTCTGGGGAAATTTCGCGCTTTTAAACAAAAACTGCATCGAAGGGGGACAAGTTTCTCTCTCGACACCTTACAGGGTTAGGGTTTCGAGAGTGCGACAAACTTGTTTCTCATTCAACTAAAATAGGGTTTTGAGAAGAGAGGGGAGAAAATTGCATCACAACTTAAGTTGCATGATTGAATTCTAAGTTAAGTTGTATGATTGAATTCAAACCTAAGTTGAATTTGAATTTCAAATTCAAACATCAAATAAATATCTCATAATTCAATTGTGAGGAAATTCATTAAGCAAATTATAAATGATAAACAACATTGAACAAGACAAATAATAAGTAAAGCTCATTAGAGAAAACTTTGAGCTTTATTGATTAACACACAATATACATTGTCATTTACAATATTCAGATTTGAATTATGAAATATTACAACATATTACAAGTATAGAACAAATGGAAAAAGAAAAAAGAAAGAAAATTACAAGTAAATGATCTATCCTAAATTACATAAGATGAACTTGATCTTCATCTTGATTATTCCATAGTACCCTGCACACACATAAAGAAGAAACACAAGTTATGCCAAGTGGCAAAGCCACTTGGCAGATTAGTAAGAAAAATGAAATATGTGAGGATATGATCAAGAACCAGCCGAGCTGATCCACTCAGCTGCACAAGCCACACACACACACACACAATCTGCTTACACAACTTGAGTGCATGTGCCACAGCAAGTCATTGGTGTGCATGTACAACAGCACACACACACAGCCAGGAGAGTCACCAAGTGCTGTCAGGCCTTGTTGTCGACCAGGAGAACAAAGCAAGGGTGGTATAAAACCTTTTCCACCGCCAGAACCAGCAATCCATCGACAAGCAGCTTGGTAAGTCACCAGATAGCAAGAACACAAGAACAGGAAGAACAACCACAGCTGTTCAACCTCCTCAAACCACCACAGCAGCAAATCAAACACCACAGGATTGCAGGGAGGAGCAGGGCAAGCACAAGCATATCACAGAAGCAAATCCTCTACAACAACACTTTAATCTAGGAGCTGGAGTGAGGTATACATATCATCATGAACAAACCAGAGGGTTTTGTTCATAAATTGCACAGGCATGATCTCAAGCACACCAGAAGGGTAGGAAAACCTGTTTGTATCATCATCTGGCTACCAAGCCATTTGAGTGCAAGCAAACTGAAGAATAGCTAGAAGGAAACTATCCAGGGAACACTGGTTGTGTCCACACAGTGACACAATCAGAGAAATCCAACATGGATTCAATCCCTAACTAGCTACACAGATTCACTTGGCAACCTATAGCTAGTTAAACCATCAGACAGATAGACCATGAGATGTCTATTAATGTTTGTCAACAGCAAAGACCACTGGTCATCCAAGAGAGAATTAACCAGAGGGCATTCACCAAGTCACAGAGAGGGGAGCAACCATGACAGCAACACAAGTGCTGCCAGGGCCACCTCAACCCTAAGCCAGCACAAGAACCCACACATCATTATCCATTTGGATTCAGTAGAGGGCTAGGGTACCAACCAGAGGTTGTCATCCAGCTAGCCCTAGTTAATTTAATTGAAATGATCATCACTGTGTCACAGTTCACATCACTTATCCATTTCAATAAATCCAGGCAATACAGATAAGTGAACAACACAAATAATCAAAACACCAGAGCCTTGCAGATGACCCAATGGATCATTGCAAGCAACAGCTGATGCTTAAGCAAGCACCAGCACACACCAGGACCAGCCTGTGTGACACACACACACATCACAGATTGAGTAGCATGAGGCACAGATACAACACAGCAGCTTTTACAAGCAACTGATGATCATATGATCATCAGGAGCTTGCTAGAGCATGCCAGGGCATGCTAGGGCATCACTGGCATCAATTCATGGATCATAAAAATGAAACAGCCACAGTTAAGCAACAAATATATTACAGATAATCAAATCAAGCATATCTTGAATCAAATCATCCAGGGATGGAACTAACCAGTAGCAATTGTGCTCAACATGACAATTCCAAGAAGCATAGCATAATCAATCATACACCAAGGGCACTGGTACTTGCTAAACAACAAGAATCACTCACAGTAGTGAACCAGGGGAGCCAGAGCATAACATAGCACAAGCAAGCAAGCCACAGCAATGGCTAGGGATGCTCAAATGAGCATCTAGATAGATAATAACATGCATAATCACAAGGATGAACAGAGACAGTAAACAAAGGAGGCATACACCACAGTAGGGTGAGCACACGCGCATAGACTAGGGCGAGTAGAGCAGCAACACAAGCACTGGCATGGCCATGGCAACAATGGCCAAGGGCAGTGGAGCACAGCAGCACGAACAGCAGCAGCACAGTAGCACGAACAGCAACAGCACAGCAGCACGCGGGCTTGCACAGCTAGCTAGACGGCAGCAGAGCATGGGCACGGCAGGCATCTCCACGAAATGGAGCAGCCGTGGCCAGAGCTAGAGGAGGAGGAAGAAGATCAGGCACAGGAGGGTGAGAGAAGGGTGGCGCACGTACCGGGGCGAGCAGACAGGAGTCGAGGCCATGGCGGCCACGGCGGCGCGCGCCGAGAGCTCGGCAGCACCTGGCCAGGCCAGGCCATGCTCCGACAAGCGCCGCAGCACCCCGCACCACCGCGGCGAGGCCCACGGCGGCGTCACCGCGCCAGAAGCCCAGGGAGCAGCGGGATCGACGCGGATCCCGTAACCCTAGCCGCCGCGAAGGAGGTCGAGGACGAGCGGGAGCAGCACCAGATCCAGATCTACGCGGATGAGGTTGACCGCCGTCGTGATGCGCGTCGATTGCGCACCATGGCGGGGGCCAAGTCCGGCGGAGCTCGCCGGAATCGAGCGGCGACGGCGGAGGCGACGCGAATCGCCAGAGAGAGGATTAGGGTTAGGGTTTCGGACGCGCGCGAGAGAGAGAGAGAGGAGTGAGGCTGGTCGAGCCGGACCAGGTGGGTCGGTTCGACCTAACCCCACTGGGTTGCACCGACAGGTGGGCCCAGGGGTAATTTGGTCATTTCCAAATTCATTTAAAAACACAAACTTTGGCCAAATTCTATAAAATCATTATAACTCTAAAAAAATAATTAAAAATATGAAAACCACTCAGTATAAAAAGCTCTATCATAATAAAATATGAAATGGAATTTTTGAAATTAAACAAGAATAAGTGCAAATCTGGTGATTTAAATAATCATTTAAATCACACATTTTATTTTCAATAATGAAAATAAGTCCATAAATTCTTTTGGACTCTAAAAACACCTTGACAACATTTCAAGGTTGTATTTTACCCTAAACAGAGTATCCTTAAATTATTCTTAGTATTAACCTCTCACATGAAATAATAAGACATCGGGAAGGGGGACAAACCCTAAAATTGGAATGCATGCATAATTGCTTCTTTAACCATTGCCCTTATCGGACAATGATGCTATTTTTCAGCAGCAGAGGACAAGGGTCCGTCCACACCATCCAACTGCAACACTTTGCAGTGTTCAGGCAAGTTCATCGCTTGCTCATGTCATTTGAGTATCTTTACCAAACTACTTGCAAAGTACTATGTTTATCACTATTGCATAAAAAGCAAAACCACTATTTTCATAACTATGAATATGACTAAGTGGTGGGCAATGGAACCATGGATTGTGTTGATATGGTGGAGGTTCCATTGCAAGGGTTTATATCCATCTAGGATTAAACAATAAATGTCGTCCAGTGATTCTTGTGTCGTAAAACCCGTGTTCACCATAAGATCTGGAGTGGGACGGGGTAGTCAAAAGTGTTTCCACCTCTCGTTCATCAATGGATGCGCATTACCGGATGCACTTGATCTCGAGAGACAAGATGCAGGGTGACAAACCCGTAGAAGTTCCCACGGTAATGTGGTCTATGATGGGTTGCAACTGTCGGCGTAGGGATGTATGGTAGAGCCCTGCATTGTCGTCGTGGTCGGGGCCCATCCTTAATTGGTGTAAGTGAACCGGCGTGGATCCAGGGTCGGAGATTGCAACAAAGGGTGGGTGTGCGAGGTAGCGGAGGAACATGATTGACTAGGACCTTATACCGGGCCTCACACCAAAGGAAGTGTGGACGGGAAAGCTGCCCGGTTGGCACCAAGGTTAAGATCTCTTATGGGTAAAGCAACACACCTCTCAGAGTGTAACGAATCGTGACCCACTCCCTGTTCCGGGATATGGAATTGCGAACGCTGCCGGAAAGGAACTCCATGAAGTTCTAGTCAACCGACTGACGGACATAGTTCTTCTGAATAAAAGTAACCTTTTGAAGAAATGATTATCAAAACCTGCATGGTATCAGGCTTTCTGGTCTGGTATCGTAGATAGTACATTAAACACCTCTTCCCTAATACGAACTTGTTGAGTACGCTCGTACTCATACCACTCTTAAATCCCCTGCTTACATTGTTTGAATCGACTGGAGGAGGACAACGACGACCTTGAAGGAGCCGAAGTCATCGGCTACGAAGAACCATACCTCTCTGGAGGCGTTGAAGGAGTAGACTATCTCATAGTCTACGGAACCGGGGAGGGTTCCGGAGGAGACCAAGCTTAGGCCTAGTAATAATCGTAGTAGTACGGAGCAGTTCGAACTCATAGTATTTAACTACTCGAGGGGAATAAATGTATAACCTAGTAAGACTCTTATATTGTAAGTTAAGTTGGGTTCGCCTCGAACCCAGGAGTATTCCTCTTAGGACCCAAGAGGAGCTCCGAGATGATATGTACATATTGTTTGTAATAATAAATGAATGAGTTATGGACCTGCTATGTTCTGTTGTACTACTCTGAGGGATGTAATATTTGCGGATTGGTACTTCGTGAATGTTATATCAACGACTGGCATACTACAACATGCAGTGGTATGCAGGGTCACCACAAAATGCGTCTTCATAGGATACCCTAAAGAAACAATTGGGTATACTTTCTACCACAGATCCGAAGGCAAAATCTTTGTTGCCAAGAACGGATCCTTCCTTGAGAAGGAGTTTCTCACTAAAGAGGTGACTCGAAGAAAAGTAGAACTCGACGAGGTTGATGAACCTTCTCTCATAGATCAGAGTAGCGCAGTGCCGGAAGAAGTTCCTGTGCAGCCTGCACCGATAGGAGAGGAAGCAAATGATGATGATCATGAAACTTCGAACGAGGAAGCTACTGAACCTCGCAGATCGACGAGGGAACGTACCACTCCTGATTGGTATGATCCTTGTCTAAATGTCATGATTGTGGATAACAATGATGAAGACCCTGCGACGTATGAAGAAGAGATGATGAGCCCAGATTCCAACAAATGGCAAGAAGCCATGAAATCCGAAATGGGATCCATGTATGATAACAAAGTATGGACTTTGGTAGACTTACCTGATAGCCGCAAGGCTGTCGAGAATAAATGGATCTTCAAGAGAAAAACATATGTTGATGGTAACATTACCGTCTATAAGGCTCGACTTGTCGCGAAGGGGTTCCGACAAATTCAAGGAGTTGACTACGATGAGACTTTCTCACCTGTAGCGAAGCTAAAGTCTGTGAGGATTTTGTTAGCAATAGATGCATTTTTCGATTATGAGATTTGGCAGATGGATGTCAAAACGGCGTTCCTTAATGGAGATATTGAGGAAGAGTTGTATATGGTACAACCCAAAGGTTTTGTCGATCCTAAAAATGCTGACAAGGTATGCAAACTTCAGCGTTCCATTTATGGACTGAAGCAAGCATCCCGGAGTTGGAACCTACGCTTTGATAGAGTGATCAAAGACTTCGGTTTTATACGGACTCATGGTGAGGCCTGTATTTACAAGAAAGTGAGTGGGAGCTCTTCCTAATATTATATGTAGATGACATATTATTGATTGGGAATGATATAGAACTATTAAGCAGCGTTAAAAGTTATTTGAATAAGTCTTTTTCAATGAAAGACCTTGGTGAAGCAGCATACATTTTAGGCATCAAGATTTATAGAGATAGATCAAGACGCCTAATAGGCCTTTCACAGAGTACATACCTGGACAAGATTCTAAAGAAGTTTAGAATGGATGAAAGCAAGAAAGGGTTCTTGCCTATATTGCCAGGTAAGGTCTTAAGTAAGTCCGGCTACGGCAGATGAAAGAGAGAGGATGAGCAAGATCCCCTATGCTTCGGCATTAGGCTCTATCATGTACGCCATGCTGTGTACCAGACCGGATATCGCACATGCTGTTAGTTTGACCAGCAGATATCAAAGTGATCCAGGAATGGAACACTGGAGAGCGGTCAAGAATATCCTGAAGTACTTGAAAAGGACTAAGGATATGTTTCTTTGTTATGGCGGTGACCAAGAGCTCGTTGTAACCAGTTACACCGATGCAAGTTGGAACACCGATCCTGATGACTCTAAGTCTCAGTCTGGGTACGTGTTTATATTGAATGGTGCGGCAGTAAGCTGGAGCAGTTCCAAGCAGTGCACGGTGGCGAAATCTTCAACGAATCTGAATATATAGCGGCTAGAGGCTTCATCGGAAGCGGTATGGATGAAGATGTTCATTGTTGAGCTTGGTGTGGTTCCTAGTGCATTGGACCCGTTAGTCATTTATTGTGACAACACGGGTGCCATCGCCAATGCAAAGGAACCAAGGTCACACAAGAAGCTGAAGCATATCAAGTTGCGTTTTCATTCGATTCGCGAGTACATCGAAGATGGTGAAGTAGAGATTTGCAAAGTACACACAGATCTGAATGTTGCAGATCCGTTGACTAAAGCTCTCCCTAGGGCAAAGCATGACCAACACCAGAATGCCATGGGTGTTAGGTACCTTACAATGTAATCTAGATTGTTGACTCTAGTGCAAGTGGGAGACTGTTGGAGATATGCCCAAGAGGCAATAATAAAGGTTATTATAATATCTTTGTGTTTATGATAAATGTTTGCATACCATGCTATAATTGTATTAACCGAAACATTGATACATGTGTGTTATGTAAACAACAAGGAGTCCCTAGTAAGCCTCTTGTATAACTAGCTTGTTGATTAATAGATGATCATGGTTTCTTGATCATGAACATTGGATGTTATTAATAACAAGGTTATGTCATTAGTTGAATGATATAATGGACACACACCCAAATGAGTGTAGCATAAGATCAAGTCTTTAAGTTCAATTTGCTATAAGCTTTCGATACATAGTTGCCTTAGTCCTTCGACCATGAGATCATGTAAATCACTTACACCGGAAGGGTACTTTGATTACATCAAACGCCATTGCGTAAATGGGTGGTTATAAAGATGGGATTAAGTATTTGGAAAGTGTGAGTTGAGGCATATGGATCAATAGTGGGATTTGTCCATCCCGATGATGGATAGATATACTCTGGGCCCTCTCGGTGGAATGTCATCTGATTAGCTTGCAAGCATATGAATGGTTCATAAGAGATCACATACCACGGTACGAGTAAAGAGCACTTGTCGGTAACGAGGTTGAACAAGGTATGGAGATACCGATGATCGAACCTCGGACAAGTAAAATATCGCGAGACAAAGGGAATCGGCATCGTATGTAAATGGTTCAATCGATCACTAAGTCATCGTTGAATATGTGGGAGCCATTATGGGTCTCCAGATCCCGCTATTGGTTATTGCTCGGAGAGGAGTCTCGACCATGTCTGCATAGTTCGCGAACCGTAGGGTGACGCGCTTAAGGTTCGATGTCGCATAAGTAGATTTGAATATGGTATGGAGACGAAGTTTGTTCGGAGTCTCGGATGTGATCCAGGATGTCACGAGGAGGTCCGGAATGGTCCGGAGAATAAGATTCATATAAGGGAAGTTGATTTCTGGGTTTCGGAAAAGTTCGGGATTTTTCCGGTGGTTGACTGGAAGGTTCTAGAAGGTTCCAGGGGTCCCACGACCTAGGAGGGCCAGCATGGGCCGAGGGGATGCTCCCTGGCCTAATGGGCCGGGGGCACATGCCCCCCAGGGGGGATCAACTTTGGGGGGAGGAAATCCCTCTCCCCCCACTTGGCCGCCGCCCCCCTAACCCTAGATGGGAAAGGCGGCCACCCTAGCCAACTGGCCCCCTATATAAAGAGGGGAGGGGGTGGCCGGCCACCACCCCATCATTTCCCCCTCCTCTGGCCGCCTCTCTCCACCATACGCTGCTCCGGCTTAGGCGAAGCCCTGCAGTTTTCTTCCTCCACTACCACCACCACGCCGTCGTGTTGCTAGAACTTGGAGGAGATCTACCACACCTCCGCTGCCCGCTGGAACGGGAGAGGAAGGAGCTTCATCGACACCGTACGCGCGACCGAGTACGGAAGTGCTGCCGGATTGCAGCACCGGGACGATCATCTACACCAACAACGAGATTAATCTCGTAGGCTTTGGAATCTTCGAGGGTTAGTCTCATCTCCATCTCGTTGCTTAGATCTTGTAGATTAGATCTTGGGTGTTCCATAGATTAGATCTGTTGGTTTTATTCGTCTTGCGGTAGGAAAATTTTTCTTTTCTATGCAACGAACCCCATCATATAAAAGTGTGTGCATACCCTGCCCATATGGGTACGGCACCCACGGGTGTCATCCTTACTCCCAACATATTTTTGGCGCTGTGGATGAAAGAGCAAAGTCTTCCTTTAAGGTTTTGTGTGTTTAATCACAACACTAGAATATAATTGTATCGTGTGCATAGTTGTTGAAATATTTGTACGTACCCGGTGTTCTCGTTGACCCACTCAAGATCGGAAGACCAAGACCGTAGCTAGGTATAGTTGGTAGTCTTTTCGGTTATTTGTGTGTGTGTCGCGAGGCAACGGTGAGAGGTTGTGAAAATCTGTGGAAAACATGTATTCTCTGCATGAAAGTAGTACCGGTGTTGGGAGCGGTAGTACCGCTACCGCCTCCAACACCAGGTACACTCCAGCTGGAACCGCCGTGCCGGTACTACCGGTTCCCCGCAGAACCGGTACTACCGATGGCGGTACCGCTTGCGGTACTGGCCCAAGGGGCCAGAGCTACTGGAAGTGCTCCGGTACCAAAGCGGTACCACGACTGGAACCACTGCTTGAATCACTCTTCGAGTGAATCGCGGTAGTATCGGTCGCGGTACCAGTCCTGTACCATTGCATGTTTCTCACATGCGGCACTACCGGTGGCAGTACCGCCCAAGTACCACCTTGGATCCAGTATCCAAATTACCCAGACCGGTACCGCAAACGGTACCGGGACCGATAGTACCGGTCGTGCGGGATGTGCCCTCACTGGGAAGCAACGGTCATAAGGGACCGGTAGTACTGCTAACCCGATCGGTAGTACCGATCTTGCGGGATGAGTAGAACGGCTGGATTTTGAACTCCCCTATATGAAGGGGTCTTGTTTCCCAGCTCGCCCAAGCATCTTTTCACTCTCGCTCCTCCATTGTTGCTGACCTCAAATCTTGAGGATCTCCTTCCCTAGTCAATCAATCCAGCCCATATTTTGAGGAGTGAAGGAGGAGGTCCCGATCTACACATCCACCAAGAAAGATTTCGCCATACGCACCTAGATTTCGTTCCCCACCACCTAGTACTTTTTGGATCTTGTAACCCTAGGATTCCTTTTGTGGGATCCCTTGAGATGAGCTCGTGTGGAGGCTAGCTTTGTGTTATACTAGCCCTACACGGTGTTGGGAGCCTCCGGCTGTTGTGGAGCTCGGCCCAACCTTGTATGAAGGAATCGCCGTCTCGGCCGGCCTTGATAGTGGAGAAGTGAATACTCCTTTGTGGGGTGTTCAGGAGGAATAAGGTGACGTCTTTGTGGCGGTTGGAACCTTTGTGGTCCACGCGTCCTCAACGTAGACGTATCTCCTTTGGTGGGGGGAACTACGGTAAACACATCGTGTGTCGTCTCCGCTACCTTCCACCCGGTTGTTTCAATTCCCTTACACTTGCTCGTTACTTGATCATCTTGATTATGTGCATTGCATCATTGTAGGAACACCTTACTCTTGAAAGGCACTCACCTTTACATCCCGCTACGCCTAAAATTGAAAAAGCCTACAACTTGCATAGCTCCTTTTCACACCCCCTCTAGTCGCGCATCTATACCCATTCAATGGGGAAAACACTAGGCACTTCAAGAAGTAGAGGAATGGAGTAGGAATCCTTGGGTTTAATGCTCATAAGATGTGGGAGGAAATAGTGTCCCTATGTTTGCCAAGAGTATGATTAGAGTCTTTGGAGCTGGGCACCTCAGAGCACCCAAAGAGGCAGACACCATAGGCTCGTGGCAACCAATGAAGCTGGATGTTGGCCGGGGATGCTTGGGAGGATTGACTTCACACATTGAAAGTGGAAAAATTGCCGTGCTACGTGACCTGGTCATATCGCGGGGCATTGCCTCACAGGACATGTGGATTTGGCATTGCTACTACGGGATGCCTTCTTGAATTTGTTGCATCACCACCTCACATAACTTATGAATTTGATATTGGTACCTTGATAATGATATCAATATCTTGCAAAGATCACCTTTGTTTGCAAGGCTACCTAGTGAGGAAGAACTTCACTGCTATGGCCATAACTATGATATGGGCTATGCTACTATCTGGTTTATGGCCCCCCTCGGGTCCCCCACTGTGAAGACAATTCACAACCCTAAAGGAAATACAAACTCAAATTTCACAAGGACCAATGTTGCAAGGTAAGAGCATCTCCAGCCGTGTCCCCCAAATGGCGCCGGATCGAGCGTTTGGGGGACGTGTTTTGTTCGTGCCACATTTGGGGGACGTTGCTCCCCAGCCGTGTCTCCCAAACGCCGCCCCCAAACAGAAATGCAAATAGTTCACATTCAAAAGAGATCGTTTCCGCCGAAGTCGTCGCGATCACAGTAGCCGCGATCAAAGAACTGGGCGCGCGATCATATTACAGACCGACGTAAATTAGAAGAAGGGGTTGGGCGACGGCGACGGCGACGGCGCATCCTGAGTCGATGTAGGCACGTCGATCACGACGACCTCGTCGTGATCTGCCTGGTGTGCCTGCTTCGTCGCCGACGCTGAGGCAGAGGCCAATGCCGCTGACGCCAAGGTAGAGGTCGATGCAGGTGTACTAGCAGACGCTGTCGCAGACGCGTATGCTGGTTCCGGCTCTTGCTTCGAGGTGGGGTTGCTGATGCTGCCTCGGCCGCCGCCATTTTGACTTCGATGTCGTCAAGGATCTGGCCTTTGAAGAAGTTGTGTGTCGCCCGCGTCCGGGGAGACATTCCAGCTGTCGATGCTCTCAGCAGGGACATGTCCTCCTTGCGTTTCTTGAGCTCCATCTTCTCCTCTTGCCTCTTGAGCAGCGCCGCCCACCTTTCATCGGCCTTTTTGTCGCGGGAGAGCAAGGTCGAGGAGACCTCGGCGAGGCACTGTGTGATCGACGCATGCGTCTTCTCGGTCGTCGCTGCGTTGGCCAAGGCGGCCTTGGCAGCCTTGTTGCCGATAGAGCGCCCTGCCGATGTTGCGAGCGGTGCATCTAGATCAATGGTGTCTTTCCCCTTCGACAACGAATGGCGCGTCAACCGCCATTTCTCGTTCGTTTTGAGCTTGCTATAGCCATGCATCAGCGCGAAAGACTTATGCCCTTCCAAGTGCTTCCGGTACATATCCATGGCCTTGTCGAACTAACCAAAGGAAGCACAATCAGATCGTCGAACAAAAACTAGGCGCTAAAATTATCGTAGAAAGGGGTGTACCACGCCGCTGATGTCGCTGCCGCTTTTTCCTCTAGTCTCGGCCTCGTTATGGTACCCATGGAACATGTTCACCGACGCCTGGATGATGGCCCATCGCGTCGACATTGCCTTTTGGCTCCTCTTCATTATCACTTCGCGGTAATCGCTCTTGATTAGCTTGCGCTCATCGAACTCCGCCTTGATCCTCGCCCAATACTTCCCGTACTTTCGGTTATCGCCGATGATGGAGTCATGGCTCACCGTTGACCACTCCCTGCCTCGCTTTTCGTTGTGTCCGGCGCGCCCGGATCGTCCCCTGTGTAGCAGGGACGGGCTCGAGGCGCTAGACACCGTATTTGGCCCCGCCGGACGGAATGAGGCTTTGGGGCGCACCAGCTGGGAACGATTTTTTGTTCGGCGCGCCCCAAATCCCTTTGAGGGACGCAGCTAGAGATGCTCTAAGTTTGCAATTGTGCATTGACCTGCTCTGATTTTGGGATTTGTTTGCAATTGTGCATTGACCTGCTCTGATTTTGGGATTTTGGGACCAACGACTAGTAGACATCATGACATGTTGTCTGATTCTCCACAAGATCATACAACAGAAGGTGAACTACCAGAAGGACTCCTAAAACCTACGCATTTTCCTCATCCAATTGAGAAATTCTTTGCCATCTACTGACAGATCGAAGACAAGGCTGGCCATGCCCAGCTTCTGCCTCACTAACCCTAGATGGTCTGGTTGTGGTTTATCCTATGTTATGTTTGTTTATATGATGAATTATTTATGTTTGGAACATTTATTTATGTTCAATTTATCATGAATTATTTATTATGTTTGGATTTTGAATAGTTCTTAAATGTATTCGAGTTTCACAAAGGTGTCAAATGGCGCTTGTATGATCAAACACTCCAGAACTAAATAAAAACTAAAATATACAAGTCCAGTTTAAGGCTCCAACTTAACACACAATTTCAGAAACTGTGAGGAATTATTAAGAGAAACTTGCAAAACCATTATAGAGCAAAAAAAATAAGCAGTCTGCTAGAGTTGCTATAACAAACCGGACAACACAAATGGAACGAAATCAACAAATCTTGTAGCAGTTGGCAACACACACAATTAATCTGAACTCTTCCCCCACAAGCTAGGAGATATGCGAGTTACAATTGCTTCAACACATCGCTGGAATTCTGTACAGAAAAACTGAGTTGTCAAAACCACTAATAGATGCTCATCTGTACAAGCAGAGTCGTAGCATACAGTCATGATACTAGACAAAGATTTACGCCTATATATCTAAAACAACACTGATCAATTACGTACATCCACTAATCAAACCCATGATGTACATAATTCAAACCACGCAACATTATACATGGTACCTGCAACAAACCGATGTGGTTTAGGTGCTAAATTCTGGCCAAGAGAGTTAAAAAAGTAGATCTCGATAGTGTCATGCAATATATAAACGTCGAGGAAAAATTAACGCTTCGATGGCCGAGGCGTCCTCGATTTTCCCTTCTTAGCAGGAACTTTCCAAATGATATCATCTAATTTGCAGCAGTAGTTATTTACAAACTGCAACAACAAAACAATGATTTCCATAGTTAGGCGTGCATGCCCTGGAAAAACCAAAAGCAATTGAATATAGTAAATTGTATTTTACAGTTTTAAATTTTGAGAAAAAGACAATCTGTCAAACAAGCAGCTACATGTAACAAGTACAAGCTTTACTATTTTAATAAATTTATCTTAATTAAATACTGTTCATTAGAATCTTCATCTAGAAAACTGTCTCATATAGTATCATCTTCAAGCTGTGAACCACGTGCATAATGTGGAAGTAAAACAGCACCTAATAATCAGTCCATCATATCACCTTTGTTCTATATGCAAAATTTACACCCTCTGAATGCTCTTTGAAGTTAGCACATTCTAAATTATTTTCTTACTCGCTCAGTCCCCAAATAGATCGGGCATAAACTTAGATTTAAAAAGTCAATTTAAAAAAAATTTGACCGAGAATATATACCAAAATATGAAGATCCGTAATACCAAATCAATATCAATAGATTCATCATAAGATATATTTTCATAATATACTTACTAGCATAGTGCTCGTGCGTTGCTACGAGATAATATATATATTATATACAGAGATATTATGTAACTTGGTTTCTAATTTTACGGATATGTTTTCTATTGATGTTTTAAACATATGCAGAGCCTAAATTTAGATAAACTTTCAATATTCTTTATAGACAGAGGGTGTAATAAATTAGCAAAATAAAATGATGGAACCAAGTAGCTTGACATGAGTTTGGATTTAAAAAAAAATTATGTCAGAAAAATGTTACTCCTTTCGCTTTAAAATAACTGCGAAAAAATGAATACTATAATATATGACCGATCATTTATTTTTAGACAATTAATCTGAACCAACGTAGTACTACTCCTACATGTTTTCGCCCAAAAAGAAAACAAATCCGTTGCATATTGACATATGTGCCACCTTACACACACACAGACACACCACATACACCAACATCCTGGCTAGCACACGCAGTGCTGACACAACAGCCAGCACAGACGCACGTGGCCATCCTCTCAGTTACGCGGTGCCTGGAAATAAAATGTAAACACTACATAATCTCGAAGAAAAAGGTCGCCAGCGGTCGAGCGCATCTCAATCCCCTTTATGCCCAGCAATCTCACCGTCGCCGCTCCTCCGATTAATGCCATGACCGACTCCTATCCGTTCGCTCGATTTCATGTCTTGTTCTTCGCCGACCCATCATCTCACCACCATACGACTCAGGATTTATTTATCATGTCAATAATCCCGGCCCTGGCGCCCCATCTTCTCACCATTGCTGCAGCTAATCAGACCTTTGGAGCCAGGCTGAGCGTTGCAGCACGCGTCCCGCCCGCCGTCCGCACTTGCCTCTAGGAGACGGAGGAAGGCGGACTCGATAGGAACAACAGCGCTGGCTTCGGTTCCCCGCTCCTCGCTTGGACGAGCGGGCGCTCGCACGCGACCCGAGGCGCGACCCCTTGTCCATCCCTGCATCGCCGGCCATCGTGCTCCGCATCCTCGTCAGGTGCTTGGCCGCGCTTCACCACCAGCCGCTGCGGACCGATGACGAGCACCTCGCGCTTCTGGCTCGCCTCCAGTAGTCCAGGCCCCTACGCGCCTCCCCGTCCGCAGTCCGCTCCAGCTCGACGCCTCCACCGCGCCGGTTTCCGATTCCAGCACCTGTTCTTTTTTCGTGTGGTTTTCTCAGGTGGTTTTTTTTTATCGATCTGGTTATTTTGACGTACGATGGTCTTTTTACGTACGACCACCACCGATTCCCTCCTAAAGATTTAATGTTATAGTTGCTGATATTTTCTTCAATATATTTGGTCAAAGTTTGTAAACATTGAATTTTTGACTATACGCCACCTCCTATGGGACAGAGGGAGTACATTATGACAAAAAACAGCCTGGACGACCAGTTGCATCGAGCCATCCCGCGGAACTCCGGAACTAGTGCACTGATTGCCACAAAATTAATATAGCTAGTTGCATTGCAGGATATGCGGCATGGCATATAGCGTACCAGTTACAGGTATATATGCAGAAAAGAATGGTACAAGTGCGAGAAAACAGCTCTAACCTTATTATACTCTGGAGTATCTCCAACAGATCTCTGTAGCTCCACCATGAAGATTGATGGTGCAACTTCAAAAATCTGAAACCAGAGAAAAATCAGAAGAAGTAAAAGGAGGAGCAAACTATAAAGCTAGAACAAGGGATGTACATGAGTACAGAGAGAGCAAGACTCACTTGAAGCATAACTGTGAGATGACTAGTCTTGTTTGCATTTGGACCTTCCACCCTCATCTGTATATATTAAAAGCGAAACTATTTATAAGAAATAATAAAAATATGCCAATAGTAAAGTAATCTCATTAGCAGTAAAAAGAGTACATGTATATTATTAATCCAGAGAAAAAGAAGACCACCAAATAAATGGAGTGCATAGCATTACGATCAGATGACAATAATTTGTATTATGTAACTGAACATTAAGCAAAAGTCTTACAATGCAATGGATCAAACAGCAAAACAAAGAGTTGTCTCACTCATCACTGACAATGCAATTCAATACTACTTTAACCCAGTGTTAAGAGTTATTGGGATTTAAGAACTCTTCAATCAAATTGAAATCCAAATAATAACAGTAGGGCTAAAGAAGACAATAAGAATTTCGTGATGAAATAAAAATGAACCAAGTCTGTATATTCATACTGATAAAAGCAAGTTCCTCTATTTCAAAATATAAGGCATATTTTGACTATCCAACTTTATCCTTTGACTAATAATCAATCCAAGAATATGTGAGCTATGACATCTATACCATTGGAATCGTATTCGAAGGAACCTTTGTAACTATTGATGGAACATTATAGGAATATAATTTATGGTCAAAAGTAAATATTGAATAGTCAAAATGAGCAATATGTTTGCAGATGAAGTATATGCTAACCATTATAAAAGGAATAACAAAATCCACTTGTCTGTTACGATCTCAAGTTAGAAGGTTTGTAATGTCCTATGACAGATTAAGCAAAATTTACCTTATAATTACGAATATGTGTCTTAAACCCCATGGATTGAGCAACAACCTCCATGCTTGACAATATAACATTTGCCGGTTTGCGTGACAAAAATCTATTTTGAAGCTTGCCATTGTCCTGCAGATAAAACAGTTATTAGGTCTGTGAAATATTTATTAATCTATAAAATTCATAAATATAAGAACAAAACTTAAATAAGGAATCGCCGTATACTATTGGTAATATCAGCACAATTGTGTTGTTCTGTCATCCTCCAGAAACCGAGTACTTGAAAATACAAAAGCATCCTCAACTAATTGGGGAAACTGGCATGCACCAAAATTTATCCAAGCTTGAATCAGCAAATATACAATCAATCAGGAGCTAGGTAACAACAGACAAGTAGGCAGAAGCTGTATTCAATTCAGAGCATCAGCGCTAGTGGAATACACCAATCGGCAGCAGCAGCAATCAATCTGGAGCGACAGCGCTGGTGGACAAGCAGAAGCGCAGCACTTGATGTGGAAGCAGCGCAGATGGGCCAGCTGCCGCAACAAGTCGGCATTGCACGTCTTCACACGCCGGGAAATTGCGGACATATCGGAGGCTTCTGCAAAGTTCCTTGGAGCGGCGTGATCAGCGAATTCTGGAGCAACCTTGATTCAATGATTCCATGGACAATGGAGCAATTAAATAATCAGGACATCAGCGCAGGGAAAAGCGAGATGAGGCTGATGTGTCGTGAGATGCGTGGATCACGTCGGGGCAGTGGAGGGAGGAAGCTGACAGAACGGCAGGGGGATGCCAACAACAGTCGCTCTATGGAGGGAATGCACAAGTTGCACATGCAGTGGTGAAGAGAAAAAAAAACCTAGATGGCTCTGATACCATGATGAAATATGCAACTTGTATTTCCATGAGGCTAGGCTGGTATATATGCACGCACAGGTGTTGTGAATATGCAGGAAAACCCTTGCACAGCAGTGAAAATACACGGAAGTGTGTACAACTCGAACAAAATCCGTACCAATCCTCATGCCAGGTCGTCGCCAGATGCTCATGGCGCGGTCATGGAGAGGAGACACAGCGCAGAGGATGGCCTCTGTTTCATGCCCGGAACTCCAAAGCGAAGTAGAGTTGCCCACTTTCCCTGCTTGGATCCATGATTGTGCTGCACTGCTACTATGGCCTGGTTTTGTTTCTCACATCTTTTTTCTTCAATGTGGGATAGAAGTGTTTTCTCAAGAGAGATCGGAAGAGTGACAGACTGTGCATTTCTAACTTTACGAGTATTTTTTTCTCTTCGTCATAATTTTACAATTCTCTGCTGCAAGTCTGCAACAACCAAAATGGCAGTGAACAACTTTGTTCATGCAAAACTGCAGCCATATATTGGACTCCGGGTGGAATCTGGAATGCAGTATTGTGACAACTTTGGGCTACCACAGATGATGGGCAGTTGGATAAGAAAGCATGCGGTCTAGCTTTGAGAATAAGGTACTGTCTATATGGTCTATGGGGCACAATGGTAAGAACTGATGCCCCTGTTAGTATGAATTAGCAGAATGGAAAGAGATTACTGATTGGAAACTCTCAGTGCTATTAAAGTGAGCCTACAAATTTCATTGTGATTTCTTATACCTGCTATCGTATGTAGGTGCCCCTTAAAATAACAGCCAGTCCTAGAGTGGGTAACCTATAACTTCAAGCGAATATTGAACTCCTATTTCTTGTTCTTCATCAAATGGGATTGGCTAACACTTTTTGCTCTACAGTTAAAGATAATTCAAAACAAATGGGTTATAAATTGTACTACGCAGAGAATATGGGTAGGTTAAAAGCTTACAAACTACGCTAATAGATCAAATCTTCACTCAGCTTCTAAACAAACAAATCAACTATTCACTCTTCGCATATCAAAACTCCATATTCACTTTTACTGACGATTAGCTATCAGGATTCCATTTCAGTTTTGATAAACCAAAGTACAGTTTGCAACTCAGATAATTTCTTTGCGAAAACATTCTGCATCACAAGTGGCTTGCATAAATACCTGTCGGCGATCAAATAGGGCTGCAAGGTTCAATCCTTGAGATAGAATAATTAAATCGAATGCATTGAGCGTCAAAGGGCCTGCTTCATCATCAAAAGTATGGTCAGTGTCCCCCTGAAATCATAAATATGAGTACAAAAAGAAGTTAGAAAAATTGCAACTTTGCAAGTACAAATTACACCAAAGTTTATCAAAAGAAGTAAGTGAGGAAAAAACTTTGTAGACCAAGAAATACTTCGAAAGGTTGATGTATGTTGGATTCTTAAAACATTAAGGAATAAAGTTTCATAAAAGCATCAAGTGGCATGATCAACAAGAATTTTCGTTGATCAAGAAGAGATAGGAAGAATGGAAAAATAATAATTGACGCTAAACCACAGTTCTTGATAACAAGTTATGATGAAGGCAAATCGCATTCCCATGAGGCCATAGGCCAGTACAAACTATATATACACACAGAGGAGTGGTAAATGATGTAAGAAACCCTTATACAATGGGGATATTATACGACTAATATATGTAAATTGTATATATCTCATTTTCTGACCCCAGAATAACATAAACAGGTGGAAACCCTGACAGTTTCCATGGCAAAAACATATCACAGATTAAACGGTTACCTCATACTTATCACTAGCATGTGAATGATGGCATATAACATGCTAGTACTTATGGATAATGGAGAATTTAAGTGGTTTTATGATTGCTTAGTTACTTATCTAAGATTGAGCAAAACAACATGTGCAAGTCGGAATGCTCAACTGGCTTAAAACAAATTCTCTGGTACAAAAACCTAAATTGAAGGTGAATGGTTTACTTTTTGTAACAATAATCAATATGTCGTGTTAGGTTAAACAGAGAAAAGTTTATGTTTTTTTGGCCTATATCTCGATCACTGTGAAAGAACTAATAAGTATGATTATTAGGTTACCAAAGAACTGAAGTATCAAAAACGGTGAACATGCCGAAGTAGAAAGAGTAAAGCTTTTGTAAGTACAATAACTATGTAGAAAAAACTCATACAAATCACAAGTGAGCAAAGCAAAACTAATTTCAAATATCCATAACACCAGAACATTTTGCTACAACTAAGGATTTGCACACATAAATTGTCCTTATTCCCTAAAACTTAAGGTCACATTACTGGATTAGTTTTTGCGATTAGTAGAAACCAAATGTTCAGCATTGTAGCACACTTTCAACAAAATATATGCGATGTCTTCATTCCAAATGAACTCTTGGAAAATGGTGAACATAACTATGTACCTCGGGATCATCAAAAGCTGCATTAACATCATCGAGATTGACTTCTTCATTGTCGACTTCTCTGATAGGTTCGTAGTTCTTCTTAAACCATTCGTCATTTCTGACCTCTTCTATCCTGATTCGCTGTTCCAATACAGAAAGCATAGCAAGTCAATAGAACACTAATGACAATAGCAACTAATCATATAGTATATAGCATCTTTGCATGTTATAATATGATAAATAATATTCTCTGACATTATATTTGTTCTCTGTACGCCTCATCAAAGCTACTACAAGATCCAATAAAGTTTTTTATTCTGCAGAAGGAAACTATGAGGAGGTATGAATTAACAAAGTCAAGGTGACTGGAGAACCCACCCTGTTTGCTTTTGAACACATCTGTTAAACTGATCTACTGAGCATGAATATTGTCACAAAGCTAGAATCATATCATTCAGCAAGTATCGCCAGCTACTCCCCTAGATTAGGTCTTTTGGGTTGAGTTGTACAGCGTGATGTTGCTCCTTTCTTGGGCCCGTACATATAACCTTCTTTTTCTATCAATGGATCGAAACACAAGGCTTTTGCGTTTTCGTGAAAAAATCCTAAGCCCTACTATCTAAAAAATTATAAGCCCTACAGAATGAACTACAGGTTGCGGCAATATATAGTAGTATCTTTGACTAGATTTCTCATATTTTGGACTATTAGTACCTCATCCAATTCCTACAAACATAAGAGATAATAATGAGATGCTGCCGAATTAAATCCTAAAAGAAAATATAAACTATTTAAGAAATCATGACAATGTTTGAGATAAGTAATTGTAGAAACTTCACTTACTGTATCTGGTTTAGGATCAAGAATTCTACGTATCAGTGACTTGGCACCGTTTGGAAACACAGCTGGAAATGAATAATCTGCGCTCTCAATCTGCATTAAGGAGAAAAGACCAGGATATAGAAACTATACTTTCAACAAAATGTTGTGTCTAAGAAAAAAAAATCTGGACACCAAGAACACATATTGCCATTGAAAAAATATCTATATACAGCTCAGCCACAGGACCCCCACAGGTGATAGAAAAAGATCTTATATACAAACAGCTACGTTTGTAGCATCAACAGTAGATCCAAAATGTTATACTTCCCTTGCAGCTAATAAATTATTGAGGTTTCTAGGTCATTCCTGCAGCCTGCCCTGTTGTAGTTGTGCCTGCCCCGCCTCTCCCCAATCAAATGATACATCCTCTATTAAATTTATAGTTCTGTAGTTTGTCCCTAAGGCTGTTGAAGCTCATTTATTTCGCGTACGTTTTCACTAGTTGGAATAGTGTCCACATACTCCTGTACTCCCAAATTTAAAAGAACACATCATAGAAATCATAGAAAATTACAATAAAAATAACAGTATGCATCTATCATGTCGCAAAAATTCAAATATAGCTATGAAGAGTAGCTAATTCAACATGGGCTAATAATTTGACCCATTAACACTATCAACGCTAAATTTGTCTTTTCTGTTATCAAACTACACATTAAGTTTGGTTCTGAAACTGCGTAGCATAAGAGATATAAATACAATATTAGTGTCAGGAATTTTATTCACAAGATTTTGAAACTTTTAAATAGGTACATTATGCAGGTGCACCGGTGTTGCTCGATGGATGGGAGTGTTGGATATGTTCTCGGGGAAGTGGATTCTAGGTAATTATATTACGGTAGCAGGTACAATGCCACACTCTATTTCTATCATGTTTGACCACGATCAAACTAGCCTACCAGCATAGATAGGGCTTAAGTCGACTATTTAACTATCAACAGCCCAAGTAGGATGTTTGGATATTTTGTGGTAGCTGGATCACACAAATTTGCAAGATAAAACACATGACATTACTCTTAGGTAGTCAAATATTATAGTTTTGCATAGTTAACAATCAAAGTTTCAATTGGTTGACCACACGGATCCCAGAACGACCTATATTCAAATACCACGGGGACGGAGGTTGACTTGTAGTAAAGTGGTCATATGCTTATAAGAAACAGACCTTCCCATAAAGTGTAGTCAAATCCACTTCATCGAATGGAAGATAACCTGCCAACAGGACATACAGAATAACTCCACATGACCATGTATCAGCAAGTGCCCCATCATATCCTTTATGACTGAGGACCTGTTTCATAACACAAATTTCACAGTTAACAAATATTTGGCAGGTAAAACACATCAGTTCTATATACCTGACCAAGAATAAGAAGACTGATTTTACAGAGAAAATAATCAATAGCTGCTGGTTGCATTTTCCTACAAGAGCAGTAGCCCAGCCATTTGCGAGTTATGAACTTAAGTATAACTAGATAACTGTGCGATGGTATAAACTCTCTACCATAATATGAAAATTGGACAATGAAACATTCTCTATATAACAATCATCCCATGTCAACTTGCTTGGGAAAAAGGCTTTGATGTTGTTGTTGTTGTTGTAATCATCACATGTCACGTGATAGAATGGAATTAATCAACCGGCCTGACAGTTAAATCTTTAAGTATTTGCATTCTATAGTGATTGCTTTAGTTTTCAGATTAACTCGGCAAATTCATTACTGGTGACAACTTCATCGACTGGTGACAGTCAGCCATTGACTCCATTCCACCATCACTAAGGGCTTCTCCTCATTCATAATGCTGACAATGTGGTGGACTTGAAAGCAGAGAAATGCCACCGTCTTCAACTGCCCAACAGCATTTTACTGCTCGACACCATCCAAGCGGAGGCAGACTTGTGGGCTAAAGCAGGGTGGACAGCCTCCAGGAGTAACTACGGCAGAGCTTAGCACTTAGGGTGGGGTGCATGTTACTTGTACACTCGTAAATATTTTTTCCTATCTATCAATATATCAAGACTCGAAGCTTGAAAAAAGAACACAACAAATCCATGAAAGGGACTTCACCATAAGTACCTGCTACAATTTGATATCCAAATACTGCCAACAAAAATAACGTATTCAAATGGAATGTAAATCTAAAATCCACCCCTTCCTTGCAGTGGACAGGTATAGTGATGCCTAACTAGAAGAACTAAATACATGTTATTCAGATGATATACCTCTGGGGCAACATAGTTTGGGGTTCCACACGTAGTACGTAGAAGGGTAGCTCCCTACATGGGGCAAAATAAGCAAATTGAAAAGTGAAATAAAATTAGCATGGGATCAACAAAGCTTGAGAAAGGTATGCACCTGTGCAGGCCATGCACTGAGTCCGAAGTCTGAAATTTTAAGATTTCCTTGGGAGTCAAGGAGAAGATTTTCAGGCTGCAAACAGCATGCAGAATAAGCCCAACAAGCCCACAAGTTGTGAACCTCAGAAATCATGTTTCATTTTAAATAATCACCTTTAAATCTCTATGGTAGACTCCTTTGCTGTGGCAAAAATCAACACCATCAATAAGCTGCTGAAAGTATTTACGTGCATCGGCTTCACCAAGTCTCCCATGACGAATCTGAAATTGGTTGTTTTTACAGCACTGTTAGGTTCCCGTTTCACATGAACGTATACTTGAACTTGAACCTCGGTAAGGAGATCCAAGTAAAGACAGGTGGGCCAATTCAAATTTAAGTAATAGCAGTACCCACCATCCAGAGAATGTAGACCAAGAGCAGCATATTTCACAGATGTATAAAATGTGAACAGTCTGGAGAAAATATATGCCGTCTTGCTAGTGTTACATGATTCAAGGTATTTACCCCAACTCTACATATATTTTTACTTAAGCAAAACACTCAGAATCAACAGAATAAAGTTTGAAAATTATGTTTATACATCCTAGGAGGAATAAGCCAGACATCCAAGCTACAAACAGAAGAATTAGCTCTAACTGTAAATCTTGAAGTCAAGACTGACCATGACAGACATCACTAAGAAGAGTGGGGTCTTACAATTTTGTCAAATAGTTCACCACCAGTGATGAACTCCAAGATTATAAATATCTTCTTTCGGCTGGCCAAAACCTGCACATAATAGAATGGGCGGTAATGATCCTACTGGTACTTAAAAAAGACAAGTGAAAATAAATATTAATAACAATGCCAACATCTCTATAAGAAAGTAGACACATTACCTCGTGTAACCTGACCACATTGGGATGCCTCACAAGCTTCATTATGGATATCTCTCTCTTGATCTGCATAAAATAATCATGTAAGATCAAACCCATCACTCTGAAAAGTGCTCACTCAATTAACTTGTGCAGTTGTACATCGCAAAGGCGGTACAGCTTCCGCGCCCAAAAAGGGCAGTAAAGCTAATACTGTTTTCCTCACGATCATAAGCTTACCACCATTTATAAGAGATAGTAGTGAAATGGAGCTGCCTAGGACCATTACAACCAAAAGGAAGGGGGGGATGTTTCACGCACTTGTGGACACCAAAATGGATGGGCAGATTAAAAATGGTTCAAAGGTTTTAATCCAATTCACAATTGGGCCTAGAATAAACCCTGGGAAGCCAGTTAAATGAAATGTCTCAAACCCTGGACAAGTAACTCCTCCGCCATAGAATAGAAGGGTCGGGCTTAAAATAGATCAGCTATATTCAGATTAAGCATATCTCCATACACAGTTTTCTTGCAACAAAACAGAACTCCTCCAAACAGCAACCAATTCGTGGTATGTACTGATCCGGGGATTATAGAAGTCAAATAGATGACGCGTCCACGAGCCACTCCAAGAGCACTCGGGAGTGAGGAACCGCAGAGAGCTCCCAGTTGTCGATCAGGAAACCCAATCCAGCCAACAACTGGGAATTAGAGGGAATCGATCCGAGTCCAGTCGCAGTAGGAGACCAAAACCCTCCTCACCTGATCCACCATCTTGTGCTTGAGGATGGAGGAGCGGTCGAGCACCTTCATGGCGACGCTCTCCCCGGTCTCCGTGTTCTGCGCGAACTTGACCTTGGCGAACGTCCCCTCCCCGATGGTCCGCCCCACCTCGTACTTCCCCACCCGCCGCAGCGGCCCTCCTCCTCCCCCTCCTCCAACCATCCTCTCAGGTTGGGCTCGATGTTGGTGGGTGGTCGACTCGCGGAGGATTAAAAAAAAAAAAGCAGAGTAGCTCAACAACTAAGTGCTCAGCTCGACAGCGCCATTGATGAATTGATGGGATTTGGCACCGCAGCAAGCGACCGTGTGTGCCGCCCCTTTATGGGGTGGGGAATTTGCGTTGGATTTTGCTTGAACGCGACGGACTGTTCCGTGGTGATGATTGCTTTTGACTATCAAGGGTAGAAAGTGTCGGGTGTAGTGCTGAAATTTAGCTAGAATGCCGTCGTATGTCGTGTCGTCTCGGCAAGGAATCACAAATGCCCAACTCATGGAATGGCTAATATGTTTTCTAATACTAAATACATTTGTTTTTGCCACAACAATTAACCTAGTTCTCACTCCAGATTGTGTCGTGATTCGTGCTAGTCATTAGTTGGCAACGTAGTTTGTAATTGAGATTGAATTTGTTCACACCCAAAAAAAATGTGTCAAACTCACTACTCTAACTCCTCATTCTCACACAGTCGTATCGAGTGAGAACGGTCATCCCCCTCCGGCTTCTCTCTCTTCCCTCCCTTTCCTTAGAGCTCCACAACCGCCCTTGGTTCCTCTTCCCCTCTTTTCCAGCGGTCTAGCCAGCCAGAATCGACAGGGAGAGGAGGCCGACCTCTTTTGTATAGCAGTATCAGTAGGGTTCGAACTGTTTTAGGTTTAGGTTTAGGGTTTTCCTACATGGCGAATGGCGAGATGTCGTCAAGGAGTTCACTTTTGAGGTCTGCGAGCGGTTTCTAGTGGTGGATGTTGGTGTTGCCGCTTTCGGTGATGCTCCAACGAATGGAGCGGTCGGGCGGCAGTGTTATCCATGCCTCCTCTCAAAATAAGCTCGACTTTGTGGTGATTCGGATTTGGCCGAGATGGATCTGCTCCTTCTTTCTTCTAGCCATCATGATGATGCGTGACGAGAGAGGTGGTGGATCGTGCTTTGCATTGGAGCTGACAACATGTTTGTTGGAGCGAATTAACACTAGGGAATGGGAATTAAACAAGTATGAGACTCAAAATCCCTTGTATGGTTGAAACACATGGGAGTTGAGGAAGGAATGTGAAGGGGAATTGGGGGAAGCAACTCCCACAGATTTCTTCTGGTGGGGGGAGGGGCTGGTAACTGAAGTGGGGATTGGGAACTGAATGAAAGAAGAAAACAGCAAACTCCTTATGCACGTTCACACGTCGGTCGAGATTTATTACTCCCCTTTCAGTTCTCGTTCTTGCTCATTCGGATGCCATGCTTTATTTGCTTAAGGTGTAGAATATGGCCTTCCTGTATTGTAGATCTTGAATAAGAGATGTATTGATATGCTGAAACCGCTTGTGAAATAATTTTTTGGACGAACTTGACTATCTTGCTTGTGACTCATCGCCGCTGCCGGTCGGCACGGTACATGGTTGCCCTTTGCACATCTGCGTACACATCTAGATAAACGTACATCTGGCTTCTCCATGATATGGTAAAACGGCAACCATAATCGGTGTTTAATTAAGATAAACATTATCATCTATTCACATGTGTAAACTACCGCAACAAATTCCTCTATATTCCCACTAGAAATTCATTCTGATTATATATCAAACGAGGAACGTGACTAAAAATCAATTTTCCATATGTAATCCTCCTACAAACTCCCCCCATGCAACTCTCGTTCCCCAACCCTGAGTTTGCTATACGCGCTATGAAGAGCAGGGAAACAAGATTGCAACCATGAAGATCTTTGGGAGTTCGTCCTCAGTAGCCATTTACCAGCATCGCAAGTCTCGTCAAGATTCTCGGTGAAAAGGGGGAGCTGGAAGGATACATGGACTTGATTGCTTTTTTATTTTTTCTAGGGCCTTAGATGAAAAGTTCAAGGGCTAAGTTGTATTTTCTTCTACTTTTGAGGTTCTCCACATAAACTATCGATGAAAAGATAAATGCAGCTATGAGGATCATTTTGGATCCCTCTTTCCGTTGAAAAAAAAGTCGTAATAAGGATGGCGGCTTTCCGCCATTCTTTCGGTCAGAAGAAACCGGCATAATAAGATCTTCTATGGAAATAAATTGAATCTTGTAGCTAGGGGTAGACTAACGAGCTACTCGGATCGTTAAGGCTCAGCTCGTTAAGCTCGTGATCGTTAAGGCTTGGGTCGTTAATCTCATTAAAAATAACTAGTTGAAAGCATTGTTTGGGTCGACTCGTTATGTTCTTGCGAGCGCTCGCGAGAAGCTCGTTAAGGATTGTTGAGAATAGACATGCGCATGTAACTAAGCATACATATCTACCTTATCAGTATTCATATTAATACGGTAACATATACGTGCACATGCAGCTAAGCGACCTCTAGGCTATTTACTTAGCATTAGGATTAGGCAATCTACACTATTTAAAAAGGAGGAATGTGTTCCGTATTCTGCCCAGGCATCAATACGTCAAACGGTTTCGTCGTTGGCTTCGTCGAACATTTCTTCGTTCCGCACGGGCTAAACTGGGCCGAAGCCCAGCTAGCTCATCATGAACCCACCACTCGAAACCCTCGCTCATCATCCTCCTCCTCCTCCCTCGTCCCGAGCCGCCGACCACCCTCCGCCTCCTCCCGCTTCCAAGTCTTGCGAAGCTCGGAGGACCTCCATTCCGCCGGCCTTGTCCCCCATATCAAGGTGGCGGAGGCTCCACGACCCGTGCCTCCCACCCGTTGAGGGGCGCTCATGAAATAATTGTCGACGGAGGCTCTCCTACGTCTCTGGCGATGGAAAGGAGGCAGGCCAACCCTTCTCAAGGTCTTCCCAAAATTCGTTCTCCATTGGTGGTTGTGATGCCGTTGTCCCCGCCTATGCCGCCGCCGTCCCTGCCTTCGTACGGCCTCTGCATCCTCTCATTCAACCTCAAGACTCTTTTCCCCTTCAAACGATCTCTGATTTTTGTTCTGACTGATGAGTACTACAATACAATTAGTGATAACCCAAATAGATTTAGTGTACACGCTCTAGGTTTTTAAGCAATGTTTGACATGAACCTCATTCGTAGTAGTTTTGGTTTATATGAAGATTAGATTACTGCACAATTTATGATGGATTTTGAGAAGCATGCAGATGATGAGGGTCCATTATGCATATATATATTGAGGGTAAAAATTCCTAATGTATATGCCTTGAAGTTGTGTGAGTGAACTATTTTTTCTTGTGATACAGATTGTGTATTGAAGAATACCTTAGGTGATTGGTGTCGTACTCATCTCTCTCTACATAGAGGGTCAGATAATATTTGCAACAAGGTGGATTCAGAGTGTGCTTATGATTCTGTGGTGGAGGCGAAGGGTCACCAAAATTTCTGTGAAGATCTTCTCAGGTGGAAATTCTCTTTTGTTCATTTACATATATTCTCACCAAAATCTTTGAATAGAGATCTTTTCCAAATTCTGAGAGCTTACCTAGCCACTATGTATGTAACACTTGTGGCAGTTTTGGTACTCCTTGAAACATCTAACAGAAACTATAGGATTCCTCCATACTGATATTGTTGTGTACATAGGCTGATTGAAATTCTTCCAAACCTGCAATTACTTAATGCCATTTTTTAGACATACTTTCTATACCCATTTAGTTGATGTCTTCGGTAGTACTGAAGATTTTTTTTGACGGAAAGGACTGAAGATTTTGACCATTCGTTTTAAACCCATTCACAATTCGTTTGCCCTATTGTTAATAAGTTTCATATTGTACTTTTTGTCAGGAAAGTAAAAGGAGTGCTTCATCATTATTAAGGAGTATATGACTGTCAGGATGGTAGTTAGCCACAATTGTATTTGTGTGGCACAATGCGAGCAAACTCTCATATATTCTTATGGCTTTGGTAACATATTCTAGCTTTTACGTAGGTTCAGAGTTCAGAAGATATGATCTACACAAAAGCTATTTATTTGTTAGTAGGTAATGGGCTGGAATCTAGGGATACTTACTGAAATCTAGAGCAGTGGACACACTGATATGTCTCTGTAATCACTGAATTGAAGAACTTTGTGACACACGACAGGGTCAATTGGATATTCACCAGAAAATTGGCACACGGAGGCAGTACGTGAAGCTATAATCAATCAAATCTGCTCGTCTTGATTTGCCTTGGTGGATCTGACATTCTATGCTATTTTGTATTCGATCACCTACATTTCCATCACGGTAGGAAATGCAACCAGATATAAAAGGCAATTGATAAGGCTCTATCAAGAAATAGGTAAAACATCTGAAATTTTCTTGCTTTTTTGTGTGCTTTGAAGTCACTACCTTCCTGTGTGCTGCTCTGGTAAAGGAAATATAAGTGCCATCTTTTGTGAGTTTTGGTTCAAGATACGAGCTACTCCAAAGCTGCATCTGCTTGGAGTATTCCAAAGCTTGGTCTGCTTGGAGTACTCCAAACCGTTCAAGGCACCAGCTACTCCAAATCTGCATGAGCTATTAGCCTATTATGGTTCTTCTCCATACTTGGTCAAGGGCGATGTTACAAAATTTCCTAAAGAAGTGGTTTACTACTGCTGATATACTAGGTTCATAATATTTGGTAAGTGCACTAATCCTAATCCAATAAGCCTTCAATTATTCACTAAAATATATAAAGTTACCAAGAGACAGATACTAATAAGTTTTGATAACCCTTTGAAAAATGTAGAACGAAATGAATGAATTATTCATGGTATGTATTTCAGTATAATTAAGCTAAATGAATGCATTATTATGGCGACAAAATATATCCTGAGGCAAGTAAATCAACCAATTTGGTACCTTCCATTGCTTTCCTTTTCTTGGAGGCACCCTTATGTGCGGTAATTCTGGATCCTGGAGATCATGTATTGTGAGAAAGCTAAAGGATTGCTGTGTACAGTGGAGCGCGCCTCTTGTATTCTCTGCATTTGTGTGTGCGTAACAAATCGAAACTTGGTGTGTGTCGTGGAGTCTTTGGCTTGGGGGCTTTTTGTGTGGCTATGTAGTGCTTTACTTAGGTATTAATCATGGATGTGGAGTATGTGGGTCGAGTGCTCCAGCTTGGAGCTATTTGGTGATTCTGATTCTGCACGTACTACTCCTGTCAGTATTCATGCTTGTTATTCTGCTTTAGTATTCTGTGTGCCTTTTGTTATAATTTCAAACGAACGCTTGTTCATTGATTCATGCGATAAATGTTTGGACACTTCATTCTGGTTCTCATGAGATTTCTGGAGAACTTTCTACTGGTTGATATAAATGTTTCGACCAATGTTTGGCAGTGTTTGGTAATAGGCAGCATTTTAAAATATCCATATGTTGATGTTTTGTAGGGAGCCTGAGCTGGTAAAGAGGATAGGAGAAGCAACTTCTATTGAAATTACAGCTACGAGAATTCCTTAGGCCGTCGCTCCGTGTATTGCGGTAATAATAGACAACTCACCTCTTGGATGGTTGATACTTAGTCTGGATAGCAACTGTGTCTTGTTGTTCTTAGGAACTCGATCATTTGTTGCTATTACGTTGGTGGAAGGTAATATCAGGAACAACAATACATAAGTTTTTTTTGGTACAGTTACCTTTGGTATTATTGCATCTACTTATGCTCTTTTTAGGCTATTTTTTGTACAGTTTGTTGGCATGCATACATAAGAAATATATGAATGCATTTATTGATTTGCAACATAGCAATATAATGATGCAATGCAATGTTATTCAGATTCAGATTTGAGGTTCAGAAAAATGCTTATATACTGCATGAATACATCTCCAACTGCATTGCCTTTTCAACTCCTCAACACATTCTTGTTACTCTAGAATAATGAAGATAGTATCTGTTGCACAGCTATTGCACAGGTTCTTTCTTCTCAACATCAATAACTTGAAAATAAATGGTTTGTGGTAGATGCCTGAAGATTAACTGGGAAGGCATTAGTCAATATGCTATTTCTGTTTATATTTCGCGCATGAAAAAGACATCATAATTAACTTTCATGTCCGCTGAATGATCACCTTTCTTATGATGAGGTAAGTGTAAACACACAAATAAGATAGGCGTAGTGTCTCAGTTGATTCTGATTATGCCTTGTCTGAGTCCTACCTAGGTATGTCCATGGCAGCGTAGGCATCTTGGGTTCCGGAGCTGAGCCCTGAGGAAGCGACGAGCTCGGGCAGCCGGCCTCCTGCATTTTGCTCAGCGACTCCTGGCTGCCCGCTTCTTGGGAAATTCAATGCGGTCCACGAACCTGGCTGCCACTTCTTGCCTTGGTGCATAAGAGATCAGATTCGAAAGAACAAACTAGGTACTGAGCTACAGACTGTGAGCTCAACTCTAAACTTGGGTGCCATTTATGTCCATAGTTACCTGTGAATTTACATACTCATTGTTGATCCACTGCCACCTCACAACATATGTGTGTGCTTTCAGGTCGTTGGTTTAGCTGCTCTTGCAAAGAAACAACAGCTACTGTTAGCCATGTGTATTTTAATCATTTTCTATTTCTTGGGTCACCTCTGTTTCCATTTTTAATCTCTGATTCATGGGCGTAGATGATACTTGCACTGCACGTGGTTAAATATAGTTCTGAATATTTTCAGGAAGGGATTAATGATATAGAAACAGTTTATCCAAGCTCTTGAAGATGATGTTTCACCATATGAAGCTGCCAACAGGTAATCAAGAGTTCAGTTTAAGCTATTGGTACTAGACCCATATTTCACGTCAGAACCACTTAGTTGGTTGACTATACCTCATTTTCCATGGTTACCATCACAAACTTTGGTATTCAGACTTGTGTTGACTGTTGAGTAGCATCAACAATGATGGTAAAACATCATAACTAGATGGACCAGCTATATGTGTTTTTGTTTCTTTTTTCTGTTTTGCACTTACTTAAGTTTACCTTCAATCAAGAAATTCACCTTTCCAAAGATTCTGTCCGTGAAGTGTGAAACACCATTATTTCTCTGTATCTAAGGAAACAAATCACGATTATCTTTGTGAATGGTTTAGCAAATTATTGGGTCAGCATATAAGGAAACTAATCATAAATATCTTAGGTAAATTAAGGCAACCAATCTCGTAATTTTGGGGAACCGATCACGGAATTTTTGGGAACTAATCACGACTTATTTGTAAAATTAGCAGCCACAAACTGCCGCAATCCTTCGAATTCGAGTTGTTCCTCGCGGCGGAATCCATGGAGGCGTGATGGTGGAAGGGAGGCCCGGGTGGCGCGCCGGTGCTAGGGGTGTCCGGCGTCGATGCAGAACAGGTGACGCCAGCGGGGAGGAGCGCCGGCGCTGATACGGAAAAGGTGCGGTCCAGGCTTCAAATTCTTAGACCATCGAGGGCTATCCATGGAGGGCTCGGTCCATGGCTGACCGGGAGCTCGAACGGCTAGGGAGAAAATAGCTGAAAGATCAGAGGGTGTTCCTCTACCAACGGAGGATTTGGGAGAGGAAAGGCTGGATTTAAGTGTGGACTACTGATTTGGAGAAAAAAATCCTTTGCCATGGAAGAACAACAGAGAAGGCATCGGGTGGAGAGGAAAGGCGAGTTAAGATAGAGAGAGAGAGTGTGTGTGTGTGTGTGATGTGGGACAGGGGAAAGGATAGGGGCAGGCCCACAAGTGTTGTCTCCGTTGGACAAGAGTCGGAAATGCTTGACTTACGGAGAATTGTTACGGACGGGCTGTTACGGACAGACGTGGAAATGGGCCTTTGGATGAAACATGCCGCGGTAGTTGCTAAAAAATATGCCGCACCAATTCTGCGTTGACACGTCAGTCCGTAAGGAAATTTATGTAAGATTTTGCCCGTAGATGTAGCATTAATGGACAAGAGTTGTACATGGCCTTGTTGGGTTTTGAAGAAGGTTGTGGTTACTGTGTTTTATTTTGTAAGTTATAGTTTTGTTCAAGTTATAGTTTCTGTTCAAACTATATATACACATATATAATAAATATTTTTTAAATAGATATCCAATTTTTCATCATCAAATATTTGTAATCATGCAGCTTATGCTATGGTTTATGGATTCAAAATTCATGGAGTATTTCTTGGGAGATACTTTTGTTGCCTGCCAAAACCCACCGGCGAGCAGTGGTTAAGCAACACGAAGAGCCGGAGGCTTCCAAGATGGGGCCCTCGACGTCGTCCCGCAAATGTTCCGGCACACGTCCTAGCGGTTGCAAGGGCATGCCACCTGACCTACCTGGTCAGAAGGTGTTGGATTGCTTCGATTAGTTTCCTGCATGGTAGACACGTAAACATTAAATACGAGCCCGATCGGCTCTGTTGCCCGTGATCGCTCATCGCCCCATGGTTCACGTCGGGTTAACGATGACATGGGGCTCCTGCTTGATCAATATAAAGTTAAACCAATCTATGACAGTTTAGGGTTTTCACCGCATGATCGGAACATCCTACGCGTAGTTGAGCCTAATAGACACGAAAGATAATGGAAAACTAACCCTAAAAGAGGCCTAAAAACCAACATTAAGTCAATTCCCGGAACATCCCTCTTAAGACCAACAAACCATACCTTACGCACTACCGGATCGTTCAACCCGTTTGCAAGGCCTAACCATACAGATATTAAACCAATCCTTGAAGAATCAAGGAGCAACTATAACAGATTGGATATACTAAACAACGAACAAGCAAGGTGCTGCCCTTACACCTAGATAGGTATAAGGGCAGCTAGATATCGAGGGACAGCATAGCTAAGCAAATATGCATAAGAAAAGCATCCATGCAAGCCCCAAAACATCTATGATAAATAGTGCTACTCGCCATCAACAACACTTCAGCACGAGCAACACAAGATAACGAATAAACGTGTACTGCCTAGATCGCAAGATGCGATCTAGGCAGCATGATGCTTACCCGGAAGAAACCCTCGAAAGAAGGGGTGGCGATGCGCCTGGTTTGTGTTTGTTGTGAACGTGATTGTCCTCTTTCTCGATAACCCTAGATACATATTTATAGTCCAAGGGACTTTCTAATTCGGGCACCTAACCGTGCACGGGTTAAACTCTATCTTTCAATTCTAAACTAAGATGCAATCTACTATATTTAGATACACGGGCAATCTAGCCCAAACTCTTCGTGCAAGGCCGCTTCAGAGATGCTCCACGCGTATATCCTTCAAGTCCATCTCAACTTACGGCCCATCTCCTGATTTGGCCAAAATCTGGTGATAACACATGCCCCCCTGGTTTTGGCAATGATAATTTCAAAACCAATCAGTTTTTCCTTCGAAGGGTCATGTCGTGGCAGAGCAGAACCGTCGCAGTATTCTTCATCATGATGCCTTGCCTTCTCAACTTCTCTGCATGATTTGATAGTTTTGGCACCACATCCTCGAAAACTGCTCGAACATTAAATCTCCACTATATCGCCTCTATTTTAACCGCATCCTGCAGTTCCCTTCTTCATCCCCTTCGCATTAGCACTCCAAAATCCCTCCTCTGCCACCATGTCTTCTTCTTCTTCTTCCTCCGCTTCATCGGCTTCCTCAGGGCTTTCCTACGTGTCCTCTCCCCTTCGAGAGTCGACACCAGAGTGGGGCACGCAGGCGGCGTACGACATCCTTGCCCCAACGACGTGGGACAAGGAAGACCACGACTCCTCTGTCTGGTCCGAGGATGACAAATCCTTGACCGACGGAGAAGCCGACCTTCAATTCCTCGTCAATGGGGAGGAAGAGGCGGAGAGCGAGGACGACCGCTTCTCCTGGGACGACTTCACCTCCTTCGAGGAGGAGGAGGGGGAAGAGGATGAGGAGGACGACACCTCCTCCGACGAGCCGCCGGCCAAGCGCTCGCCCCCGGCCGGGCCGACTTCGACAGCGACGACGACGCTGACGAGGAGGACGAGGACAACGAGGGCCCTACCGGCGGCCGCGGCAGCAGCGACGACGAGCCCGCCGGGAGTAGTGCCGACAGCGGCGACGACGGCGACGACGAGGGCAGCGACGGCCCATAGATAGGATCCTTAGTATAGGATCAGTAATAGTAGAAGGGGCAATGTATCCCCTGGTTCTTCCTTTTGAGGGCAATCAGCTCTTTTATGTAAGAAATCCCATTATCAATGAAGAACTTCCTTTAATTTGATTTTGCCGATTTCCTTTATGCTAATTTAGCCGATTTCCCCTCATACTGACTTTGCCGATTGTCAACTTGGTCAATGCTCAATAAGCCGATGGCAACGCATCAGTCCTTCACGATAAATTGCGAGACAGGTCAATTCAGTTATCCCCTCAAACGGTAACCTGCAACCCTTGCTCAAATTCAGATCTCAAATTTCCAATCGAACAGGTCAGCCCGCAGCGCGAACCCTAGATCTTGGACACGCAAATCCAAACCGCAGCGAACCCAATGGCGAAATCATCCAGCGCCAATGCCACGGTCTCTGGCCTGAAGGTAATCCTTAACCGCTCCAAATTACCAGGGCAAAGCCAGGGCATCAATCCCCCAAGGAAGCATCAGGATGGTTCAGAACTTTTACCAGGGCCTGGATGACCCTCTCTTTCCTTATCAGGAGTCTGAAAATTTTGAAAATCCGGTCTCCTTCAGGTTAGACAGCTTTGCCGATGACGACAGCACTCGGCAGTTATATTCCATCATGATCCGTCCCTGCTTCCTCCCAGTTGGCATGAGCACCTTCAAATTCCTCCCACCAGCTCCGGTGGTTCTCTTCTGCAAGAACCCACCACCTTTCAAAAAGGTTGTGATGCAGAGCCAGCCGATTCCAACAAAATCGGCTCCCAAAAGCAAAGAACCTTCAGGGCCAGCTGCCCCCCCCCCCCCGAGCCTAAGTCAGGGCGAGAACAGCAGTGAGAAAGGTGGCTGCCAGGAAAACTTTGAAAGGCAACATCCTTCTAGGCTTTAGTAGCATGTTAGTTCATTAATCCTGCTCTTGTAGACCTCTCGAAGATAATACCAGCGAGGAGACGCAGTCCAGCCGACGAGGCTCAAGCTCGGATACCTCTGAGGACACCACCACGCAAAACCAGCCAGATGTGCCACCATCGGCTTCCAAGAAAAGGTCAGCCCCTGAACCTGCTGCCCCTCCAGCTCCCATCAAAACAGGGCAGGAAGCTTACGCACAAAGAGTCGATGCACCAAGAGGGCTCGGAAGGATCAACAAACCCCTTCCTCGAACCAAGAAGCTTCAAATGTAATGGCTCTCCAACTCCTCCTAGCTCAATTCTTGTGCTTTGCTGCGGCCACCATCTTTTGGCAGACCATGAAACTTCTAGTGAGAATGTTGATGAAGTTCTAATGCCCTCCACAACTCTGGACGTAACAACCTCTAAAGGTGATATCGATCAAGTCGCCACCTTGGCCAAACCCCAGCAAAAACGCCACAGCCGATTGCTTCGTCATCGGCTGTTCCCATGGTCCTAGGAGAGGTATGCTCCCTTTGTCGGCTCGCCACTCCGATCTGCATGCTTATGCTTCTCTTATTATTTTGTCAGGGTTGTCATCTCTCAGGCTTGCTGTCGTTCGACCCTGAATCTATCGAGCCAGCCCCTCCACAGCATGTGATGAACCAAGTCCCCGTGTCATCGCTGCCCAACTCCAACGCCTCAAAGCTCTGCTTTCTTCACCCATTGAGACATTGGTCGAAAACTCGAGGAGGTGAAGAACATCCTTGAAGAAATCCAGCCCCACGTCCCGACGCTGCAGTTGAAGCTCGGCCGTCGTGACGTTGTCTGCCTTCAGGTCAAGGGTGCAGTTGGCTCGTCAGAGAATCGACTTACGCCACGCCCAGCTCCCGCTGAAAGCCGATATTGCAGACAAATGTCAACGGCTTAACGAGAAAAGGGTAGCCTTGGACGCCAAGACTGACACCTCTGTCAGCACTGCTGGGCTTGAGATCTTACGAAAGGAGCTGAAGGACCCCAAAGAAAAGGTGCGGGTCACCAAAGAGCTAAAGTCGACGGCTGTGCATCGGCTGTTTATTCTTAAGTCGATGTCCGAGCATCGGCTGTACTTAAAATTTTCCTATTTTCGATTTTTTTTATTAGCCGATCGATTTCATGAATCGGCTCTTCTGGTACATACTTCGTGGCCTCGTACCTTCTCTATGTATGCCCCCCAGCCGAATCAAGTAATTGAAGATATCGGCTTTCCAGCCAACTACAAGCCTGCCACACAACTCACCATGCTAAATAGCACAGCGGTTAACACGTGTGGTGAGAATATTTTTAGTCGATTGCTGAAATCGGCCTCCCTTGCAGTTGTAACTCTTCTAGTTCATCAGCTGATGTAAACCCATACCCCAGCTTTCCATCGCCTGCTAAATCAATGTTGAACACAGGCAGAAGGCATGTTGAGGCTAATTTTGGCCGATTGCTAGAATCGGCCTCCTTTTTATTGCAATGTTTAATGAGGGTTCACAACTTCTTGGTTCTCTGCTATAGCTACGTGACATGCTTGAGGTGAGATCCTTGCTTTTTATTTTTGGGGCCGATCGCAGGATCGGCCTTGCCACGTACGTCCACTCGGATCTTGCTACTCTGTCAGCCTGGATAAGACCAGCCTCACCCGTTTTTGAAGCTTCGATGCGCTCACAGCCGTCCGATTGATTCCAGAGAGCGGCTCTTGGTCGTCTGCATCCCAAATGTTCATGCCAGCCAAAGAGATCTCGATCGAGTCATCCGCATGAACAACCTCCACTTCATCTCCATCCCATTGTATGATGCACTGATGCATTGTGGATGGAATGCAACAGTTAGCGTGGATCCAATCCCTTCCTAGCAGGACAGTAAGTTCTTTTGCGTCGACGATGAAGAACGACGTAGGGATGGTTTTTCGGCCGACAGTTAAGTCTACGTTCGAACACCCTTGGCTTCACGCTTGGCCGTTGAAATCGCTTAGTGTGACGTTGGTATTGATCAGATCTTCATTGGAACGTCCCAAACGTCGTAACATGGAGTATGGCATTATATTGACTGCTGCTCCCGTGTCAACCAGCATCTTGCTGATAGGCTGCCCATTGATATAACCTTTCAAGTATAGGGCTTTCAGATGCCTGTAGCTCCTCTCTCGTTCTCAAAGATGACGCCGCGGGCCGCAACGAACTGTGCCACCGACACTTCCTCGTCTCTTGAGCACAAAACTCGACGGAAGAATGAACACCATGTTTGTATCAGCCGATGCCTCGCATCGGCTTTTGTCCGCTTGGGTCGCCACACTTTCTTTGGTGGGCGAGTCTCCATCTCCAATGTTTGCTGAATTTTCACGGCCAGATCGGGCCGTGCCTTCCTCAACGTGTACAGGTACGCGCCTCGGCTTCCTCCAAGTTAGCCGCCGCACTCTGCGCTTGGGAGTGGCGAGTCCATCGGGCACCACCTTGGACGGTGATATCTGTCCTCTTCATCTGACTCCTCGAAGTCTTCATCTTGAGATGACTCAGCTCGTTTGTTCTGAGGTGGGAGAGGTCCTAGACGTTTGAACACTGAAACTTCATTTGTTCCCTTCCTCTTATGTCTACATTCTGGGCAGTTCTCGATTGTAGGCAATCGGCTCATTCCCGAGTCCCAGCAATGTTTGAAGAAAGGACAGTTCCAATGCCTATCCATGTCCTCTTGCTCTCTTGACCTCCTCTAGCGTGACGCTCATACCCTTCATTGCGACGGTATTTCCTGTCAACTGCATCAGACCGACGATCTCTCTCATCATCCACGTCGTAGTGCCGACGTCGGTCATACTGCTGCTCATATTTGTTAAGGAGGTGCGCGGAAAGTGGTCGTTGATACCGCACGCTTCTCACCTCTTCCTCAGTCAAATACCGTCATCATACTGGGGCCGGTCGCGTGGATCGGCCTCCTCTTCATCTTTGCCACGGAGTGACTGCTCTCTGGCTTATCCTTGCTATGGCGATCTGCAAGCCCTGCCATGTTGATATCAAAAGAGAAACCTGGCTCGCATCTTATGCAGTGACTGAGATCCACCATGTTAACATCAGGAAACGGATGTGTGTCAACTCTCATGGCAAACTGACCGAGAGTAATCGGCCTTGTTCTATCGCCATTTGAATCTGTCCGCGCAAGACTTTGCAGTCATTGGTGGCATGAGTGAACGTGTGATGCCATTTGCAGTATGGCATGCCGTTCATCTCTTGTAACGTGGGGATTTTGTGGCCTTCAGGTAACTTCAGCTGTTTTTCCTTCAGCAGTGATGCGCGTAGATGTACACGTCCGTTGGGAACCCCAAGAGGAAGGTATGATGCGCACAGTGGCAAGTTTCCCTCAGTAAGAAACCAAGGTTTAATCGGACCAGTAGGAGTCAAGAAGCACGTTGAAGGTTGATGGTGGCGAAATGTGATGCGGCGCAACACCAGGGATTCCGGCGCCAACGTGGAACCTGCACAACACAACCAAAGTACTTTGCCCCAACGAAACAGTGAGGTTGTCAATCTCACCGGCTTGCTGTAACAAAGGATTAACCGTATTGTGTGGAAGATGATTGTTTGCGAAGAAAACAATAAAACAAGTATTGCAGTAGATTGTATGCGATGTAAAGAATAGGACCGGGTCCACAGTTCACTAGAGGTGTCTCTCCCATAAGATGAAAGCATGTTGGGTGAACAAATTACAGTCGGGCAATTGACAAATAGAAAAGGGCATAACAATGCATATACATGATATGATAAATATAGTGAGATTTAATCGGGCATTACGACAAAGTACATAGACCGCCATCCAGCATGCATCTATGCCTAAAAAGTCCACCTTCAGGTTATCATCCGAACCCCATCCAGTATTAAGACAATTGCATTAAGTATGGTGCGTAATGTAATCAACAACTACATCCTTAGACATAGCATCAATGTTTTATCCCTAGTGGCAACAACACATCCACAACCTTAGAACTTTCTGTCACTGTCCCAGGTATCAATGGAGGCATGAACCCACTATCGAGCATAAATACTCTCTTGGAGTTAAGAGCAAAAACTTGGCCAGAGCCTCTACTAATAACGGAGAGCATGCAAGATCATAAACAACACATAGGTAATAGATTAATAATCACCATAACATAGTATTCTCTATCCATCGGATCCCGACAAACACAACATATAGTATTACAGATAGATGATCTTGATCATCTTAGGCAGCTCACAAGATCCAACAATGAAGCACATAAGGAGAAGACGACCATCTAGCTACTGCTATGGACCCATAGTCCAGGGTGAACTACTCACTCATCACTCCGAGGCGATCATGGCGATGAAGAGTCCTCCGGGAGATGATTCCCTCCCCGCAGGGTGCCGGAGGCGATCTCCGAATCCCCGAGATGGGATTGGCGGCGGCGTCTCGGGGTTTTCCGTATCGTGGCTCTCTGGGGGGTTTCGCGACGAAGACTTTAAGTAGGCGGAAGGCAACGCGGGGGCCACACGAGGGCCCCACACACCAGGGCCGCGCGGCTAAGGCCGCGCCACCCTAGTGTGGCGGCGCCTCGTGGCCCCACTTCCTTTCCTTCGGTCTTCGAAGCTTCGCAAAAATAGGACCCCGGCGTTGATTTCGTCCAATTCCGAGAATATTTCGTTACTAGGATTTCTGAAACCAAAACAAAGAAAACAGCAACGGCTCTTCGGCATCTTGTTAATAGGTTAGTGCCGAAAATGCGTAAATACGACATATAATGTGTATAAAATATGTAGATATCATCAATAATGTAGCATGGAACATAAGAAATTATCGATGCGTTGAGATCAGCATCCCCAAGCTTAGTTCTGCTCGTCCCGAGCAGGTAAACGATAACAAGGATAATTTCTGGAGTGACATGCCATCATAACCTTGATCATACCATTGTAAACATATGTAATGAATGCATCGATCAAAACAATGGTAATGATATGAGTAAACAAACGAATCATAAAGCAAAGACTTTTCATGAATAGTACTTCAAGACAAGCATCAATAAGTCTTGCATAAGAGTTAACTCATAAAGCAATAAATCAAAGTAAAGGTATTGAAGCAACACAAAGGAAGATTAAGTTTCAGCGGTTGCCTTCAACTTATAACATGTATATCTCATGGATAGTGTCAATGTAAGGTAATATAACAAGTGCAATATGCAAGTATGTAGGAATCAATGCACAGCACACAAGTGTTTGCTTCTTGAGGTGGAGAGAAATAGGTGAACTGACTCAACATAAAAGTAAAAGAAAGGTCCTTCAAAGAGGAAAGCATCGATTGCCGTATTTGTGCTAGAGCTTTTATTTTGAAAACATGAAACAATTTTGTCAACGGTAGTAATAAAGCATATGATTTATGTAAATTATATCTTACAAGTTGCAAGCCTCATGCATAGTATACTAATAGTGCCCGCACCTTGTCCTAATCAGCTTGGACTACCGGATCATCGCAATACACATGTTTCAACCAAGTGTCACAAAGGGGTACCTCCATGCCGCCTGTACAAAGGTATAAGGAGAAAGCTCGCATTTTGATTTCTCGCTTTTGATTATTCTCAACTTAGACATCCATACCGGACAACATGGACAACAGATAATGGACTCCTCTTTAATGCATAAGCATGTGCAACAAGCTAATATTCTCATATGAGATTGAGGATATATGTCCAAAATGAAACTTCCACCATGATTCATGGCTTTAGTTAGCGGCCCAATGTTCTTCTCTAACAATATGCATGCTCCAACCATTAAGGTGGTAGATCTCTCTTACTTCAGACAAGACGGACATGCATAGCAAATCACATGATATTCAACAAAGAAAGTTGATGGCGTCCCCAGAAGCATGGTTATCGCACAACAAGCAACTTAATAAGAGATAAAGTGCATAAGTACATATTCAATACCACAATAGTTTTTAAGGCTATTTTGTCCCATGAGATATATATTGCAAAGGCGAATGATGAAATTTTAAAGGTAGCACTCAAGCAATTTACTTTGGAATGGCGGAGAAATACCATGTAGTAGGTAGGTATGGTGGACACAAATGGCATAGTGGTTGGCTCAAGGATTTTGGATGCATGAGAAGTATTCCCTCTCGATACAAGGTTTAGGCTAGCAAGGTTATTTGAAGCAAACTCAAGGATGAACCGGTGCAGCAAAACTCACATAAAAGACATATTGTAAACATTATAAGACTCTACACCGTCTTCCTTGTTGTTCAAAACTCAATACTAGAAATTATCTAGACCTTAGAGAGACCAAATATGCAAACCAGATTTTAGCAAGCTCTATGTATTTCTTCATTAATGGGTGCAAAGTATATGATGCAAGAGCTTAAACATGAGCACAACAATTGCCAAGTATCACATTATCCAAGACATTTTAGAATTACTACATGTAGCATTTCCCGATTCCAACCATATAACAATTTAACGAAGAAATTTCAACCTTCGCCTTGAATATTATGAGTAAAGCCTAAGGACATATTTGTCCATATGCAACAGCGGAGCGTGTCTCTCTCCCATACAAGAATGCTAGGATCCATTTTATTCAAACAAAAACAAAAACAAAACAAACCGACGCTCCAAGTAAAGAACATAAGATGTCGAATAAAAATATAGTTTCGGGAGGAACCCGATGATGTTGTCGATGAAGAAGGGGATGCCTTGGGCATACCCAAGCTTAGACGCTTGAGTCTTCTTAAAATATGCAGGGATGAACCACGGGCATCCCCAAGCTTAGAGCTTTCACTCCTCTTGATCATAGTATATCATACTCCTCTCTGACCCTTGAAAACTTCCTTCACACCAAACTTCAAGCAAACTCATTAGAGGGTTAGTGCACAATTAATAATTCACATGTTCAGAGGTGACACAATCATTCTTAACACTTCTGGAAATTGCACAAAACTACTGGACATTAATGGATCAAAGAAATTCATCCAACATAGCAAATACGGCAATGCGAAATAAAAGGCAGAATCTGTCAAAAACAGAACAGTCCGTAAAGACGAACCTGAAAGGGGCAGACTTGCTCAAATGGAAAAACTCAAAACTAATGAAAGTTGCGTACATATCTGAGGATCACGCGTAATTTTGCAGATTTTTTCGAATTTTCTAGAGACTTGTGCCAGAATTCGTGACAGACAGCAATGCTGTTTCTGCGCAGATCCCAAATATAACATCAACTTTAACATAGAAACTTTACTTGGCACAAAAACATGATAAGGAGAGGTTGCTACAGTAGTAAACAACTTCCAAGACTCAAATAAAACAAAAATTGCTGTAGTAAAAACATGGGTTGTCTCCCATAAGCGCTTTTTTAACGCCTTTCAGCTAGGCGCAAAAGTGAATCAAGTATTATCAAGAGTAGAAGCATCAACATCATAACTTGTTCTAATAATAGAATCAAAAGGAAACTTCATTCTCTTTCTAGGGAAGTGTTCCATACCTTTCTTGAGAGGAAATTGATATTTAATATTACCTTCCCTCATATCAATAACAGCACCAACGGTTCAAGAAAAGGTCTTCCCAACACAATAGGACAAGATGCATTACATTCGATATCCAAGACAACAAAATCAACGGGGACAAGGTTATATTGTTAATCGTAATTATCATTCTCCCCAAAGGTTTCTTTTTAACATTATCGCAAGATTAACATCCAAATAACAATTCTTCAATGGTGGCAAGTCAAGCATATCATAAATCTTTTTAGGCATAACAGAAATACTTGCACCAAGATCACATAAAGCATTACATTCAAAGTCATTGAATTTCATTTTAATGATGGGCTCCCAACCATCTTCTAACTTTCTAGGAATAGAAGTTTCAAGTTTTAGTTTCTCTTCTCTAGCTTTTATGAGAGCATTTGTAATATGTTTTGTAAAGGCCAAATTTATAGCACTAGCATTAGGACTTTTAGCAAGTTTTTGTAAGAACTTTATAACTTCAGAGATGTGGCAATCATCAAAATCTAAATCATTATGAGCTACAGCAATGGGATCATTGTCCCAAGATTGGAAAAAATTTCAGCAGTTTTATCACAAGCAGTTTCAGCAGTTTTAGCAATTTCAGGCAGTTTTGTACGCTTTGCACTAGGAGTAGAAACATTGCCAACACCAATTATTTTACCATTGATAGTAGGAGGTGCAGCAACATGTGAATCATTATCATTACTAATGGTGGTGATAGTCCAAACTTTAGCTACATTATTCTCTTTAGCTAGTTTTTCATTTTCTTCTCTATCCCACCTAGCACGCAATTCAGCCATTAATCTTATATTCTCATTAATTCTAACTTGGATGGCATTTGCTGTAGTAGTAATCTTTTTATCAATATCCTCATTAGGCATAACTTTCAATTTTAATAGATCAACATCAAGAGCAAGACTATCAACTCTAGAAGCAATAATATCAATTTTATCAAGCTTTTCCTCAACAGATTTGTTAAAAGCAGTTTGTGTACTAATAAATTCTTTAAGCATGGCTTCAAGACCAGGGGGTACACTCCTATTATTGTTGTAAGAATTCTCATAAGAATTACCATAACCATTACCATTAGCAGATATGGCCTATAGTTATTACAATTGTTCCTATAAGCATTGTTGTTGAAATTATTATTTTTAATGAAATTCACATCAACATTTTCTTCTTGAGCAACCAATGAAGCTAAAGGAACATTATTTGGATCAACATTAGATCTACCATTCACAAGCATAGACATAATCACATCAATCTTATCACTCAAGGAAGAGGTTTCTTCAACAATTTACCTTCTTACCTTGTGGAGCTCTTCCGTGTGCCATTCAGAGCAATTTATCATCATATCATCAAGAAGCTGTCGCCCCCAAAGTGATGGACATAAAGGTACCTTCAGCAGCTGAATCCAATAAATTCCGCGAAGAAAAATTTAGTCCTCCATAGAAGGTTTGGATGATCATCCAAGTAGTCAGTCCATGGGTTGGGCAATTCTTTACCAAAGATTTCATTCTCTCCCATGCTTGAGCAACATGTTCAGTATCTAATTGCTTAAAATTCATTATGCTACTTCTCAAAGATATAATTTTAGCGGAGGATAATATCTACCAATAAAAGCATCCTTACATTTAGTCCATGAATCAATACTATTCTTAGGCAAAGATAGCAACCAATCTTTAGCTCTTCCTCTTAATGAGAAAGGAAACAATTTCAATTTAATAATATCACCATCTACATCCTTATACTTTTGCATTTCACAAAGTTCAACAAAATTATTAAGATGGGCAGCAGCATCATCAGAACTAACACCGAAAATTGATCTCTCATAACAAGGTTCAAGCAGGTTTAATTTCAAAGAATTCTGCTGTAGCAGGTGGAGCAATAAGTGTGCATAGGAAATCATTATTATTCGTGTTTGTGAAGTCACACAACTTAGTATTTTCAGGGGTATTCATTTTAGCAACAGTAAATAAAACAAACTAGATAAAGTAAATGCAAGTAACTAATTTTTGTGTGTTTTTGATATAGAGAGCAAGACAGGAAATAAAGTAAAACTAGCAACTAATTTTTTTGTGTTTTGTTTAAGTGCAGCAAACAAAGTAGTAAATAAAATAAAGCAAGACAAAAACAAAGTAAAGAGATTGGGAAGTGGAGACTCCCCTGCAGCGTGTCTTGATCTCCCGCAACGGCGCCAGAAATTTGCTTGATGCGCGTAGATGTACACGTCCGTTGGGAACCCCAAGAGGAAGGTATGATGCGCACGTGGCAAGTTTCCTCATAAGAAACCAAGGTTTAATCGGACCAGTAGGAGTCAAGAAGCACGTTGAAGGTTGATGGTGGCGAAATGTGATGCGGCGAAACACCAGGGATTCCGGCGCCAACGTGGAACCTGCACAACACAACCAAAGTACTTTGCCCCAACGAAACAGTGAGGTTGTCAATCTCACCGGCTTGCCGTAACAAAGGATTAACCGTATTGTGTGGAAGATGATTGTTTGCGAAGAAAACAAGAAAACAAGTATTGCAAAGATTGTATGCGATGTAAAGAATAGGACCGGGGTCCACAGTTCACTAGAGGTGTCTCTCCCATAAGATGAAAGCATGTTGGGTGAACAAATTACAGTCGGGCAATTGACAAATAGAAAAGGGCATAACAATGCATATACATGATATGATAAATATAGTGAGATTTAATCAGGGCATTACGACAAAGTACATAGACCGCCATCCAGCATGCATCTATGCCTAAAAAGTCCACCTTCAGGTTATCATCCGAACCCCATCCAAGTTGCAAGCAACAGACAATTGCATTAAGTATGGTGCGTAATGTAATCAACAACTACATCCTTAGACATAGCATCAATGTTTTATCCCTAGTGGCAACAGCACATCCACAACCTTAGAACTTTCTGTCACTGTCCCATGTATCAATGGAGGCATGAACCCACTATCGAGCATAAATACTCCTCTTGGAGTTAAGAGCAAAAACTTGGCCAGAGCCTCTACTAATAACGGAGAGCATGCAAGATCATAAACAACACATAGGTAATAGATTGATAATCACCATAACATAGTATTCTCTATCCATCGGATCCCGACAAACACAACATATAGTATTACAGATAGATGATCTTGATCATGTTAGGTAGCTCACAAGATCCAACAATGAAGCACATAAGGAGAAGACGACCATCTAGCTACTGCTATGGACCCATAGTCCAGGGGTGAACTACTCACTCATCACTCCGGAGGCGATCATGGCGATGAAGAGTCCTCCGGGAGATGATTCCCCTCTCCGGCAGGGTGCCGGAGGCGATCTCCCGAATCCCCCGAGATAGGATTGGCGGGCGGCGTCAGAAGGTTTTCCGTCGTGGCTCTCGGTGGGGGTTTCGCGACGAAGACTTTAAGTAGGCGGAAGGGCAACGCGGGGGCCACACGAGTGCCCCACACACCAGGCCGCGCGGCCAAGGCCAGCCGCGCCGCCCTAGTGTGGCGGCGCCTCGTGGCCCCACTTCCTTTCCCCTTCGGTCTCTGGAAGCTTCGTGCAAAAATAGGACCCCGGGCGTTGATTTCGTCCAATTCGGAGAATATTTCGTTACTAGGATTTCTGAAACCAAAACAGCAGAAAACAGCAATCGGCTCTTCGGCATCTTGTTAATAGGTTAGTGCCGGAAAATGCGTAAATATGACATATAATGTGTATAAAACATGTAGATATCATCAATAATGTAGCATGGAACATAAGAAATTATCGATACGTTGGAGACGTATCAAGCAGCAAATCAAAAATTTGCTCCGTTTTGCTTAAATCAAAGTCAATCCCTTTTGCAGGCCCTGGTTGTTTCACCCACTTGCAGGACACGGGTTTTGCCCCCCGAATCCATTCAGCTACAGCGACTTCCTGATCTCCTACTTCATCTTCTTCCATCTCGATCAGGGCGACGCGCTTGAACTTGTCCTGGTACAATTCGGGTGGCGCTGTTCATACGATGTCAATTTCTGAACCATATGCGCCAGTGAATTAGTCTGCTTGGAAGGTTACATCTTTGAGCGGTGCTGACAGGCTGCTATCGCCAGCTCGCATGCTTCCTTCTCGGATAAACGAACCGAATAACATCGGTTCCTCGACGGTCCCGCTGGATGTATTCGACACCGTCTCTCCTCGCCTTTGCCGAACCCGGGTCGATCGGCAATGCCACCTTCAGAGCTTCGAATGATATCGTATGTGAAACTGCTCTTCCACTGCTTCCACGTTCGAACCGAATCTGGTGGCAACGAGGTGTACCACCCAAAGGCCGGACCCATGAGAGATTGTGAAAAGAACCTCACACGTAGCTCGTCTGAAGCTGAGACCATGCCCAACTGTAAATATCGGCTCACGTGTTCAATTGAGCTGGACCCTTCCGATCCACCGAATTTTGTGAAGTCGTGGAGCCGATACTTAGGCGGTAGTGGAATTAGGTCATACTCGTTGGGATATGGCTTGGAATAGCCGATCATTCTCTTCTTTGGCAGGATGCCGAACCCTCTCAAGATTGCAGAATCTGATCCGCCGTAGGAGCTGCAGAGGTTGAGCGTTCACTTGTTCCGGTGGCATATTTAGTTAGCCACGCCTGTTTTCACATCTGCTCCCGAACGCTCCCGCTGCCCCAACACTCCCTGCACACCTCCCGCCGTAACTGGGCCCGTTGTTGCAGTCCGGCACATGCGTATCCATGTGGAATCTCCTTGGGCGGCTCATACAGGAATTGGTAATCGCCGATCGCCTCAACCTTGTAGACGACGTACGCTGGTGAACCTTGTTGCCGTGGAGCTGCAAACGTGTATGGCAGTGGTGGCCTAGTGTAGAACGGCATTTCTCCCTGGTGAGTTCCTAGAGCAGGTCCCGACGGAGAATACTGATGCTTCATGATTTCTTGAACCACACAAAGCGCAACACGCTCCATAGTGTTCACCAGGCTCTCAGAATGCCGATGAAGAGAATGAGCCACATCATAGTTAATTTCCTGGCGCAGGGCTCTGGTACGGTCCTCCGAAGGGAGAGACAGATCTACTCCTTCAAGCACGCCTTCGGGTTTGAACCCTTTGAACCTAATCCCGTGCGAACGGGTCTTCTCGAAAGAGCCGATGAGATCGGCTTCGAAGATGGCCTTGAGATCATCATATTTCTTCTTGTGCTCTAGAGGCAGATCTTCGTACTTGATCGGCTCTTCCGCCATCTCGGATGCAGGTGTTGTTGTAGAAGATGGTCCCACCGGCGTGCTGAATGTGTTGCCTGCCAAAACCCACCGGCGAGCAGTGGTTAAGCAACACGAAGAGCCGGGAGACTTCCAAGACTGCTGGGGGCCCTGGTCCCTCGACGTCGTCCCGCAAATGTTGCGGCACACGTCCTAGCGGTTGCAAGGGCGTGCCACCTGACCTATACCTGGTCAGGAAGGTGTTGGATTGCTTCGATTAGTTTCCTGCATGGTAGACACGTAAACATTAAATACGAGCCCGATCGGCTCTCAGGTTGCCCTGTGGATCGGCTCAAAGAGCCGATCGCCCCATGGTTCACGTCGGGTTAACGATGACATGGGGCTCCTGCTTGATCAATATAAAGTTAAACCAATCTACGACAGTTTAGGGTTTTCACCGCATGATCGGAACATCCTACGCGTAGTTGAGCCTAATAGACACGAAAGATAATGGAAAACTAACCCTAAAAGAGGCCTAAAAATAACCAACATTAAGTCAATTCCCGGAACATCCCTCTTAAGACCAACAAACCATACCTTACGCACTACCGGATCGTTCAACCCGTTTGCAAGGCCTAACCATACAGATATTAAACCAATCCTTGAAGAATCAAGGAGCAACTATAACAGATTGGATCTACTAAACAACGAACAAGCAAGGTGCTGCCCTTACACCTAGATAGGTATAAGGGCAGCTAGATATCGAGGGACAGCATAGCTAAGCAAATATGCATAAGAAAAGCATCCATGCAAGCCCCAAAACATCTATGATAAATAGTGCTACTCGCCATCAACAACGCTTCGGCACGAGCAACACAAGATAACGAATAAACGCCTAGATCGCAAGATGCGATCTAGGCAGCATGATGCTTACCCGGAAACCCTCGAAAGAAGGGGTGGCGATGCGCCTGGTTTGTGTTTGTTGTGAACGTGATTGTCCTCTTTCTCGATAACCCTAGATACATATTTATAGTCCAAGGGACTTTCTAATTCGGGCGTGCACCTAACACGGGTTAAACTCTATCTTTCAATTCTAAACTAAGATGCAATCTACTATATTTACAGATACACGGGCAATCTAGCCCAAACTCTTCGTGCAAGGCCGCTTCAGAGATGCTCCACGCGTATATCCTTCAAGCCCATCTCAACTTACGGCCCATCTCCTGATTTGGCCAAAATCTGGTGATAACAACTTTATTGACACATCTTAACGGATATATATCGCTTTGTATCACGATGGTTATTTCACATTGTATAAATATTTCAAAACATAATTTGGCTACTATTAGTTCATATAATTAAAATGGATGTTCTTAATAGGTGTCACTTGCTCGCTTTTTCCCGCATGCTTATTAACAAATAGTATTGTCATTCCTTTAATGATCGTCGTGTGAGAGGTAACAACACGGTCCTAAAACGGATTTTGCACACATTTTCGACAATGCTCGTTCTTGACCACCGTCGCTACCAAAGCATCGTCGGAGTCAGAGGTGATTCGTGCCCCGGCCGAAACATTGGAGTCTCCATGGCTACAATTCAGCCAAATTCTATTACATGAAGTTCGTTTGTTTGCCAGCATCCTTTTAAATTTCAGGATTTACAAAAATGCCAAAATTATTATGTGGACCGTACAAGGATTTTTTTGAAAGTGTACTTATTTTTAAATTCAGATCTGAGATTAATTCATAATCATGTTCGAATAAAATGTACCCAGTGATGATTTGTATCATAATAATGCTTTATTAATTCAGTTGTAAATTTATATTAATAATACATCCCATTTCACTATGGTTGAATGCTTTGGGACGAAGAGTTCAAGCGTGCATCTGAAGTGATTCATAACTGTGTTGTGTAGACTCTATGAAATCTTTCTAAGGGTGTTCACTGATGGTTGATGTTTGTATTTTAACTATTTTTTATTTCTTAACTTGTTTTCTCACCCGTGGCAACGCACGGGCATTTTACTAGTGCAAAACAAACATGGGTGTATTGACTGGTAGGAAGGGGGGAAGCATAGGTTTTGGATCCTACTAAAGGAGATTCAAGCACGGTTAAAGAGCACTATTTTGCTTGGCCCCTTCCTACCAAAGAGTTGACATAACTAAAGCAGCTCGCGGTTGAAAGGATCATATACCGCACCTAGAGGGGGGATGAATAGGTGCTAACCAATTTTTAGTTCTTTTTCAATTCAGGCTTGACACAAAGGTAAATTCTCTAGATATGTGATACGTCTCCAACGTATCGATAATTTCTTATGTTCCATGCTACTTTATTGATGATACCTACATGTTTTATGCACATTATATGTCATATTTATGCATTTTCTGGAACTAACCTATTAACAAGATGCCGAAGAGCCAGTTGTTGTTTCTGTTTTTGGTTTCGAAATCCTAGTAAAGAAATATTCTCGGAATTGGACGAAACTTTCGCCCAGGGTCCTATTTTTGCACGAAGCTTCCAGAAGACCGAAGACCTAACGAAGTGGGGCCACGAGGCAGCCAGGTGGCCGGCGCGGCCCGGGCCCGGCCGCGCCGACCTATCCCCCGGGCCCTCGTGTGGCCCCTCGCGTTGACCCTCCGCCTACTTAAAGCTTCCGTCGCGAAACCCCCAATATCGAGAGCCACGATACGGAAAACCTTACAGAGACGCCGCGCCGCGAATCCCATCTCGGGGATTCGGGAGATCGCCCGGCACCCTGCCGGAGAGGGGATTCATCTCCCGGAGGACTCTACACCGCCATGGTCGCCTCCGGAGTGATGAGTGAGTAGTTCACCCCTGGACCATGGGTCCATAGCAGTAGCTAGATGGTCGTCTTCTCCTTGTTGTGCTTCATTGTTGGATCTTGTGAGCTGCCTAACATGATCAAGATCATCTATCTGTAATACTATATGTTGTGTTTGTCGGGATCCGATGGATAGAGAGTACTATGATTATGGTGATTATCAATCTATTGTTCATGTGTTGTTTATGATCTTGCATGCTCTCCGTTATTAGTAGAGGCTCTGGCCAAGTTTTTACTCTTAACTCCAAGAGGGAGTATTTATGCTCGATAGTGGGTTCATGTCTCCATTGAATCTGGGGAGTGAGAAAGTTCTAAGGTTGTGGATGTGCTGTTGCCACTAGGGATAAAACATTGATGCTATGTCTAAGGATGTAGTTTTTGATTACATTACGCACCATACTTAATGCAATTGTCTGTTGCTTTGCAACTTAATACTGGAGGGGGTTCGGACGATAACCTGAAGGTGGACTTTTTAGGCATAGATGCAGTTGGATGGCGGTCTATGTTCTTTGTCGTAATGCCCAATTAAATCTCACTATATTTACCATGTCATGTATATGCATTGTTATGCCTTTCTCTATTTGTCAATTGCCCGACTGTAATTTGTTCACCCAACATGCTTTTATCTTATGGGAGAGACACCTCTAGTGAACTGTGGACCCCGGTCCTATTCTTTACATAGCATACAATCTCTGCAATACTTGTGTTTTACTGTTTTGGCAAACATCTTCCACTCGATACGCTTAATCCTTTGTTACAGCAAGCCGGTGAGATTGACAACCTCACTGTTTCTGGGACAAAGTACTTGGGTTGTGTTGTGCAGGTTCCTAGTTGGCGCCGAATCCCTGGTGTTGCGCCGCATCACATTTCGCGACCATCAACCTTCAACGTGCTTCTTGGCTCCTCCTGGTTCGATTAAACCTTGGTTTCTTTCTGAGGGAAAACTTGCTACTGTGCGCATCATACCTTCCTCTTGGGGTTCCCAACGAACGTGTGAGTTACACGCCATCAAGCTCTTTTTCTGGCGCCGTTGCCGGGGAGATCAAGACACGCTGCAAGGGGAGTCTCCACTTCTCAATCTCTTTACTTTGTTTTTGTCTTGCTTTATTTTATTTACTACTTTGTTTGCTGCACTAAATCAAAATACAAAAAATTAGTTGCTAGTTTTACTTTATTTACTGTCTTGCTCTCTATATCGAAAACACAAAAAAATTAGTTACTTGCATTTACTTTATCTAGTTTGTTTTATTTACCGTTGCTAAAATGGCCAACCATGAAAATACTAAATTGTGTGACTTCACAAATGCAAATAATAATGATTTCCTATGCACACCTATTGCTCCACCTGCTACTACAGCAGAATTCTTTGAAATTAAACCTGCTTTACTGAATCTGTTATGAGAGAACAATTTTCTGGTGTTAGTTCTGATGATGCTGCTGCCCATCTCAATAATTTTGTTGAACTTTGTGAAATGCAAAAGTATAAAGATGTAGATGGTGATATTATTAAATTGAAAGTGTTTCCTTTCTCATTAAGAGGAAGAGCTAAAGATTGGTTGCTATCTTTGCCTAAGAATAGTATTGATTCATGGACTAAATGCAAGGATGCTTTTATTGGTAGATATTATCCTCCCGCTAAAATTATATCTTTGAGAAGTAGCATAATGAATTTTAAACAATTAGATACTGAACATGTTGCTCAAGCTTGGGAGAGAATGAAAACTTTGTTAAAGAATTGCCCAACCCATGGACTGACTACTTGGATGATCATCCAAACCTTCTATGCAGGACTAAATTTTTCTTCGCGGAATTTATTGGATTCAGCTGCTGGAGGTACCTTTATGTCCATCAAATTGGGGGCGGCTACAAAACTTCTTGATGATATGATGATAAATTACTCTGAATGGCACACGGAAAGAGCTCCACAAGGTAAGAAGGTAAATTCTGAGGAAACCTCTTCCTTGAGTGATAAGATTGATGCGATTATGTCTATGCTTGTGAATGGTAGATCTAATGTTGATCCAAATAATGTTCCTTTAGCTTCATTGGTTGCTCAAGAAAAAATGTTGATGTGAATTTCATTAAAAATAATAATTTCAACAACAATGCTTATAGGAACAACTCTGGTAATAACTATAGGCCATATCCTTCTGCTAATGGTAATGGTTATGGTAATTCTTATGGGAATTCTTACAATAATAATAGGAGTGTACCCTCTGGTCTTGAAGCCATGCTTAAAGAATTTATTAGTACACAAACTGCTTTTAACAAATCTGTTGAGGAAAAGCTTGATAAAATTGATATTATCGCTTCTAGAGTTGATAGGCTTGCCTCTGATGTTAATCTTTTAAAATTGAAAGTTATGCCTAATAATGATATTGATAATAAGATTACTACTACAGCAAATGCCATCCAAGTTAGAATTAATGAGAATATAAGATTAATGGCTGAACTGCGTGCTAGGTGGGATAGAGAAGAAAATGAAAAACTAGCTAAAGAGAATAATGTAGCTAAAGTTTGGACTATTACCACCACTAGTAATGCTAATTCTCCACATGTTGCTGCACCTCCTACTATCAATGGTAAAATAATTGGTGTTGGCAATGTTTCTACTCCTAGTGCAAAGCGAACAAAACTGCCTGAAATTGCTAAAACTGCTGAAACTGCTTGTGATAAAACTGCTGAAATTTTTTCCAACCTTGGGAACAATGATCCCATTGCTGTAGCTCATAATGATTTAGATTTTGATGATTGCCACATCTCTGAAGTTATAAAGTTCTTACAAAAACTTGCTAAAAGTCCTAATGCTAGTGCTATAAATTTAGCCTTTACAAAACATATTACAAATGCTCTCATAAAAGCTAGAGAGGATAAACTAAAACTTGAAACTTCTATTCCTAGAAAGTTAGAAGATGGTTGGGAGACCATCATTAAAATGAAATTCAATGACTTTGAATGTAATGCTTTATGTGATCTTGGTGCAAGTATTTCTGTTATGCCTAAAAAGATCTATGATATGCTTGACTTGCCACCATTGAAGAATTGTTATTTGGATGTTAATCTTGCCGATAATGTTAAAAAGAAACCTTTGGGGAGGATTGATAATGTGCATATTACGGTTAACAATAACCTTGTCCCCGTTGATTTTGTTGTTTTGGATATCGAATGCAATGCATCTTGTCCAATTGTGTTGGGAAGACCTTTTCTTCGAACTGTTGCTGTTATTGATATGAGGGAAGGTAATATTAAATATCAATTTCCTCTCAAGAAAGGTATGGAACACTTCCCTAGAAAGAGAATGAAGTTGCCTTTTGATTCTATTATTAGAACAAGTTATGATGTTGATGCTTCTACTCTTGATGTTACTTGATTTACACTTTCTGCGCCTAGCTGAAAGGCGTTAAAGAAAAGCGCTTATGGGAGACAACCCATGTTTTTAGCTACAGCAATTTTTTGTTTTGTTGAGTCTTGGAAGTTGTTTACTACTGTAGCAACCTCTCCTTATCATGTTTTTGTGCCAAGTAAAGTTTCTATGTCAAAGTTGATGTTATATTTGGGATCGCTGCGCAGAAACAGCATTGCTGTCTGTCACGAATCTGGGCACAATTCTCTGTAGAAAATTCGAAAAAATCTGCCAATTTACGAGCGTGATCCTCAGATATGTACGCAACTTTCATTAGTTTTGAGTTTTTCCATTTGAGCAAGTCTGGTGCCATTTATAAATTCGTCTTTACGGACTGTTCTGTTTTTGACAGATTCTGCCTTTTATTTCGCATTGCCTCTTTTGCTATGTTGGATTTATTTCTTTGATCCACTAATGTCCAGTAGCATTATGCAATGTCCAGAAGTGAAAATAATGATTGTGTCACCTCTGAATGAGTGAATTATTAATGATGCACTAACCCTCTAATGAGTTTGCTTGAAGTTTGGTGTGAAGGAAGTTTTCAAGGGTCAAGAGAGGAGAATGATATACTATGATCAAGAGGAGTGAAAGCTCTAAGCTTGGGGATGCCCCCGTGGTTCACCCCTGCATATTTTAAGAAGACTCAAGCGTCTAAGCTTGGGGATGCCCAAGGCATCCCCTTCTTCATCGACAACATCATCAGGTTCCTCCCCTGAAACTATATTTTTATTCAGTCACATCTGGTGTTCTTTACTTGGAGCGTCGGTTTGTTTTCGTTTTTGTTTTTGTTTGAATAAGATGGATCCTAGCATTCACTTTGTGGGAGAGAGACACGCTCCGCTGTTGCATATGGACACATGTGTCCTTAGGCTTTACTCATAATGTTCAAGGCGAAGTTTCTTCTTCGTTAATTTGTTATATGGTTGGAATTGGAAAATGCTACATGTAGTAATTCTAAAATGTCTTGGATAATGTGATACTTTGCAATTGTTGTGCTCATGTTTAAGCTCTTGCATCATATACTTTGCACCCATTAATGAAGAAATACATAGAGCTTGCTAAAATTTGATTTGCATATTTGGTTTCTCTAAGGTCTAGATAATATCTAGTATTGAGTTTTGAACAACAAGGAAGACAGTGTAGAGTCTTATAATGTTTACAATATGTCTTTTATGTGAGTTTTGCTGCACTTGTTCATCCTTGAGTTTGCTTCAAATAACCTTGCTAGCCTAAACCTTGTATCGAGAGGGAATACTTCTCATGCATCCAAAATCCTTGAGCCAACTACTATGCCATTTGTGTCCACCATACCTACCTACTACATGGTATTTTTCCGCCATTCCAAAGTAAATTGCTTGAGTGCTACCTTTAAAATTCCATCATTCACCTTTGCAATATATAGCTCATGGGACAAAATAGCCTTAAAAACTATCGTAGTATTGAATATGTACTTATGCACTTTATATTTTATTAAGTTGCCTGTTGTGCGATAACCATGCTTCTGGGGAACGCCATCAACTATTGTTGAATATCATGTGAGTTGCTATGCATGTCCGTCTTGTCTGAAGGTCTATCATTTTAGTGGTTGGAGCATGCAAAATTGTTAGAGAAGAACATTGGGCCGCTAACTAAAGCCATGAACCATGGTGGAAGTTTCAGTTTTGGACATATATCCTCAATCTCATATGAGAATAATAACTTTGCTACATGCTTATGCATTTAAGAGGAGTCCATTATCTGTTGTCCATGTTGTCCCGGTATGGATGTCTAAGTTGAGAATAATCAAAAGCGAGAAATCCGAAATGCGAGCATTCTCCTTGACCTTTGTACAGGCGGCATGGAGGTACCCCTTTGTGACACTTGGTTGAAACATGGCATGCGAAGACCCGGTAGTCCAAGTTAAGTAGGACGAGGTGCGGGCACTATTAGTATACTATGCGTGAGGCTTGCAACTTGTAAGATATAATTTTCATAACTCATATGCTTTATTACTACCGTTGACAAAATTGTTTCATGTTTTCAAAATAAAAGCTCTAGCACAAATACAGCAATCGATGCTTTCCTCTTTGAAGGACCATTCTTTTACTTTTATTGTTGAGTCAGTTTACCTATCTCCTTCCACCTTAAGAAGCAAACACTTGTGTGAACTGTGCATTGATTCCTACATACTTGCATATTGCACTTGTTATATTACTTTATGTTGACAATATCCATGAGATATACATGTTACAAGTTGAAAGCAACCGCTGAAACTTAATCTTCTTATGTGTTGTTTCAACACCTTTACTTTGATTTATTGCTTTATGAGTTAACTCTTATGCAAGACTTATTGATGCTTGTCTTGAAGTACTATTCATGAAAAGTCTTTGCTATATGATTCACTTGTTTACTCATGTCATTACCTTTGCTTTGATCGCTGCATTCATTACATATGTTTACAAATAGTATGATCAAGATTATGATGGCATGTCACTTCAGAAATTATCTTTGTTATCGTTTTACCTGCTCGGGACGAGCAGAACTAAGCTTGGGGATGCTGATACGCTCCAACGTATCGATAATTTCTTATGTTCCATGCTACTTTATTGATGATACCTACATGTTTTATGCACATTATATGTCATATTTATGCATTTTCTGGAACTAACCTATTAACAAGATGCCGAAGAGCCATGTCGTTTTCTGCTGTTTTTGGTTTCAGAAATCCTAGTAAAGAAATATTCTCGGAATTGGACGAAACTTTCGCCCAGGGTCCTATTTTTGCACGAAGCTTCCGAAGACCGAAGACCTAACGAGTGGGGCCACGAGGCAGCCAGGTGGCGCGCGGCCCGGCCCCGGCCGCGCCGACCTATCCCCTGGGCCCCTCGTGTGGCCCCTCGCGTTGACCCTCCGCCTACTTAAAGCTTCCGTCGCGAAACCCCCGCACCGAGAGCCACGATACGGAAAACCTTACAGACGCCGCCGCCGAATCCCATCTCGGGGGATTCTGGAGATCGCCTCCGGCACCCTGCCGGAGAGGGGATTCATCTCCCGGAGGACTCTACACCGCCATGGTCGCCTCCGGAGTGATGAGTGAGTAGTTCACCCCTGGACCATAGCAGTAGCTAGATGGTCGTCTTCTCCTTGTTGTGCTTCATTGTTGGATCTTGTGAGCTGCCTAACATGATCAAGATCATCTATCTGTAATACTATATGTTGTGTTTGTCGGGATCCGATGGATAGAGAGTACTATGATTATGGTGATTATCAATCTATTGTTCATGTGTTGTTTATGATCTTGCATGCTCTCCGTTATTAGTAGAGGCTCTGGCCAAGTTTTTACTCTTAACTCCAAGAGGGAGTATTTATGCTCGATAGTGGGTTCATGTCTCCATTGAATCTGGGACAGTGACAGAAAGTTCTAAGGTTGTGGATGTGCTGTTGCCACTAGGGATAAAACATTGATGCTATGTCTAAGGATGTAGTTGTTGATTACATTACGCACCATACTTAATGCAATTGTCTGTTGCTTTGCAACTTAATACTGGAGGGGGTTCGGATGATAACCTGAAGGTGGACTTTTTAGGCATAGATGCAGTTGGATGGCGGTCTATGTTCTTTGTCGTAATGCCCAATTAAATCTCACTATATTTACCATGTCATGTATATGCATTGTTATGCCTTTCTCTATTTGTCAATTGCCCGACTGTAATTTGTTCACCCAACATGCTTTTATCTTATGGGAGAGACACCTCTAGTGAACTGTGGACCCCGGTCCTATTCTTTACATAGCATACAATCTACTGCATTTGTGTTTTACTGTTTTCTTTGCAAACATCTTCCACTCGATACGCTTAATCCTTTGTTACAGCAAGCCGGTGAGATTGACAACCTCACTGTTTCGTTGGGACAAAGTACTTGGGTTGTGTTGTGCAGGTTCCTAGTTGGCGCCGGAATCCCTGGTGTTGCGCCGCATCACATTTCGCGACCATCAACCTTCAACGTGCTTCTTGGCTCCTCCTGGTTCGATTAAACCTTGGTTTCTTTCTGAGGGAAAACTTGCTACTGTGCGCATCATACCTTCCTCTTGGGGTTCCCAACGAACGTGTGAGTTACACGCCATCAATATGCAACTATGTGAATTTACCTATATGACAAGATCAACTACTAAGCAATATATAGCTAACAATATATAGGAGAGATAATAGAATAGAGGTAACGGAGAGTGGAGCATGCGGAGACACGGAGATGATTCCCGTAGTTCCCTTCCTTTGCAAGAAGGTACGTCTACGTTTGGAGGAGTGTGGTTGCTACAAAAGCCAGACCAACGCCACGAAGGCTTCACTCAGGTCTCCTGTGAGCAACGCCACAAAGGCCTAGCCCACTTCCACTAAGGGATTTCCTCGAGGCGGAAACCGGGCCTTTACAAGGTTCTTGGGGCACACATCCACAACCGAATTGGAGGCTCCCAATATCTGTAACAACACAACAACAACAACAACAACAACAAGAACAAATCAACCACAAACAACTAGGGTTTCCAAAAGAGGAACACTAGCAAAGGGGCCCTCAAGCATATGAGGGGGAAATGCAAATCGCTTCGGTGAAGATGTAGATCGGGGTCTTCTCCTTCGATTCTCCAAAGATCAAGAGCTTTGGTTGGTTGGAGGAGAAGATCGTGTGATTCTTGTGTTTCTTAAGGTGGCTCTAATGGTGGATGAACTTGGGATGAATGAGCAGCTTGTCCCGATGGGGAAGAAAGCTATTTATATGAGTAGATGCTCCAGATCTGACCATTGTGCATGTTTTTGTGTAACACCGGAAGTTCCGGCTGCGGGGGCCAGTTCGGCTGGATTCCATCACCTCAGAGAATATGCTAGAGCGGATTTGGCGGAACAAGGGCGGAAGTTCCGGTGACCGGAAGTTCGGCCAAGTTCCGGCCTACTTCCAGTGGGAGAAAACTCCCCTGGAACATACGTAAGGAATCGACGTTTTTGGAACTTGGAGTAAGGCGGAAGTTTCGCTGGCCGGAACTTCCGGCCTACTTCCGCCGTCTCGCGAGTACTACAACAGGTCTTATGTCTGGAGCATCGGGCGGAACTTCGGCTGCGAGGCAAGAACTTCCGCCAGGAGCAAAAATATTGCCATAGACTAGTTTTGACAGATCTGTCCACCAGCCATGTATGTAGAATGAAACCATGTACCTGTTTACACCAACACACATAAATATGTACCTGTGTTGACATCAAACACACAAAACCCAAAAGGGCGGGAAATGTTCTTTCAATCTCCCCCTTTTTGGTGTTTGATGACAACACAAGTATTTGCAGAGAATGAACAATATAAACAACTAGTATGTGAAAGATATGGAAGAGCTCCCCCTAGATATGTGCAATGGTACATAAGACGCTCCCCCTATATCTTGCATCCATCATCCATGGGTTAAAGATAATCATATATAGAGATAGATCATACACGCATAGATAAACCATGATAATAGATGACTCACAAACGGGGTTTATCACATAAAGAAGGTTCACACACCACATAGCGTCTAGAGACGAAGTTCAACAACACATAGAGAATAAATGGAATCACAAGCGATAAGAATCAAAGAACGCACGAGCTTGTGACTCCCCCATGCAAATACCCAACAAGAGTCCTAATAAAGGCTCACTCTCCCCCTTTGGCACCAAAGCACCAAAAAGGGACAGGAGTAACTACACGTCCCAAGGGTCGGCGTTAGCCCAGCCGGGAGGAAGATCATATGAGGTGCCGGGGTGAACTGGAGTGCGAGGAGGGGACTGAATCTCGAGACCATCATCCAGGAGCGGAATGCCATGCTGAGATATCCACTCGGCCTCCGGAGTGATGTTTTCCTTGGTGCCAGGAGGAGACACATCCACATTGACTGCCCTCATGATGCTCTTATGACGAACCCGAGACTTCTTGGCCTCATAGTGCTGCTGATACTGACGTCGGTTGACAGCAGAGGTGAGACAAAAGATGCATTGCATGCGTCGGGAAAGCTTGGAGACCCAACTTGGGTGCCTCTCATCAACCGGAGGAATGTCTTCTAGTGGTGCGTTGTTATGCTTGGTCCTGAGACTCTTCACTTCATGAGCGGTGATATTGAGAGCAATGGAGTGAATGAGAGGAGCTTGACGAGTAGATATCCACGTATCTTCAATGAGCTTCATGATGTAGGGAGCAAAGATGGGAAGCTTCTTCTCCATCACACATGACCACATCTCATTGTAGATGTAGTCCATCACATCGAGCCTCGCACCGGTGCCTTTCTTAGCGTGAGAGTTGGCCAGAAGATCCACTTCATAGGTGTGTATCTCATCAAGGTTGCCACCCTTGGGTCCAATGGTTTCACGGTAGACGCGAAGCATGATATCCCAAGTGGGGAGAAGATCCGCACTCTTGCCTGGAATACCCCATCCCTTGATATAGAGAGGAGCCAACACATCCTTGGTAAGGGCAAAAGAGCAATCATGGCACCTCCAACCATTATCATCTACAACCGGGAGCGAGGGTATCCAAGGGCTGCTCCAAACTTTGCCAAGTTAGACTCAAGGAGCCTCTCATGAGTCATCCACCGAAATGTTCTTGCTTCATCTTGCTCAAAGTGGACGGTGGCATAGAACTGTTGAATCAACCCAACATCATAGTCCTTGTTGAGCTCCATAATGGGATAGAGCCCAAACTCTCCACACATAGCATAGGCTTCAGCAAAGTACTGAGTGGCAGCCATCTTGGCGGTGCCAATGGAATGTTGGGTGACAATTCCTTTCTTGAAGGTTGATACGTCTCCAACGTATCGATAATTTCTTATGTTCCATGCTACTTTATTGATGATACCTACATGTTTTATGCACATTATATGTCATATTTATGCATTTTGGAACTAACCTATTAACAAGATGCCGAAGAGCCAGTTGATGTTTTCTGCTGTTTTTGGTTTCAGAAATCCTAGTAAGGAAATATTTTCGGAATTGGACGAAACTTTCGCCCAGGGTCCTATTTTTGCACGAAGCTTCCGTAAGACCGAAGAGATAACGAAGTGGGGCCACGAGGCAGCCAGAGCTAGGGCGGCGGCCCAAGCCCTGGCCGCGCCGACCTACCCCCTGGGCCCCTCGTGTGGCCCCCGCGTTGACCTTCCGCCTACTTAAAGCCTCCGTCGCGAAACCCCCGGTACCGAGAGCCACGATACGGAAAACCTTCCAGAGACGCCGCCGCCGTCCCATCTCGGGGGATTCGGAGATCGCCTCCGGCACCTGCCGGGAGGGGATTCATCTCCCGGAGGACTCTACACCGCCATGGTCGCCTCCGGAGTGATGAGTGAGTAGTTCACCCCTGGACCATGGGTCCATAGCAGTAGCTAGATGGTCGTCTTCTCCTTGTTGTGCTTCATTGTTGGATCTTGTGAGCTGCCTAACATGATCAAGATCATCTATCTGTAATACTATATGTTGTGTTTGTCGGGATCCGATGGATAGAGAATACTATGTTATGGTGATTATCAATCTATTGTTTATGTGTTGTTTATGATCTTGCATGCTCTCCGTTATTAGTAGAGGCTCAAGTTTTTGCTCTTAACTCCAAGAGGGGGTATTTATGCTCGATAGTGGGTTCATGCCTTCATTGAATCTGGGATCGTGACAGGTTCTAAGGTTGTGATGTGCTGTTGCCACTAGGGATAAAACATTGATGCTATGTCTAAGGATGTAGTTGTTGATTACATTACGCACCATACTTAATGCAATTGTCTGTTGCTTAGCAACTTAATACTGAATGGGGTTCGGATGATAACCTGAAGGTGGACTTTTTAGGCATAGATGCAGTTGGATGGCGGTCTATGTACTTTTTCGTAATGCCCAATTAAATCTCACTATATTTATCATATCATGTATATGCATTGTTATGCCTTTCTCTATTTGTCAATTGCCACTGTAATTTGTTCACCCAACATGCTTTATCTTATGGGAGAGACACCTCTAGTGAACTGTGGACCCCGGTCCTATTCTTTACATAGCATACAATTTACTGCAATTGTTTTACTGTTTTCTTTGCAAACATCTTCCACTCGATACGTTTAATCCTTTGTTACACAAGCGGGTGAGATTGACAACCTCACTGTTTCGTTGGGGCAAAGTACTTGGGTTGTGTTGTGCAGGTTCCGCGTTGGCGCCGGAATCCCTGGTGTTGCGCCGCATCACATTTCGCGACCATCAACCTTCAACGTGCTTCTTGGCTCCTACTGGTTCGATTAAACCTTGGTTTCATACTGAGGGAAACTTGCTTCTATACGCATCATACCTTCCACTTGGGGTTCCCAACGGACGTGTGCATCTACGTGTATCAAGCTAAATTTCTGGCGCCGTTGCCGGGGAGATCAAGACACGCTGCAAGGGGAGTCTCCACTTCTCAATCTCTTTACTTTGTTTTTGTCTTGCTTTATTTTATTTACTACTTTGTTTGCTGCACCTAAACAAAACACACAAAAAAAAATTAGTTGCTAGTTTTACTTTATTTACTGTCTTGCTCTCTATATCAAAAACACAAAAAAATTAGTTACTTGCATTTACTTTATCTAGTTTGTTTTATTTACTGTTGCTAAAATGAATACCCCTGAAAATACTAAGTTGTGTGACTTCACAAATGCAAATAATAATGATTTCCTATGCACACCTATTGCTCCACCTGCTACTACAGCAGAATTCTTTGAAATTAAACCTGCTTTACTGAATCTTGTCATGAGAGATCAATTTTCTGGTGCTAGTTCTGATGATGCTGCTGCCCATCTCAATAATTTTGTTGAACTTTGTGAAATGCAAAAGTATAAAGATGTAGATGGTGATATTATTAAATTGAAAGTGTTTCCTTTCTCATTAAGAGGAAGAGCTAAAGATTGGTTGCTATCTTTGCCTAAGAATAGTATTGATTCATGGACTAAATGCAAGGATGCTTTTATTGGTAGATATTATCCTCCCGCTAAAATTATATCTTTGAGAAGTAGCATAATGAATTTTAAGCAATTAGATACTGAACATGTTGCTCAAGCATGGGAGAGAATGAAAACTTTGGTAAAGAATTGCCCAACCCATGGACTGACTACTTGGATGATCATCCAAACCTTCTATGCAGGACTAAATTTTTCTTCGCGGAATTTATTGGATTCAGCTGCTGGAGGTACCTTTATGTCCATCACTTTGGGGGCGGCTACAAAACTTCTTGATGATATGATGATAAATTACTCTGAGTGGCACACGGAAAGAGCTCCACAAGGTAAGAAGGTAAATTCTGTTGAAGAAACCTCTTCCTTGAGTGATAAGATTGATGTGATTATGTCTATGCTTGTGAATGGTAGATCTAATATAGATCCAAATAATGTTCCTTTAGCTTCATTGGTTGCTCAAGAAGAAAATGTTGATGTGAATTTCATTAAAAATAATAATTTCAACAACAATGCTTATAGGAACAACTCTGGTAATAACTATAGGCCATATCCTTCTGCTAATGGTAATGGTTATGGTAATTCTTATGGGAATTCTTACAACAATAATAGGAGTGTACCCTCTGGTCTTGAAGCCATGCTTAAAGAATTTATTAGTACACAAACTGCTTTTAACAAATCTGTTGAGGAAAAGCTTGATAAAATTGATACTATTGCTTCTAGAGTTGATAGGCTTGCCTCTGATGTTAATCTTTTAAAATTGAAAGTTATGCCTAATAATGATATTGATAATAAGATTACTACTACAGCAAATGCCATCCAAGTTAGAATTAATGAGAATATAAGATTAATGGCTGAGTTGCGTGCTAGGTGGGATAGAGAAGAAAATGAAAAACTAGCTAAAGAGAATAATGTAGCTAAAGTTTGGACTATTACCACCACTAGTAATGCTAATTCTTCACATGTTGCTGCACCTCCTACTATCAATGGTAAAATAATTGGTGTTGGCAATGTTTCTACTCCTAGTGCAAAGCGAACAAAACTGCCTGAAATTGCTAAAACTGCTGAAACTGCTTGTGATAAAACTGCTGAAATTTTTTCCAACCTTGGGAACAATGATCCCATTGCTGTAGCTCATAATGATTTAGATTTTGATGATTTCCACATCTCTGAAGTTATAAAGTTCTTACAAAAACTTGCTAAAAGTCCTAATGCTAGTGCTATAAATTTAGCCTTTACAAAACATATTACAAATGCTCTCATAAAAGCTAGAGAAGAGAAACTAAAACTTGAAACTTCTATTCCTAGAAAGTTAGAGGATGGTTGGGAGCCCATCATTAAAATGAAATTCAATGACTTTGAATGTAATGCTTTATGTGATCTTGGTGCAAGTATTTCTGTTATGCCTAAAAAGATTTATGATATGCTTGACTTGCCACCATTGAAGAATTGTTATTTGGATGTTAATCTTGCCGATAATGTTAAAAAGAAACCTTTGGGGAGGATTGATAATGTGCATATTACGGTTAACAATAACCTTGTCCCCGTTGATTTTGTTGTCTTGGATATCGAATGCAATGCATCTTGTCCTATTGTGTTGGGAAGACCTTTTCTTCGAACCGTTGGTGCTGTTATTGATATGAGGGAAGGTAATATTAAATATCAATTTCCTCTCAAGAAAGGTATGGAACACTTCCCTAGAAAGAGAATGAAGTTGCCTTTTGATTCTATTATTAGAACAAGTTATGATGTTGATGCTTCTACTCTCGATGTTACTTGATTTGCACTTTCTGCGCCTAGCTGAAAGGCGTTAAAGAAAAGCGCTTATGGGAGACAACCCATGTTTTTACCTACAGCAATTTTTTGTTTTGTTGAGTCTTGGAAGTTGTTTACTACTGTAGCAACCTCTCCTTATCATGTTTTTGTGCCAAGTAAAGTTTCTATGTCAAAGTTGATGTTATATTTTGGATCGCTGCGCAGAAACAGCATTGCTGTCTGTCACGAATCTGGGCACAGTTCTCTGTAGAAAATTCGAAAAAATCTGCCAATTTACGAGCGTGATCCTCAGATATGTACACAACTTTCATTAGTTTTGAGTTTTTCCATTTGAGCAAGTCTGGTGCCAGCTTTAAATTCGTCTTTACGGACTGTTCTGTTTTTGACAGATTCTGCCTTTTATTTCGCATTGCCTCTTTTGCTATGTTGGATTTATTTCTTTGATCCACTAATGTCCAGTAGCATTATGCAATGTCCAGAAGTGAAAATAATGATTGTGTCACCTCTGAATGAGTGAATTATTAATTGTGCACTAACCCTCTAATGAGTTTGCTTGAAATTTGGTGTGAAGGAAGTTTTCAAGGGTCAAGAGAGGAGAATGATATACTATGATCAAGAGGAGTGAAAGCTCTAAGCTTGGGGATGCCCCCGTGGTTCACCCCTGCATATTTTAAGAAGACTCAAGCGTCTAAGCTTGGGGATGCCCAAGGCATCCCCTTCTTCATCGACAACATCATCAGGTTCCTCCCCTGAAACTATATTTTTATTCAATCACATCTTGTGTTCTTTACTTGGAGCGTCGGTTTGTTTTTGTTTTTGTTTTTGTTTGAATAAAATGGATCCTAGCATTCACCTTGTGGGAGAGAGACACGCTCCGCTGTTGCATATGGACACATGTGTCCTTAGGCTTTACTCATAATGTTCAAGGCGAAGTTTCTTCTTCGTTAAATTGTTATATGGTTGGAATTGGAAAATGCTACATGTAGTAATTCTAAAATGTCTTGGATAATGTGATACTTGGCAATTGTTGTGCTCATATTTAAGCTCTTGCATCATATGCTTTGCACCCATTAATGAAGAAATACATAGAGCTTGCTAAAATCTGATTTGCATATTTGGTCTCTCTAAGGTCTAGATAATATCTAGTATTGAGTTTTGAACAACAAGGAAGACGGTGTAGAGTTTTATAATGTTTACAATATGTCTTTTATGTGAGTTTTGCTGCACTTGTTCATCCTTGAGTTTGCTTCAAATAAACTTGCTAGCCTAAACCTTGTATCGAGAGGGAATACTTCTCATGCATCCAAAATCCTTGAGCCAACCACTATGCCATTTGTGTCCACCATACCTACCTACTACATGGTATTTCTCCGCCATTCCAAAGTAAATTGCTTGAGTGCTACCTTTAAAATTCCATCATTCACCTTTGCAATATATAGCTCATGGGACAAAATAGCCTTAAAAACTATTGTAGTATTGAATATGTACTTATGCACTTTATATTTTATTAAGTTGCTTGTTGTGCGATAACCATGCTTCTGGGGAACGCCATCAACTATTGTTGAATATCATGTGAGTTGCTATGCATGTCCGTCTTGTCTGAAGGATCTATCATTTTAGTGGTTGGAGCATGCAAAATTGTTAGAGAAGAACATTGGGCCGCTAACTAAAGCCATGAATCATGGTTGAAGTTTCAGTTTTGGACATTATATCTGTTGTCCATGTTGTCCCGGTATGGATGTCTAAGTTGAGAATAATCAAAAGCGAGAAATCCAAAATGCGAGCTTTCTCCTTAGACCTTTGTACAGGCGGCATGGAGGTACCCCTTTGTGACACTTGGTTGAAACATGGCATGCAAAGATCCGGTAGTCCAAGCTAAGTAGGACGAGGTGCGGGCACTATTAGTATACTATGCATGAGGCTTGCAACTTGTAAGATATAATTTTCATAACTCATATGCTTTATTACTACCGTTGACAAAATTGTTTCATGTTTTCAAAATAAAAGCTCTAGCACAAATACAGCAATCGATGCTTTCCTTTTGAAGGACCATTCTTTTACTTTTATTGTTGAGTCAGTTTACCTATCTCCTTCCACCTTAAGAAGCAAACACTTGTGTGAACTGTGCATTGATTCCTACATACTTGCATATTGCACTTGTTATATTACTTTATGTTGACAATATCCATGAGATATACATGTTATAAGTTGAAAGCAACCGCTGAAACTTAATCTTCCTTTGTGTTGCTTCAACACCTTTACTTTGATTTATTGCTTTATGAGTTAACTCTTATGCAAGACTTATTGATGCTTGTCTTGAAGTACTATTCATGAAAAGTCTTTGCTTTATGATTCAGTTGTTTACTCATGTCATTACCTTTGTTTTGATCGCTGCATTCATTACATATGTTTACAAATAGTATGATCAAGATTATGATGGCATGTCACTTCAGAAATTATCTTTGTTATCGTTTTACCTGCTCGGGACGAGCAGAACTAAGCTTGGGGATGCTGATACGTCTCCAACGTATCGATAATTTCTTATGTTCCATGCTACTTTATTGATGATACCTACATGTTTTATGCACATTATATGTCATATTTATGCATTTTCTGGAACTAACCTATTAACAAGATGCCGAAGAGCCAGTTGCTGTTTTCTGCTGTTTTTGGTTTCAGAAATCCTAGTAAGAAATATTCTCGGAATTGGACGAAACTTTCGCCCAGGGTCCTATTTTTGCACGAAGCTTCCAGAAGACCGAAGAGATGACGAAGTGGGGCCACGAGGCAGCCAGGGGCTAGGGCGGCGCGGCCCAACGCCGCGCCGACCTACCCCCGGGCCTCGTGTGGCCCCCGTTGACCTTCCGCCTACTTAAAGCCTCGTCGCGAAACCCCATACAGAGCCACGATACGGAAAACCTTCCAGAGACGCCGCCGCCGCGAATCCCATCTCGGGGTTCGGAGATCGCCTCCGGCACCTGCCGGAGAGGGGATTCATCTCCCGGAGGACTCTACACCGCCATGGTCGCCTCCGGAGTGATGAGTGAGTAGTTCACCCCTGGACCATGGGTCCATAGCAGTAGCTAGATGGTCATCTTCTCCTTGTTGTGCTTCATTGTTGGATCTTGTGAGCTGCCTAACATGATCAAGATCATCTATCTGTAATACTATATGTTGTGTTTGTCGGGATCCGATGGATAGAGAATACTATGTTATGGTGATTATCAATCTATTGTTTATGTGTTGTTTATGATCTTGCATGCTCTCCGTTATTAGTAGAGGCTCTGGCCAAGTTTTTGCTCTTAACTCCAAGAGGGGGTATTTATGCTCGATAGTGGGTTCATGCCTTCATTGAATCTGGGATCGTGACAGTAGGTTCTAAGGTTGTGATGTGCTGTTGCCACTAGGGATAAAACATTGATGCTATGTCTAAGGATGTAGTTGTTGATTACATTACGCACCATACTTAATGCAATTGTCTGTGCTTTGCTTAGCAACTTAATACTGAATGGGGTTCGGATGATAACCTGAAGGTGGACTTTTTAGGCATAGATGCAGTTGGATGGCGGTCTATGTACTTTGTCGTAATGCCCAATTAAATCTCTCTATATTTATCATATCATGTATATGCATTGTTATGCCTTTCTCTATTTGTCAATTGCCCGTGTAATTTGTTCACCCAACATGCTTTTATCTTATGGGAGAGACACCTCTAGTGAACTGTGGACCCCGGTCCTATTCTTTACATAGCATACAATTTACTGTGTTTTACTGTTTTCTTTGCAAACATCTTCCACTCGATACGTTTAATCCTTTGTTACAGCAAGCCGGTGAGATTGACAACCTCACTGTTTCGTTGGGGCAAAGTACTTGGGTTGTGTTGTGCAGGTTCCGCGTTGGCGCCGGAATCCCGGTGTTGCGCCGCATCACATTTCGCGACCATCAACCTTCAACGTGCTTCTTGGCTCCTACTGGTTCGATTAAACCTTGGTTTCATACTGAGGGAAACTTGCTTCTATACGCATCATACCTTCCACTTGGGGTTCCCAACGGACGTGTACATCTACGCGTATCAAAGGTCACATAGATCTCATAAAATATTTCCTCTTGAGATTTGTTGTGGAATCGCTTATCTGCAACCCTGTGATTCCGAGGGATGAGACATGGATTCTCCCACCGCAGCTCCTTGTACTCAAGGTATGGCATATTCTTGAGCGAGACATGGGTCTTCTTGCCACGATTGCGGAAGACTTGACATTCTCCGACTATTGACGAGATGTGAGCTTGGTCGGGCGAGTGATCTCAAAGTCTTCTGCTTCTTCTTGAACATGCCCTTTGCCTCTTTTCTTGGAACCACGAGATACAAGGATGAAGATGGTTGCAGATAGATAAGTGCACACGCACAAGAGGAAGCCAAAACTAGAAGCCGAACAGAACCTGAGTCGAGAATAGAAAACACGCGGACCGAAAGTTCCGGAGGGCCGGCGGAAGTTCCGCCGAGCGGAAGTACCGGCGGCTTGCGTCGTCCGGCTGCATGAAGACAACACGAGTTTCCCCGGACTCATGGTAGTGGCGAGGTAAACTGCTCCAAAACAAAGTTTCTATACAAGATCTAGCGGGGATATGCATCTAGATGGTTTCTACCAAAGCTTGGCCTAGCATTATCCCTATATTTCATCTAGTGAGGTCAACCCACACTTAGAGAGGGAGAGAGCACAAACCGGGAGGAGCCATGGTGGAGGAGAGGGAGGGGATGCAATCCCATGGAAGGGATCCGGCGGAGGTTGCCGGAGTGAAGAGATCCGGCGGAGTACGCAGCGCCAAGGGAGAGAAAGAGAGCATGAACTAGATGTGGATTTGGGGAAAAGTGGGAGACAAAATTGTCTCCCGTTCCCAACCCAATAAGTGGGGAACGGTTGGGCGGAAGTACCGCCTTGGGGCGGAACTTCCGGTCCCGTGGAAAAGTGCCCACCAGGCATGAAGAAGATGGCCGGTTCGGGCCGGGATCCAGCGGAAGTACGGCGAGAGGAGACTTTCGGTGAGACAGAAAAACAGGCCGAGCAGAAACTTTGAAAGGAACCGTGTGCACTAGGAGTTGGAAACGTCCGGGCTTAGATGCGAGAGGCTTGGGACAGATGATTGATACGTCTCCAACGTATCTATAATTTCTGATGTTCCATGCTAGTTTTATGACAATACCTACATGTTTTGTTCACACTTTATATCGTTTTTATGCATTTTACGGAACTAACCTATTAACAAGAGGCCGAAGTGCCGGTTCCTGTTTTCTGCTGTTTTTGGTTCTAGAAATCCTACAAAGGAAATATTCTCGGAATTGGATGAAATCAACGCCCAGGACCTTATTTTCCCCGGAAGCTTCCGGAGAGCCAGAGAGGCATCGGAGGGCGCCCTGGGGCCCCCCCTGGGCGGCGCGGCCAAGGGGGGGCGCCCCCTATGGTGTGGGACCACCAGGTCCCCTCCGACATGCCCTTCCGCCTATATATTCTCTCCGCCTCGAAAACCCTAAAAAGATAAGCCACGGGACGAGAAAAGTTACGCAGCCGCCGCCATCGCGAAGTCAAGTTCGGGGGACAGAAGTCTCTGTTCCGGCACGCCACCGGGACGGGGAATTTCCCCCGGAATCCATCTCCATCGACGCCACCGCCATCTTCATCGCCGTTGCTGTCTCCCATGATGAGGGGAGTAGTTCTCCCTCGAGGCTGAGGGCTCTACCGGTAGCTATGTGGTTAATCTCTCTCTCATGTACCTCAATACAATGATCTCATGAGCTGCCTTACATGATTGAGATCCATATGATGAGCTTTGTATCACTATTAATCTATGTGCTACTCTAGTGATGTTATTAAAGTAGTCTATTCCTCCTTCATGATGTAATGGTGACAGTGTGTGCATCATGTAGTACTTGGTGTAGGTTATGATTGTAATCTCTTGTAGATTATGGAGTTAATTATTACTATGATAGTATTGATGTGATCTATTCCCCCTTTCATAGTGTAATGGTGACAGTGTGTATGCTATGTTAGTACTCGGTCTAAATTGCAATGATCTATTATGCTCTAAAGGTTACTTAAATATGAATGTCGAATGTTGTGGAGCTTGTTTACTCCGGCTTGAGGGAGCTCTTGTAGCCCTACACAATGAATGGTGTTTGTTATCCAACAAGAGAGTGTATGTAGCACAAGTGAGGAGAAGTTATTAATTTATTATGTGATCAATGTTGAGAGTGTCCACTAGTGAAAGTATGATCCCTAGGCCTTGTTTCCAAATACTGCAAACATCGCTTGTTTACTGTTTTACGCATCTTTACTTCTGCAATATTACCACCATCTATACCACCTGTGTTTTACTATCTCTTCGCCGAACTAGTGCACCTATACATCTGACAAGTGTATTAGGTATGTTGGGGACACAAGAGACTTCTTGTATCTTAATTGCAGGGTTGCTTGAGAGGACTATCTTTGACCTCTACCTCCCTGAGTTCGATAAACCTTGGGTGATCCACTTAAGGGAAACTTGCTGCTGTTCTACAAACCTCTGCTCTTGGAGGCCCAACACTCTACAAGAATAGAAGCACACGTAGGCATCAAGCTATTTTCTGGCGCCATTGCCGGGAGGTAAGGTAAAGGTATTCACATCCTCCGACTACTAAGCTATTTCCTAGCACTTGTTGCCGGTGTGTGAGTGCTCGAAGGTATCTCCTTTAGATCCTGCAATTATATCTTTTTGTTTCTTGTTTTTATTTTCACTAGTTAGGCTTAATGGAAAACAACAAAAAATTAGAGATCTTTATGAACTTTATCTTGAATTAGGACATGATGTGTTTGAAGAGAAAATTAAAAAACCCATGGAACTTTGTTTGCAAAATAGTTGTAGCAATGTTATTAGGATGAACTCTTTGGACACTATTATTGCTAATGTTATGGAAGAATTTAAGCTTGGGGAAGCTGGTTGTGATATTTTTAGTCCCCCAAGCATGGAGGAGAAAATTTACTTTGATGATACTTTACCTCCTATATATGATGTTTGCAATGATGAATATGATATTTTCAGTCCACCTACTATTGAGGAGAAAGTTAATTATGATTACAATATGCCTCCTATATATGATGATTATGGTGATGAGAATAATAATAGCTATTTTATTGAATTTGCTCCCACTACAACTAATAAAATTGATTATGCTTATGTGGAGAGTAAAATTTTTATGCATGTAGCTCATGACAAGAATGCTTTATGTGATAGTTATATTATTGAGTTTGTTCATGATGCTACTGAAAGTTATTATGAGAGAGAGAAACATGGTTATATGCATCTTAATAATATTAAGTTTCCCTCTTTATGTTGAGAATCTTGAAGTTGCACTTGTGTTGCCTTTCTATGCCTGCCACTTTGCTCTTCATGAATTTATTTGTGTACAAGATTCCTTTTCATAGGAAGTGGGTTAGGCTTAAATGTGTTTTGAATTTGCTTTTTGATGCTCCTTTTGCTTCATTTTCTATTCTCGCAAGAGCATCATTAAAATTACTAAGCCCATCTTAATGGCTATAAAGAAAGCACTTCTTGGGAGATAACCCATGGTTTTATTTTACTACTGTTCTGTTGAGTCTTGGAAGTTGTTACTACTGTAGCAACCTCTCCTTATCATGTTTTTGTGCCAAGTAAAGTCTCTATAGTAAAGTTGATACTAGATTTGGATTTCTGCGCAGAAACAGATTTGCTGTCTGTCACGAATTGGCGTCCTTCTCTCTCTAGAAGAATCAAAAAAATCTGCCAATTTACGTGCTTGATCCTCAGATATGTACGCAACTTTCATTAGTTTTGAGTTTTTCCATCTGAGCAAGTTAAGTGCCTCAGAAAAATTCGTCTTTAAGGACTGTTCTGTTTTGACAAATTCTGCCTTTTATTTTGCATTGCCTCTTTTGCTATGTTGAATGGATTTCTTTGTTCCATTAACTTTCAGTAGCTTTGGGTAATGTCCAGAAGTGTTAAGAATGATTGTGTCCTCTCTGAACATGTGAATTTTGATTATGCACTAACCCTCTAATGAGTTTGCTTTAAGTTTGGTGTGGAGGAAGTTTTCAAGGATCAAGAGAAGAGGATGATATAATATGATCAAGAAGAGTGAAAAGTCTAAGCTTGGGGATGCCCCGTGGTTCATCCCTGCATATTTCAAGAAGACTCAAGCATCTAAGCTTGGGGATGCCCAAGGCATCCCCTTCTTCATCGACAACTTATCAGGTCACTTCTAGTGAAACTATATTTTTATTCCGTCACATCTTATTTACTTTACTTGGAGCGTCTGTGTGCTTTTATTTTCGTTTTGTTATCTTAGTTCTCTGAATAAATTGGATCATACCTTGTGTGGGAGAGAGACACGCTCCGCTTTTTCATTTGAACACTTGTGTTCTTCGCTTTTACTTTTAATGTTCATGGCGAAAGTTGATCGCTTCACTTGTTGTTATTTTGTTGGAAACAGAGAATGCTTCATATGGTTTTGAATAATTTGATACTTGGCAATTTTTTTGAGCTCTCATAGATCATGTTTAAGCTCTTGCATCATGTAGTTAAATCTATTAGTGGAGAACTACCATAGAGCTTGTTGAAATTTGGTTTGCATGATTGGTCTCTCTAAGGTCTAGATATTTTCTGGTAAAAGTGTTTGAACAACAAGGAAGACAGTGTAGAGTCTTATAATGCTTGCAATATGTTCTTGTGTAAGTTTTGTTGTACCTGTTCATACTTGTGTTTTCTTCAAACAACCTTGCTAGCCAAAGCCTTGTACTGAGAGGAAATGCTTCTCGTGCATCCAAACACCTTGAGCCAAAACCCATGCCATTTGTGTCCACCATATCTACCTACTATGTGGTATTTTTCTGCCATTCCAAAGTAAATTACTTGAGTGCTACCTTTAAAATTTCATTCCTTTGTCTTTGCAATATATAGCTCATGGGAAAATAGCTTAAAAACTATTGTGGTGATGAATATGTATCTATGTATCTTAGTTCTTATAAGTTGCTTGTTGAGCGGTAACCATGTTCCTGGGGACGCCATCAACTCTTTACACCTTTGTTGAATATCATGTGAGTTGCTATGCATGTTCGTCTTGTCTGAAGTAAGGGTGATTTATCATGATCAAATGGTTTGAGTATGCATATGTTAGAGAAGAACATTGGGCCGCTAACCAAAGCCATGTATCATGGTGGAAGTTTTCAGTTTGGACATTAATCCTCAATATCTTATGAGAATATTATCTGTGGTTGAATGCGTATGCATTAAAGAGGAGTCCATTATCTGTTTTCTATGTTGTCCCGGTATGGATGTCCTAAGTTGAGATCTATTGAAAACGAGAAATCAAATGCGATTTATCTCCTTGGACCTTTGTACATGCGGCATAGAGGTACCCCTTTGTGACACTTGGTTGAAACATATGTTATGCAATGATAATCCATGTAAATCCAAGCTAATTAGGACAAGGTGCGAGCACTATTGGTATTCGATGCATGAGGCTTGCAACTTGTAGGAAGTTTTATGCATAACACATATGAATTATTACTACCGTTGACAAAATTGTTTCTATGTTTTCAAAATAAAAGCTCTAGCACAAAAATAGTAATCCATGCTTCCCTCTGCGAAGGGCCATTCTTTTACTTTATGTTGAGTCAGTTTACCTACTTCTTTCTATCTTAGAAGCAAACACTTGTGTCAACTGTGTTCATTGATTCTTACATGTTTACTTATTGAACTTGTTATATTACTTTATGTTGACAATTATCCATGAGATATACATGTTACAAGTTGAAAGCAATTGCTGAAACTTAATCATCCTTTGTGTTGCTTGTAACCTTCTACCTTGAATCTATTGCTTTATGAGTTAACTCTTATGCAAGTCTTTTTGATACTTGTCTTGAAAGTACTATTCATGAAAAGTTTTTGCTATATGATTCAGTTGTTTAATCATCATCTTTACCATTGCTTTGAATCACTTCATTCATCTCATATGCTTTACAATATTGTTGATCAAGATTATGTTGGTAGCATGTCACTTCAGAAATTATTGTGTTATCCTTTACCTACTCGAGGGCGAGTAGGAACTAAGCTTGGGGATGCTTGATACGTCTCCAACGTATCTATAATTTCTGATGTTCCATGCTAGTTTTATGAGAATACCTACATGTTTTGTTCACACTTTATATCGTTTTTATGCATTTTCCGGAACTAACCTATTAACAAGATGCCGAAGTGCCAGTTCCTGTTTTCTGCTGTTTTTGGTTCCAGAAATCCTAAAAAAATATTCTCGGAATTGGACGAAATCAACGCCAGGACCTTATTTTCCGGAAGCTTCCGGAGAGCGAGAGAGGCACCGGAGGAGGGGGCCCCACCCCAGGCGGCGCGGCCAGGGGGGGCGCGCCCCTATGGTGTGGGACCACCAGGTCCCCTCCGAGGCTGCCCTTCCGCCTATATATTCTCTCCGCCTCGAAAACCCTAAAAAGATAAGCCACGGGACAAGAAAAGTTACGCAGCCGCCGCCATCGCGAAGTCAAGTTCGGGGGACAGAAGTCTCTGTTCCGGCACGCCGCCGGGACGGGGAATTGCCCCCAGAATCCATCTCCATCGACGCCACCGCCATCTTCATCGCCATTGTTGTCTCCCATGATGAGGAGGGAGTAGTTCTCCATCGAGGCTGAGGGCTCTACCGGTAGCTATGTGGTTAATCTCTCTCTCATGTACCTCAATACAATGATCTCATGAGCTGCCTTACATGATTGAGATCCATATGATGAGCTTTGTATCACTATTAATCTATGTGCTACTCTAGTGATGTTATTAAAGTAGTCTATTCCTCCTTCATGATGTAATGGTGACAGTGTGTGCATCATGTAGTACTTGGTGTAGGTTATGATTGTAATCTCTTGTAGATTATGGAGTTAATTATTACTATGATAGTATTGATGTGATCTATTCCCCCTTCATAGTGTAATGGTGACAGTGTGTATGCTATGTTAGTACTCGGTCTAAATTGCAATGATCTATTATGCTCTAAAGGTTACTTAAATATGAATGCCGAATGTTGTGGAGCTTGTTTACTCCGGCTTGAGGGAGCTCTTGTAGCCCTACACAATGAATGGTGTTTGTTATCCAACAAGAGAGTGTATGTAGCACAAGTGAGGAGAAGTTATTAATTTATTATGTGATCAATGTTGAGAGTGTCCACTAGTGAAAGTATGATCCCTAGGCCTTGTTTCCAAATACTGCAAACATTGCTTGTTTTGTTTTGCATCTTTACTTTCTGCAATATTACCACCATCTATACCACCTGTGTTTTACTATCTCTTCGCCGAACTAGTGCACCTATACATCGACAAGTGTATTAGGTGTGTTGGGGACACAAGAGACTTCTTGTATCTTAATTGCAGGGTTGCTTGAGAGGACTATCTTTGACCTCTACCTCCCTGAGTTCGATAAACCTTGGGTGATCCACTTAAGGAAACTTGCTGCTGTTCTACAAACCTCTGCTCTTGGAGGCCCAACACTGTCTACAAGAATAGAAGCACACGTAGGCATCAATGATCCGAACTGTAAGATGGTACATGATCACTCATTTTTGCAAGCAATGCAAATGAAGAACAAAAATGAGTGATTTCCATAAGAACATTTACATGACAAATAGAAACCATTAAGATCCAAATAACATCAACTCTTCACAAAGAAGAGTGTGGTGGCCTAGGCCACCATGTATGAGTGTTATGGTGTGACACCGCGAAGATATATCTTGGGCCCAAAACCACTACTCGTCATTGAAGCTCACATATCAACACATGATATAAAGAGAATGATTTCTTACTATCGGCATTATGGGGGGAGGGATAGCTCAATAGTTTAAACCGCACTCCCCCTATTTCCATGCCCACATCTAAACCAAATAAAGTTTTGAGAGGAAGGTGTGTTTGCAAGATGGTCAAGCTATACTCCTTGAATCAATGATATTTAGCTCATTCCTCAAATAGCAAAACCTTGCTTCATCAAGAGGCTTCGTGAATATATCGGCAAGTTGATCTTTGGTTGGAACATAGATAAGCTCAATATCACCACGGGCAACATGATCCCTAATGAAATGATTCCGGATCTCAATATGCTTCGTTCTTGAATGTTGCACCAGATTATAGGCAATCTTGATGGCACTTTCATTGTCACATAAAAGAGGCACTTTGTCACAAGTGACACCGTATTCCCTTAAAGTTTGCCTCATCCATAACAATTGAGTGCATCCACTTGTGGTGGCAACATATTCGGCTTCGGCAGTGGAGAGAGATATACAATTTTTCTTCTTAGAAGACCAACATACCAAGGGCCTACCAAGAAATTGGCAAGCCCCGGAAGTTGATTTCCTATCATCCTTGTCTCCCGCCCAATCCGCATCCGTGTATCCATTAAGAAAGAAACTTGAGCCTTTAGGATACCAAAGACCATATCTTGGGGTATCAACCAAATATCGAAAGATTCTTTTGAGATCCATCATGTGGCTCTCTTTAGGAGAAGCTTGATACCTTGCACACACACCAACACTCAACACTATGTCCGGTCTAGATGCGCAAAGGTAAAGCAAGGATCCAATCATGGAGCGATATACCTTTTGATCCACCTCTTTACCATTGGGATCAAGTGCAAGATGACATTTGGTAACCATTGGAGTGGCTACACCCTTCATTTCCGTCATCTTGAACCTCTTGAGCATGTCTTGGAGATACTTTGCTTGATTGATGAAAGTCCCTTCTCTCAATTGCTTGATCTCAAAACCAAGAAAGAACCTCATCTCTCCCATCATAGACATCTCAAACCTATCGGTCATAAGCTTTGAAAATTCATCATTGAAAGCTTTGTTAGTAGAGCCAAAGATAATATCATCAACATATAATTGGCAAACGAAAAGCTCCCCATTGACCCTCTTAGTAAAAAGAGTGGGATCGATTAGCCCAACATCAAACCCACGGTCTATCAACAATTCTTTAAGGTGCTCGTACCAAGCTCTAGGAGCTTGTTTGAGACCATAAAGTGCTTTATCAAGCTTATAGACGTGGTTAGGAAAGTCGGGATCCTCAAACCCCGGGGGTTGCTTAACATAAACCTCTTCATGCAAAGGACCATTAAGAAATGCACTTTTCACATCCATTTGTTGTAACTTAAAGTTATGATGTGATGCATATGCAAGAAGGATACGGATGGACTCAAGGCGAGCCACGGGAGCATAAGTTTCTCCAAAGTCAATTCCTTCAATTTGAGAGAAACCTTGAGCTACCAATCTTGTCTTGTTCCTTACAACAATTCCAAACTCATCTTGCTTGTTCTTTAATATCCATTTAGTGCCTATAACACTGCGGCACTCCTTTGGCTTCTCTACTGAAGTCCATACTTTGTTGCGCTTGAAGTTATTGAGTTCATCGTGCATAGCTTCCAACCAATCCGGATCTTCAAGAGCTTCAAATACTTTCTTGGGTTCCACTAAGGAGATATAAGCATGATGATTGCTAAAGTTAGCCAATTGCCTTCTTGTGGAAACTCTTCCTCTAACATCACTTAGGACCTTCTCATGAGTGTGTTCAAGAATTTCCAAGTTCCTATCTCTTCTTGCAAGACGACGGGCCTCGATCTCCTCCTTGGTTCTTCTAGGCCTTGGAGGTTTCACTTGATCAACTTGATCGTTTGGGTCCCCGTCTTGACCTTCAACTTGAGCTTCCTCAATTTCTTGAGAGTGCTCATCATCATGTGCTTGATCTTGGACATTATTCGGTGAGTAGCAAATATCGAATGGATACTCATCGGAGCCATCATGAATCCTTGGTTGATCTTGTCCTTGATCTTGCACACTAGAGGGAGGGTTTTGTTCTTGTTCTTGGGTTGGTGCATCATTAGCTTCAAGAGATGGAGTTTGTTGATGTTGTGAAGATGAGGGCTCCACCGTAGTAGAGCATAGTCCTTCCCGAGACGCCACACCGTGTCCCTCAATGGGGCGGAAAAATCCCACACCCATTCTTACTATGGCATCTTGAGGTATTTCATCACCTGCACAAACATCAACTTGCCCCACTTGGGAGCCATCATTTTCCTCGAACTTCACACTACAAGATTCGATGATAATCCCGGAGGATACGTCAAAGACTCTATAAGTGTGAGATTCGGCACCGTAACCAACAAATATACCCTCCAAAGCTTTAGGAGCAAATTTAGATAAACGAACTCCTTTGATTTTATAGAAACACTTACACCCGAACACCTTGAAGTATGAGATATTAGGCTTGTTCCCGGTGAGTATTTCATATGGAGTCTTGTTCAAGCCCTTACGGAGATAGAGCCGGTTAGAAGAGTGGCAAGCGGTGGAGATGGCTTCGGCCCAAAAATTATAGCGGGATTTGTATTCTGCCATCATAGATCTTGCCATATCCATAAGAGTCTGATTCTTCATCTCCGCAACACCATTTTGTTGAGGGGTGTATGCAGCAGAATATTGATGTCTTATCCCCTCATCACTAAGAAAATCATTGTTCATTGAGTGTGTAGTTCTTGAACTTGGAGCCGTTGTCACTTCGTATTGCCATTATAAGGAGGTTGTGTTGACGTTGCACCTCGGTGGCAAAGTCAATGAAGATTTGTTGAGTCTCATCTTTCTTCTTGAGAAAGTAGACCCAAGTGTATCTTGAATAGTCATCAACAATCACCAAGCAATGTTTCTTCGCACCAAGACTTGCATGAGTGGTAGGACCAAAGAGATCCACATGAAGGAGCTCCAAGATCCTCTTGGAAGAGATAATAGTCTTGCTTGGATGCGGAGAGTCATGCATTTTGCCTTCAACACAAGCCCTACAAACACGATCTTTGGCAAAAGAAACATTTTCCATTAGTCCCACAATATGGTTCCCCTTGTGAAGACTTTGCAAAGTTCTCATGTTGACATGGGCCAAGCGGCGATGCCACAACCAACCCACATCCTCCTTTCCGAATAGGCACATCGCACTTGAAGTGGTGGCCCCCGAGAAGTCCACCACATACAAGTTGTGTTCGCGATACCCAACGAAAGCGACTTTTAGAGTCTTGCTCCACAAGAGGACCACAATATCATTATCAATAAAGACGGCGAAACCCATCTTGCCAAGGGCGGAAACGGATAATAAATTGTAACCAAGGGTTTTGACAAGCATGACATCCACAAGAGTAATGTTGTGTGCAACCACAACCTTGCCAAAACCCAATACCTCGGATGTTGAATTATCGCCAAAGGAGACGGTGATTTCATGAATGTTAGGCCTCAACTCCTTGATGAGATTCTTGCCACCGGTCATATGACTTGTGAATCCACTATCAAGCACCCATTTTGAACCCCCGGCGGCATAGTCCTACATGAGATCAATTCTTGGATTTAGGTACCCATTTTTCAATGGGTCCTCTTTTGTTAGCAACAAGGGTCTTTGGGACCCAAATAGACCAAGCAATATAACCATCATAAGGGCCAACATATTTTGCATACACATCACCATAATAATCTTTAAATAAAACATAGTGAGGGTTAGCAATTCCCGCATTATCATCATTAATAGTTTTGCCCTTGGGGGCATCACCATTAGTGATAACTTTCTTCTTTTCTTGTGCGGGCTTGGCCTTCTTCTTGTTTGCCTTCTTTGCCTTGGCATTAAAGCCAAGGCCCTCCTTCCCATTGTTTGACCTTTGCTTACTCAAAAGGTCATCCAAAGAAAGTTTACTTTGGGGAGAGGATGCCTTAGCAAGTTCATCCTTCAACCTAGCATTTTCCTCAACAATATTTGCATGATCACAAGAAGAGGTAGAGGAGCTAGGCACATCATATTTAGCAAGCCTAATTTGAAGTTGCTCATTAGACTTGGAGAGGAGAGAGTATTCACTCTTCAAAGCTTTGTGAGCCTTGTCTAGTTCATCTAGATCCTTCACAAGTTTCTCATGATCAACACCAAATTTGGCCTTTTCCTTTTTAAGCACTTTAGCCTTAGCCCTAGCAAGATCTCTTTCTTTAGTAAGCTTAGCAATTTCATCTTGGGGCTCTTCAAGAGTTTCTAGCCTCTCTTCAAGAGAAGCTATAGTTTCTTGTCCTTCCTCAAGGGCATTTTAAAGAGTGGCTATTTCAAGAGAGTCCTCTCTTTCTATTTGACATTTTTTATCAAGAGTATCATCTAGTTGTGCTAGACGAATCATGAGATTCGAAACATGCCTTTTAGTGTCACCTTTCAAGTTAAGAATGAACTCATCGAAATCAAGCATCTCTTGTTTAATTTTTAAGCTAGCATGATCAACCCCTAGAGCATTTGATATGTTAGGCATAGAGGGGTTAGGGGATGATACCTCGGAAGATTTAGCCATGAGGCAACTTTCTTCCTTCATGTGAATATCCTCATTGGGGGATTCAATTGGTGATGAAGAGTTGGTGGAGAGGGAAGCAAGAGCAACCAACCCATTGGAGGTTTCATCTTCTTCTTCATCATCATCATCCCCGGATGTGTATTCTTCTTGAGTTGATAGCACAATAGATGTATCCAAGGAGGACCTTGCCATGAAGCAATGTGCATTCTTGATGTGAGGATTCTCATTGGGGGATTCAAAGAGAGATGAAGAGGGAATATTGGTGGTAGCAATGGCGGCCACTTCCTTTGAGGTCTCTTCTTCATCACTACTACTATCATTGTCATCGGAAGAATATTCTTCCTTAGTCATTAGCACAATCCTAGAAGGCCTCTTGTCCTTCTTACTCTTGTTGTAGAATTTCTTGTTGGGGGCCTTTGAATCTTTGCTCTTGTCCTTGGGAATGAGCCTTCCACCACGAGTTTCTCTATGCTCATAGGGGCATTGGGCGATGAAATGGTTCTTGTCACCACAATTGTAGCAAGATCTTGCTCTTGGGCCCAAACTCTTGAACCCACTTGAGTTGTTTCTCTTGATGTTATCTTCCTTTGCCTTGGATGGATCAACCCAAAAGGTTTTTGCATGGAATGCCATGTGGTCATTGTAGTGGTATTCCAAATCTTCCGGATAGGACATGCTCCAAGATGTCCTATATGGTTCTTGAGTGTTCACTTCTTCCACGGTATTGACCGTCAAGGCAAGGTTTGTACCTCTTGCCATTCCAATAGCACGATTGCGAGAATCTTGAGAGTTTTGTTCGGCCACCTTGAGAGCTTGCAACTCGTGCACCACTTGTTGGGAGGTGAGAGAAGGATAGCTTTCTCTCCCAAGGAGACTCTTGACATCAATGGGTTCAAACGGCATCATGCAATCAATATACTTATCCTTGATCCAAAAATCATCAATATGTTGGGCACCCACATTCCGAAAAGCATCGGCAACGGTGATGAGTCTTCTATACATCACTTGATGATCTTCATCCGGCAACCTCATGAATCCTTCGGCTTGATTCCGAAGAGCACTATACTTGTTTCTCTTCATGCTTTGGGTTCTTTGGTTTGGAACCAATAGTAGCCTTTCCAAAATATTGTCTGCCCTGGCGCTACGAGTTTGGTTCGCTACCAATTTTAGCTCGCCCCGCCCCAGCGCGGGCGCGCCCACGAGTGCTTTTCGCCAAATGGCGGGAGAAACCGCGGCGCGGAAATCGTCCGCCAAAAAATTGGCAGCCAAAACTGGCGCGAGCGGGGTATAAAGGTTTGCCCTCTTTTTTCCCGTCCACTTCTCTTTCCCCTTCTCATCTCATCTACACGCGCACACAATAACTGAGGAGGCCACGATCTGCAGGCTGCAGCTATCTCCTCGCCGGTTCCCGCCTCAGTCCGAGCTGCTCCGGTGGCCGCCGGTGGTGCTTCACCTCTTGGACCAATCTCTCCATCAACACACGTCAAGGTTAATTAGTGCTCAGATCCCCATCGAACCCCACCTCAATCCCCCTTTTTCTATGACCGATTTACTTGAATCTTGGGCTGTTTCGTTGGAGATGGGATGCAGGTAAGTGCTACTTGGTAGATCTGATCTATTTATTATCAAATCCATGTTATTTGTGTCCTGCAAGAAACGTGCCATGTTAATCCCATCACATTAGTTATACATAACTTGATCGATATTTATTTCTTAGTCCTTTATTGTTGATTCAGAAGCACATACTTGAAAGTTTATATCTCCATTTTGATCTTTTTATATAGGGATTTCTATTTTCGTGCCCTCGGGTCCTTAGTTGTGCTCAGTTTTCCCCAACTCCTTAGTTTTTCCTCAGTTTTACCCAAGCGTTTGTCTGAAACCATCACACGTGATGTAACGGCCGGTTGCCCGACGGTTGACCGTTATCTTCTGACTAGTGGGGCCACGTAGAGCCCGCAAAGACACGTCAGACCATCCATCTTTGTTTGACCGTAAGCATCGCTGTATCCCTGACCAAAACGCGAACGAGTGGGGCTTCGGTATATCAAATGACAAGTGGGGCCATGACGCTGATACAAGGGGCAATACACGGGTAGGATTAGATTTTTAAACGGAGCTCTACAGCGATGGCACGGAGGAGGTGGCATGCGGGGTGCCGAGATGAGATCGACGTCCACAAAGAACTGCATGAGGCGAGACCAGACGCATTAGATAGATATGAACTAGACGCGTTTAACCATGCAAAGAAGAGAAGAAATGGTCGACGACATCGACGACCACCTCAAAACTTTGACTGACCGTGTCGGACACGAACGCAAGCAATGTAGAGAAAACTAGTGTCTCTCCTTTCTGGCGTGTATAGGTGGGTGCTAGGAGAGTGTGGTGGCGAAGGGAAAGACCTCGCGGCGGTCTGTGGCGTCCAGCATAGCGGGTCGGCGTGGCCGTGCCCACAGCGGCGTGCATGCATGTTCGGCATTGGCATCAGCATGTACGTTCGGCATTGGCCTCGGCGGTATCTCTGGTGTGTCAGTGATCGAATGAGGGGACGGGATTGAGGGTGCATCCCGACGTTGACCTAGCAGTGGCGGCGAGCATAGCCGTTCTGACCATGCCGATATCGGCATCGGCATCGTTTGGAGGCTGTGGTGCTCGAATCAAGTTGGGATTTGTTTCTTGTAGGCCAAAATGAATTTGAAACAAGTTTCATGTTGAAGGTTAGGTAACGAAAGTTTGTAACTATCCCAAAATTATACTAGCGCCATGGTGAGGTTCTTTTTGATAGAGCTATACGGTTGGGCAAACTTTTTTGACACTTTTTAGATAGGGTTCCTTGTTGTTACATGTATGGCATCATGTATGGAAAATTTGGGGTCATTTGGAGATGTTCGAAAAAATCACTTTGCTTAAGCGCATGCCGTTTCGTCTCGCTGAAACCAGCTTTTCTAACAAGGTGATTTTTTCTACCTTCTCTAAATAACCTCAAATTTCATACAGCTGATCTTCTATACATAGATAGATAGATTGTTTCGTTTTTACATTTTTCGAACTTTTTATTTCCCTTTATAATACCCAATTGATTTTCAGGTCAAAACCTCGAAAAACAGCATCATGTATGGCATCATTTTCACCCTAAATTTCAAATTTTCTGAAACTTTCCCTTTTAGATATTCCTTGTTGTTATAGGTATGCCATCATGTATGCCAAACTTGGTTAGGTCTCACTGAAACCAGCTTTTGTAACAAATTAGGTTTTTTCTGCCTTCTCTAAATGACCTCAAAAATCATACGTGATAGGTTTATCATTCTATACAAAGATAGATGGTTTATCATTTTTTGCGTGAAAAGTAATGGCTACAACAAAGGGAATCGGTGATGGTTTATCTTTTTTTTGCGTGAAAAGTAATGGCTACAACAAATTGTTGATGGTTTATCATTTTTTACGTGAAAAGTAATGGCAACAACAAATCGGTGATGGTTTATCATTTTTTTGCGTGAAAAGTAATGGCAACAACAAATCGGTGATGGTTTATCATTTTTTTGCGTGAAAAGTAATGGCTACAACAAATTGTTGATGGTTTATCATTTTTGCGTGAAAAGTAATGGCAACAACAAATCGGTGATGGTTTATCATTTTTTTGCGTGAAAAGTAATGGCTACAACAAATTGTTGATGGTTTATCTATTTTTGCGTGAAAAGTAATGGCAACAACAAATCGGTGATGGTTTATCATTTTTTTTGCGTGAAAAGTAATGGCAACAACAAATCGGTGATGGTTTATCATTTTTTGCGTGAAAAATAACGCCTAAAAGAGTTTATAATTTTTAGCGCGTGAAAAATAATACAGAAAACCGCCCTTCAGCATACTTAGAGGGTGGAAGCTAATTAACCGCCAACAGAGAGAGAGAGAGAGGTTATCCTGCCCGTTCCCTATATCATACGATCAACGGTCGGCGGGCACGATCCGCGTGACATGGGCTAGACCAATCAGGGCGATGTTGCACGTCTGCGAGAATTTGTGAAGAGAGAGGGCAAAACTGAGTACTATCAAGAAACCAAGGGCACCTGAGTAGTAAATAGACTAAGGGATTCAAATATGAGATTTAAAAAATGGAAAATGCGTGTTTTGTACAATGAAACCCATCTTGGCCTACCTCAAACTATTTGCAATACCAATATACATCAGTGTGAGAATTGTGGCCTCATTTAGACAAAGTATGATTTGGGGGAAGCTGTTTTGGGAAGGGCTTATTGTGGAAAACCATGCACCTTCATAGCTACTAGGTGATTTGAGAAGTGGCAATTTTTGGTAAAACTTGATTTATCTATGATTTATCTATGATTTGAGAAGTGACAATTTGTGGTAAAGACTCCATGAGTAAGTGCCACTCTTTTTCGGATTTTTTGCACACTAAATGACTCATTTAACTAGTTAATCCCATTTGTTGACTCTCTGTTGACCAGCCACTTGAGGGTAAAACTGAGTATATTGCACTAGCCAGTATTAGCACTCGAGGGGAAAATTGAGCACACAAAAAATGCTAGTATAAGACTCGAGGGTATACCTGAGTATATCTAAATTTCCAGGGTTAGACTCGAGGACACGTGCAATTGTTGACGCGTAGACGCGGGTCGCGGTGGAGAAGTCGAGACGTGCAATCGTGGACGCGTGTCGCGTTGCAGAAGTCCAAGACGTGCAGACGTGCACCTGTGCACGCGTAGGACGCGGGTCGCATTAACCACCCCTCGCCTTTATAGACGCCTCCTCGCACTCTCTCTGTCACTCTCACTCGCTCACGCATCGCCAACTCTCTCACGTCCCATCATCTTCTCCAAAGCAAAAAACCCTCTCCCTCTCCCTCTTCCTCTTCCTCCGCCGGAGAGATGGACAAGGAGAATGCCAATCCCATCGTCGAGGTAGGCTCGAAGCGCGACGCCTCCATCTTCGGCGCCGTCCCCTCTACGGACGTCGCCGCCGCCGCCGTCGCCGGTGCATCGGAGGCTGCTGCCGCCGGTGGCAGTCAGATCCCGGCGGGATGGGACCCCTACGAGCCCGTGCCGTACGTCCCGCCCCCGAACCCCTACGACACCTCCCTGGAGGACCCATGGAACGAGGTAACTACGATTTGCTTCCTTTTTTGTTCCCCATTCCTTTTTGAACCCTATTTTTGCTGGTGTAGATGGATCTGTAGATGGATGAGTATTGGGCTAATATTTGCGCCGATTTTATTCCATTTTGTTTTGATCACTTCTTGATTTTGTTTAAGATTTGGGGTTCGGCTGTTCGGTTAATTTATGCAAGTAATATTGGATCTCAATCAGTTAATTTATGCAAGTAATCATGGGATCTCAATCAGTTATTTTATGCACTAATCAAAAGATATCAACCGTTTAATTTTGCAAATAATCTCGAATGTGTTCAAGTTCAGATCTAGTTCAGATCTAGAATCTGTTTCTTTGCCTATGATGAATGGTTGGGCACAAATTTTTACAGGGAGGGTTCAGCGAACCATTGCTGTGTACAAATCTGTTGTGCATGAGCTTTAGTTCGCTAACACCTTCCCTGTAGATATATAATCATGTCCACTCTAACTGAGGCTGACTCTGTTTTTCTTAACTTTGTTATCATGTACGTTAGTCATCGTTGCAACTCATTCACTAGTTTCTGTTTGATATGGATCAGATGTCTGGCAGCGACGTCGGCAGCGACGAAGAGGAGGAGGACGTCAAGACTCGCCAGGTGCTGCGGAGGCTGCAGGTCGGCCAGTACATCTCCTACTTCGCCAAGGAGGTCTACAGGTGCCCCTTCTGCACCAGGAGACTCGGCGCCACGGACTTCAACTGCCTCGTCACGCATGCTGAGAACATCAGCACCACCTTCCCCAAGGTCGGCACGACGGTGAACGTCCACTCCTTCCGCGCCAAGCACAGGGCGCTCGGCATGCACCTCCGCAGCTTGCAGCGGGTGGAGATCTCCGTCGGGCGCATGCCTCAAGGGCTCCCAAGGGGAGCAAGAGCAACAAGTGGAGGCAGAGCCAGATGGGGTAGGCGGAGTCCTGGACGTGTGGCTGCTGCTGCTGCCTCCTAGTTTGTTGTTGGGATCCCTTTGTTGTTAGCTAGGGATCCCTTGTTGTTATGTTAGTATGATGGTGATGTGAAGAACCTGTTACTATGTTGGCTGCTGTGTATGCAGCTTATTATCTATCCATATTATCTAGGGATTATCTATCCCTAGTCTACTATATTTTGTTGGCCGTACTTAGTTTTCTTGATTTACTATGACTGTGAATTTATCGTACATTATCCTGGAGATTTGCTTCTAGATTTAACTACATACATATGGACCAGAGGGAGTACTAGATTTGCTGCCATATTGGGCAAACAACGAGGGCCAAAAGGCACAAATAATTGAAGAAAGTCAGAAATGCAAGCTTCTCTAGATTTTATACTAATTTGGTGAAAAGGACAGAGAGAAAGAGGGGAAAAAGGTGCACTTAATAATGCCAATTTGGGGCCGAGAGAGACAGAACCCAGCTCCTGCTCACGTGCAACCAAACGCTTCTCGTCCTGTCCCACACGGTCCCTTTCTACCAGCCCCACGCGACGCGCCCCACACGCCCCACACGATGCGGCCCCACACGTGACAAAACGGTCAACTAAACGGGAATCCTGCCGTCTGAGCTGCTTCTGCGGGTTTCAAACAAGGGCTTGGGGAAAACTGAGGAAAAACTAAGGAGCTGGGGAAAACTGAGTACAACTAAGGACCTGAGGGCACGAAAATAGAAATCCCTTTTATATAATTTAGTTTTCCTATTATTAGCGATAAGCTGCGCTGATGGCGTGTAACTCACACGTTCGTTGGGAACCCCAAGAGGAAGGTATGATGCGCACAGTAGCAAGTTTTCCCTCGAAAAGAAACCAAGGTTTAATCGAACCGGAGGAGCCAAGAAGCACGTTGAAGGTTGATGGTCGCGAAATGTGATGCGGCGCAACACCAGGGATTCCGGCGCCAACCTGCACAACACAACCCAAGTACTTTGTCCCAACGAAACAGTGAGGTTGTCAATCTCACCGGCTTGCTGTAACAAAGGATTAAGCGTATCGAGTGGAAGATGATTGTTTGCAAGAAAACAGTAAAAACAATTGCAGTAGATTGTATGCTATGTAAAGAATAGGACCGGGGTCCAGTTCACTAGAGGTGTCTCTCCCATAAGATAAAAGCATGTTGGGTGAACAAATTACAGTCGGGCAATTGACAAATAGAGAAAGGCATAACAATGCATGTACATGATATGATAAATATAGTGAGATTTAATTGGGCATTACGACAAAGTACATAGACCGCCATCCAACTGCATCTATGCCTAAAAGTCCACCTTCAGGTTATCATCCGAACCCCATTCAGTATTAAGTTGCTAAGCAACAGACAATTGCATTAAGTATGGTGCGTAATGTAATCGACAACTACATCCTTAGACATAGAATCAATGTTTTATCCCTAGTGGCAACACATCACAACCTTAGAACTTTCTGTCACTGTCCCAGGTGTCAATGAAGGCATGAACCCACTATCGAGCATAAATACTCCCTCTTGGAGTTAAGAGCAAAAACTTGGCCAGAGCCTCTACTAATAACGGAGAGCATGCAAGATCATAAACAACACATAAACAATAGATTGATAATCACCATAACATAGTATTCTCTATTCATCGGATCCCGACAAACACAACATATAGTATTACAGATAGATGATCTTGATCATGTTAGGCAGCTCACAAGATCCAACAATGAAGCACAACAAGGAGAAGACGACCATCTAGCTACTGCTATGGACCCATGGTCCAGGGGTGAACTACTCACTCATCACTCCGGAGGCGATCATGGCGATGAAGAGTCCTCAGGAGATGAATCCCTCTCCGGCAGGGTGCCGGAGGCGATCTCCTGAATCCCCGAGATGGGATTCGCGGCGGCGCGTCTCTGGAAGGTTTACGTATCGTGGCTCTCGGTGGGGGTTTCGACGGAGGCTTTAAGTAGGCGAAAGGTAGGTCAAGAGGCGGCGCGAGGACCACAGGCCCGGCAGCCGGGGCCGCCGCCGCCCTATGGTGACGGCGCCTCGTGGCCCCCTTCCTTCCCTCTTCGGTCTGGAAGCTTCGTGCAAAAATAGGACCTGGGCGAAGATTTCGTCCGATTCCGAGAATATTTCTTTACTAGGATTTCGAAACCAAAAACAGCAGCAGCAAGGGCTCTTCGGCATCTTGTTAATAGGTTAGTTCCAAAATGCATAAATATGACATATAATGTGCATAAAACATGTAGGTATCATCAATAAAGTAGCATGGAACATAAGAATCGATACGTTGGAGACGTATCAGCATCCCCAAGCTTAGTCGTCCCGAGCAGGTAAAACGATAACAAAGATAATTTCGAAGTGACATGCCATCATAATCTTGATCATACTATTTGTAAACATATGTAATGAATGCAGCGATCAAAACAAAGGTAATGACATGAGTAAACAAGTGAATCATATAGCAAAGACTTTTCATGAATAGTACTTCAAGACAAGCATCAATAAGTCTTGCATAAGAGTTAACTCATAAAGCAATAAATCAAAGTAAAGGTGTTGAAGCAACACAAAAGAAGATTAAGTTTCAGCGGTTGCTTTCAACTTATAACATGTATATCTCATGGATATTGTCAACATAAAGTAATATAACAAGTGCAATATGCAAGTATGTAGGAATCAATGCACAGTTCACACAAGTGTTTGCTTCTTAAGGTGGAGGGAGATAGGTAAACTGACTCAACAATAAAAGTAAAAGAAAGGTCCTTCAAAGAGGAAAGCATCGATTGCTGTATTTGTGCTAGAGCTTTTATTTTGAAAACATGAAACAATTTTGTCAACGGTAGTAATAAAGCATATGAGTTATGTAAATTATATCTTACAAGTTGCAAGCCTCATGCATAGTATACTAATAGTGCCCGCACCTTGTCCTACTTAGCTTGGACTACCGGATCTTTGCATGCCATGTTTCAACCAAGTGTCACAAAGGGGTACCTCCATGCCGCCTGTACAAAGGTCTAAGGAGAATGCTCGCATTTTGGATTTCTCGCTTTTGATTATTCTCAACTTAGACATCCATACCGGGACAACATGGACAACAGATAATGGACTCCTCTTTAATGCATAAGCATGTAGCAATGATTATTATTCTCATATGAGATTGAGGATATGTGTCCAAAACTGAAACTTCCACCATGATTCATGGCTTTAGTTAGCGGCCCAATGTTCTTCTCTAACAATTTTGCATGCTCCAACCACTAAAATGATAGATCCTTCAGACAAGACGGACATGCATAGCAACTCACATGATATTCAACAATAGTTGATGGCGTTCCCCAGAAGCATGGTTATCGCACAACAAGCAACTTAATAAAAGATAAAGTGCATAAGTACATATTCAATACTACGATAGTTTTTAAGGCTATTTTGTCCCATGAGCTATATATTGCAAAGGCGAATGATGGAATTTTAAAGGTAGCACTCAAGCAATTTACTTTGGAATGGCGGAGAAATACCATGTAGTAGGTAGGTATGGTGGACACAAATGGCATAGTGGTTGGCTCAAGGATTTTGGATGCATGAGAAGTATTCCCTCTCGATACAAGGTTTAGGCTAGCAAGGTTATTTGAAGCAAACTCAATGATGAACCGGTGCAGCAAAACTCACATAAAAGACATATTGTAAACATTATAAGACTCTACACCGTCTTCCTTGTTGTTCAAAACTCAATACTAGATATTATCTAGACCTTAGAGAGACCAAATATGCAAATCAAATTTTAGCAAGCTCTATGTATTTCTTCATTAATGGGTGAAAAGCATATGATGCAAGAGCTTAAACATGAGCACAACAATTGCCAAGTATCACATTATCGAAGACATTTTAGAATTACTACATGTAGCATTTTCCAATTCCAACCATATAACAATTTAACGAAGAAACTTCGCCTTGAACATTATGAGTAAAGCCTAAGGACATATTTGTCCATATGCAACAGCGAGCGTGTCTCTCTCCCACAAAGTGAATGCTAGGATCCATTTTATTCAAACAAAAACAAAAACAAAAACAAACCAACGCTCCAAGTAAAGAACACAAGATGTGATTGAATAAAAATATAGTTTCGGGGGAGGAACCTGATGATGTTGTCGATGAAGAAGGGGATGCCTTGGGCATCCCAAGCTTAGACGCTTGAGTCTTCTTAGAATATGCAGGGGTGAACCACGGGGGCATCCCCAAGCTTAGAGCTTTCACTCCTCTTGATCATAGTATATCATTCTCCTCTCTTGACCCTTGAAAACTTCCTTCACACCAAACTTCAAGCAAACTCATTAGAGGGTTAGTGCACAATTAATAATTCACATTCAGAGGTGACACAAACATTATTTTCACTTCTGGACATTGCATAAAGCTACTGGACATTAATGGATCAAAGAAATTCATCCAACATAGCAAAAGAGGCAATGCGAAATAAAAGGCAGAATCTGTCAAAAACAGAACAGTCCGTAAAGACGAATTTAAAGCTGGCACCAGACATGCTCAAATGGAAAAACTCAAAACTAATGAAAGTTGCGTACATATCTGAGGATCACGCTCGTAAATTGGCAGATTTTTTCGAATTTCCTACAGAGAACTGTGCCCAGATTCGTGACAGACAGCAATGCTGTTTCTGCGCAGCGATCCCAAATATAACATCAACTTTGACATAGAAACTTTACTTGGCACAAAAACATGATAAGGAGAGGTTGCTACAGTAGTAAACAACTTCCAAGACTCAAATATAAAACAAAGTACTGTAGTAAAAACATGGGTTGTCTCCCATAAGCGCTTTTCTTTAACGCCTTTCAGCTAGGCGCAGAAAGTGCAAATCAAGTATTATCAAGAGACGGTGTGTCAACCTTACCTTGGGCTTTATCCTTACCTTTCTTATTGTTTTTCTTTCCCTTTGGTTTAGGAAATATATGATTTCTCCCGGTATAGAGGTGAATTTCAGAGTGCCTTCTCCCACATCAATGACTGCTCCCAATAGTTTCAGCAAGGATCTTCCGAGTATGATTTTTCCTGTTTCAATAACAAGATAATCAATGGATATTGTTCTTCCAAGAATGGTTGTATGCACACCTGCAGCTATTCCCTTAGGAATTATAATAGAGTTATCAATGAGAGTTATTTCTTCTCCTCCTTCATCGACTCCCCAAAGTTTCAAAGATTTATAAATGCTTTCAGGCATAAGGCAAAATTCATACATAATATCACAGTAGGCATGAAGAGTTCGATCACCGATAACAATTTTAACAGCAGGATCCCATAATGAAGGTTTAGAATTCACTAAGACTTGTTCAAGACGATTACGAACACAGTGATAATTGTCATTCAAGCGAGATGTACTTATCTCGAGATTGTTCAATCTATTATAAATGCTAATAAGGGCTGAATCAAAGTTATTAGCTGAATCATGTGATGCAACCAATTTCTTTATGGCATTAAAAGCTTGATCCCCATTACAATGAAGGAAATCTCCTCCTACTAAAGTGTCCAAAGCATATCTATAGCGAACCATAAGACCAAAATAAAAATTACTAAGGAGTAAACTTAGAGTCATTTGAGGTTCAGTTTTACGATAAGAAGTAAAAATTCTAGACCAAGCATCCTTAAAACTCTCCTCATCCCCTTGTTTAAAAGTAAAAACTAATTCCTCAGGTGAAGAAGTAACAGGTTCAGAGCTAGACATGGTAACAAAAGTAACTAATTTTTTGTATTTTTAATATAGAGTGCAAGACAATAAAGCAAACTAGATAAAGTAAATGCAAGTAACTAATTTTTTTGTGTTTTTGATATAGAGAGCAAGACAGTAAATAAAGTAAAACTAGCAACTAATTTTTTTGTGTTTTGTTTAGGTGCAGCAAACAAAGTAGTAAATAAAATAAAGCAAGACAAAAACAAAGTAAAGAGATTGAGAAGTGGAGACTCCCCTTGCAGCGTGTCTTGATCTCCCCGGCAACGGCGCCAGAAAAAGAGCTTGATGGCGTGTAACTCACACGTTCGTTGGGAACCCCAAGAGGAAGGTATGATGCGCACAGTAGCAAGTTTTCCCTCAGAAAGAAACCAAGGTTTAATCGAACCAGTAGGAGCCAAGAAGCACGTTGAAGGTTGATGGTCGCGAAATGTGATGCGGCGCAACACCAGGGATTCCGGCGCCAACGCGGAACTGCACAACACAACCCAAGTACTTTGTCCCAACGAAACAGTGAGGTTGTCAATCTCACCGGCTTGCTGTAACAAAGGATTAAGCGTATCGAGTGGAAGATGATTGTTTGCAAGAAAACAGTAAAACACAATTGCGGTAGATTGTATGCTATGTAAAGAATAGGACCGGGGTCCACAGTTCACTAGAGGTGTCTCTCCCATAAGATAAAAGCATGTTGGGTGAACAAATTACAGTCGGGCAATTGAAAAATAGAGAAAGGCATAACAATGCATGTACATGATATGATAAATATAGCTAGATTTAATTGGGCATTACGACAAAGTACATAGACCGCCATCCAACTGCATCTATGCCTAAAAAGTCCACCTTCAGGTTATCATCCGAACCCCATTCAGTATTAAGTTGCTAAGCAACAGACAATTGCATTAAGTATGGTGCGTAATGTAATCGACACTACATCCTTAGACATAGAATCAATGTTTTATCCCTAGTGGCAACACACATCACAACCTTAGAACTTTCTGTCACTGTCCCCGGTGTCAATGAAGGCATGAACCCACTATCGAGCATAAATACTCCCTCTTGGAGTTAAGAGCAAAAACTTGGCCAGAGCCTCTACTAATAACGGAGAGCATGCAAGATCATAAACAACACATAAACAATAGATTGATAATCACCATAACATAGTATTCTCTATTCATCGGATCCCGACAAACACAACATATAGTATTACAGATAGATGATCTTGATCATGTTAGGCAGCTCACAAGATCCAACAATGAAGCACAACAAGGAGAAGACGACCATCTAGCTACTGCTATGGACCCATGGTCCGGGGGTGAACTACTCACTCATCACTCGGAGGCGATCATGGCGATGAAGAGTCCTCCGGGAGATGAATCCCCTCTCCGGCGGGTGCCGGAGCGATCTCCTGAATCCCCGAGATGGGATTCGCGGCGCGCGTCTCTGGAAGGTTTTCCGTATCGTGGCTCTCGCTGGGGGTTTCGCGACGGAGGCTTTAAGTAGGCGAAAGGGTAGGTCAAGAGGCGGCGCGAGGGCCCACACCACGGGCCGCGCGGCCGAGCCGGGGCGCCGCCCTGTGGTGGCGCTCGTGGCCCCTTCCTTCCCTCTTCGGTCTTCTGAAGTTTCGTGCAAAAATAGGACCCTGGGCGAAGATTTCGTCCAATTCCGAGAATATTTCTTTACTAGGATTTCTGAAACCAAAAACAGAAAACAGCAGCTGGCTCTTCGGCATCTTGTTAATCGGTTAGTTCCAGAAAATGCATAAATATGACATATAATGTGCATAAAACATGTAGGTATCATCAATAAAGTAGCATGGAACATAAGAAATTATCGATACGTTGGAGACGTATCATGCGCTCTGATTTGGTAACATGCATCTCTCAGCAAGTAGGGATTTTTAATGATATGTCCAGATAGTCCATTTATTTCAGTGTACTTATTTGACTCAGATGGACATGGGTCAGAAAAGATATTATTCGTGCACCATGTTGAGGTGGAGGACTCTATCTGTCATTGTCCTTCTCTTGGCTTTGTGGTATAGAAACAGGGATGGTAGAAAGAATAGAGGTAGAGGTCGAAAGTATGGTCCACTAGTTGAGAGAGACCTCTACAGGACTAATGTGCTAATTAGGCTTATTAACACATCAGATATCACATGCATCAAACAACTGAGGATGTCTTGATTTGTATTTTACAAGCTATGCAATAGGCTAAGGCAGAAGGAGTTGTTAATTGACACATTTCATGTTTCGGTAGAGGAACATGTTGCGATGTTCCTATACATGGTGGGTCAACATCAGACAAATTCATCCGTTGGATTCTGGTTTTGGCGGTCTAGTGAAACAGTGAGCAGATATTTCAATATCGTCTGCGTGCAACTGGGAGTTAGCAGGTGATCTCATTTATATTAGATCAATGGACACGCACACAAAAATCACTAGCAGCCCGACATATTCTACCCATACTTTGAGGTAACTATTAGACTAGAGATTTTTGTATTTATTATACAAGATCGACGTTCCCAAGCTTGACATACACTACTCTTTTTTTTTGTATTCGTAGGGATGTATAGGGGCACTAGATGGCACTCATGTTAAGGCTAGTGTTCCTGCCCACATGGTGGACAAATTTAGGGGCCGAAAGTCATACCCCTCCCAAAATGTGCTAGCAAGTTGACTTTGACCTTCGGTTCACGTATGTTTTAGCATGATGGGAGGGCTCACCCATGATTCCCTTGTGCTAAAAGATGCCCTCACACGTCCAGCAAGTCTAAAAATAGCTGAAGGTACATATACAACATAGCATAGATGTTTGTCACTCTCGTGTCAATTTGACCTTAGCTCACCATTAATATAACATGGATGTAGGGAAATTTTTCTTGGGCGATGCTGGGTATGCTGCGAGGCGGGGATATTTCCTCCTTATCGTGGCGTGTGTTACCACCTAAATGAGTTTCTTTGGATCACGTGACCCAACTACCCCACAAGAATTATTCAAGCACATGCATTCATCACTTAGGACCACGGTTGAACGAGCATTTGCAGCTCTAAAGAGTCGCTTTAAGATTCTTACTCAGAAGCCCTTCATACCTTTAAAATCTTAGATTAAGGTTGTAGTTGCTTGTTGCGCTTTACACAATTGGATACTAGAAAATGGACCGGATGAGTATGTTGTGGATGAGGCGACGTGGTATGCCAACCTCCCTAGGAGTAGTGGACGTGTTCGTGATCGGGAGGCTGACATACGTGAGTGGGCTGCCAAGCGTGATTCATTAGCTCAACAAATGTGGAAAGATAAAGAGAGCACAGAGGAGTGAGGTTGATGCCACCTTGATTTAGTGCTTTTGATGTATCTCCATGTTAGGGATTAGTGCTTTTTATGTATCTCAATGAGAGGGATTAGTGCTTTTGCTGTATCTCCATGAGAGGGATTAGTGCTTTTGATGTAACCTCCATGCGAGGGCTGATGAGGACATCCCTACCTTACTACTACATCCGTCATTGCCAGTTGAAGATGATCCTTCTGTGAAGCTCAAGTCCAATGAAGTCAGGATTGGACCTATTACAAGGGCTCGTGCGAAGCTACTTAAACAACAGGTGAACTTGTTCCTAAACGATACTTTGATTGATGAGAGCTTTATACTGCCTAAGTGTTATTACTTATGTATGATCAGGTATGAAGAGGGAGCAAGCATCGCACGAGGAGGAGAGGAGCAGCTGGACATGAAGATGGACGTGAAGCTGGACAAGGAGCTGGACATGAAGATATTCCATGGATGCGCGAGGGAGGAGCGGGAGGCATGCGCGAGAGATGAAGACGAAGTCCAGGCCGGCCCAGCATCCGGTCGGACCGGCCGCCACGCGCGGTCACCAGCCGGTCCAACCGGCCGCCGGACGCACCCGGTGCCAACCGGCGACACACGATGCCGACCGAACGGGTTCTGCAGCAATTCCGCGCCCGGTCGGCACCCGGTGCAGGTCCGGTTTGAACCGGCCTGCCGTCCCCAGCCGGTCGACCGGCCTCCAGACCGGCCGAGTCCGAGTCTGTCTCGACTAGATCTATTCTGGGTCTGTTATTTTTGTACTTTTTCGACCTGAGGTCGTCCTGAACCCCTATATAAGTGCCCATGACGCCCCCAAAGTAGCTTTAGACCATGTTTAAGATAAACCCTAGTTCTTAGTTGTTTGCTCTGCAAAACTATTGAATCCCTACACCATATTGCTTGATTTGGTGTAGATCTGAAAGTCTTGTGTGATCTGTCGTTCCATTGGGAATTGGTAGATTGCAACTTACCGCTTCGTGGTCGGCGGCTACGTGCGCAAGTGTGTGGAGTTGCGAATATCTTGCAGGGTTGAGAGTTGTTGCATTGGCGACAGGGACCAATCGAGAGATCTCGTTGCGTCATACAAGTTATCATCCACTACATCGTCGTGTTCCTCCGCTGTGTTCATCCCGTGATCATCATCACCACCGTTGCTTACTGAGAAGATTGGGCCACCCCTTATCATCTTGGTATCAGATTCTCGGGTTTCCTCGGTAAGTCATCCACAATCCACCCCATAGTTGAGTTGTGAGTGTTTCCTATCCAGAAAAATGAAGGGGTTCGTTGCATAGAAAACAAAAATTTTCCTACCGCAAGACGAATAAAACCAACAGATCTAATCTATGGAACACCCAAGATCTAATCTACAAGATCGAAGCAACGAGATGAAGATGAGACTAACCCTCGAAGATTCCAAAGCCTACGAGATTAATCTCGTTGTTGGTGTAGACGATCGTCCCCGGTGCTGCAATCCGGCAGCACTTCCGTACTCGGTCGCGCGTACGGTGTCGACGAAGCTCCTTCCTCTCCCGTTCTAGCGGGCAGCGGAGGTGTGGTAGATCTCCTCCAAGTTCCAGCAGCACGACGGCGTGGTGGTGGTAGTGGAGGAAGAAAACTGCAGGGCTTCGCCTAAGTGGAGAAGCATATGGTGGAGGAGAGAGGCGGCCAGAGGAGGGGCTAATGATGGGATGGGTGGCCGGCCACCCCCTCCCCTCTTTATATAGGGGGCCAGGTCGGTGGGGTGGCCCCCTTTCCCATCTAGGGTTAGGGGGCGGCGGCCAAGTGGGGGGAGAGATTTCCTCCCCCCAAGTTGATCCCCCTAGGAAACCCTAGGGGTTGGCCGGCTGGGCCTTGGGGGCATGTGCCCCTGGCCCATTAGGCCAGGGAGCATCCCCTCGGCCCATGCTAGGCCTCCTAGGTCGTGGGCCCCATGGTGGACCCCTCGGAACCTTCTAGAACCTTCCAGTCAACCACCGGAAAAATCCCGAACTTTTCCGAAACCCAGAAATCAACTTCCCTTATATGAATCTTATTCTCCGGACTATTCCGGACCTCCTCGTGACATCCTGGATCACATCCGAGACTCCGAACAAACTTCGTCTCCATACCATATTCAAATCTACTTATGCGACATCGAACCTTAAGCGCGTCACCCTACGGTTCGCGAACTATGCAGACATGGTCGAGACTCCTCTCCGAGCAATAACCAATAGCGGGATCTGGAGATCCATAATGGCTCCCACATATTCAACGATGACTTAGTGATCGATTGAACCATTTACATACGATGCCGATTCCCTTTGTCTCGCGATATTTTACTTGTCCGAGGTTTGATCATCGGTATCTCCATACCTTGTTCAACCTCGTTACCGACAAGTACTCTTTACTCGTACCGTGGTATGTGATCTCTTATGAACCATTCATATGCTTGCAAGCTAATCAGATGACATTCCACCGAGAGGGAGTATATCTATCCGTCATCGGGATGGACAAATCCCACTATTGATCCATATGCCTCAACTCACACTTTCCAAATACTTAATCCCATCTTTATAACCACCCATTTACGCAATGGCGTTTGATATAATCAAAGTACCCTTCCGGTGTAAGTGATTTACATGATCTCATGGTCGAAGGACTAAGGCAACTATGTATCGAAAGCTTATAGCAAATTGAACTTAATGACTTGATCTTATGCTACGCTCATTTGGGTGTGTGTCCATTATATCATTCAACTAATGACATAACCTTGTTATTAATAACATCCAATGTTCATGATCACGAAACCATGATCATCTATTAATCAACAAGCTAGTTATACAAGAGGCTTACTAGGGACTCCTTGTTGTTTACATAACACACATGTATCAATGTTTCGGTTAATACAATTATAGCATGGTATGCAAACATTTATCATAAACACAAAGATATTATAATAACCACTTTATTATTGCCTCTTGGGCATATCTCCAACAAAAAAGCCAAAAAAATTAGGGTTAGGGTTTGCCATAGCCATAGATTGCACTAATTTCGAGTTTTAGTTGCTTTTCGTAGTTGTTTTGTGTACCTTTATCTTTCATCTAGTAGAATTGTTAGGGTTTGTGTCTCTATATCGTCTAGTTTATCTTCTAGTGTCAGTTTTTGTTTACTCCGAGTCCACATAGCATACAGTGTGTTTGTCCAAACCATAGCCACAACCTTTCGATATACGTGACTAGGAACTTCCCCAGAAGAGACTAGTTTTACCGCTCGACAGGCTGCTCATTAGGGTTTTGGTGCTTTGCATATCTTGTTGGCCATGTTATCAAGGAGTTGAGTCAAAAAAAAAAATAGAAAAGAAGCAAAAAGAGCTACATAGCTGCGTTACAAAAAGAAAAATACAAAAAGAAAAGTGAAGTGCTAGTAGAATCAAGTGAAGGCCTAAGTTTTCTTTACTGCACCTGTAGTTGAGCAATCTTGTGCCTGTTTCGTTGAGCTTTGCTAGCGTCTCTCGAGTGCATTGCAACCTTTCATCCATATAGTTGCATTGCCACATTTATCGCCTTGTGTGAGTATCTTTGGTTGTCTACGGTCAGCGCTAGAGCTTGTTATTGGTGCAAATAGGTAGCCTACCTACAGCCCCACATATACCCTGCTTTGTCGTGTGATTGTTCTTATACCCTTGATATTCGCTTCGCTACATCCGTGCACTAGTTGTTCCTACAAGTGGTAAGCAACACTAATTTACTTTGGAACGGTAAGATTTCCTTTTCTTATCAGTTTTGAGTGAGTTGTGAGAGTACCACCACATATATTTTTGATTTAGTGCACTAACCTACTAACCATGTCTTCTAGTGATGCTAAACTTGTTAACCAGAAAGACAAGGATGCTGCAGATCTGATAACATGGAGGGATTTGAGGCTCTTCGTAATGAGATGCGACGTGAATTCCGCATTGAGGATGATGAGCTTAGGGGAGAGGTCCAAGAGATCAACCAAAAGCTGGATGCTACTAATGAGACCGTTACTACAATGGCTGATCAAATGACGGATATCCAGCGCAGTCTTCAAGCTTTGCAATTGGCTGTTGAAAATCTTACAAACCAACAACAACAAGATGAAGACCCTGATGAAGTACCTGGTCGTGGTAATCGTCCTCGTGGTTGGGCTCCACTTGGCCGCAATGGTCGTGGACATGATGAGGAAGATGGATTGGGTAAGCCCAAGTTTTCCATACCCAAGTTTGAAGGAGGAGCTGACGTTGAAGAATACCTCACTTGGGAGCTTAAGATTGAGAAGTTATGGAGCTTACATCCGAATTACACTGAAGATAGGAAGATCAAGCTTGCTTCTTCCGAATTTGATGGCTATGCATTGCGTTGGTGGGATGCACTTGTTCGTAATCGACAAGAGGATGGTGAGCCACCTATTATCACATGGCGTGCTATGAAGGAGGCGATGAATTCTCGCTTTGTGCCCACTAATTATTTGCGTACAATATATGATAAGTTGACCCTATTGAGGCAAGGTGTGAAGACTGTGGATGAATACTACATGGAGATGGAGATGCTTATGCAGCGTGGCCGTGTCCGTGAGTCTCTAGAGATGACAATGCAGCGTTTTCTCAATGGATTGAAGTATGATATCAAAGGCATTGTTCGTCATTACAGCTACACCAATATGAATCAATTGTTACATCATGCAAGAGAAGCTGAATCACAGTTGGCTGAAGAAGCAAAGGTTAAGGGACGTGCTACGGGAGCTGGGCGCTTCACGCCTCGCGCGCCCCCACCTGCGGCGCCGGCGCCATCGACGCGCTCTGCACCTTACTCTACTCCACCTAGCAAGCCGGTCTCCAATGTGTCTAACGCAAAGAAGTCCGAATCTGCTGCAAGTACGAGTGGTTCTAGCATGTCTACTGCGCGCAACCGTGATATGGTTTGTCATACATGTGGTGGCAAGGGTCACTTCAAGAGAGATTGTCCTAACCGCAAAGTCATGATTATCAATGAGGACAATGAGTATGAGACTGGAGATGATGTTGATCCAAATGCTCCAGACGATGATGACTATGACACTGATGGTGAAGATGCATATCCTTCTGATGCTCGCACTATTGTTGTGTCGCAGCGTGCTCTTAATGTGTTGCCAAGTGCATCTACTCAGCGCTGCAATTTGTTCCAAACCAAGGCTTTAGTTGGTCCTGACAAGGCTTGCAAGGTCATTATTGATGGCGGGAGTTGCCGCAATTTAGCAAGCAAGGAGTTGTGTACCAAGCTGAAGTTGAAGTATCTACCGCACCCGCATCCATACTATATTCAGTGGTTGAGCGACAATGGTGAGATGAAGGTAAACCACATGGTGCGTGTTGAGTTTGAGATTGGACCGTATAAGGATTGCATTGATTTTGATGTGGTTCCTATGACGGTGTGTCACCTACTATTGGGTCGGCCTTGGCTCTATGACCGTTCTGTGCAACACAATGGCCGTGCCAATACATATCACTTGGAGTTCAAGGGCAAGAAAATTAACTTACAACCTATGTCACCACAACAAATTGTCAATGAGTCTCGTCAGAAGATTGAAGTCAACTTGGAGGATGCACCTCTAGATAGGCGAGAGAATTGTAATGTCGTGAGTGATATAACGAAAAGTGAGAGAGTGAATTCCTTAGTGTTTTAGCCACCAAAGAAGACATGAGAGAATTTAGTGAGGATCCTACAGCCATGCCTCTTGTGCTTATGTACAGGGGTACGGTTTTGGTTTCTAACAACATGACCCCTCTTCCTCTTGGTGTTTCTAATGTTTTGCAGGAATTCCGCGACGTGTTTCCGGAGGAGGTGCCAGCAGGACTACCACCATTGCGTGGTATTGAGCATCAAATTGACTTGATCCCCGGCGCCTCGCTGCCCAATAGGGCGCCATATCGCACAAATCCCGAAGAGACGAAGGAGATACAGAAGCAAGTACAAGCGCTACTCGACAAAGGTTATATCCGCATAAGCCTTAGTCCTTGTGCTGTTCCTGTTATTCTAGTTCCTAAGAAAGATGGTACATGGCGTATGTGCGTAGATTGTAGAGCGATAAACAACATTACTATTCGATATCGTCATCCTATTCCCCGTTTAGAGGATATGCTAGATGAATTGAGTGGTGCTGTTGTTTTCTCTAAAATTGATTTGCGTAGTGGTTATCATCAAATTAGGATGAAAGAAGGGGATGAGTGTAGCCCCGCTCGCCAACGACACTACATCAAGGCCAACAAGTCCCCCAAGTGGACCGATGACACGGGCTCGAGCTAAAGCGATACATGACAAGGTGAACTCGCTCCTCACTACCCTCGACCTCGGTACCCCATTGGATGGAATGCTACCTCATGCCGAAACCCTTTGTGTGATTAGGTACATGGAGCATCAAGACCCCGGAGAGGATGAGACGCCATGGTCAAGGGAAGGAGAGGAGCAGCGGAACCTGGAGATGAACATGAAGCCGAAGCCGACGTCGCCCGAGGAGCGCCAAGGAAGAGAAGGACGCGGCGGTCCAGCCCGGTCGACCGGACCTACGACCGGACGCCCCGGCCACAGCCCGGTCAACCGGGCGCAAACCGGGCCAGCCCCTCGTACGGACGACGACCGGACCCAGGACCGGATTCTTCGCAGATTCCGGTTGGCGACAGTCGACCGGACCATGGGGACTGCCGGTCACAGGCCCCGTCCGCCGGACCCACCGGACAGCCGGTCTGACCGGACGCCAACCGGATCCGGCAGGAATACCCCACCAAACTGCCTTGACTTATCCATTCGCATACCTGTTCGCCCTTGCTGGCTGTGTGTGCCTATTTAAGTAGCTGGACCCCTCCTTTTTTGAGACTTGTTTAGAACTCAAACCTAACTTTGAGCTTAGTCTCCCTTGGGTATCATCCCTCTGTAATCAAGGCCACCCTTGTGGATGTATGGATTTGGTAGTAAGAGATTCTAGTGTACTCACTCTCTCTCCCACTCCTTGATTCATCCTCCCCACCGGTCTCTCCTCTCGGAATTCTACCTCGAGTCTCTTCCGGGCGGATTCTATTGGCACGGTCCATCGAGCCGTAAGTATCGATTGTATCGGGTTGGTGTGCGTGGTTCTTCGTGTGTTCTTCGCGTTCTTCGTGTTCTTCCGCCTCTTCCCCTCTTTCCCCCTTGATTCCTTGGGTCATTCGCGAGATCGGGCCACAATCGGGGTCTTAGACCACATCATATGGTATCAGCAGCTTTTGGTTTCCGCGGATTTGACCCTCCACCCACCCAATTTCGTTTCTAGAAAATTTTCCAAAAAATAGCCCTAAATTGCCTTTGGACGGATCTGTGATTTGGTTGAGTTTTGAGTGGTTTTGCTCCGTGGATCTGGTGTTGTTGTGCTTGATCTACTATTTCCCCAACTTTTAGCCTCCAATTCCATCGTTTCCCTTCGTTTTGGCCGATTTGGTTTTGGTTTGGGAAGAACAGGAGAGAGAAAGCTCCAACTCGAGGAACCCGGTTTCGAACCCGGTCAGCAAGACTGAGCCGGACCGTCCGCCTGTCGATCCAGCCGGCCGAAGACCGGGTCCAGAAGCGGTCGACCGGCCTGACCGGAGCAGCCGGCGCCACACCCGGTCCGACCGGACCACCGACCGGGCACACGTCTTCGACATCGACTAACACCACCGCCGACCACCACCACCACCATCATCTCCACCATCGCAGGTATAACTTGCAGTAACCCTTGTAGCCCTCTTCTTTTTGCGATCTATCCCACGAGCGAAGCTTTCGAGTGTTGCGAAACATCGCACGAGGTCCCGACCGTGAGGGTGTGCGTTGTGTGAGTAAAGCTCATAAGTGGAGCTCGTGAGTGGCACGCAAAAGAGTAAGAGCATAGTGTGCTAGTGAAAAAAAGAAGCAAAGTGCAAAGTGCCACCGATACAAAAAGAGTGAAAAGCTTTTAAGCAAGCAAGAGAGATAGAGAAGAGAGACCTCGTGCGAATCTTGGTGTTTCTACTCTATGCAACCTAGCTTCGACCTCTTCTTGCGTTAGTGTGACATTGAGCACCCTTGTTTTGGGTTTTTCATTTTTCCGCTCGTTCCTTGGTTGCACTAACCCCGCTCATCTCGTGTGTGAGTTCCACATTTTTCCGTGTTTATAGTGATCTCCACTTTGACACTTGATTTTTGGACCTTACCCACTCTTAACAACATACTCGATTTTGGATTTTGTCTTTTGGCTTTCCACCATCCACTCCTAACACCATATTTGCTAGCTTTTGCATGTGCCTTTGTGTGTGTCCCGATACAATTGGTCTTACTTTCGGCTTGGTTGATTGCCTCAATACTATCTTACCTCGGTAAGAGTGAGAGGTAGTCTCCTTCCACTAACATCCACAACATAGTTCTTGTCTTGTGATCATGGATAGGCACGGAGACCAAGCAAAGGAGGATGAGGTCCTACGCACCTCCGAAAGGTTGGCCACTCAACACAACCTATGGGTGCAACGCCAAGAGTTCAAGGACCAACTCAACTTGTTCGAGACACGCATCGATGAGCAATATGAAGAAGTGGCCCACAACTTCGGCCAAGTGAACCAAGATATGAATCTTCTTCGTGAAGCCACGGACAACTTGCATCATCAAGTGACGGCCAATGATGCGAACATGGAGAGGCGCATGGATAGCCTCGAGCGCGCCATCACCAACTTGGGACGCCGACATCGACATCGCTCTACTTCCTCATCGTCATCGACCTCCTCACATGATGACTACTCCCATGATCGCCATTCGTCCTCAAGCTCCGACTCAAGGCATGGAGATCATCATCGCTCTCGTCGACCGCACGCTCGTCATGATGATTCTCGCTCAAACTCAAGGCGCGGAGAGTTCCATCGCCATGCTCGTCCTCATGAACATCCTCAACAAGACCAAGCTCTTCACCAAGATCGTCATCAAGCGGCTCGCCATGCCCACCATGGGCATGACGACCAACCCCACGACAACGTCCTCCACAACATGGAACCGGCACCTCATCGTCAAGCCCATGTTGATGCTCAAGACCAAGGTCATCAAGATCCACCAAGGCGTGACCTCCGGAACCATCCTCGCCATGACCAAAGGGGCCGAGGACAACCACAACATGATCAAGATGAGAGGGCCATCATTGGACAACGCCAACAACCTCGTCAAGATCCGCAACAACATCCTCAACGTGAGCCAAGTGAAGCTAGTGTTCACCTCCACCGCCAACCCAATGCTATGGTTGGCCGTGGAAGACCTCCTCTACCACCTCAAGCCGCAAGAGATGAAGGCATCCGTCCTCGCCGCCGCAACTTGGAAGATGAAGAGAACATGTATGGGAAACTCAAGTTCAACATGCCCAAGTTCAAGGGTGAAGACGACGCCGAGGCTTACCTCTCATGGGCACTCAAGGTTGACAAGATCTTCCGCATCCACAACTACTCCGGTGCCAAGAAAGTAGCCATGGCCTCCCTCGAGTTTGAAGATTATGCCAACACTTGGTGGGAACAAGTTGTCACTCTAAGGGAAGAAAAAGGTGATCCTCCAATTGATACTTGGGAAGACATGAAGGAGGAGATGCAAGCCCGCTTTGTCCCTACACACTACAAGACCGATCTCTTCAACAAGCTACAAAAGTTGAAGCAAGGCACCAAGACCGTTGAGGAATTCTTCAAGGAAATGGAGTTAACCATGATGCGAGCAAACATCCAAGAGTCCGAGAACCAAACCATCGCTAGGTTCTTCAATGGCCTCAACTACCCCATCAAGAGGATTGTGGAGTTCCAACAATACTCCAACATGGTTGAGTTGGTTCACCAAGCTTCCAAGGCCGAGCGTCAAGTCAATGAGGACATCAAGTACTCGAAGTCCAAGCAATACTTCGCCTCCAAACTTGCTACAACAACTCCAACAACAAGTGTCAAGCCAACCGCATCCTCTACACCCTCCAAGCAACCTTCTATCCAAAGTCGCATGAAGCAAACGGTGTCATCCACCGCCTCCTCCAAGGCCTCTACGGGACCCTCCAATGTCACTTGTTTCAAGTGTGGCACTCAAGGTCACAAGTCCTTCGAATGCAAGAACACCAAGGTTATGATCACTATGGAGAATGGTGACATAGAGACGCTAAGTGAAGGTGAATATGAAGCCCTAGTGCAAGCCGCCGTTGCTAATGAGGAAGACTATAATGAAGAAAGTGGAGAAGACCCTCTCTTATGCACACATGATCCAAGCCCTTCTCTTGTGGTCACTCGAGTGCTCACCACTCAACCCCAAGCTATGGAAGACCAAAGATGCAACATCTTCCAAACTCGTGCCGGCATTGGTGGCAAATCAATCAAGGTCATCATCGACGGTGGGAGTTGCCACAACTTGGCAAGCACCGAGCTATGTGAGAAGCTCAACCTCACGCTTCGCAAACATCCTCATCCATACCATGTCCAATGGTTGAGCGACAAGGGCAATGTCAAGATTCAACACACCGTCACCGTCAACTTCAAGATAGGACCTTATGAAGACACCGTTGAGTGTGACGTGGTGCCTATGACCGTGTGCCACATGTTGCTTGGCCGCCCATGGCAATTTGACAAGAAGGCCATACATGATGGTTACTCCAATGCATACACCTTCAAGGTCAAGGACAAGAAGTTCGAGCTTCGCCCAATGACTCCTAGCCAAATCATCGCCGACAATGCGAAGGCTTTAGCGAGGGCACAACACCACACCCACCATAGTGAGATGAGAGGAGATGGAGCCACCCACCAAAAAGAGAGTGAGCGCCACCACCCACATATGAGTGAGAGAAAGAGTGTCCTCTTAGCCACAAAAAGCGAGTGGAGAGAAGTGAAAGACAACCCATCCACCACCATACACTACGTGCTCATTTGCAAGGGCCTCTCATCGGAGACTAACGACTTAACCAACATTCCTTCGTCTTTGTTGTCTCTTTTGAAGGAGTTCCAAGACGTCTTCCCCGACGAGCTACCTCATGGACTACCACCGCTTCGGGGCATCGAGCATCGCATCGACCTCATACCCGGCGCTCCCCTACCAAACCGCGCCGCACCAACCCCGAAGATACCAAGGAGATTCAACGCCAAATACAAGACCTCCTCGCCAAAGGGTATGTCCGAGAAAGCCTTAGCCCTTGTGCCGTTCCCGTCATTCTTGTGCCTAAACCGGATGAGACGCAACGGATGTGTATGGATTGTCGTCCCATCAATGCCATTACCGTCCGTTATCGACATCCCATTCCGCGTTTGGATGATATGTTAGATGAATTGAGTGGTGCCACGATTTTCTCTAAAATTGATTTGCGTAGTGGCTACCACCAAATTCGCATGGCAATTGGTGATGAATGGAAGACGGCATTCAAGACCAAGCTTGGTCTATATGAATGGCTCGTCATGCCATTTGGTCTTTCAAATGCTCCTTCGACTTTCATGCGTCTTATGAATCACATCTTGCGACCTCTCATTGGCAAGAGTGTGGTTGTCTACTTTGATGACATTCTCATCTATAGCAAAAATCTCGAGGACCATGTTCAACATGTGAGAGAAGTCTTATGCATCTTGCTGTAGGATAACGTAGCATAGAAAACAAAAATTTTCCTACGGCGAACACGCAATCCAAGCCAAGATGCAATCTAGAAGACGGTAGCAACGAGGGGATTGTCGAGACTCACCCTTGAAGAGATTCCAAAGCCTACAAGAGGAGGCTCTTGTTGCTGCGGTAGACGTTCACTTGCCGCTTGCAAAAGCGCGTAGAAGATCTTGATCACGATCGGTTCCGGCGCCACGAACGGGCAGCACCTCCGTACTCGGTCACACGTTCGGTTGTTGATGAAGACAACGTCCACCTCCCCGTTCCAGCGGGCAGCGGAAGTAGTAGCTCCTCTTGAATCCGACAGCACGACGGCGTGGTGTCGGTGGCGGTGGAGAAATCCGGCGGAGCTTCGCTAAGCGTGCGGGATATGGTGGAGGAGCGGGGCGCTAGGGTTTGGGGAGAGGGGGTGGCCGGCCACTATGGGGGGCGGCCAAGCTTGTGGCTTTGGTGTGTCCGGCCCCCTCCCCTTGGCCCTCTATATATAGGTGGATCCCAAGTGTTGGTGTCCAAGTCTTCGAATAAGACCCGAAACCAAAACCTTCCATAGGAGGGGGAAACCTAGCCCAACTAGGACTCCCACCCAAAGGTGGGATTCCCACCTCCCATGTGGGGGGTGGCCGGCCCCCTATGGTGGAGTCCACTTGGGACTCCACCCCCACTAGGGCTGGCCGGCCATGGAGGTGGAGTCCCTTGTGGACTCCACCTTCCTTGGTGGTTTCTTCCGGACTTTTCTAGAACCTTCTAGAACCTTCCATAGAACCTTCCGCATCATTTTATTCACATAAAATGACATCCTATATATGAATCTTATTCTCCGGACCATTCCGGAACTCCTCGTGATGTCCGGGATCACATCCGGGACTCCGAACAAATATTCGAACTCCATTCCATATTCAAGTTCTACCATTTCAACATCCAACTTTAAGTGTGTCACCCTACGGTTCGAGAACTATGCGGACATGGTTGAGTACTCACTCCGACCAATAACCAATAGCGGGATCTGGAGATCCATAATGGCTCCCACATATTCAACGATGACTTTAGTGATCGAATGAACCATTCACATACATTACCAATTCCCTTTGTCTCGCGATATTTTACTTGTCCGAGGTTTGATCTTCGGTATCACTCTATACCTTGTTCAACCTCGTCTCCTGACAAGTACTCTTTACTCGTACCGTGGTATGTGGTCTCTTATGAACTCATTCATATGCTTGCAAGACATTAGACGACATTCCACCGAGAGGGCCCAGAGTATATCTATCCGTCATCGGGATGGACAAATCCCACTGTTGATCCATATGCCTCAACTCATACTTTCCGGATACTTAATCCCACCTTTATAGCCACCCATTTACGCAGTGGTGTTTGGTGTAATCAAAGTACCTTTCCGGTATAAGTGATTTGTATGATCTCATGGTCATAAGGACTAGGTAACTATGTATCGAAAGCTTATAGCAAATAACTTAATGACGAGATCTTATGCTACGCTTAATTGGGTGTGTCCATTACATCATTCACACAATGACATAACCTTGTTATTAATAACATCCAATGTTCATGATTATGAAACTAATCATCCATTAATCAACAAGCTAGTTTAAGAGGCATACTAGGGACTTCTTGTTTGTCTACATATCACACATGTACTAATGTTTCGGTTAATACAATTCTAGCATGATATATAAACATTTATCATAAACATAAAGATATAAATAATAACCACTTTATTATTGCCTCTAGGGCATATCTCCTTCAGTCTCCCACTTGCACTAGAGTCAATAATCTAGATTACATTGTAATATACCTAACACCCATGGCATTCTGGTGTTGGTCATGTTTTGCCCTAGGGAGAGCTTTAGTCAACGGATCTGCTACATTCAGATCAGTGTGTACTTTGCAAATCTTTACTTCTCCATCTTCGATGTACTCGCGAATCGAGTGGTAACGCAGCTTGATATGCTTCAGCCTCTTGTGTGACCTTGGCTCTTGTGCATTGGCGATGGCACCCATGTTATCACAGTAGATGACAAATGGGTCCAATGCACTAGGAACCACACCGAGCTCTACAATGAACCTCTTCATCCATACCGCTTCTGATGAAGCCTCTGAAGCCGCTATGTACTCCGATTCTGTTGAGGATTTCGCCACCGTGCACTGCTTCGAGCTTGCCCAGCTTACTGCAGCACCATTCAATATAAACACGTACCCAGATTGTGACTTAGAGTCATCAGGATCAGTGTTCCAACTTGCATCGGTGTAACTTGTTACAACGAGCTCTTGGTCACCTCCATAACAAAGAAACATATCCTTAGTTCTTTTCAAGTACTTCAGGATATTCTTGACCGCTGTCCAGTGTTCCATTCCTGGATCACTTTGATATCTGCTAGTCAAACTAACAGCATGTGCTATATCCGGTCTTGTACATAGCATGGCATACATGATAGAGCCTACTGCCGAGGCATAGGGGATCTGACTCATCCTTTCTCTTTCTTCTGCCGTAGCCGGTCCTTGAGTCTTACTCAAGACCTTGCCTGGTAACATAGGTAAGAATCCTTTCTTACTTTCGTCCATTCTAAACTTTTTCAGAATCTTGTCCAGGTATGTACTCTGTGATAGCCCTATTAGACGTCTTGATCTATCTCTATAAATCTTGATGCCTAATATATATGATGCTTCACCAAGGTCTTTCATTGAAAAACTATTATTCAAATAACCCTTTACACTGCTTAATAGTTCTATATCATTCCCAATCAATAATATGTCATCTACATATAATATCAGGAATGCTACAGAGCTCCCACTCACTTTCTTGTAAATACAGGCCTCTCCATGACACTGTATAAACCCGAAGTCTTTGATCACCTTATCAAAGCGTCGGTTCCAACTTCTTGATGCTTGCTTCAGTCCATAGATTGAACGCTGAAGTTTGCATACTTTGTCAGCATTTTTAGGATCGACAAAACCTTTGGGTTGTACCATATACAACTCTTCCTCAATATCTCCATTAAGGAACGCCGTTTTGACATCCATCTGCCAAATCTCATAATCGAAAAATGCAGCTATTGCTAACAAAATCCTCACAGATTTTAGCTTCGCTACAGGTGAGAAAGTCTCATCGTAGTCAACTCCTTGAATTTGTCGGAAACCCTTTGCGACAAGTCGAGCTTTATAGACAGTAATATTACCATCAGCATCTGTTTTTCTCTTGAAGATCCATTTATTCTCGACAGCCTTTCGGCTATCAGGTAAGTCTACCAAAGTCCATACTTTGTTATCATACATGGATCCCATTTCGGATTTCATGGCTTCTTGCCATTTGTTGGAATCTGGGCTCATCATCGCTTCTTCATACGTCGCAGGGTCCTCATCATTGTTATCCACAATCATGACATTTAGACAAGGATCATACCAATCAGGAGTGGCACGTTCCCTTGTCGATCTGCGAGGTTCAGTAGTTTCCTCGTTCGAAGTTTCATGATCATTATCATTAGCTTCCTCTGTTGCCGGTGTAGGCGGTACAGGAACATTTTCCGGTACTGCGCTACTCTGATCAACGAGTAGAGATTCTTCAATCTCATCGAGTTCTACTTTTCTTCCAGTCACTTCTTTAGTGAGAAATTCTTTCTCAAGAAAGGTTCCGTTTTTAGCAACAAAGATCTTGCCTTCGGATCTGTGATAGAAAGTGTACCCTATAGTTTCCTTAGGGTATCCTATGAAGACGCATTTCTCCGCTTTGGGTTCTAGCTTGTCCGGTTGTAACTTTTTTACATAGGCTTCGCAACCCCAAACTTTTAGGAACGACAGCTTAGGTTTCTTATTAAACCATAATTCATACGGTCGTTTCAACGGATTTTGATGGTGCTCTATTTAAAGTGAATGCGGCTGTCTCTAATGCATAACTCCAAAATGATAACGGCAAATCAGTAAGAGACATCATACTACGAACCATATCTAAGAGAGTTCGATTACGACGTTCGGACACACCGTTTCGTTGTGGTGTTCCCGGCGGTGTCAATTGTGAAAGTATTCCGCATTTCTTTAAATGCATGCCAAACTCATAACTCAGATATTCACCTCCACGATCAGATCGTAGAAATTTGATCTTCTTGTTACGTTGATTTTCTACTTCACTTTGAAATTCCTTAAACTTCTCGAAAGTTTCGGATTTATGTTTCATGAAATAGATATACCCATATCTACTCAGATCATCTGTGAAGGTTAGAACATAACGATAACCACCGCGCGATGCTACGCTCATTGGTCCACATACATCGGTATGTATGATTTCCAATAAGTCAGTAGCTCGCTCCATCATACCAGAGAATGGAGTCTTAGTCATTTTTCCCATCAGACATGCTTCGCATCTATCAAGTGACTCAAAGTCAAGTGATTCAAGTAATCCATCAGTATGGAGTTTCTTCATGCGTTTCACTCCAATATGACCAAGACGACAGTGCCACATATAAGTAGAATTATCATTCAATTTAATTCGCTTAGCATCAATGTTATGTATATGTGTATCACTACTATCGAGATCTAATAGAAATAAGCCATTCTTTTCAGGTGCTCGACCATAAAAGATATTATTCATAAAGATAGAACAACCATTATTCTCAGACTTGAATGAATAACCGTCTTGCATTAAACAAGATCCTGATATAATGTTCATGCTCAACGCGGGTACATAATAACAATTATTTAGGCTTAAAACTAATCCCGAAGGTAGATGTAGAGGAAGTGTCCCGACTGCGATCACATTGACCTTGGATCCGTTTCCAACGCGCATCGTCACTTCATCTTTCAGCAGTTGTCGTTTATTCTTTAGTTCCTGTTTCGAGTTACAAATATGAGCAACCGAACCAGTATCAAATACCCAGGTACTAGAACGAGAACCAGTGAAATGAACATCTATAACATGTATATCAGATATACCTTCTTTCTTCTTCTTGACAAGGCCGCTCTTCAGATCTGCCAAATACTTGGAGCAATTACGCTTCCAGTGTCCCTTCTCTTTGCAGTAATAGCAATCAGCATCAGGCTTAGGGCCGTTCTTAGGTTTCATAGGAGGTGTGGCAGCTTTCTTGCCACCCTTCTTGAATTTTCCCTTAGACTTGCCCTGTTTCTTGAAACTGGTGGTCTTGTTGACCATCAACACTTGGTGCTCTTTCTTAATCTCAATCTCAGCAGCTTTTAACATGCCAAAGAGTTCAGGAAACTCCTTGTTCATGTTCTGCATATTGTAATTCATCACAAAGTTCTTGTAACTTGGTGGCAGTGATTGAAGGACACGATTAATCCCCAGTCTGTTAGGAATCACTATTCCCAAGTCACTGAGTTTCTTCGCATGCCCGGTCATAACGAGCATGTGCTCACTAATGGAGCTGCCTTCTTCCATCATACAGCTGAAAAAGTGTTTCGATGCTTCATAGCATTCCACGGCCGCATGAGTTTCAAAAATAGTCTTCAACTCTTTCATCAACTCATGAGGATCGTGGTGCTCAAAACGTTTTTGAAGATCGGATTCCAGACTGCATAAGATGGCACACTGAACTTGAGAGTACCGAGTTTTCCGAGTTGCGTAAACACTCTTTACTTCATCGGTTTCAGTTTCTGCTGGAGGGTCACCTAGCGGTGCATCAAGCACATATTGCAGATTTCCGCCATTGAGGAAGATCCTCACATGACGGAACCAGTCGGTGAAGTTGCTACCGTTGCTCTTAAGTTTTTCTTTCTCTAGGAACTGGTTAAAATTGATTGGGGACGCCATATCTACAACATATTTGCAATAGTTTAGACTAAGTTTATGACAAATTGAGTTCAAATTTTAATTCAACATAATTAAAAATCTAGGTGAACTCCCACTCAAAACAATATCCCTCGCATTGTCTTAGTGATCACACGAACCAAATCTACCGCACCTAAACCCGATCATCACGAGAAAAGGTGTGATTTCAATGGCGAACACTCAAAGTGTTCATCATATCAATCATATGATTCATGCTCTACCTTTCGGTATCACGTGTTCCGAGACCATGTCTGTACATGCTAGGCTCGTCAAGGCCACCTTAGTATCCGCATGTGCAAAACTGTCTTGCACCCGTTGTATGTACTTATTGAATCTATCACACCCGATCATCACGAGATGCTTCGAAACGACAAGACTTGATAACGGTGCTACTAAGGATGAACACTTTATTATCTTGAGATTTTAGTGAGAGGGATCATCTTATAATGCTACCGTCGCGATCTAAGCAAAATAAGATGCATAAAAGGATTAACATCACATGCAGTTCATATGTGATATGATATGGCCCTTTTGTCTTTGCGCCTTTGATCTTGATCTCCAAAGCGTGGACATGATCTCCATCATCAACGGGCATGATCTCCATCATTGTCGGCGAAGCACCAAGGTCAATGGCGCCGTCTTCATGATCGTCCTCCATGTAGCAACTATTACAACTACTTTGAAATACTACTCAACATGAAATTTAAAGACAACCATAAGGCTCCTGCCGGTTGCCACAATACAATAATGATCATCTCATACATATTCATCATCACATTATGGCCATATCACATCACCAAACCCTGCAAAAACAAGTTAGACGTTCTCTAATTTGGTTTGCATATTTTACGTGGTTTAGGGTTTTCGAGCAAGATCCAATCTACCTACGAACATGAACCACAACGGTGATACTAGTGTTGTCAATAGAAGAGTAAATTGAATCTTCACTATAGTAGGAGAGACAGACACCCGCAAAGCCACTTATGCAATACAAGTTGCATGTCAAGCGTGGAGCAAATCTCATGAACGCGGTCATGTAAAGTTAGCCCGAGCCGCTTCATCCCACTATGCCACAAAGATGCAAAGTACTCAACTAAAGATAACAAGAGCATCAACGCCCACAAACCATTGTGTTCTACTCGTGCAACCATCTATGCATAGACACGGCTCTGATACCACTGTAGGATAACGTAGCATAGAAAACAAAAATTTCCTACGGCGAACACGCAATCCAAGCCAAGATGCAATCTAGAAGACGGTAGCAACGAGGGGATTGTCGAGACTCACCCTTGAAGAGATTCCAAAGCCTACAAGAGGAGGCTCTTGTTGCTGCGGTAGACGTTCACTTGCCGCTTGCAAAAGCGCGTAGAAGATCTTGATCACGATCGGTTCCGGCGCCACGAACGGGCAGCACCTCCGTACTCGGTCACACGTTCGGTTGTTGATGAAGACAACGTCCACCTCCCGTTCCAGCGGGCAGCGGAAGTAGTAGCTCCTCTTGAATCCGACAGCACGACGGCGTGGTGTCGGTGGCGGTGGAGAAATCCGGCGGAGCTTCGCTAAGCGTGCGGGATATGGTGGAGGAGCGGGGCGCTAGGGTTTGGGGAGAGGGGGTGGCCGGCCACTATGGGGGCGGCCAAGCTTGTGGCTTTGGTGTGTCCGGCCCCCTCCCCTTGGCCCTCTATATATAGGTGGATCCCAAGTGTTGGTGTCCAAGTCTTCGAATAAGACCCGAAACCAAAACCTTCCATAGGAGGGGGAAACCTAGCCCAACTAGGACTCCCACCCAAAGGTGGGATTCCCACCTCCCATGTGGGGGTGGCCGGCCCCCTATGGTGGAGTCCACTTGGGACTCCACCCCCACTAGGGCTGGCCGGCCATGGAGGTGGAGTCCCTTGTGGACTCCACCTTCCTTGGTGGTTTCTTCCGGACTTTTCTAGAACCTTCTAGAACCTTCCATAGAACCTTCCGCATCATTTTATTCACATAAAATGACATCCTATATATGAATCTTATTCTCCGGACCATTCCGGAACTCCTCGTGATGTCCGGGATCACATCCGGGACTCCGAACAAATATTCGAACTCCATTCCATATTCAAGTTCTACCATTTCAACATCCAACTTTAAGTGTGTCACCCTACGGTTCGAGAACTATGCGGACATGGTTGAGTACTCACTCCGACCAATAACCAATAGCGGGATCTGGAGATCCATAATGGCTCCCACATATTCAACGATGACTTTAGTGATCGAATGAACCATTCACATACATTACCAATTCCCTTTGTCTCGCGATATTTTACTTGTCCGAGGTTTGATCTTCGGTATCACTCTATACCTTGTTCAACCTCGTCTCCTGACAAGTACTCTTTACTCGTACCGTGGTATGTGGTCTCTTATGAACTCATTCATATGCTTGCAAGACATTAGACGACATTCCACCGAGAGGGCCCAGAGTATATCTATCCGTCATCGGGATGGACAAATCCCATTGTTGATCCATATGCCTCAACTCATACTTTCCGGATACTTAATCCCACCTTTATAGCCACCCATTTACGCAGTGGTGTTTGGTGTAATCAAAGTACCTTTCCGGTATAAGTGATTTGTATGATCTCATGGTCATAAGGACTAGGTAACTATGTATCGAAAGCTTATAGCAAATAACTTAATGACGAGATCTTATGCTACGCTTAATTGGGTGTGTCCATTACATCATTCACACAATGACATAACCTTGTTATTAATAACATCCAATGTTCATGATTATGAAACTAATCATCCATTAATCAACAAGCTAGTTTAAGAGGCATACTAGGGACTTCTTGTTTGTCTACATATCACACATGTACTAATGTTTCAGTTAATACAATTCTAGCATGATATATAAACATTTATCATAAACATAAAGATATAAATAATAACCACTTTATTATTGCCTCTAGGGCATATCTCCTTCACTTGCGCCATGAGAAGCTCTTTGCCAACCTACCAAAATGCCATTTCGCTCAAAACAAATTGGTTTTTCTTGGTTTTGTGGTTTCCGCCAACGGGATTGAAGTTGATTCTTCAAAGATTGAGGCCATCCACAATTGGCCCACTCCCACAAATGTTGGCCAAGTTCGGAGTTTTCATGGACTTGCCGGTTTCTACCGCCGCTTTGTGAAAGATTTTAGCACCATCGCTTGCCCTTTAAATGAGCTTACAAAAAAGAATGTTCCGTTTGTTTGGGGCAAAGCACAACAAAAAGCTTTTGATTAATTGAAAAAGAGACTCACCGAGGCACCATTACTTGTTCTTCCCGACTTCACTCAAACATTTGAGATAGAGTGTGATGCGAGTGGCCTTGGGATTGGTGGTGTCCTCATGCAAAATGGAAAACCCGTGGCATACTATAGCGAGAAGTTGGATGGCGCACGCCTCAACTATCCTATATATGACAAGGAGCTTTATGCTTTGGTTCGTGTTCTTGAAGTTTGGCAACACTACCTTTGGCCAAAAGAGTTTGTTATTCATTCGGATCATGAGTCCTTGAAGTATTTGAAAAGTCAACACAATTTGAACAAGAGACATGCTAAGTGGGTTGAGTTCATAGAGTCCTTCCCTTATGTAATCAAATACAAAAAGGGCAAGGAAAATGTGGTTGCGGATGCACTTTCCCGCAAGATTACTCTTCTACTCACCCGCTTGGAGTTTCACATTTTGGGTCTTGAGGAGATCAAAGAACTTTACCCATCCGACTCTTTCTTTGGACCAATCTTTGCCAAGTGTTCCGTTGACCGAGGTTTTGATGATTTCTATTTGCATGATGGCTACTTGTTTAAAGCTAACAAATTTGCATACCCGAGTCTTCTCTTCGTAAGTTGCTTTTGCAAGAGTCACATGGAGGTGGCCTCATGGGTCATTTTGGACGCGACAAGACTCTTTCGATGCTATCCACACACTATTATTGGCCACGCATGAAGCGAGACGTGGAGCGCCTTTGCAACCGTTGCACCACTTGCTTACAAGCTAAGTCAACATCTAATCCCCATGGTCTTTACATACCTTTACCCATTCCATATGCACCTTGGTCGGATATAAGCATGGACTTTGTGTTAGGCTTACCAAGAACAAAGCATGGGCATGATTCAATCTTTGTGGTAGTGGATAGGTTCTCAAAAATGGCTCATTTCATACCATGTCATAAGAGCGATGATGCTTCACACATTGCTTCATTGTTTTTCAGGGAAGTGGTTCGCCTACATGGGATACCGGCAAGCATTGTGTCGGATCGAGACGTCAAGTTCATGAGTTATCTATGGAAGTCGCTCATGGCAAAGTTTGGAGTCAAGCTCTTATTCTCATCGTCCTCGCACCCTCAAACCGATGGGCAAACCGAAGTGGTCAATCGAAGCCTCTCCACACTCCTCCGCACACTTGTGAAGAAAAACTTGAAGTCATGGGAAGATTGCATCCCCCACGCGGAGTTCGCCTACAATAGAGCCAAACACTCCACAACATTACGGAGTCCCTTCATGATCGTCTATGGATTCGAACCTCCAACGGCACTCGACATCCTCCCACTACCTCTTCATCAAAGGACGAACATGGACTTCGACAAGCGTACCACCGCCATGAAGAAACTACATGAAGAAACAAGAGCAACCATACAAGACCATGTCCTTCGCCAAGCTACCCGCCTCAACGCCAAGAAGAAAGAACGAGTGTTTGAAGAAGGAGACCTCGTTTGGGTTCACCTAAGGAAAGAAAGGTTCCCGCAAGAACGCAACTCCAAGCTCAAGCCAAGAGGAGATGGGCCTTTCAAGGTACTCAAGCGCATCAACAACAACGCCTACGTCATCGACATACCAACATCCAAGTACTTGGTGAGCAACACCTTCAACATCTCGGATCTCTCACCCTATCATGGAGATGAGGAGGAACAAGAGTCGAGGACGACTCTCTCCCAAGGGGGGGAGATGATGTAGCCCCGCTCGCCAACGACACTACATCAAGGCCAACAAGTCCCCCAAGTGGACCGATGACACGGGCTCGAGCTAAAGCGATACATGACAAGGTGAACTCGCTCCTCACTACCCTCGACCTCGGTACCCCATTGGATGGAATGCTACCTCATGCCGAAACACTTTGTGTGATTAGGTACATGGAGCATCAAGACCCCGGAGAGGATGAGACGCCATGGTCAAGGGAAGGAGAGGAGCAGCGGAACCTGGAGATGAACATGAAGCCGAAGCCGACGTCGCCCGGAGCGCCAAGGAAGAGAAGGACGCGGCGGTCAGGACCCGGTCAGACGGACCTCTGACCGGATGCCCGGCCACGGGCCCGGTCAGCCGGGCGCAAACCGGGCAGCCCCTTGTACCGGGGCGACGACCGGACCCAGACCGGATTCTTCGCAGATTCCGGTTGGCGACCGATCGACCGGACCCATGACCGGACTGCCGGTCACGAGCCAGTCCAACGGACCCTGACCGGACAGCCCGGTCACCAGCCCGGTCTGACCAGGACCCGGATCCGACGGAATACCCCACCAAACTGCCTTGACTTATCCATTCGCATACCTGTTCGCCCTTGCTGGCTGTGTGTGCCTATTTAAGTAGCTGGACCCCCTCCTTTATTTGGCAGACTTGTTTAGAACTCAAACCTAACTTTGAGCTTAGTCTCCCTTGGGTATCATCCCTCTGTAATCAAGGCCACCCTTGTGGATGTATGGATTTGGTAGTAAGAGATTCTAGTGTTGCACTCTCTCTCTCCTTGATTCATCCTCCCCACCGGTCTCTCCTCTCGGAATTCTACCTCGAGTCTCTTCCGGGCGGATTCTATTGGCACGGTCCATCGAGCCGTGAGGGTAAGCATCGATTGTATCGGGTTGGTGTGCGTGGTTCTTCGTGTGTTCTTCGCGTTCTTCGTGTTCTTCCGCCTCTTCCCCTCTTTCCCCCTTGATTCCTTGGGTCATTCGCGAGATCGGGCCACAATCGGGGTCTTAGACCACATCAGGATGAGTGGAAAACAACCTTTAAAACAAATTTTGGTTTATATGAGTGGTTAGTAATGCCTTTTGGTCTAACTAATGCACCGAACACCTTCATGAGACTGATGAACCATGTTTTGCGTTAATTTATTGGCAAGTTTGTGGTTGTGTACTTTGATGACATATTAATCTACAGCCGCAATGAATCTGATCATACTATACATATTAGACATGTTTTGCAAGTGTTGCGTGATAATCAACTCTATGGTAATCTTGAGAAGTGCACATTTTGCAAAGATAAGGTCATATTTCTTGGTTATGTTGTCTCTAAGCATGGAGTAGAAGTAGATGAGTCTAAAATTGAAGCTATTCAAAATTGGCCTACTCCCATGAATGTGAGTCAAGTTAGAAGTTTTCATGGTCTAGCTGGGTTTTATAGAAGATTTGTGCCCAACTTTAGTACTATTGCTGCACCTTTGAATGACTTAACTAAAAAGGGTGTTGTCTTTGAGTGGGGCGCAGCCCAAGATCATGCTTTTGATGAACTTAAGAGATTGTTAACTTCTGCACCGTTGCTTGCACTTCCTGATTTCAATAAGCAATTTGAGATTGAATGTGATGCTAGTGGTATTGGAATTGGTGGTGTGTTGATGCAAGAGGGTCGCCCAATTGCATATTTTTCTGAGAAACTTTCTGGTGCTAAGTTGAACTATCCAATATATGATAAAGAATTGTATGCTTTAATTAGAGTTCTTGAGGTTTGGCAACATTACTTGTGGCCAAAAGAATTTATCATACATTCTGATCATGAAGCTTTGAAATATCTGAAAGCCCAATCTACTTTGCATAAGCGTCTTGCTAAGTGGGTTGAGTTCATTGAGTCTTTTCCATACATTATTAATCATAAGAAGGGAAAAGATAATATTGTTGATGATGCTCTTTCTAGGAAGAATATGCTATTAACTCAACTTGATGTTAAAATTCCTGGATTAGAGATACTATGTGATTTATATGCTACTGATCATGATTTTCCTGAACCATATCGCTTGTGTGCTATTGGTAAAGCATGGAAAAAATATCACATACATGATGGGTTCTTGTTTAGAGCTAACAAACTATGTGTTCCAGAATCGTCTGTGCGTTTGCTCTTATTGCAGGAATCACATGTTGGAGGTTTGATGGGTCACTTTGGGCGTGAGAAGACGCTACTCATGCTAGCTGACCACTTTTATTGGCCAAAGATGAGGCGGGACATGGATAGATATGTGAAGAGATGCATTACTTGCAACAAGTCCAAGTCCAAGATGAAGCCTCACGGTTTGTATACTCCGTTACCGGCACCTACTACACCTTGGGAGGATATTAGTATGGATTTTGTGTTGGGTTTGCCGCGTACTAAAAGAGGCCATGATTCTATATTTGTGGTAGTGGATAGATTTTCTAAGATGTCACACTTTATTGCCTGCCACAAGAGCGACGATGCGTCGCATATTGCTAACCTGTTTTTCAGTGAGATTTACGTCTACATGGACACCCGAAGACTATTGTTTCTGATCGTGACGTGAAGTTCATGAGCTACTTCTGGAAGACGCTTTGGAAAAAGCTGGGGACGAAGCTGCTTTTCAGCACTACTTTTCATCCCCAAACTGATGGTCAAACTGAAGTGGTGAATAGAACATTGTCACAACTGTTGAGATCCATGATCAAGAAGAACCTGAAGGAGTGGGAAGAGTGTTTGCCGCATGTGGAGTTTGCTTACAACAGGGCGGTACATTCTACCACAGAGTTGTGTCCTTTTGAGGTGGTGTATGGTTTCAAACCCATTACTCCGCTTGATTTGTTGCCTCTACCCATACATGAGAGAGTTAATATGGAGGCATCCAAGAGGGCAGATTTTGTGAGAAAGATACATTTGAAGACTAAAGAGTTGATAGAAAAGAAAGGCAAGAGCAATGCTGCATGAATAAGAAGCGCAAGGAGATGTTGTTCAAGCCTGGTGATATGGTCTGGGTACATTTTCGCAAGGATAGGTTCCCGAAGCTACGGAAGTCCAAGTTGCTTCCTCGTGGTGCTGGTCCTTACAAAGTGCTTGCCAAGATCAATGACAATGCATACTCGATAGATCTTCCAGTTGATGAGTTTGGTGTCAGTACTACTTTCAATGTTGCTGATTTGACACCATATAACGGAGAAGACCTTGGAGCGTCGAGGTCGACGCCTTTTGAAGGGGGGAGATGATGAGGACATCCCTACCTCACTACTACCTCTGTCATTGCAAGTTGAAGATGATCCTGCTGTGAAGCTCAAGTCCAATGAAGTTAGTATTGGACCTATTACAAGGGCTCGTGCGAAGCTACTTAAACAACAGGTGAACTTGTTCCTAAACGATACTTTGATTAATGAGAGCTCTATACTGCCTAAGTGTTATTACTTATGTATGATCAGGTATGAAGAGGGAGCAAGCATCGCACGAGGAGGAGAGGAGCAGCTGGACATGAAGATGGACGTGAAGCTGGACAAGGAGCTGGACATGAAGATATTCCATGGACGCGTGAGGGAGGAGCGGGAGGCATGCGCGAGAGATGAAGAAGAAGTCCGAGCCGGCCCGGCATCCGGTCGGACCGCCATACGCCGGCGCGCCCGGTCACCGGCCGGTCCAACCGGACGCCACCGAACCCCGGCGCCAACCGACACTGCCCGACGAACGTGTTCTTGTAGAGCAATTCCCCGGTCAGCACCAGCGCCGGTCCGGTTGAACCGGCCTGCCAGTCCGAGCCGATCGACCGGCCTCCCGGACCGGCGAGTCGAGTCTGTCTCGACCAGATCTATTGGGTCGGTTATTTCGTACTTTTTCGACCTGAGGTCGTCCTGAACCCCTATATAAGTGCCCAGGACGCCCCCAAAGTAGCTTTAGACCACGTTTAAGATAAACCCTAGTTCTTAGTTGTTTGCTCTGCAAAACTATTGAATCCCTACACCATATTGCTTGATTTGGTGTAGATCTGAAAGTCTTGTGTGATCTGTCGTTCCATTGGGAATTGGTAGATTGCAACTTACCGCTTCGTGGTCGGCGGCTACATGCGCAAGTGTGTGGAGTTGCGAATATCTTGCAGGGTTGAGAGCTGTTGCATTGGCGACAGGGACCAATCGAAAGATCTCGTTGCGTCATACAAGTTATCATCCACTACATCGTCGTGTTCCCCCGCTGTGTTCATCCCGTGATCATCATCACCACCGTTGCTTACTGAGAAGATTGGGTCACCCCTTATCAAGGGCTTTTGATGTATCCCCATGTGATGTAACATTGTAGTCTGAAGCGTCTGATTGTAATAGACTTATGTAACTTGTTTTGTCCTTGTATAAGATTGTTCTACTTATTCAAGCCTCTTATTTTAGATTCCTTACTTGGTTATATTTTATTGCTGTCCTGCTATATTATGTTTGTAGTACCAATCTGCAGATCATGGGGAAGAATAAGCTCGCTGTCAAGAGTGAGGAGGACTGCAACTCTCGTGATGAGTACATAACCTGGACGGATGAAACTACAAAGTTTATGCTGGACTGGTATATTGATCTCCGTAGGGACAAACCAACAACTTTTAAGTTCAAGAAACATCATCACCTTCCAAGAATCCAACCAAGGGCAAAACAAACAATAAAGGCAAGGTATCTAATGATGATATAGCAGTTAGTATTAAGAAGCTAGCTGACTCTCTTGCAGCCCCTATTATTCATGTGCAACCAATGCCACCCACAGATCCTTATGCAAATCTTTGGAAGCGAATAAATTCCCTAACCATAACAGCTAAGGATAAACTTGAGATTGCAAACCATCTAGCCAAGCCGGATCAAGATATCTTTCGTAGTTACCTCAACTATGCTGACGATGCAGTGCTCCAACAGTGGGTCATTAGCTACTTTGAGACCAAGTTTCATAATGATGGTCATGATGGTGGATTTGCAGCTGCTCACTGAATTGTCATAGTTTAGTTAGTTTTTGGCCACCTTTTGTTTATATCACTAGGAATAACTTAGCACCTATAGAGTAAAAAACCGCTCTCTCCTTCCTCCTCCCTCTCCGTCCCCCTTCCTCTCTTCTGCCCGTTGACCAAGGGAGACCGGGCCGAACCGGACCCTTCTCCGGCGGCGCCGCTGGCCGGAGATGGGGAGGGGGAGGCGCCGGTGCTGTAGATAGGTTTAGGTCTAGCTTTCTCGGCGGGATGCCATGGTCTGGGAGTCTAGCACCTGATCTTCTGGGCAAGATCCGGTGTGTATGGTGGTGGAGGCGGCGCGGCAAGGAGCTCCGGCGGTCGGAGATGGCGGCGCTCGACCTTCCCCCATGGATCTCCATCAATAAGCCCAAGGTTTGCTCTCCCTCTTCGTTTTCTACGTTGACTCTGTTCGTCCTCCTCCCACTGGCCGGCCATGGTGGTGAGGGGTGGGGAAGAAGGACGGAGAATGGTGGAACGATGGAGATGAGCAGGGGCTCTCTTTCCCTGGTGTCTTGGTGCGGCACCGGTGGATGGCCGAGCAGCTGCGATGTCAAGTCCCCGTGGTGGGGGATGGAATCGCATGCTACTCCTGCCAAGCCCCCATCAATAAGCACTGCTTGATACAAAGATATGCCATTGACATCCTCGACATCGACCTGGCCGGCCGTGGAGGCGAGGAGGAAGATGAAGATGGCGGAGATGGTGGTATCTTTGTTGGTCCTTTCAAGAGGTGGAAAGTTATTTTCTTGAGCAGATCCAAGGCCACTCCATGGCCTATCCAATTGTCGGCGATGGATTCCGACGAATCAATCTCCTTTGCGAGGTTCTTTCTGAGGTTTGCAGTCGCATACTACGGCTGCGTAGAGGCAAGTGGTTTCGTCCCCGCCTCTTCGCATGACGGCGGCGTAGCAGACCTCTGGCTCGACAGCGGGGAAAGAGAAGGACATGATTGCTTTTTATCATCTCTCAGCAAGGTCTTTTCTGCAAATGCTAGGGACCTATATGTGCATTTACATCTTATGGGGTCCTTTGTAATATTTTGTACCTCCTCCGTTTTGTTTTAATGAGAAGCTTCCTCGCCCTTCGGGGTACTCCTTGTTCAAAAAAAAAAAAAACTTAGCACCTAGTGGTAGTATGGACGGACCATATATCATGCATATTTTGTGTAAATTGAAGAGACTTGGGTGTGTGTGGCTGGTTGTAGCATCTTGAATGATCAAGTAATGGACCAGGTAGTATGTGAACTTGGATTTAGCTGATGTATGAAACATTATATGGGCTATTTAATGTATTGAACCCTGTCATTGTGAAGATCCCAGGTGTTAGTTCCATTTTCATATATGTATCGCGTTTCTTATAAGTACACATTTTCTTGTTTGTTGTCATGCAAGTTATGAGATCTGGAACCAAACAATAGCCAAACCAATGTGCCAAATATTTGGCTAGTCATTTGGCTTGAAACCAAATGGAAGCCAACGGGTTTGCCAAAATTTTGGCAGGAACTATGGGCTACAATCCAAACACCCATGAGTTGCCAATTTTTTAGCTATGCCCTGTATTTGGTCATGCCAATATTTTGGTAGGGCTAGACGGGGCACAATCCAAACACGCCCTGTATCCCCACCAGCGCCATGCGGCTCTACCCCAAGCGCGACGCCGCGGCTAAGCCTAGCTTCGCGGCTGGAGTTCGCCGACGCGTCTCCGGCACCCACCACTCGCCTGCGTCGCCCCGCCACGGACGCCTCCACCGGTTCCACGCCACCGCCCTAGCACCATGCCTCCTAGGTGCGCCCCGCGGCAACTCTAGCCGCATAGGCTCGGGCTGTCGGCGCTGCTTCCCTCTCCAACCCCTCCGGCTGCACCCTCGACGCCCCCGATCTCCCCTCCGTCAGTATCGCCATCTGGTGCTTCTACTGCCGTGGTAGGCTGCGGTTGGCCTGACCCCTTCTTCGACTACCTTGCTGTCTCCCTCGACTACATCCATGGCTACACCTCCAGTTTAGGTAAGGTTTAGGTTCTCCCTCGTGCTATGTGATGGTCTGGACGCTGTGCCGTGGCGAGTTGTAGGTTTGGGGATATTGTGGTGGTCTTCTGCCCATGATATTTATTCCACAATTCTTTGATTGCTCAATGTGGTGCAGCTAAGAAACTGATTGGAACCATCATGGTTTAATTAAGTTGGTTTGTTTTCATCTCACTAAGTTGTTTTTCATCAACATTTTGTGAATGAAAGGTTGGCCTCAGGTAGTCAGCAGCCCCGTCTCCAGGAAATGGGGGCCCTGGTGCGACTTACAAAATGGGGCTATTTTTTTAGTTCAAACTCAATAACCAGCAAAATGTATCATAAGTCCACTTAATTACATAAGTTCTATGTGCACTATTCCGTACTAGGATCAGCGCATTCATCGCTGCTATTACCATCATCACATTCATAAAATTCTGCGGTATGAGCCTCACCCTCTACTGCATTTTCAACGAGAGTTTGATTTTCAGAATTTGTTTCAGACTTTTTCACGACAACTAGGTCTAGAGCACCCTTTTGCGACTGAGTTACTGCATCTAGTCTCTTTTTTTTTTCTTCTTTTTTTCAGCACCAGATAGACACTTTGTTCTTCTCATGATTTGTCCTATTTAACAAATTAGCAAAAATATAAAATAAGGTATCATGAGTTCATGACTAGTTGTTGACTACAGAGGCAGCTCTAAACTGAAAGTCTGAAACAGCAACAAGTTCGTGAGCAGCAAGTTATTTAAATTCAGGTTTGTTTAACACAGCACTGGTTTAATAGCAACTGAATCTGTCCTTATTCCTTATGAGTGAAATTCAGGACATGGTGCTGGTAGGTAAACGAACCTGATCGCTGATCGGTGAAGACTGAAGTTTGTGAACTGATCTGACCGCTGATTTGTGTCTTGGTGAACCTGACGCCGGGTCGCCGACTCGCCGGGAAGGACAGATCACAGGAAGGCGATCCGGAGGGGGCGGGACGCGCACGGCCGCACGCCCAGTATCCCACGCCGGCACGAGCCGGAATAGCAGAATAGCAGCGCAGCAGCTAAGAAGTATAACGTCGTGGTTTCCTGGAGCTCTCGGTTGCGGATCGAGAAGGCGAACTGATCGGTCGTGTTTTGTTGGGCCTGGGCTGCAGAAAACAGGTACTGGGCTACTAGGTTGCAGAAAATCGGGGGCCCCTGGAATTTGGGGGCCATGATCGATCGATCTTTTCGATCATGGCCATCGACGGGGCTGGTAGTCAGTTAAGACACTCGAATAACAAGGTGTTCTTGTCCAGGGAAATGTGTTATATTTGTTTGCTTGTTTGCTGCTCATGAAATGGTAAATTCGATAAATACCACTGCAGCTGCGCTCATTCAGAGAAATGCCATTTCAAACTGGGTGCTAAGTTGTATACTTTCATTTGTTCTACTCTGGATGTTGGCACCATGACATTTGATGGCTCATTCAATTTCACTACTGCCAACCACTCATGAGCTCTTTAGATCCCTTGAGTATTTATGTTACTGAATATACATAGCATGCATTTTCTCTAAAATATATGACCTCATGGTGTCTGAAACAACATTCAGATAACGATGTACTGAGTAAGATTATTGTTGGGAAGATTGGGTATGTATGATCAATACTAGGATTGGCGCCTTGACGCTGATAACATGAATTACGAGGTACCCCTTTCTCTGTCCATCATGTGCAACAGGTTTTAAGTTTGCACATTGCCATATTTATTCAGGGGAGTGTAAAACTGCAACCGATTTCATTAGTTATTGCATTGCACAGGTAGCACTCCCAAGGTAAATAACCACTGGGAAATGCTTTCTTCAACATTACATAGTCTATTCTGGCTTTACAAGAGGCCATCTGCAAACTGGAGGGTACGTAGACTATGGTACATGTGCACTGGATTAGTGACTTGCTAGAATTTTTATAATGATTTTCATTGTTGATTAGTTTTCGTTGTTAATTAGATGTTAATACCAAAAAAAATGTGGCACTGGCACTATCTCAGTTTTTACTAATTTTGCTATAGTTGAAATTTTTCTTGAAACAAACTACCAGTCCGTACAACGATGATTGTGGAGGGTTTTCTCTGTTATGTTCCTGTTGTTTGGTGCGACTGGTCTGAATGGGCTAACCTGAGCTTGTAGAAGTTGCTTGAATGGCTGATAGGATAGAATTGTACCTCTCATTTTCCCAACCTTATAGAATTTAGAGAACAGGAACGTTCCTCCAAGGTGACGTCTTATCCATGGACAGATGCTGTAATTGTACCATGTTTTATCCTGGTTTGCTTCATGTTGAGAAGATGTAACAGCATAATAATATCAATGTGGATACAGCATATCAAGGTGTAATGGGTGGTGCTTGAATTAGAACATATGTCAGCAAATTCTATGGCCTGTAGACTTCATATATATTGGTCATTCTAAAACATGTAGAATTGGTTGTGTCCAATAAACATTTCATATTAGAGATGTCTGAAGCTTCAAATGTAGATGTTTTTTTACATCAATATTTCTATTTGCAATCCATACAAGTAACACTCTTAGTATACAATGCCATTGCATCCTGGTCTCGCAACCTTCGATTTGTTGGTACTTGTGTATATATTTATCTCTTCAGCAGAGGATGTCCAACATGCTATAAGTACTTAACCATGTCGAGGTGGACAGTGGGTCAAGGGGCGTAACACTTCCAACAAGTGTTTTAATATTAAAGGGAAAAATCGCAGGGGCTCAAGGTAAATATGTTAATCCTCAGGCAGCTTCAGAAATAATTATGGTTAGGCCTTTCATTATAGATGCACCTTACACAGTAAGATAGCTGCTCCCTGTCATTTGAATCACCCATATTTATTTTATTCAGTTTTTTTTATTTGAATCACATACATCAGAACCATCCTTTTGTAATTCATTTGATGATCTCCTCTTTATAAGTGAACAAAGGTCTATGGATTAACTTTGTTCATACCTCTAGGTTCTTCACCATCTAATTATGAAAGGATATACATTAATACATAGTAGATTTCCACTTTTATTATTCCTTTTCTTTTCGAAAGCAATATCAAATTACTTTAGTTGTTGAGGGCATGCCTGTTTTGGCTGAAATGATAAGTTTCCTGGCCGTTGCAATTTGATCAAACAGGGGAACATTTTTCATGGGCCCTTCTATTTATATTCACCATTGATATTTGTTCTTTCTTCTCTAGGCGTTTTTAGTTGATTCCTGCTGATGGATGCCATGTCAAATTAGTTATTATACTACTGCAGTATTGTTATTTGTTTTTCTTATATTGTCTAGATTCTGGTAGTCAGCTATGTTTTGGGGTATTTGTTACACAAAAAAGCTTATTTAGCTCCTCGGCAGTTCGCCTACACTTCATCTCAACCAGGGTGTAAGAGATACACACACAAGATGGTCTCCTTTCCTCATATAATGTATTTGCATGCTCCTGCACCACCACCAGCAGCACTAGTGGTCGACGCGCTTGGCCAGTCCCGCCCGCAACATCTCGCAGCTCAATGGACGCCGGACCTTCCTCGTCGACACCCTCGCCCTCGTAACAACCAATCTACTCCCGATGTTTCCCTCTAGCACTACCATTAGTTGCTTCCCTCTTTCCCTGAGAGCTCGCGCTGGAAGGTGCTCGACGAAATGAAAATGCTGAGATGTGTACTAATCGTTTGCAGGTGAGGAAGCTGGAGTCGCTGGGCGTCTTGACCAAGCACGCGGAGGCGATCACGACAGCCTCGAGAGCATCTCCGAGTCCTTCGTCACCAACACCGAGATGCAGAAGGTAATAACACCTATCTATCGCCTTCTGGCTCCTTTTTTTTTGGCTGGGAATTGATAAGTTGTTCATCATCTGTTTCCTGCTTCTGCTGCCACCGCGTGCAGTGTGGGATGCTGCAGGACGCCAACAGCTCCAAGTTCAAGTCGCAAGTGCAGAGCTCACAGGTATTTTGCTTGGAACCATGGTACTCTTAGGCCAATATGAAATTGGATGATCACTCACACGTTTCTAGCAGCTCTTGTTCTTATCACCGTCGCGGTCCTTTTGTTGAGCTTTATCACATAGCTTGTTGTACAAGTTCCAATTACCATTTGTTTCTCTCTGGGTTATTCTACATTGCGCCATTTCAGTATTGCTGGTTGGTAGTACTTGGAAGAAGTAGTCCCCATTTGGCTTATAATAGATTGATTTTTGAATTGGATGCTCGGTGTTGTTTCTATTGTTCCCATTGACTGATGCTACCCTTTTGTTGAACCTGATTAGATAGCTCGTGCATTATATACTTTTGTTTCTCTCTGGGCTATTGTGCTTATTTTTGCTCTCTTTACAAGACTGATTACTTGGGATTGATTTGAGAAGCAAACATATCTGTTATGCTACTATCCCCTTTTGCAGTTTTTCTGTACCTAAAGTTCACTTGTCAGGAGCGTTTGCTCACTTTACAAGTTTCCATGCTTAGGTCAACAAGTTGTCGTTTTCTGAACTAAATGCAGAGCTTTGCTAAGCCGCTGAAAGCAGATACTAAAAGTCTATGCTTATATTAAGTCTGGATATGCCCTTGGCTATATTTAAATGTTTATCATACATGCAAATTACAACTTTTATAATGGTAATTAATCTAACAAGATGATCAATGCGTGCGAATTTGGCACTGTAATGCCTCAGAGAGCTGATTCAGAAACAAGAAATGTGAAGACAACAACAGGGGATGGAGGATTCTCAAAGGACAACCATCTAAAAGTAACGGTGATTATTGATGATTATGTAAATATGATTCAGTTCAAGTACAATTGAATTTGCACAAACCATGTAATTGATTATTATGTAAATATGATTCAGTACAACTGAAGAACCCATGTATTTGATTCATCTTCTGCAATTATGGAAACTGAATTGAAGTGTATGTATTTGATTCAGTTTCTGAAACTGTGCTAGCAAGTTTTTTTGGGCATTTGCAGAATTGTGCTAATAACTTTTTAGGGCATATTTTTGATGTGCCTTACAAAAATTTTGGGGCACATTTTTTATGTGCCGTAAAAAGTTTCTAGGGCACATTTTCAATGTGCCTAGAAAAGTTTTAATGGCACATTCAAAATGTGCCCTCAAAAGTTTCAATGGCAAATACAAAATGTGCCCTCAAAAGTTTTGGGGCACATCCAAAATGTGCCCTCAAAAGTTTTAAGGGCACATCAAATTGTGCCCTCAAAAGTTTTAAGGGTATATCCAAAATACCCTCAAAGATATACCTTTTAGGACATATTTTTAAAGTGCTCTCAATAATTTCTGAGTAGCCAGTAAATTCGGCACATTTCTATGTGCCTTAAAAACTATTGAGGACACATTTTGCACATTTCAAGGCATTTAAAAGTGCCTCGAAAACTCTACCGTGTTGTAGTGATAAGCTAAAGTGAACCACTAGAACAAATTAGAACGGGCTTGAGGAATACGTGTGGTCCAAAGCTACACCCAACCGAACAAATTAGAACGGGCTTGAGGAATACGTGTGATCCAAAGCTACACCCAACCGTTGACAGTATTTATAATATAATAATAGCTCTAAATCAGCATGCCCATCTGTATGAATTTTGTTCTTACCAATTTTTTAGGCAATTATTTCTCCCTTTAATCTGTCGGGATTGAAGCTCACGGGCTGTCCGGCCTCCTAGATGGCTGCTCCCGCAGGCGGCCTTCCAAGTCCAGCGATGAGCCGTGCAGGTGCTGCAATAACCCGATACAAATTTGCTGGCAAGTATATTTTTTAAAAGCTGCATCGATCTATTTATAATCTTCAATAGTAATCGAAGAAAACTTAAAAGTAACAAAAATTATAAACATGTGCTTAGACAACCTAGCGATAAGTTTGTTTCTAACTAGGTGAGCACGCAAGAATAGAATAAGGACCCTTGGGTTATAATTGACTGCAGATTTTGTGAACTTGATGAGGACATCCCTATCGAACTACTACCTTCGTCATTGCAAGATGAAGACGATGTTGTTGTGAAGCTCAAGTCAAATGAAGTCAGGATTGGACCCATTACAAGGACTCGTGCGAAGTTACTAAAACAACAAGTGAATTCACTCTTGAATGATACCTTAATCGATGAGAACTTTATATTGCCTAAGTCTTTTCATTTATGTATGATCAGGTATGAAGATGGAGCAAGCGTCGCACGAGGAGGAGAGGAGTAGTTGGACATGGTGCTGGACGTGAAGCCATCCCATGGACGCGCGAGGGAGGAGAGGGAGGCATGCGCGAAGGAGGGAGAAGTAGACGTCAAGACCAACGCCAAGTCTAGGCGGCTCGACGCCACGCCCGGCGCCGCCGGCCCTGCGCCAGATGGCCCGGTCCCGACCGGACCCTTGACCGGTGCACACCGGGTCCGATCCAGGGATGATGGCTCGCCGCCCGGTGACCACCCGGTGCCTGGCCCGGTCCTGCCGGCCCGCCCGGCCCTGGCGCTGTCCCACCGGACCCGACGAATCCGTTTTGGATCGGTTTATATCAGTTATTTTTGACCCATGGTCGTCCGAACCCCTCTATAAGTGCCCAGGACGCCTCCAAAATAGCTTTAGACCACATTTAATATAAACCCTAGTTCATAGTTGATTGCTAAGCAACTCTATTGAATTCTATACACCAATTCGCATCGATCTGGGGTTTTGCTATTGAAAGTTTGTGTGATCTATCGTTCCATTGGGAATTGGAAGATTGCAATTTACCGCTTCGTGGTCGGCGGCTACGTGCGCAAGTGTGTGGAGTTGCGAATATCTTGCAGGGTTGAGAGCTGTTGCATTGGCGACAGAATCAATCGAGAGACTTCGTCGGCGTCATACAAGTTATCATCCACTTATCACTGTGTATTCTCCGCTGTGTTCATCGCGTGTTCATCACCATCCACCTCGCTTACTGAGAAGATCGGGCAACCCCTTATCATCTTGGTATCAGATTTCAGCGTTTCCTCGGTAAGCCATCCACAATCCACCCCATAGTTGAGTTGTGAGTGTTTCCTATCCAGAAAAATCCAAAAATATTAGGGTTAGGGTTTTCCATAGCCTTAGATTGCATCAATTTCGAGTTTTAGTTGCTTTTCATAGTTGTTTTTGCGTATCTTTTTCTTCCACCAAGTTGTCTAGTAGATTGTCTAGGGTTTGTGTTTCGCTATTATCTTGTTTTCAGTTTTTGTTGCTCTCAGTCCACATAGCGTACAGTTTGCTTCTTCCCAACCATAGACACAGCCTTTCGATACAAGTGGCTAGGAACTTTCTCAAAAGAGACTAGTTTTACCGCTCGACATATTGCTTGTTGTGGGTATACTTTATAGGTATATCAACGACATGGCCTGGATCCGGCAAGCCCGGGTGGCCCACAGATGGTGATGGTGGAATATGGCCCATCGGGCGGCCCAGTTGCTGTAGATCATGAAGGATGAAGTCCAGCCCAGGAGCAAGGAGCCGGATCCCAACTGACCTATGGAGAAGGCCGGATCCATGGATGCCCATAAAGTATCCGGATCCAGTACGGCATAGATGGAAGGCGGATCCTTGACGTGCACGACAATGTAATATTCCGTATTTAGGCAACTTGTATTCCGGCTAGGACTCTCCGTGTAAACCCTAGATCCATGCGCCTTTATAAGCCGGATCCCGGGAGCCCTAGAGGCACAACCACAACTCATTGTAACAACGCGGAAGCGCCCAGATAATTCCAGACAAGCAACAGTAGGCCCTGTCTCCGAGCAGGTGTTCCGAAGCTGGGTAAATCGCGTACCACCGTCCCGAGGACTCTCCGCCCTATGGCCCCTACTTCTTCTCCCCCTCAGGATCCCTCCTCCGAGGCACCGTCGAATACGCAACGACAGGTGGCGCCCACTGTGGGGCCTGCGGCGTGTGGAGGCCGGAACCGGTAGGGTTCCGCCATGGGAAGCTACGACGAATCGATCGCTGTGGGGCGTGTTCTTTACGCCGGGAACATTCCGATCGTCCCTCCGGATGAGTGCTGGATTCCGGCCAGGACCGACCCCATCAAGCTCTCCATCGTCCCGATCGGCGGCATCCACATCTTCATCGGCGAGACCGTCGACTCCGACGAAAACGCACTGGTAAGTCACGTTGACGCGACCGCCATTGAGCAGGACGCAGTCGCAAAGATCCAATCTGAGATGCAGGAGCTTCCAAAGGAAGATTCCGTCTTAGATCTGGAAATTTCAAAGCCCACCCAATCCGCCCCTAAGCAGGAAATTACGGTGGAAGACCAATGCGAGATCCGCTGGGTCTCCGAGGTGTTAGAGAAGCAAGGTGTCACTTCGTGCACTTCTTAGCCCATACCGCAGGAGCCGCCCCTCCTCAGGACGGAGCTGGCCCCATGCAGGTTGAGGCACCCGGAAACAGCGACGCTCCGGATCAGCGGGAGGCTGTCGGAGACAGCGACGCTCCGGGACAAGAGGAGGCCGGAGACAAAAAGAATCAATTTTGGGCAACCTGAGCCCAACATCCGACGATTCCTCCATGAACACGGAAGAGTACGACCGCGCGCGAAGGAACTCGGAGGTGGTGGACAATCTGAAGCAGAATCCGCCCAGCCTAAGGAGGTTCTCGCAACCTTAGCGGATCAGCGGAAGCAGAAGATGAGAATACCCCCTCCGACCCGGGGCCATCCAATGTCGGATCTCCGATATCGCGAGGCCCACGAGGAATACTTGACCCCGGAGGAGCTAGTTGAACAAGCAGGCATGAACGCTATGCTACACACGAGAAGTCCTCAACAAACCTATAACTCCTGATGATGCCCAGATCCGGAGGCTCTAGATGCTACAAGGAAGGAGATGCTGGCCACCGCCAAGAAGTTTGCCAACACCGCAATGGCGATCTTGGAGGAAAGGAAAGAGGCGGAAACCATCATGAACAATTTCCTCAAGAGAGAGCGCGAAGCTGTCCAATCGCTGGAACAGGCCAAGAAACTCCGGGCTTGGGAGTCCAAGATGAGTGAGGCTCAGAAGGACCTGATAGGATCGGCGGGAAGCTATTACTCCCCGCAAGATCACCTACGCAACTCAGAGCAACAACCGCTCACAACTCCAAGGATAACATGAAGAAGGCTGCGGAGCTCTTGAAAAGAAGGATGAGGAGGTTGATATCAACCACATCCGCATGCTCATTGCTTCATGACAGCAGAGCAAGGCAAACACTTCGCGCAGGTTGGAATCCAACCCGGATCACTATGTATCCACCGCGCAGAAGGACGCCTACGACAAACAACATCGTGATGATGAATCGCGCACCGGATCCACGGAGCGCAGGAGAAGGACCAAAGAACATCCAAACCCAATCCCGGTGCCTTCGGAATCTTCTCCGAAAGACCCAACAAAGGGAAAGGGCTCGATGTATGCTAGCAAATACAAGTACCGGAATCCGTCACCTCCGCCTCGGATCCCGCGTCCTCCGCCACCACCTCGCCGCCGTAGTCCAGCCGGAAACACCAGGCCCCATGGGCCCGGTGGAATCAATATCCGCGACAACGTGCCGCCTCCGAAACAGGAACACGGAGCGTGAGCCGAGCCCCGCCGGAGTCGGAACAACGACCGCGAGCCTGCGCCTCGAAGAAGCCGGAAGAACACGAGCCTGAGCCACGCAGAAGCCGTAACGAAGGAGGCGACCGATAGCAAGAGGAAGGTAGCCACCGAAGCCGGAGTCAGCTGTGGGAAGAGCGCCGGTAATCCGAAGGCGGAAGCAAGAAATCTTACAGGCCCCCTCGCAGATCTCCCCACCACCACCCGGTGGAGGAGGCGGAGGCGGAGGCGGAGATCTCGCTCCCTCTCAAAGACCCACGCGGCGGCCCGCGATGCACGGGAACGTCTCAACGAATATAGATCCGACTACAATGGCCCAAAGTGCTTTGGTAGGATGATTCGAGAGGAACCAAAGCCAAGAAGCTTGAACCTCAAGCTACCCGGAAACCTGAAGCATTATGATGGCAGTGAAAGGCCGGATACCTGGATCGAGGATTACTACAATGCAGTAACCTTCGCCGGAGGAACCCCCAACATAGCCTGCCGCATGCTCCAGTTGTACCTTATTGGTCCAGCTCGTGTTTCAAGAAGAACTCTATTTTTTGCTGGTTTGACCTGAAGAACGCTTTCGAGAATCACTTCAGGGGCACCTACAAGAGACCTGCCACCACAAGCGATCTGCAGGCATGTATCCAGAAGAAGGGTGAAACATCAAGGAACTTCCTCACCCGATGGTTAGCAACCTGAAACGAGTGCGAGAACGTGGATAACCACACAGCTATGCACGCCTTCATCGGTGGTTTGCAGAGGGGAGGACTACTACGACATAAGCTTACGTGCTTGGTTAATGCAAACAAACTGACATTGGATGAGATGATTACCATCGCTAGTGATCACACCGCCGCCGATGATGACGCAGGCGGAGACCTCGCAGCCACAGCCATACCCCTGCTCCAACAAAAGAAAAACCGTGACAATGGCGGCAGCAACAACAACAAGCGGAAGAACCCCCCTGAAGACCAGAAGGGCGGAGGATCGACATGGTCGCCATGACGTTCCAACGCGGTGGTCCAGAGGTGGAAGAGGCCGCGGACGTGGTGGCGGAGCCGGCCGGGGCCAGCAGCGCGCTGATGAAGTCACCGGCGACGGAACCCGCGCTCCCCGGACGTACGAGTACAGGGATATGCCGTGCTGGCCATTTAGATCCGGCTACGGGCAAATCCACTCACACCAACCGCAACTGCAAGTGGGTCAATGATCTCAAGTCTGACCCGGAAGCAGGATACAAGCGAGCCCGGAAGCACCGCCCTCTCGGCAAAGGAGGCAAGGGAAAGAACAAAGACAAGGACGAGGACAGTTCTGAGGCGATGGACGAGGATGACGCTTCGCCGGATCCCAAAGAGGGTACTGCAGCTAACAAATCCAACCCCTTCGGAAAAAAGAGTGTTGGTGCCTACCACACCCTCGGAACCCCAACAGTTTGGGCCAAGAAATCGGTGCTCCGGCTCTTGAACGCCACAGTTCCGGCTGTGCCGCAGTACGTCAAGTGGTCGGAGAAAGCCTGCACTTTTGACAGGTCGGATCATCCGGCTGTCATCCCCAAAGAATGCTACGCTCTGGTTGTAAGTCCCCGCATCGACGGGTATGACTTCTCCAAGTGCCTTATGGACGGCGGAGCCAGCTTGAACATCATGTACCTGGAGACTCTGGAGAGGATGAACCTTACCAAGGAGCAGCTCAAGCACAGCACCACTGAGTTTCATGGTGTGGTTCCGGGTAAAAAGGCAAACTCCCTGGGCAGCATCAAACTTCCCGTGGCCTTCGGCGATGTTAACAATTTCCGCGAAGAGATGATCACGTTCGAAGTAGTGTCCTTCAAGAGCTCCTACCATGTAATCTTCGGCAGACCCACCTACCACAAGTTCCATGCCAGGGCATGCTACATCTACAATAAGCTCAAGATTCCGGGTCCTAACGGTATGATCACCATATCCGGAGACTACAAGAAAGCTAGGGACTGCGAGGAGGGCGAAGCCGCCTTTGCAGAATCTGTGATATCTGGAGAGGAGCTGCAAGGCTACAGAGCCGCGGTGGATCCGAGTGAGATGCAGACCACCAAGAAGCAGATCTCCGAACAGAAGAACTCGTTCAAGGCCGCGATAGACACCAAGAAGCACGACCTCATAGAAGGCAGTCGGAGCCAACATGGATCCCAAATAGGAAAGCGCACTCGTCAAGTCATGGATATCTTCGCATGGCAACCTTCTGACATGTCCGGAGTACCAAGGGAACTCGCCGAGCACTACCTCAACATAAATCCGGGTGCAAAACCGGTGAAGCAAGCTATGCGACGCTTTGGAGATAAGAAGCGCCGCGCCATAGGAATGGAGTTAGCAAAGTTACTAGAGGCAGGTTTTGTAGTAGAAGTTATCCATACTGATTGGGTCGCAAATCCCGTCCTTGTACCCAAAAAGAATTCTGAAATACTAAGAATGTGCATCGATTACTCCGGCTTGAATAAGCATTGTCCGAAGGATCCGTTCCCCTTGCCGCGCATTGACCAAGTCATTGATTCGACGGGGGTGGAACTTCTGTGTTTTCTTGACGCATATTCCGGGTATCATCAGATCCAGATGAAGAAGTCCGACCAAAAGGCGACCTCGTTCATCACACCCTTTGGCACTTACTGCTATGTTACTATGCCTTTTGGTTTGTCGAGGGTACTCCTCGGCAATGCCCTCCGATTGGGGCTTAGGGTTGATGGAATCCTGTAGGCTGACACGAGACATCGGTTAACAAACAAGCGGGGAGAAATTTACCCAGGTTCGGGGCCCTCGATGAGGTAAAACCCTTACGTCCTGCCTGTCTAATCTTGATTATGAAAATATCGGGTTACAATGGGGTGCCGAAGGTTTCGGCTGTGTTCTCGTTGTGGGGACCCCGGACTAGCTGTCCGAAATACCCTGTTATGTATACAGTTCACGTTCCCATGATCAGTGTGCCGTGAACACATAACCGAACTGATATCAAATTACATCATCCTTTACAAAACGGAATAAGAAAATTACAATGAGGTCACATGACCATCTTTACATAATAGCCTCGAAGGGCCTAATCTAATCATCAGAGTAGCGGAATCACTTCAGCAGCGCAGAGCCCAAGTCATCTGCCTTAACCCTACAGGCAACTGACTGGGAAGACGTTCCTAGCTCGCATAGACGTCGTCAACTCCTTCTTCATCCGTCGAATTCCTCCAAGTCTGGCCAAGTAAATAGCCAGGGACAAAGCCGTGAGTACATTGGAATTGTACTCGCAAACCATCAAGAAAGGTGCTAACAATGCTAACTAAAAGAGACAAGAGAGGAAGAATAGTTTCTCTTGTGGATATAGCATGTGAAAGAGAATCAGTTTCTCTTGTGGATATAGCATGTGAAAGAGAATCAGTTTCTCTTGTGGATATAGCATGTGAAAGAGAATCAGTTTCTCTTGTGGATATAGCATGTGAACGAGAATCAGTTTCTCTTGTGGATATAGCATGTGAACGAGAATCAGTTTCTCTTGTGGATATAGCATGTTGAAGGGGACACTAAGAGGTTTCTATGATATCTCTATATCTTTATTGAAGAAGATACTTCAAAAGATAACCTATGACATCTCTATGTTAAAGAAGATACTTCAAAGAGTTCTTCAACATAAAACACTAGGATGGGAGTAGCCCTTTTTATTTCCTTTCCGACCATCTTCACATGGTCAACCACTTTCCCGTACCCTTCCGGTACTCCGAAAACAACTTTCTCTTTTTCTTTGTAAAGCCTTTCTAAAACAAAACTAGCCCAGGTTAAGGTAGGCCTTTGCAACCCGTCCATGACCGCGGACGCGGCTATTCGAATAGATTTGACTCTGCAGAGTTTGCACACTTTCCCCACAACTATCCGGATACCTATCGTGTGGGCATCATCCCCGCATAACAACGTATGCCACGACGGATACCCGAACATAACCTTTCGCTTATCTCCACTGACATGAGTCCTTCCCTGCGGGCTTACCCCTTCCCGGCACCCCGGCAGCATACCTCCTTTTGAGCGTATCTCCGGCGCCACGACAGAAGACCCTCAGTAATCGTCCGGCTATAGACAACTACAGTGTATTGCCTCCTTCAGAGCGCAACCCGGCGTCAGAGGTCATCGTGACCCTCCTAGAGAGTTGTGAAGGTGTCTCATGCCAGCTTCAACAAACTAGGGCTAAGCCCCGTGCCCACGTTGGGGTAGAGTGGTTGCGCAATAAAAGTTGGGCTGGCGTACACTTATACGCAGTGCTCCTTTAAAAACATTTTACCCACACTTCCTTTGTTTGTCCACAACCAACCATACCACTTTCCGAAACATCAAGACCTTTCTCTTGAACAACACTTGGGCAAGACAACATCTTCCCAAAGTTTTCAAAGTTTTTCCAAAACATAAAACATCGGGGTTTTCCCAACCTAAAGTTGTATGTAAGAGCTAAGATATATCGATGGCACGATGCTAGCCATCATACCACTAAGGAGATGATAATTGAGGTGTCAAGGGGATCATACATGCTTAGGATAAGCATGCATGGGAACAACATAGGTAGGATTGTTCGACAAGGGTCATGATGTTGATCATCATACCACGAAGAAGATGATAAAATAGGTGGTCAAGGGGGCATACATGCTTCGGGTAAGCATGCATAACAACAACAAGGGGTTCAACATACTTGAGAGTAAGTATGCATAACATCAACAAGGGGTTCCACATACTCGAGAGTAAGTATGTAGAGCATCAACAAGAGGTTCAACATACTTGGGAGTAAGTATGTATAGCATCAACAAGGGGTTCAACATACTTGGGAGTAAGTATGTATAGCATCAACAGGTGTTGGAGATATGCCCAAGAGGCAATAATAAAAGTGATTATTATATATCTTTATGTTTATGATAAATGTTTATATACCATGCTATAATTGTATTAACCGAAACATTGATACATGTGTGATATGTAAACAACAAAGAGTCCCTAGTAAGCCTCTTAACTAGCTTGTTGATTAATGGATGATTAGTTTCATAATCATGAACATTGGATGTTATTAATAACAAGATTATATCATTATATGAATGATGTAATGGACACACCCAATTAAGCGTAGCATAAGATCACGTCATTAAGTTTTTTGCTATAAGCTTTCGTTACATAGTTACCTAGTCCTTATGACCATGAGATCATGTAAATCACTTATACCGGAAAGGTACTTTGATTACATCAAACGCCATGCGTAAATGGGTGGTTATAAAGGTGGGATTAAGTATCCGGAAAGTATGAGTTGAGGCATATGATCAACAGTGGGATTTGTCCATCCCGATGACGGATAGATATACTCTGGGCCCTCTCGGTGGAATGTCGTCTAATGTCTTGCAAGCATATGAATAAGTTCATAAGAGACCACATACCACGGTACGAGTAAAGAGTACTTGTCAGGAGACGAGGTTGAACAAGGTATAGTGTGATACCGATGATCAAACCTCGGACAAGTAAAACGTGACAAAGGGAATTGGTATTGTATGTGAATGGTTCATTCGATCACTAAAGTCATCGTTGAATATGTGGGAGCCATTATGGATCTCCAGATCCCGCTATTGGTTATTGGTCGGAGTGAGTACTCAACCATGTCCGCATAGTTCGCGAACCGTAGGGTGACACACTTAAAGTTGGATGTTGAAATGGTAGAACTTGAATATGGAATGGAGTTCGAATATTTGTTCGGAGTCCCGGTTAAGATCCCGGACATCACGAGGAGTTCCGGAATGGTCCGGAGAATAAGATTCATATATAGGATGTCATTTTATGTGAATTAAAATGATTCGGAAGGTTCTATGGAAGGTTCTAGAAGGTTCTAGAAAAGTCCGGAAGAACACACCTAGGAAGGTGGAGTCCACATGGGACTCCACCTCCATGGCCGGCCAACCCTAGTGGGGTGGAGTCCCAAGTGGACTCCCCCATAAGGGGCCGGCCACCCCCCCATATGGTAGGTGGAATTCCCACCTCTAGTGGGAATCCTAGCTTGGGAAGGTTTCCCACCATATGGAAGGTTTTGGGTTCGGGTCTTATTCGGAGACTTGTAGTCCAACACTTGGGGCTTCCACCTATATAATGAGGGGCATAGGGGAGGGGGCCGGCCACACCAAAGCCACCACCTTGGCCGCCCCTATAGTGGCCGGCCACCCCCTCTCCCCAAACCCTAGCGCCCCGCTCCTCCACCATATCCCGCACGCTTAGCGAAGCTCCGCCGGATTTCTCCACCGCCACCGACACCACACCGTCGTGCTGTCGGATTCAAGAGGAGCTACTACTTCCGCTGCCCGCTGGAACGGGGAGGTGGACGTCGTCTTCATCAACAACCGAACGTGTGACCGAGTACGGAGGTGCTGCCCGTTCGTGGCGCCGTGATCAAGATCTTCTACGCGCTTTTGCAAGCGGCAAGTGATCGTCTACCGCAGCAACAAGAGCCTCATCTTGTAGGCTTTGGAATCTCTTCAAGGGTGAGACTCGATAATCCCCTCGTTGCTACCGTCTTCTAGATTGCATCTTGGCTTGGATTGCGTGTTCGCCGTAGGAAATTTTTTGTTTTCCATGCTACGTTCTCCTATAGTGGTATCAGAGCCGTGTCTATGCATAGATGGTTGCACGAGTAGAACACAATGGTTTTGTGGGCGTTGATGCTTATGTTATCTTTAGCTTGAGTACTTTGCATCTTTGTGGCATAGTGGGATGAAGCGGCTCGGGCTAACTTTACATGACCGCGTTCATGAGATTTGCTCCACGCTTGACATGCAACTTGTATTGCATAAGTGGCTTTGCGGGTGTCTGTCTCTCCTACTATAGTGAAGATTCAATTTACTCTTCTATTGACAACACTAGTATCACCGTTGTGGTTGATGTTCGTAGGTAGATTGGATCTTGCTCGAAAACCCTAAACCACGTAAAATATGCAAACCAAATTAGAGAACGTCTAACTTGTTTTTGCAGGGTTTGGTGATGTGATATGGCCATAATGTGATGATGACTATGTATGAGATGATCATTATTGTATTGTGGCAACCGGCAGGAGCCTTATGGTTGTCTTTAAATTTCATGTTGAATAGTATTTCAAAGTAGTTGTAATAGTTGCTACATGGAGGACGATCATGAAGACGGCGCCATTGACCTTGGTGCTTCGCCGACGATGATGGAGATCATGTCCGTGCTTTGAAGATGAAGATCAAAGGCGCAAAGACAAAAGGGCCATATCATATCACATATGAACTGCATGTGATGTTAATCCTTTTATGCATCTTATTTTGCTTAGATCGCGACGGTAGCATTATAAGATGATCCCTCTCACTAAAATTTCAAGATAATAAAGTGTTCATCCTTAGTAGCACCGTTGCCAAGACTTGTCGTTTCGAAGCATCTCGTGATGATCGGGTGTGATAGAATCAACAAGTGCATACAACGGGTGCAAGTCAGTTTTGCACATGCGGATACTAAGGTGGCCTTGACGAGCCTAGCATGTACAGACATGGTCTCGGAACACGTGATACCGAAAGGTAGAGCATGAATCATATGATTGATATGATGAACACTTTGAGTGTTCGCCATTGAAATTACATCTTGTCTCGTGATGATCGGGCATAGGTGTAATGGATTTGGTTCGTGTGATCACTAAGACAATGCGAGGGATATTGTTTTGAGTGGGAGTTCACCTAGTTTTTAATTTTGTTAAATTAAAATTTGAACTCAATTTGTCATAAACATTAGTCTAAACTATTGCAAATATGTTGTAGATATGGCGTCCCCAATCAATTTTAACCAGTTCCTAGAGAAAGAAAAGCTTAAGAGCAACGGTAGCAACTTCACCGACTGGTTCCGTCATGTGAGGATCTTCCTCAATGGCGGAAACCTGCAATATGTGCTTGATGCACCGCTAGGTGACCCTGATACGTCCAATTTGCATCACTATTTTGTATCATAATTTGCTGTTATTCATTGATATATTTCATATTGGGACACAATACTTATGTTATTTCATCTATTTTGCATGTTTCATCATCATTGGAGGATCAAGCACCGGAGCCAGGATTCTGCTGGAAAAAGCACCGTCAGAACGCAATATTTCGGAAGATCAACTGTGGAAGGAAATTTCACGTAAATTCCTATTTTTCCAGATGACGGAGGGAGCCAGAAGGGGAAGAAGAGGGGAGCCACTGTGGGCCCAGACCACAGGCCGGCGCGGCCCATGGCCTGGCCGCGCCACCCTGTGGTGTGGGGGCCCCACAGCCCCTTTCGCCTCCTTTTCTTCGCGTACTCCTTCGTCCCGAAAACCTAAGCCACAGAGAGGACCTCACGAAGGGTTACAGCCGCCTCTGCGGGGCGGAGAACACCAGAGAGAAAGAGCTCTCCGGCGGGCAGGAATCCGGGGAAATTCCCTCCCGGAGGGGGAAATCGACGCCATCGCCATCGTCATCGAGCGGGACATCATCTCCACCATCATCATCATCATCTCCACCATCTACCATCACCACCGCAGCACCTCGTCACCGCTGTAACAATTTGGGTTTGATCTTGATTGTTCGATAGGGGAAACTCTCCCGGTGTTATTCTATACTTGTTGTAGATGCTATTGAGTGAAACCATTGAACCAAGGTTTATGTTCAGATTGTTATTTATCATCATATCACCTCTGATTGTATTCCATATGATGTCTCGTGAGTAGTTCGTTTAGTTCTTGAGGACATGGGTGAAGTCTAAATTCTAGTAGTGAATTATGGTTGAGTAATATTCAATGTTATGATATTTAAGTTGTGGTGTCATTCTTCTAGTGGTGTCGTGTGAACGTCGACTACACGACACTTCACCATTTATGGGCCTAGGGGAGTGCATCTTGTATTCGGTTGCTAATTGCGGAGTTGCCGGAGTGACAGAAACCTGAGCCCCCGTTAGTATATCGATGCAAGAGGGATCGCAGGATCTCAGAGTTTAAGGCTGTGGTTAGATTTATCTTAATTACTTTCTTGTAGTTGCGGATGCTTGCAAGGGGTATAATCACAAGTATGTATTAGTCCTAGGAAGGGCGGTGCATTAGCATAGGTTCACCCACACAACACTTATCAAAACAATGAAGATTATTAAGCCACATGAAGCGAAAGTACTAGACTAAAATCCCCGTGTGTCCTCAAGAACGCTTGGTCATTATAAGTAAACAAACCGGCTTGTCCTTTGTGCTAAAAAGGATTGGGCCACTCGCTGCAATTATTTCTCTCACATTTTACTTACTCGTACTTTATTCATCTGTTACATCAAAACCCCTTGAATACCTGTTTGTGAGCATTTACAGTGAATCCTTCATCGAAACTGCTGCCAACACCTTCTGCTCCTCGTTGGGATCGACATTCTTACTTATCGAAGATACTACGATACACCCCTATACTTGTGGGTCATCAAGACTATTTTCTGGCGCCGTTGCCGGGGAGTGAAGCGCTATTGGTAAGTGGAATTGGTAAGGAAAACCTTTACTGTTTGTGCTGATTTTATTTCTGCCTGCTGCTATAAGTCATTATGGAGAGATCTTCTCTTCAATTTCTATTTGGGAAATCTACTACTACTGCAACGGTAGTGGATGAAGCGCCAGGTGAGGAAGTAGTACCATATAAAATACCTATGAAAATTATTGAACGTGTTATGGATAACCGCTATGAAGGGGATGGAACTGTCCATCCTGGTGATCATTTATTGTTTTTGCATGAATTATGTGGGTTATTCAAATGTGCAGGTATTTCTATGAATGAAGTTAGAAAGAAACTATTCACTATATCGCTGCTGTTGGAGATATGCCCAAGAGGCAATAATAAAAGTGGTTATTATATATCTTTATGTTTATGATAAATGTTTATATACCATGCTATAATTGTATTAACTGAAACATTGATACATGTGTGATATGTAAACAAACAAAGAGTCCCTAGTAAGCCTCTTAACTAGCTTGTTGATTAATAGATGATTAGTTTCATAATCATGAACATTGAATGTTATTAATAACAAGGTTATATCATTATATGAATGATGTAATGGACACACCCAATTAAGCGTAGCATTAGATCACGTCATTAAGTTATTTGCTATAAGCTTTTATTACATAGTTACCTAGTCCTTATGACCATGAGATCATGTAAATCACTTATACCGGAAAGGTACTTTGATTACATCAAACGCCACTGCGTAAATGGGTGGTTATAAAGGTGGGATTAAGTATCCGGAAAGTATGAGTTGAGGCATATGGATCAATAGTGGGATTTGTCCATCCCGATGACGGATAGATATACTCTGGGCCCTCTCGGTGGAATGTCGTCTAATGTCTTGCAAGCATATGAATAAGTTCATAAGAGACCACATACCACGGTACGAGTAAAGAGTACTTGTCAAGAGACGAGGTTGAACAAGGTATAGTGTGATACCGATGATCAAACCTCGGACAAGTAAAATATCGCGTGACAAAGGGAATTGGTATCGTATGTGAATGGTTCATTCGATCACTAAAGTCATCGTTGAATATGTGGGAGCCATTATGGATCTCCAGATCCCGCTATTGGTTATTGGTCGGAGTGAGTACTCAACCATGTCGCATAGTTCGCGAACCGTAGGGTGACACACTTAAAGTTGGATGTTGAAATGGTAGAACTTGAATATGGAATGGAGTTCGAATATTTGTTCGGAGTCCCGGATGTGATCCCGGACATCACGAGGAGTTCCGGAATGGTCCGGAGAATAAGATTCATATATAGGATGTCATTTTATGTGAATAAAATGTCGCGGAAGGTTCTATGGAAGGTTCTAGAAGGTTCTAGAAAAGTCCGGAAGAAACCACCAAGGAAGGTGGAGTCCACAGGGACTCCACCTCCATGGCCGGCCAACCCTAGTGGGGGAGGAGTCCCAAGTGGACTCCCCCTTAGGGGGCGGCCACCCCCCCTATGGTAGGTGGAATTCCCACCTCTAGTGGGAATCCTAGCTTGGGAAGGTTTCCCACCATATGGAAGGTTTTGGGTTCGGGTCTTATTCGGAGACTTGTAGTCCAACACTTGGGGCTTCCACCTATATAATGAGGGGCATAGGGGAGGGGGCCGGACACACCAAAGCCACCACCTTGGCCGCCCCCTTTAGTGGCCGGCCACCCCCTCTCCCCAAACCCTAGCGCCCCGCTCCTCCACCATATCCCGCACGCTTAGCGAAGCTCCGCCGGATTTCTCCACCGCCACCGACACCACGCCGTCGTGCTGTCGGATTCAAGAGGAGCTACTACTTCCGCTGCCCGCTGGAACGGGAGGTGGACGTCGTCTTCATCAACAACCGAACGTGTGACCGAGTACGGAGGTGCTGCCCGTTCGTGGCGCCGGAACCGATCGTGATCAAGATCTTCTACGCGCTTTTGCAAGCGGCAAGTGAACGTCTACCGCAGCAACAAGAGCCTCCTCTTGTAGGCTTTGGAATCTCTTCAAGGGTGAGTCTCGATAATCCCCTCGTTGCTACCGTCTTCTAGATTGCATCTTGGCTTGGATTGCGTGTTCGCCGTAGGAAATTTTTTGTTTTCTATGCTACGTTATCCTACAGTGGTATCAGAGCCGTGTCTATGCATAGATGGTTGCACGAGTAGAACACAATGGTTTGTGGGCGTTGATGCTCTTGTTATCTTTAGTTGAGTACTTTGCATCTTTGTGGCATAGTGGGATGAAGCGGCTCGGGCTAACTTTACATGACCGCGTTCATGAGATTTGCTCCACGCTCGACATGCAACTTGTATTGCATAAGTGGCTTTGCGGGTGTCTGTCTCTCCTACTATAGTGAAGATTCAATTTACTCTTCTATTGACAACACTAGTATCACCGTTGTGGTTCATGTTCGTAGGTAGATTGGATCTTACTCGAAAACCCTAAACCACGTAAAATATGCAAACCAAATTAGAGAACGTCTAACTTGTTTTTGCAGGGTTTGGTGATGTGATATGGCCATAATGTGATGATGACTATGTATGAGATGATCATTATTGTATTGTGGCAACCGGCAGGAGCCTTATGGTTGTCTTTAAATTTCATGTTGAGTAGTATTTCAAAGTAGTTGTAATAGTTGCTACATGGAGGACGATCATGAAGACGGCGCCATTGACCTTGGTGCTTCGCCGACGATGATGGAGATCATGCCCGTTGATGATGGAGATCATGTCCGTGCTTTGGAGATGAAGATCAAAGGCGCAAAGACAAAAGGGCCATATCATATCACATATGAACTGCATGTGATGTTAATCCTTTTATGCATCTTATTTTGCTTAGATCGCGACGGTAGCATTATAAGATGATCCCTCTCACTAAAATTTCAAGATAATAAAGTGTTCATCCTTAGTAGCACCGTTGCCAAGACTTGTCGTTTCGAAGCATCTCGTGATGATCGGGTGTGATAGAATCAACAAGTGCATACAACGGGTGCAAGTCAGTTTTGCACAAGCGGATACTAAGGTGGCCTTGACGAGCCTAGCATGTACAGACATGGTCTCGGAACACGTGATACCGAAAGGTAGAGCATGAATCATATGATTGATATGATGAACACTTTGAGTGTTCGCCATTGAAATTACATCTTGTCTCGTGATGATCGGGCATAGGTGTGATGGATTTGGTTCGTGTGATCACTAAGACAATGCGAGGGATATTGTTTTGAGTGGGAGTTCACCTAGATTTTTAATTATGTTGAATTAAAATTTGAACTCAATTTGTCATAAACTTAGTCTAAACTATTGCAAATATGTTGTAGATATGGCGTCCCCAATCAATTTTAACCAGTTCCTAGAGAAAGAAAAGCTTAAGAGCAACGGTAGCAACTTCACCGACTGGTTCCGTCATGTGAGGATCTTCCTCAATGGCGGAAATCTGCAATATGTGCTTGATGCACCGCTAGGTGACCCTCCTGCAGAAACTGAAACCGATGAAGTAAAGAATGTTTACGCGACTCGGAAAACTCGGTACTCTCAAGTTCAGTGTGCCATCTTATGCAGTCTGGAATCCGATCTTCAAAAACGTTTTGAGCACCACGATCCTCATGAGTTGATGAAAGAGTTGAAGACTATTTTTGAGACTCATGCGGCCGTGGAATGCTATGAAGCATCGAAACACTTCTTCAGCTGCATGATGGAAGAAGGCAGCTCCGTTAGTGAGCACATGCTCGCCATGACCGGGCATGCGAAGAAACTCAGTGACTTGGGAATAGTGATTCCTAACAGACTGGGGATTAATCGTGTCCTTCAATCACTGCCACCTAGTTATAAGAACTTTGTGATGAATTACAATATGCAGAACATGAACAAAGAGTTACCTGAACTCTTTGCCATGCTAAAATCTGCTGAGATTGAAATTAAGAAAGAGCACCAAGTGTTGATGGTCAACAAGACCACCAGCTTCAAGAAACAGGGCAAGTCTAAAGGCAAGAACAAGAAGAGTGGCAAGAAAGCTGCCACGCCTCCTGTGAAACCTAAGTCTGGCCCTAAGCCTGATGCTGAGTGCTATTACTGCAAGGAGAAGGGACACTGGAAGCGTAATTGCTCCAAGTATTTGGCGGATCTGAAGAGCGGCCTTGTCAAGAAGAAGAAAGAAGGTATATCTGATATACATGTTATAGATGTTTATCTCACTGGTTCTCGTACTAGTACCTGGGTATTTGATACTGGTTCGGTTGCTCATATTTGTAACTCGAAACAGGAACTAAAGAATAAACGAAGACTACTGAAGGATGAAGTGACGATGCGCGTTGGAAATGGATCCAAAGTCGATGTGATCGCTGTCGGCACACTTCCTCTACATCTACCTTCGGGATTAGTTTTAAGCCTAAATAATTGTTATTTTGTACCCGCGTTAAGCATGAACATTATATCTGGATCTTGTTTAATGCAAGACGGTTATTCATTCAAGTCTGAGAATAATGGTTGTTCTATTTTTATGAATAATATCTTTTATGGTCGAGCACCTGAAAAGAATGGCTTATTTCTGTTAGATCTCGATAGTAGTGATACACATATACATAACATTGATGCTAAGCGAATTAAATTGAATGATAATTCTACTTATATGTGGCACTGTCGTCTTGGTCATATTGGAGTGAAACGCATGAAGAAACTCCATACCGATGGATTACTTGAATCACTTGACTTTGAGTCACTTGATAGATGCGAAGCATGTCTGATGGGAAAAATGACTAAGACTCCATTCTCGGGTATGATGGAGCGAGCTACTGACTTATTGGAAATCATACATACAGATGTGTGTGGACCAATGAGTGTAGCATCGCGCGGTGGTTATCGTTATGTTCTAACCTTCACAGATGATTTGAGTAGATATGGGTATATCTATTTAATGAAACATAAATCCGAAACTTTCGAGAAGTTTAAGGAATTCCAAAGTGAAGTAGAAAATCAACGTAACAAGAAGATTAAATTTCTACGATCTGATCGCGGAGGTGAATATCTGAGTTATGAGTTTGGCATGCATTTAAAGAAATGCGGAATACTTTCACAATTGACACCGCCGGGAACACCACAACGAAACGGTGTGTCCGAACGTCGTAATCGAACTCTCTTAGATATGGTTCGTTCTATGATGTCTCTTACTGATTTACCTTTATCATTTTGGAGTTATGCATTAGAGACAGCCGCATTCACTTTAAATAGAGCACCATCAAAATCCGTTGAAACGACACCGTATGAATTATGGTTTAATAAGAAACCTAAGCTGTCGTTCCTAAAAGTTTGGGGTTGCGAAGCCTATGTAAAAAAGTTACAACCGGACAAGCTAGAACCCAAAGCGGAGAAATGCGTCTTCATAGGATACCCTAAGGAAACTATAGGGTACACTTTCTATCACAGATCCGAAGGCAAGATCTTTGTTGCTAAGAACGGAACCTTTCTTGAGAAAGAATTTCTCACTAAAGAAGTGACTGGAAGAAAAGTAGAACTCGATGAGATTGAAGAATCTCTACTCGTTGATCAGAGTAGCGCAGTACCGGAAAATGTTCCTGTACCACCTACACCGGCAACAGAGGAAGCTAATGATAATGATCATGAAACTTCAAATGAGACAGCTACTGAACCTCGCAGATCGACAAGGGATCGTGCCACTCCAGATTGGTATGATCCTTGTCTAAATGTCATGATTGTGGATAACAATGATGAAGACCCTGCGACGTATGAAGAAGCGATGATGAGCCCAGATTCCAACAAATGGCAAGAAGCCATGAAATCCGAAATGGGATCCATGTATGATAACAAAGTATGGACTTTGGTAGACTTACCTGATAGCCGCAAGGCTGTCGAGAATAAATGGATCTTCAAAAGAAAAACAGATGCTGATGGTAATATTACTGTCTATAAAGCTCGACTTGTCGCAAAGGGTTTCCGACAAATTCAAGGTGTTGACTACGATGAGACTTTCTCACCTGTAGCGAAGCTAAAATCTGTGAGGATTTTGTTAGCAATAGCTGCATTTTTCGATTATGAGATTTGGCAGATGGATGTCAAAACGGCGTTCCTTAATGGAGACATTGAGGAAGAGTTGTATATGGTACAACCCAAAGGTTTTGTCGATCCTAAAAATGTTGACAAAGTATGCAAACTTCAGCGTTCAATCTATGGACTGAAGCAAGCATCGAGAAGTTGGAACCGACGTTTTGATAAGGTGATCAAAGACTTCGGGTTTATACAGTGTCATGGAGAGGCCTGTATTTACAAGAAAGTGAGTGGGAGCTCTGTAGCATTCCTGATATTATATGTAGATGACATATTATTGATTGGGAATGATATAGAACTATTAAGCAGTGTAAAGGGTTATTTGAATAATAGTTTTTCAATGAAAGACCTTGGTGAAGCATCATACATATTAGGCATCAAGATTTATAGAGATAGATCAAGACGTCTAATAGGGCTATCACAGAGTACATACCTGGACAAGATTCTAAAGAAGTTTAGAATGGACGAAAGTAAGAAAGGATTCTTACCTATGTTACCAGGCAAGGTCTTGAGTAAGACTCAAGGACCGGCTACGGCAGAAGAAAGAGAAAGGATGAGTCAGATCCCCTATGCCTCGGCAGTAGGCTCTATCATGTATGCCATGCTATGTACAAGACCGGATATAGCACATGCTGTTAGTTTGACTAGCAGATATCAAAGTGATCCAGGAATGGAACACTGGACAGCGGTCAAGAATATCCTGAAGTACTTGAAAAGAACTAAGGATATGTTTCTTTGTTATGGAGGTGACCAAGAGCTCGTTGTAACAAGTTACACCGATGCAAGTTGGAACACTGATCCTGATGACTCTAAGTCACAATCTGGGTACGTGTTTATATTGAATGGTGCTGCAGTAAGCTGGGCAAGCTCGAAGCAGTGCACGGTGGCGAAATCCTCAACAGAATCGGAGTACATAGCGGCTTCAGAGGCTTCATCAGAAGCGGTATGGATGAAGAGGTTCATTGTAGAGCTCGGTGTGGTTCCTAGTGCATTGGACCCACTAGTCATCTACTGTGACAACATGGGTGCCATCGCCAATGCACAAGAACCAAGGTCACACAAGAGGCTGAAGCATATCAAGCTGCGTTATCATTCGATTCGCGAGTACATCGAAGATGGAGAAGTAAAGATTTGCAAAGTACACACTGATCTGAATGTAGCAGATCCGTTGACTAAAGCTCTCCCTAGGGCAAAGCATGACCAACACCAGAATGCCATGGGTGTTAGGTACCTTACAATGTAATCTAGATTATTGACTCTAGTGCAAGTGGGAGACTGTTGGAGATATGCCCAAGAGGCAATAATAAAAGTGGTTATTATATATCTTTATGTTTATGATAAATGTTTATATACCATGCTATAATTGTATTAACTGAAACATTGATACATGTGTGATATGTAAACAAACAAAGAGTCCCTAGTAAGCCTCTTAACTAGCTTGTTGATTAATAGATGATTAGTTTCATAATCATGAACATTGGATGTTATTAATAACAAGGTTATATCATTATATGAATGATGTAATGGACACACCCAATTAAGCGTAGCATTAGATCACGTCATTAAGTTATTTGCTATAAGCTTTTATTACATAGTTACCTAGTCCTTATGACCATGAGATCATGTAAATCACTTATACCGGAAAGGTACTTTGATTACATCAAACGCCACTGCGTAAATGGGTGGTTATAAAGGTGGGATTAAGTATCCGGAAAGTATGAGTTGAGGCATATGGATCAATAGTGGGATTTGTCCATCCCGATGACGGATAGATATACTCTGGGCCCTCTCGGTGGAATGTCGTCTAATGTCTTGCAAGTATATGAATAAGTTCATAAGAGACCACATACCACGGTACGAGTAAAGAGTACTTGTCAGAGACGAGGTTGAACAAGGTATAGTGTGATACCGATGATCAAACCTCGGACAAGTAAAATATCGCGTGACAAAGGGAATTGGTATCGTATGTGAATGGTTCATTCGATCACTAAAGTCATCGTTGAATATGTGGGAGCCATTATGGATCTCCAGATCCCGCTATTGGTTATTGGTCGGAGTGAGTACTCAACCATGTCCGCATAGTTCGCGAACCGTAGGGTGACACACTTAAAGTTGGATGTTGAAATGGTAGAACTTGAATATGGAATGGAGTTCGAATATTTGTTCGGAGTCCCGGATGTGATCCCGGACATCACGAGGAGTTCCGGAATGGTCCGGAGAATAAGATTCATATATAGGATGTCATTTTATGTGAATAAAATGTCGCGGAAGGTTCTATGGAAGGTTCTAGAAGGTTCTAGAAAAGTCCGGAAGAAACCACCAAGGAAGGTGGAGTCCACAAGGGACTCCACCTCCATGGCCGGCCAACCCTAGTGGGGGAGGAGTCCCAAGTGGACTCCCCCTTAGGGGCCGGCCACCCCCCCATATGGTAGGTGGAATTCCCACCTCTAGTGGGAATCCTAGCTTGGGAAGGTTTCCCACCATATGGAAGGTTTTGGGTTCGGGTCTTATTCGGAGACTTGTAGTCCAACACTTGGGGCTTCCACCTATATAATGAGGGGCATAGGGGAGGGGGCCGGCCACACCAAAGCCACCACCTTGGCCGCCCCCTTTAGTGGCCGGCCACCCCCTCTCCCCAAACCCTAGCGCCCCGCTCCTCCACCATATCCCGCACGCTTAGCGAAGCTCCGCCGGATTTCTCCACCGCCACCGACACCACGCCGTCGTGCTGTCGGATTCAAGAGGAGCTACTACTTCCGCTGCCCGCTGGAACGGGGAGGTGGACGTCGTCTTCATCAACAACCGAACGTGTGACCGAGTACGGAGGTGCTGCCCGTTCGTGGCGCCGGAACCGATCGTGATCAAGATCTTCTACGCGCTTTTGCAAGCGGCAAGTGAACGTCTACCGCAGCAACAAGAGCCTCCTCTTGTAGGCTTTGGAATCTCTTCAAGGGTGAGTCTCGATAATCCCCTCGTTGCTACCGTCTTCTAGATTGCATCTTGGCTTGGATTGCGTGTTCGCCGTAGGAAAATTTTTGTTTTCTATGCTACGTTATCCTACAAAGCGGCGCACTGGTATAAATTGCTGAAGAATGGTGATTCTATTGATTGGGAGGACATTGTGCCTTTATTTTATTCCAAATTCTATCCTCCAAGTGAAATTCACAAAGATCGGAACCGCATATATAATTTCTGGCCTCATGATGGAGAGAGTATTGCCCAAGCTTGGGGGAGATTGAAGTCTTTAATGCTCAAATGCCCCATTCATGAGCTTCCTGGTAATGTTATTATTGATAATTTCTATGCAAGACTTTCTTTTCAAGACAAGACCTTGCTGGATACTTCTTGTTCTGGATCATTTACACGCAAGAATGAAGAGTTTAAAAGAGACCTTCTTGATCGGATCCAAGAAAATACTGAAGGATGGGAGAACGACAAAGATAGAGAGTCAGGTATAATTTATGATTATAAATGCATTGAAGCTTTTATGGATACTGATAAATTTCGTAATATGAGTGCTACATATGGTCTTGATTCCCAAGTTGTTGCAAATCTTTATAAAGCTTTTGCCTCTCATTATGAATTGCCTAAGAAGAATTTTGATAAGTATCATGAACCGTATAAAGATAAAGTTGATTCATCTGTAAACAAATGTGTAGTGATTGAAACTGTTGATAATGTTATTCCTGAAGCTTATATTGAAAAAACTCCTTTCCCTGCTAAAATGAAGGAGTACTCTGTCATATCTAGTGCAGTTAATAAAAGTGAAAAGAAACCTAAAGAACCTGAAGAACAAATTAAAATTGAACCTGCTGTTGCAATAGTTAAAGATCTTGTGACTGAAAATGTGGAGGATGGTCATATTATTTTCTGTGAAGATGCTTCTAATATTGTTTCACATCCTAATAAACCCAAACAAGTTAGTGTTCCTATGCTATCTGTTAGAATTGGTGATCATTGCTATTATGGTTTATGTGATATTGGTGCAAGCGTTAGTGCTATTCCTTATGAACTTTACACGGAGATTATGCATGAAATTGGTTCTTGTGAACTTGAAGATATTGATGTGGTTATTCATCTGGCTAATAGAGAAACTATTTCTCCAATTGGTATTGTTCGAGATGTGGAAGTTCTATGTGGTAAGATTAAATATCCTGCTGACTTTTTGGTACTTGGTTCTGCTGCTAGTGATCATTGTCCTATCATTTTTGGTAGACCTTTTCTAAATACTTGTGGAGCTATTATAGATTGTAAGAAAGAGAAAATTTTGACTAGATTTGCTGGTGAACCTTATGAATTTAACTTTTCTAAATTTACTAAAACTCCTTATAAAGCTGACTTGCCTAGTAATGATTTTAAAATGGAGCAGTGTGCATCTATTGTTCTTGTTCCTAATAATCCTTTGCAGCAACATTTGGAGAATAGTGAAAGTGAAGCTTTTAGGAAAGAAAGAGATGAGCTTGAGGAAATTTTTCTTCGCCAACCTATTCTCAAGCATGATTTACCGGTGGAAGATTTGGGTACAACACCGCCACCAAAGGAAGATCCTGTTTTTGATTTAAAGCCTTTACCTGATGATCTTAAATATGCTCATATTGATGATAAGAAAATATATCCTGTTATTATTAGTTCTAAACTTTCAGAGATTGAGGAAGAAAGGTTATTGGAAATATTGAAGAAACACCGAGGAGCTATTGGCTATACTCTTGATGATTTGAAAGGGATTTCTCCTTCTATTTGCCAACATGCTATTAATATGGAAGAAGATGCAAAGCCTGTTGTTGAACATCAACGTCGTCTAATTCCGAAGATGAAGGAGGTGGTAAGGAATGAGGTATTAAAACTTCTTGAAGCTGGTATTATATATCCTATTGCTGATAGTAGATGGGTTAGTCCTGTGCATTGTGTTCCTAAGAAAGGAGGAATGACTGTTGTGCCTAATGATAATGATGAGCTTATTCCTCAAAGAGTAGTTGTAGGGTATAGAATGTGCATTGATTTTCGAAAATTTAATAAAGTTACTAAGAAAGATCATTACCCTTTACCCTTTATTGATCAAATGTTAGAAAGGTTATCTAAAAATACTCATTTTTGCTTTCTTGATGGTTATTCTGGGTTTTCACAAATTGCTGTTAAAGCTAAAGATCAAGAGAAAACCACTTTCACTTGTCCTTATGGAACTTATGCTTATAGGCGTATGCCTTTTGGTTTATGTAATGCTCCTGCTACTTTTCAAAGATGCATGTCTGCTATTTTTCATGGTTTTTGTGAAAGTATTGTAGAGGTGTTCATGGATGATTTTTCTGTCTATGGGAATTCTTTTGATAATTGCTTGCGAAACCTCGATAAAGTTTTGCAGAGATGTGAAGAAACTAACCTTGTTCTTAATTGGGAGAAATGCCACTTTATGGTTAATGAAGGAATTGTATTGGGACATAAAATTTCCGAGAGAGGTATTGAAGTTGATAGAGCTAAAGTTGAAGCAATTGAGAAGATGCCCTATCCGAGGGATGTTAAAGGTATTCGTAGTGTTCTTGGTCATGCTGGGTTTTATAGGAGATTTATTAAAGATTTCTCTAAAATTTCAAAGCCTCTTACTAATCTTCTTCAAAAAGATGTACCTTTTGTTTTTGATGATGATTGTAAGGAAGCTTTTGAAACTCTAAAGAAAGCCTTAACAACTGCTCCTGTAGTCGAACCTCTGATTGGAATTTGCCTTTTGAAATTATGTGTGATGCTAGTGATTTTGCTGTAGGCGCTGTTCTTGGACAGCGAGTAGATAAAAAATTAAATGTTATTCATTATGCTAGTAAGACTCTTGATGCTGCTCAAAGAAATTATGCTACAACTGAAAAGGAATTGTTAGCTGTAGTCTTTGCTTGTGATAAGTTTAGACCCTATATTGTTGATTCGAAAGTTACAATTCATACTGATCATGCTGCAATTAGATACCTTATGACAAAGAAAGATGCTAAGCCAAGGCTTATTAGATGGGTACTTCTGTTGCAAGAATTTGATTTACACATTATAGATAGGAAAGGTGCTGATAATCCTGTTGCTGATAATTTGTCTAGATTGGAAAATATTGCTTATGATCCTGTTCCTGTTAATGATAGTTTTCCAAATGAACAATTGGCTGTAATAAAGGTGAGCTCGCGAGAGAGCCCTTGGTATGCAGATTATGCTAACTTTATTGTTTCGAAGTATTTGCCTCCAACCTTTTCAGCTCAGCAAAGGAGGAAATTCTTTTATGACTTGAGGCATTATTTTTGGGATGACCCACACTTATATAAAGAAGGAGTGGATGGTATTATGCGAAGATGTGTTCCTGAATATGAACAACAAGAAATATTGAGTAAATGTCATGGTAGTGTTTATGGAGGACATCACGCTGGAGATAGAACCGCACAAAAGGTTCTACAATCAGGTTTTTATTGGCCAACACTTTTCAAAGATGCAAGGAAGTTTATCTTATCTTGTGATGAATGTCAAAGAGTTGGTAATATCTCTAGACGCAATGAAATGCCTATGAATTATACTCTTGTTATTGAACCATTCGATTGTTGGGGATTCGACTTCATGGGTCCTTTCCCTTCTTCAGAAGGTAACACTCATATACTTGTCGCTGTTGATTATGTTACTAAATGGGTAGAAGCTATACCTACAAAGAGTGTTGATGGTGAGACCTCTATAAAAATGCTTGTAGATGTTATATTTCCTAGATTTGGAATACCTAGATATATTATGACTGATGGAGGTTCTCATTTTATTCATGGAGGTTTTAGAAAAACTCTTGCTAAGTATGGTATTAATCATAGAATTGCTTCCGCTTATCACCCTCAAACTAGTGGTCAAGTAGAATTATCAAATAGAGAGATTAAAGCTATCTTAGGAAAGACTGTTAATAAATCTAGAAAGAATTGGGCTAGTAAATTGAAAGAAGCACTATGGGCTTATAGAACTGCTTATAAAAATCCTATGGGAATGTCACCTTATAAAATGGTTTATGGAAAAGCTTGTCATTTACCTTTAGAACTAGAGCACAAAGCTTATTGGGCTGTTAGAGAACTAAATAAAGATCCGAAACTAGCCGGTAATAAGAGGTTGTTGCAATTAAGTTCTCTAGATGAATGGAGAAGTGAAGCTTATGAAAATGCTAAACTCTTTAAAGAAAAAGTTAAGAAGTGGCATGATAGAAGGATCATTAAAAGAGAGTTTAATGTTGGGGATAAAGTCCTATTGTATCGGTCTCGTCTCAGATTCTTTGCAGGGAAATTACTCTCGAAGTGGGAAGGACCATATGTTGTTGAGGAGGTGTATCGTTCAGGAGCAATTAAAATTAGCTCTCTCCAAGGCAATGCCACACAAGTGGTGAATGGACAAAGACTCAAGCATTATATCTCAGGTGATTCTTATAATGTTGATGTTGATATTATTCAAGTGGAAACACCGGAGGCTTTCATCAAAGGACAAATTGACAGTCCGCCAGAACTCGACTTTGAATAGGTAACAGTACAGGTAATAAAAAGTCCGCGTTTACCTTTCCGAACATTATTTCTGCTGTTTTTGGAAAATATGAAAAATTACGGAATCGAAACGGAGTGGAAAAGACGCGCGAGGGCCCGTCACCACAGGCCGGCGCGGGCCCCACCCTGGCCGCGCCGACCTATGGTGACAGCCCCTCGGCGTCCCGTTTCCACTCGTTTTCGGCCTGGAACCTTCCTTTTGTCGTAAAAATATTTGCTATATAATCCCCCGGACCCCTGGAGGTCCGTAATATCGTTTTCTCGTCGTGTTTTGTTTCGAGCTGTTTTCTGCCAGGATCTGCTTCGGATCTAGATCCACCATGTCCTCGTCGGGAACTCAGAAGGACAGCTTCTTTGAGGACGTCGTCAACCCGTACATGAACGAGCTGAAGATGCACCCCAAAGAGTTGCTGCTCGTGGATGGAGAGTTGCAGATCAAAGATGTCCAGGGTCCTAAGGGAGAAGGGAGTTTGGAAGACAGGATGGAGAAACTGGAACAAGAGGTTTTCAACTACAAGAAGATGGCTGAGCGTGAAGTGGATATCTTTCACAAGATTGTGTCTGAACTCATTGATGGACACAAGAAGGAGACTGCGAAGTTGTGGGACGATATCTTCTCACTTCACGACACCACCAACAAACTCCAAGCTCAACTCTATGATGTTCATAATCAAAACTGTGAGTATGAAAACAGGTTTAAGCGCATAAGTCATGCTGCTAGTTTCAGGTTTCCGGAGACCAAGATGTCTTTTGTTGATGGAGGGCCTCTTCCATGGAAGTCTGATGACGACAAAGATTCACCATCATCACCGAAGGAGTAATTCATCATCGGTATTGGCATCCCCTTGGTTTGTTCCAAGCTTGGGGGAGTGCCGCGGTATCACATCATCACTACCTTTATCTTTTACTATCAAGTAGTGTCATATCATGAGTAGGGAAGTTATCATATGGAATAGTATGCAATGTGGAAGTATCTCTCTTAGTTGGTTATCTATGTATCCGTTGGTGTGAGTTATCGTTATGGAATATTAATGAGAAGTCTTATCATTTACTTTTTGCACACTTTATTTTAGTTTGCAATCTCCATTATATGATTACTCTTGACATTAGTATTGATATCACTTTGGGAGCATCAAGTAAATCTATTTGGTTTTGGCAAACTTAGCATTGGTCAATAGCAGCAACACCACGATGTTTAAATAGAAGAGAGAAATACACTTAGATATATTGCTCTATTATCTCTATGTTTAGTATTCTTAAGTTAAAATTGTTTGTGCTTATGAGAAAGATGCATGATTGTTCTAGCATATGTATATTTGTTTGTTTCCCTCAACCTTTATGCTTGCTATCAAACCTTGCTAGCCAAAGACCTGTATCGAGAGGGAATGCTTCTCATACATCCATAACCTTAGACCAAACCTATGCCATTTGTGTCCACCATACCTACCTACTACATGGTATTTTCTGCCATTCCAAGTAAATACTTCATGTGCTACCTTTAAATAATTCAAACTATACTACTCCTTATTTGTGTCAATGTTTTATAGCTCATGAGGAAGTATGTGGTGTTTTATCTTTCAACCTTGTTAGGCGGACTTTCACCAATGGATTAGTGGCACATCCGCTTATCCAATAATTTTGCAATAAGAGCTGGCAACGGGGTTCCCAGCCCCAATTAATAACTTTCATTAATAATTCTCTTCACATGTTTTGCTCTGATTTATCAGTAAGCAACTTAATTTTGCAATAGACACTCCTCCATGGTATGTGAATGTTGGAAGGCACCCGAGGATTCGGTTAGCCATGGATTGAGAAAGCCAAGGTTGGGGGAGTGTCATCCATAATAAAACTAAAGTACATGTGTAAACAAAAGAGAAGGGGATGATCTACCTTGCTGGTAGAGATGCCGTCCCTCATGGGAGCCGCTCTTGGAAGGTTCGTTTGGCAAGGGGTTAGAGTGCCCGCTACCATTCGTTGACAACAACAAACACCGCTCAAAATCTTACTTTTATGCTCTTTATATGATTTCAAAACTTGAAAAGCTCTAGCACATGATTTAATCCCTGCTTCCCTCTGCGAAGGGCCTATCTTTTACTTTTATGTTGAGTCAGTAAACCTATTTCCCTCTACCTCAAGCAAGCAATTGAGTTGTTGTGAACCAATCATTTATGCTATGATTCAGTTAATCATGTCTTTTATACTTTCTTGTTTAGTACCAATTTTATCTGAATGAATATGACTTTGAAGTTATCAATGATTATGAAGAGATTGTTATGATTGAATATGAAAGCCCAGCTATATAAATTCTAATATGAAAGCTTTGCTTAGAAGTACAATCCGTTAGTAGTTCTCTGACCAAGAACAAAGTTTGCCATCACCAACTATGATTTCTTATGCACCTTTACTTGTGATTTCTCTTTACTTATTTCAAGATGAGTTATATGAGGAAGTTGTTTACTAGAATGTCTTGTGTGAATGAATATGATGCTTCTTGTCCGTATTTTATTTATCGACTCTTCACTCCATAAACATGTGGTCTTGTTTATCGAGCTCAGTTTCGCTTGGGGACAAGCGAGGTCTAAGCTTGGGGGAGTTGATACGTCCAATTTGCATCACTATTTTGTATCATAATTTGCTGTTATTCATTGATATATTTCATATTGGGACACAATACTTATGTTATTTCATCTATTTTGCATGTTTCATCATCATTGGAGGATCAAGCACCGGAGCCAGGATTCTGCTGGAAAAAGCACCGTCAAACGCAATATTTCGGAAGATCAACTGTGGAAGGAAATTTCACGTAAATTCCTATTTTTCCAGATGACGGAGGGAGCCAGAAGGGGAAGAAGAGGGGAGCCACTGTGGGCCCAGACCACAGGCCGGCGCGGCCCATGGCCTGGCCGCGCCACCTGTGGTGTGGGGGCCCCAGCCCCTTTCGCCTCCTTTTCTTCGCGTACTCCTTCGTCCCGAAAACCTAAGCCACAGAGAGGACCTCACGAAGGGTTACAGCCGCCTCTGCGGGGCGGAGAACACCAGAGAGAAAAGAGCTCTCCGGCAGGAATCCGCCGGGAAATTCCCTCCCGGAGGGGGAAATCGACGCCATCGCCATCGTCATCGAGCGGGACATCATCTCCACCATCATCATCATCATCTCCACCATCTACACCGCCATCACCACCGCAGCACCTCGTCACCGCTGTAACAATTTGGGTTTGATCTTGATTGTTCGATAGGGGAAACTCTCCCGGTGTTATTCTATACTTGTTGTAGATGCTATTGAGTGAAACCATTGAACCAAGGTTTATGTTCAGATTGTTATTTATCATCATATCACCTCTGATTGTATTCCATATGATGTCTCGTGAGTAGTTCGTTTAGTTCTTGAGGACATGGGTGAAGTCTAAATGCTAGTAGTGAATTATGGTTGAGTAATATTCAATGTTATGATATTTAAGTTGTGGTGTCATTCTTCTAGTGGTGTCGTGTGAACGTCGACTACACGACACTTCACCATTTATGGGCCTAGGGGAGTGCATCTTGTATTCGGTTGCTAATTGCGGAGTTGCCGGAGTGACAGAAACCTGAGCTCCCGTTAGTATATCGATGCAAGAGGGATCGCAGGATCTCAGAGTTTAAGGCTGTGGTTAGATTTATCTTAATTACTTTCTTGTAGTTGCGGATGCTTGCAAGGGGTATAATCACAAGTATGTATTAGTCCTAGGAAGGGCGGTGCATTAGCATAGGTTCACCCACACAACACTTATCAAAACAATGAAGATTATTAAGCCACATGAAGCGAAAGTACTAGACTAAAATCCCCGTGTGTCCTCAAGAACGCTTGGTCATTATAAGTAAACAAACCGGCTTGTCCTTTGTGCTAAAAAGGATTGGGCCACTCGCTGCAATTATTTCTCTCGCATTTTACTTACTCGTACTTTATTCATCTGTTACATCAAAACCCCTTGAATACCTTCTGTGAGCATTTACAGTGAATCCTTCATCGAAACTGCTTGTCAACACCTTCTGCTCCTCGTTGGGATCGACATTCTTACTTATCGAAGATACTACGATACACCCCTATACTTGTGGGTCATCACCCTCCTGCAGAAACTGAAACCGATGAAGTAAAGAATGTTTACGCGACTCGGAAAACTCGGTACTCTCAAGTTCAGTGTGCCATCCTGTGCAGTCTGGAAGCCGATCTTCAAAAACATTTTGAGCACCACGATCCACATGAGTTAATCAATGAGTTGAAGACTATCTTTGAGACTCATGCGGCCGTGGAATGCTATGAAGCATCGAAACACTTCTTCAGCTGTATGATGGAAGAAGGCAGCTCCGTTAGTGAGCACATGCTCGCCATGACCGGGCATGCGAAGAAACTCAGTGACTTGGGAATAGTGATTCCTAACAGACTGGGGATTAATCGTGTCCTTCAATCACTGCCACCTAGTTATAAGAACTTTGTGATGAATTACAATATGCAGAACATGAACAAAGAGTTACCTGAACTCTTCGCCATGCTAAAATCTGCTGAGATTGAAATTAAGAAAGAGCACCAAGTGTTGATGGTCAACAAGACCACCAGCTTCAAGAAACAGGGCAAGTCTAAAGGCAAGAACAAGAAGAGTGGCAAGAAAGCTGCCACGCCTCCTGTGAAACCTAAGGCTGGCCCTAAGCCTGATGCTGAGTGCTATTACTGCAAGGAGAAGGGACACTGGAAGCGTAATTGCTCCAAGTATTTGGCGGATCTGAAGAGCGGCCTTGTCAAGAAAAAGAAAGAAGGTATATCTGATATACATGTTATAGATGTTTATCTCACTGGTTCTCGTACTAGTACCTGGGTATTTGATACTGGTTCGGTTGCTCATATTTGTAACTCGAAACAGGAACTAAAGAATAAACGAAGACTACTGAAGGATGAAGTGACGATGCGCGTTGGAAATGGATCCAAAGTCGATGTGATCGCTGTCGGCACACTTCCTCTACATCTACCTTCGGGATTAGTTTTAAGCCTAAATAATTGTTATTTTGTACCCGCGTTAAGCATGAACATTATATCTGGATCTTTTTTAATGCAAGACGGTTATTCATTCAAGTCTGAGAATAATGGTTGTTCTATTTTTATGAATAATATCTTTTATGGTCGAGCACCTGAAAAGAATGGCTTATTTCTGTTAGATCTCGATAGTAGTGATACACATATACATAACATTGATGCTAAGCGAATTAAATTGAATGATAATTCTACTTATATGTGGCACTGTCGTCTTGGTCATATTGGAGTGAAACGCATGAAGAAACTCCATACCGATGGATTACTTGAATCACTTGACTTTGAGTCACTTGATAGATGCGAAGCATGTCTGATGGGAAAAATGACTAAAACTCCATTCTCGGGTATGATGGAGCGAGCTACTGACTTATTGGAAATCATACATACAGATGTGTGTGGACCAATGAGTGTAGCATCGCGCGGTGGTTATCGTTATGTTCTAACCTTCACGGATGATTTGAGTAGATATGGGTATATCTATTTAATGAAACATAAATCCGAAACTTTCGAGAAGTTTAAGGAATTCCAAAGTGAAGTAGAAAATCAACGTAACAAGAAGATTAAATTTCTACGATCTGATCGCGGAGGTGAATATCTGAGTTATGAGTTTGGCATGCATTTAAAGAAATGCGGAATACTTTCACAATTGACACCGCCGGGAACACCACAACGAAACGGTGTGTCCGAACGTCGTAATCGAACTCTCTTAGATATGGTTCGTTCTATGATGTCTCTTACTGATTTACCGTTATCATTTTGGAGTTATGCATTAGAGACAGCCGCATTCACTTTAAATAGAGCACCATCAAAATCCGTTGAAACGACACCGTATGAATTATGGTTTAATAAGAAACCTAAGCTGTCGTTCCTAAAAGTTTGGGGTTGCGAAGCCTATGTAAAAAAGTTACAACCGGACAAGCTAGAACCCAAAGCGGAGAAATGCGTCTTCATAGGATACCCTAAGGAAACTATAGGGTACACCTTCTATCACAGATCCGAAGGCAAGATTTTTGTTGCTAAGAACGGAACCTTTCTTGAGAAAGAATTTCTCACTAAAGAAGTGACTGGAAGAAAAGTAGAACTCGATGAGATTGAAGAATCTCTACTCGTTGATCAGAGTAGCGCAGTGCCGGAAGATGTTCCTGTGCCGCCTACACCGGCAACAGAGGAAGCTAATGATAATGATCATGAAACTTCAAATGAGATAGCTACTGAACCTCGCAGATCGACAAGGGAACGTGCCACTCCTGATTGGTATGATCCTTGTCTAAATGTCATGATTGTGGACAACAATGATGAAGACCCTGCGACGTATGAAGAAGCGATGATGAGCCCAGATTCCAACAAATGGCAAGAAGCCATGAAATCCGAAATGGGATCCATGTATGATAACAAAGTATGGACTTTGGTAGACTTACCTGATAGCCGAAAGGCTGTCGAGAATAAATGGATCTTCAAGAGAAAAACAGATGCTGATGGTAATATTACTGTCTATAAAGCTCGACTTGTCGCAAAGGGTTTCCGACAAATTCAAGGTGTTGACTACGATGAGACTTTCTCACCTGTAGCGAAGCTAAAATCTGTGAGGATTTTGTTAGCAATAGCTGCATTTTTCGATTATGAGATTTGGCAGATGGATGTCAAAACGGCGTTCCTTAATGGAGACATTGAGGAAGAGTTGTATATGGTACAACCCAAAGGTTTTGTCGATCCTAAAAATGCTGACAAAGTATGCAAACTTCAGCGTTCAATCTATGGACTGAAGCAAGCATCAAGAAGTTGGAACCGACGCTTTGATAAGGTGATCAAAGACTTCGGGTTTATACAGTGTCATGGAGAGGCCTGTATTTACAAGAAAGTGAGTGGGAGCTCTGTAGCGTTCCTGATATTATATGTAGATGACATATTATTGATTGGGAATGATATAGAACTATTAAGCAGTGTAAAAGGTTATTTGAATAATAGTTTTTCAATGAAAGACCTTGGTGAAGCATCATATATATTAGGCATCAAGATTTATAGAGATAGATCAAGACGTCTAATAGGGCTATCACAGAGTACATACCTGGACAAGATTCTAAAGAAGTTTAGAATGGACGAAAGTAAGAAAGGATTCTTACCTATGTTACCAGGCAAGATCTTGAGTAAGACTCAAGGTCCGGCTACGGCAGAAGAAAGAGAAAGGATGAGTCAGATCCCCTATGCCTCGGCAGTAGGCTCTATCATGTATGCCATGCTATGTACAAGACCGGATATAGCACATGCTGTTAGTTTGACTAGCAGATATCAAAGTGATCCAGGAATGGAACACTGGACAGCGGTCAAGAATATCCTGAAGTACTTGAAAAGAACTAAGGATATGTTTCTTTGTTATGGAGGTGACCAAGAGCTCGTTGTAACAAGTTACACCGATGCAAGTTGGAACACTGATCCTGATGACTCTAAGTCACAATCTGGGTACGTGTTTATATTGAATGGTGCTGCAGTAAGCTGGGCAAGCTCGAAGCAGTGCACGGTGGCGAAATCCTCAACAGAATCGGAATACATAGCGGCTTCGGAGGCTTCATCAGAAGCGGTATGGATGAAGAGGTTCATTGTAGAGCTCGGTGTGGTTCCTAGTGCATTAGACCCACTAGTCATCTACTGTGACAACATGGGTGCCATCGCCAATGCACAAGAACCAAGGTCACACAAGAGGCTGAAGCATATCAAGCTGCGTTATCATTCGATTCGCGAGTACATCGAAGATGGAGAAGTAAAGATTTGCAAAGTACACACTGATCTGAATGTAGCAGATCCGTTGACTAAAGCTCTCCCTAGGGCAAAGCATGACCAACACCAGAATGCCATGGGTGTTAGGTACCTTACAATGTAATCTAGATTATTGACTCTAGTGCAAGTGGGAGACTGTTGGAGATATGCCCAAGAGGCAATAATAAAAGTGATTATTATATATCTTTATGTTTATGATAAATGTTTATATACCATGCTATAATTGTATTAACCGAAACATTGATACATGTGTGATATGTAAACAACAAAGAGTCCCTAGTAAGCCTCTTAACTAGCTTGTTGATTAATGGATGATTAGTTTCATAATCATGAACATTGGATGTTATTAATAACAAGATTATATCATTATATGAATGATGTAATGGACACACCCAATTAAGCGTAGCATAAGATCACGTCATTAAGTTTTTTGCTATAAGCTTTCGTTACATAGTTACCTAGTCCTTATGACCATGAGATCATGTAAATCACTTATACCGGAAAGGTACTTTGATTACATCAAACGCCACTGCGTAAATGGGTGGTTATAAAGGTGGGATTAAGTATCCGGAAAGTATGAGTTGAGGCATATGAATCAACAGTGGGATTTGTCCATCCCGATGACGGATAGATATACTCTGGGCCCTCTCGGTGGAATGTCGTCTAATGTCTTGCAAGCATATGAATAAGTTCATAAGATACCACATACCACGGTACGAGTAAAGAGTACTTGTCAGGAGACGAGGTTGAACAAGGTATAGTGTGATACCGATGATCAAACCTCGGACAAGTAAAATATCGCGTGACAAAGGGAATTGGTATCGTATGTGAATGGTTCATTCGATCACTAAAGTCATCGTTGAATATGTGGGAGCCATTATGGATCTCCAGATCCCGCTATTGGTTATTGGTCGGAGTGAGTACTCAACCATGTCCGCATAGTTCGCGAACCGTAGGGTGACACACTTAAAGTTGGATGTTGAAATGGTAGAACTTGAATATGGAATGGAGTTCGAATATTTGTTCGGAGTCCCGGATGAGATCCCGGACATCACGAGGAGTTCCGGAATGGTCCGGAGAATAAGATTCATATATAGGATGTCATTTTATGTGAATTAAAATGATTCGGAAGGTTCTATGGAAGGTTCTAGAAGGTTCTAGAAAAGTCCGGAAGAACACACCTAGGAAGGTGGAGTCCACATGGGACTCCACCTCCATGGCCGGCCAACCCTAGTGGGGTGGAGTCCCAAGTGGACTCCCCCATAAGGGGCCGGCCACCCCCCCATATGGTAGGTGGAATTCCCACCTCTAGTGGGAATCCTAGCTTGGGAAGGTTTCCCACCATATGGAAGGTTTTGGGTTCGGGTCTTATTCGGAGACTTGTAGTCCAACACTTGGGGCTTCCACCTATATAATGAGGGGCATAGGGGAGGGGGCCGGCCACACCAAAGCCACCACCTTGGCCGCCCCCTATAGTGGCCGGCCACCCCCTCTCCCCAAACCCTAGCGCCCCGCTCCTCCACCATATCCCGCACGCTTAGCGAAGCTCCGCCGGATTTCTCCACCGCCACCGACACCACGCCGTCGTGCTGTCGGATTCAAGAGGAGCTACTACTTCCGCTGCCCGCTGGAACGGGGAGGTGGACGTCGTCTTCATCAACAACCGAACGTGTGACCGAGTACGGAGGTGTTGCCCGTTCGTGGCGCCGTGATCAAGATCTTCTACGCGCTTTTGCAAGCGGCAAGTGATCGTCTACCGCAGCAACAAGAGCCTCATCTTGTAGGCTTTGGAATCTCTTCAAGGGTGAGACTCGATAATCCCCTCGTTGCTACCGTCTTCTAGATTGCATCTTGGCTTGGATTGCGTGTTCGCCGTAGGAAATTTTTTGTTTTCCATGCTACGTTCTCCTACACAAGGTAGAAGATATAACAAAGGCTATACTAACCATCATACCACTAAGGGATGCAAGAGGAGTGTCGAGAGGTCGACACACTCAAGGTAGGTGGGCATACCCATCACATTTAGAGGGTACACCGGGATCATGAAGATGACAACCACCATGTCACTGAAGGGGGTTGTCGGTGAGGTGCCAAAGAGACTAAACATGCTCACGGTGAGCATGCTCCATCAACATAAGTAGAAACAACACAGGATAAAACGAGAGACACGCATAACAACAAGTAACCACATTATGTGATTCAGCATTCAGAGATCAAGAGATGGCTTTCCTTGGCTTATTTGTCCCTGGACTTCTTCAACTTCATCATATAAGAATACCAACAAAATAAATAAAATCCTTGTCCGATCCACTTCTTCTTCTTCTCCGAAATTGTTCGCATCTATCGCCGGAAAATATAAAGAGAACACAATCAACACATTGCAACAATCATAACAAGCATGCAACAATCAACAATCAAAAGCTAACCAATCATCTACGGCTAACATATTAAAGACTTATAGATACTACAAAGCATCTAAAAGAAAACCCATTTTATTTACCTAGTAAAGGTATGAGAGTATCACAACTTAGCAATTGCCTCTCTCGGTATCACCATGGCACAACTAAGTATCCCCTGGTAGATAACATCATAAAGAGGACAAGTGCATTAGTTTGTCATCACAAACATTCATATTATAATTTGAAACATTTTTGGAAAAGCGGGGAATCATTCTCCCTATTTTATAAAGCTTACATAACACTACACAAGAATAGGAAGTAAATGATATGCCACACCATTTGAAAACTTAAGCCAAACAATAGAACTAAGGTTAAGTTGCAGAGGTTTTGTTTTGCAATCATAAAACATTGGTTGACCAATTTTAATACAAAGAGGTGGTTAGAGTTTTCAAATAAATCAAAAAGTTTTGCTTCAACAACCCATGTCACACATACACATTACTAACAGTAACAAATATGCATGAACAGAGGCTAACACTATTTTTCCTAGATGGCCAGTACTAATACAAGACTAACCCAATTGGATTCACTCAAAAATATTAAACCTACAAATTTAGGAATTTGTTTGAATCTGACTGTACAGAAAACAAGATCTGTAAGCCATAAATCATAGAAAAATCCTAAAAATATGAGACCACTGGCATTTGAAAGATATTTAAACAGAGGTGCATACACAATTGGATTTGGGTTCAAATTGTTTCTGAAACTCTCACAAATTGATTAACAAGGTTACTGCATGTCTTTACCATTTTCTTTACAACTGGATTTTCATAACAGATAAATGTTTGAAACTTGTTGGAGATGATTAAGAAAACAACCAGCAGTCCTACAAAGTTGGAATCACTCAATTAGGTTCAAAGATGGATTTTTGGTGATTTAAAAGCTAACAGCCATGTCTGCAGAACACACAGAACAAGTTTAATTCACCAAAAATCGTACATAATTCAGAAAAATATGAGGTCAGTTGCATCTGAAAGGTATTGAAAAGGTGGTTCTTACCCAATTTGTTTCATTCAAAAATTCGTTCCCAAGCTCCTGGTTTAATTCGACAAAGTCAGATCTGACCAGATCTTGATCTGTAAACCATTTCAGTTTCAGGAGGTCAATCGAAGTGAAACCACCGCCAAAATGAAGGTACTGAACAGAGCTTTCACCCACCGTTGAGTTTGCTCAAAAAGGTTTTGTAAAACGGACCCAATCTAACAAACAGTGAATCTGCATGTTTCCAGAACTTTATTTACCAGGGATAATCTGTAACGAATTTGAGGATGAGACCAACGCCAAGTTGTAGATATTTTCAATATCTACCTGTGGAACTTTGAATCACTCGATTTGGATCTGCACACGAGATTTGGTGGATTTTACAAGTTCGTACCAGAATCTGAAACAGCAAGATTACAGAAATTACTGCAAGGATTTGGACGAACTTGGATCAAGAGCTTCAGATCTGAGGATTGCTCAACCTTCTCCATGCTTGGACCAACATGCACCTGCATCAAGATCCAACCTTAGCAATGGAGGAAGAAGAAGAGGTGATAAAACCATCTAGGGTTGGGGAGAAGAAGGAGAGGGAGGCTCTCATGGTGAGGGGAAGCTTGAGGGAGAAGGGGAGCTTCCTCTTGGTGGATTTTCATGGCCATGGCCGGCCATGGAGCTTAGGAGGAGCAGCAGCTCGTGGGGAGAGGTGGGAGAAGAGTGTGAGGGAGTGGAGAGTGAAAAGAAATGACCAAAGGGGAGGAGTGGCCGGCCAAGGGCCAATTTATAGAGGGAGAGGGGTGGCTGCCTCCTTATTTGATTGGTCAAGGTGGGTGGCTGCCCATTTAGTGATTGGGGTAGTTGGGAGGCAAGGCTTGCAAGAGAAGAAAAAGAAGAGGAAGGGCTGGCCGAAATTCTTGCCATGGTCGGCTCCTTCCTTGCCAAGTACAAGTGAGAAATGTGAGAGGGAGACACAACATCTATGTGAGTAGATCAAAGCATGATGTTGAGGAGATAATGTCAATGAGTGATTTTGATGATAATAAAAATAGGAGTAGATACATGTAGATAGAAAGGAGTATGAGGGTAACATGTGCCATGAGAATAATCTCCACCACTTTGGTTGAGACCAACTTATGATGAAGATGGTTCCCAAGGTATAGTTGATGAATAAAAGTTTTTATTTGAATTCAAAATTGAAAGATTGGGGTTGGCCACATGCAACAATGCATGAGCATGTCAAGATAGATGGGGTGGTGATAGTGGTTTGGGCAATGGTAGAGCAAGTTTAAGAGAGATGGTGAGTGAGATAACCATATACTCACAAGGATGAATATGGTGACATAAATTATGAATTCATGAGGTCAAGGTGATGATGGAAAAGAATATAAATTGCTCTACAAATGAGAGGTCAATTGGGAGTGGTTTGAAAGTATCAAATGATCATCCATTTGATCAAGAATTGGAGGATGAAGGAACATTATGGGGTAGATCAGAGATGTACACAAGATGTGCAAGAGTTGTCATTTGAAATAGAACTTATTGGAAAAGTATTTGAAACACCTCAATTGTCTAGGGACAATTGGGAATGAACTCAAGTGGAATGAAATTTGAAAGTGTTGAGATAAAACTAGTTGGAACATAGGGGTTCAAAATATTCTACTTACTTTCTCTAGTAAAGTAGAGTTTTTCTCCAATGTAAAAATAAGCAAGAGGGAAACAAGAAATGGTGTAGGTATCATAAACAAGCCTTTTGCTGAAAAGAAAGCAAGATAGAAAATAATGTTTTAGAAATCAGTACTTGATAGAAATGGGATGAGAAACCAAACCCATTTCAGTTCTTTGTTTCCTTTGAAGAAATATCTTGAAAAGATTTAATAAAATTAGAAGTAGTTTTGTGATCAAAACTAGAGAAGGAAAATCAATAGGATTTTTGAGAGAGAAAACTAATTTAGGGAGAAGTGTTCTCAAGGGTAGATGGTGGCTACAAAATGTACCCATCATTCCCACTCTTGGTTTTGTGAAGATTAAACTTGAATAAAAACAAGAGGTAAAAGTGAAGGAGGTGATCTAGTGTTGAATCATTGGATAGGGTATAAGATTGAGTTGGATATATGTGCTGCAAGGATAGTCTGAGACATGCAAGACATGGAGGTTGAAGAGGGTATTGCACAGATGAGATCCAAAGTCTGGACATTGTAAGCCTGTCGACACAGATGGTCGACATGGCCTCAAAACCAACAAGGATGAGTGGGTATAAGAGAAGGATGTAACAAGTTGAACCCTCGCATCTTACTCAATCAAGACAGAGCCCATAATATCATAAGGCTGCACTGGAAGTACACTAAACACGGAAGACATAGCAATCTCTTTGTTCCTGGGTGGCAAACCACAAGTGTACTAACCCTCGGGTCACCACCACACACCATGGTTAAATCCACCAGGTATGCAGCCCCGAGTAGCCACTCAACATAATCCAAAGCCACACCAATTCCACCCAGGTGTTTCATTAAGGTTGTTAATTTTCAAATTTTCAAACAACACTTTAACCAACAAGTGAAACAAAGCATTGGCATCATTTTTAAATCACTTCTGAAATCCTAGCAAGTTGTGTTTAAGGTGGCTACACACTACAGGATCTAAGCATAGCATTGATAAGTCTCCAACGTATCGATAATTTCTTATGTTCCATGCTACTTTATTGATGATACCTACATGTTTTATGCACATTATATGTCATATTTATGCATTTTCTGGAACTAACCTATTAACAAGATGCCGAAGAGCCAGTTCTGTTTTCTGCTGTTTTTGGTTTCAGAAATCCTAGTAAGGAAATATTCTCGGAATTGGACGAAACTTTCGCCCAGGGTCCTATTTTTGCACGAAGCTTCCAGAAGACCGAAGAGATAACGAAGTGGGGCCACGAGGCAGCCAGAGGGGAGGCGGCGCGGCCCAGGCCCTGGCGCGCCGACCTACCCCTAGGCCTCGTGTGGCCCCGCGTTGACCTTCCGCCTACTTAAAGCCTCCGTCGCGAAACCCCCCAGAGAGCCACGATACGGAAAACCTTCCAGAGACGCCGCCGCCGCATCCCATCTCGGGGATTCAGGATCGCCTCCGGCACCCTGCCGGAGGGGATTCATCTCCCGGAGGACTCTACACCGCCATGGTCGCCTCCGGAGTGATGAGTGAGTAGTTCACCCCTGGACCATGGGTCCATAGCAGTAGCTAGATGGTCGTCTTCTCCTTGTTGTGCTTCATTGTTGGATCTTGTGAGCTGCCTAACATGATCAAGATCATCTATCTGTAATTCTATATGTTGTGTTTGTCGGGATCCGATGGATAGAGAGTACTATGATTATGGTGATTATCAATCTATTGTTTATGTGTTGTTTATGATCTTGCATGCTCTCCGTTATTAGTAGAGGCTCTGGCCAAGTTTTTGCTCTTAACTCCAAGAGGGGTATTTATGCTCGATAGTGGGTTCATGCCTTCATTGAATCTGGGATCGTGACAGTAGGTTCTAAGGTTGTGATGTGCTGTTGCCACTAGGGATAAAACATTGATGCTATGTCTAAGGATGTAGTTGTTGATTACATTACGCACCATACTTAATGCAATTGTCTGTTGCTTAGCAACTTAATACTGAATGGGGTTCGGATGATAACCTGAAGGTGGACTTTTTAGGCATAGATGCGGTTGGATGGCGGTCTATGTACTTTGTCGTAATGCCCGGATTAAATCTCACTATATTTATCATATCATGTATATGCATTGTTATGCCTTTCTCTATTTGTCAATTGCCCGACTGTAATTTGTTTACCCAACATGCTTTTATCTTATGGGAGAGACACCTCTAGTGAACTGTGGACCCCGGTCCTATTCTTTACATAGCATACAATCTACTGCAATTGTGTTTACTTTGCAAACATCTTCCACTCGATACGTTTAATCCTTTGTTACAGCAAGCCGGTGAGATTGACAACCTCATTGTTTCGTTGGGACAAAGTACTTGGGTTGTGTTGTGCAGGTTCCGCGTTGGCGCCGGAATCCCTGGTGTTGCGCCGCATCACATTTCGCGACCATCAACCTTCAACGTGCTTCTTGGCTCCTACTGGTTCGATTAAACCTTGGTTTCATACTGAGGGAAACTTGCTTCTATACGCATCATACCTTCCACTTGGGGTTCCCAACGGACGTGTGCATCTACGCGTATCAAGCTAAATTTCTGGCGCCGTTGCCGGGGAGATCAAGACACGCTGCAAGGGGAGTCTCCACTTCTCAATCTCTTTACTTTGTTTTTGTCTTGCTTTATTTTATTTACTACTTTGTTTGCTGCACTAAATCAAAACACAAAAAAAATTAGTTGCTAGTTTTACTTTATTTATTGTCTTGCTCTCTATATCAAAAACACAAAAAAAAAATAGTTACTTGTCTTTACTTTATTTGCCTAGTTTACTTTATTGCTGTTATCATGAGTAATCCTGAAGTTGAAGTTCGTTCTTTTAAGCAACAAGGTGGAGAAAGTTTTAAAGATGCTTGGTATAGAATTAGTAATGCTCATCATAGGTGCATTAAGAAACACTCCACCACTATCCTTCTTAGAAACTTTTATGTTGGTTTATCTAGTTGGAATAGATATGTTCTTGATACTCTTTCGGGAGGTAATTTCCTAGGTACTCCCGCTTTAGAAGCTAGTTGCATCATTGAGAGTCTAGTTGGAATACCACCTGTTAATGAAGTTAAAATTGAAATCTCTCTTGAGGATGTTATGAAAAAATTGGAAACCATAGAGAAAAATTTCCAAGTATTGAAACTAAATTGGAAATGTTATTGGATAAAACTGATGAACTTGATAAATCCCTAGGAGGAATTGATGAAAGAATTAGTGTCCTAGGAACTTGTGTTATCCATGATAATCAAACCAATAGGATTGATGAACTTGAAAAAGCTATGGGAACCTTGGGTTCAACCTTTTCTTCTCTCAAGTATAATGAGAAAGCTTATGTGGGTAAAGAGCAAAAATTCATGTACGCCTCTAAAGTGCCTAAACAAAAGAATTATTATAGGCCTAAAATTTCTAAAACCCCTAGCACCACCATAGAGAATTTAGATAATGGAGCACCTAAAGTACCCTCTGCAACAAGTTGTGTTTGCATGAAAAATAATAATGTTGATGCTTCTACTCTCGATGTTACTTGATTTGCACTTTCTGCGCCTAGCTGAAAGAAAGCGCTTATGGGAGACAACCCATGTTTTTACCTACAGCAATTTTTGTTTTGTTGAGTCTTGGAAGTTGTTTACTACTGTAGCAACCTCTCCTTATCATGTTTTTGTGCCAAGTAAAGTTTCTATGTCAAAGTTGATGTTATATTTGGGATCGCTGCGCAGAAACAGCATTGCTGTCTGTCACGAATCTGGGCACAGTTCTCTGTAGAAAATTCGAAAAAATCTGCCAATTTACGAGCGTGATCCTCAGATATGTACGCAACTTTCATTAGTTTTGAGTTTTTCCATTTGAGCAAGTCTGGTGCCAGCTTTAAATTCGTCTTTACGGACTGTTCTGTTTTTGACAGATTCTGCCTTTTATTTCGCATTGCCTCTTTTGCTATGTTGGATTTATTTCTTTGATCCATTAATGTCCAGTAGCTTTATGCAATGTCCAGAAGTGTAAAGAATGATTGTGTCACCTCTGAATGTGTGAAGTTTGGTGTGAAGGAAGTTTTCAAGGGTCAAGAGAGGAGAATGATACACTATGATCAAGAGGAGTGAAATCTCTAAGCTTGGGGATGCCCCCGTGGTTCACCCCTGCATATTTCAAGAAGACTCAAGCGTCTAAGCTTGGGGATGCCCAAGGCATCCCCTTCTTCATCGACAACATCATCAGGTTCCTCCCCTGAAACTATATTTTTATTCAGTCACATCTTGTGTTCTTTACTTGGAGCGTCGGTTTGTTTTCATTTTTGTTTTTGTTTTAATAAGATGGATCCTAGTATTCACTTTGTGGGAGAGAGACACGCTCCTCTGTTGCATATGGACACATGTGTCCTTAGGCTTTACTCATAATGTTCAAGGCGAAGTTTCTTCTTCGTTAAAATTGTTATATGGTTGGAATTGGAAAATGCTACATGTAGTAATTCTAAAATGTCTTGGATAATGTGATACTTGGCAATTGTTGTGCTCATGTTTAAGCTCTTGCATCATATGCTTTGCACCCATTAATGAAGAAATACATAGAGCTTGCTAAAATTTGATTTGCATATTTGGTCTCTCTAAGGTCTAGATAATATCTAGTATTGAGTTTTGAACAACAAGGAAGACGGTGTAGAGTCTTATAATGTTTACAATATGTCTTTTATGTGAGTTTTGCTGCACCTGTTCATCCTTGAGTTTGCTTCAAATAACCTTGCTAGCCTAAACCTTGTATCGAGAGGGAATACTTCTCATGCATCCAAAATCCTTGAGCCAACTACTATGCCATTTGTGTCCACCATACCTACCTACTACATGGTATTTCTCCGCCATTCCAAAGTAAATTGCTTGAGTGCTACCTTTAAAATTCCATCATTCACCTTTGCAATATATAGCTCATGGGACAAAATAGCCTTAAAAACTATCGTAGTATTGAATATGTACTTATGCACTTTATATTTTATTAAGTTGCTTGTTGTGCGATAACCATGCTTCTGGGGAACGCCATCAACTATTGTTGAATATCATGTGAGTTGCTATGCATGTCCGTCTTGTCTGAAGGATCTATCATTTTAGTGGTTGGAGCATGCAAAATTGTTAGAGAAGAACATTGGGCCGCTAACTAAAGCCATGAATCATGGTTGAAGTTTCAGTTTTGGACATATATCCTCAATCTCATATGAGAATAATAATCATTGCTACATGCTTATGCATTTAAGAGGAGTCCATTATCTGTTGTCCATGTTGTCCCGGTATGGATGTCTAAGTTGAGAATAATCAAAAGCGAGAAATCCAAAATGCGAGCATTCTCCTTAGACCTTTGTACAGGCGGCATGGAGGTACCCCTTTGTGACACTTGGTTGAAACATGGCATGCAAAGATCCGGTAGTCCAAGCTAAGTAGGACGAGGTGCGGGCACTATTAGTATACTATGCATGAGGCTTGCAACTTGTAAGATATAATTTACATAACTCATATGCTTTATTACTACCGTTGACAAAATTGTTTCATGTTTTCAAAATAAAAGCTCTAGCACAAATACAGCAATCGATGCTTTCCTCTTTGAAGGACCATTCTTTTACTTTTATTGTTGAGTCAGTTTACCTATCTCCCTCCACCTAAGAAGCAAACACTTGTGTGAACTGTGCATTGATTCCTACATACTTGCATATTGCACTTGTTATATTACTTTATGTTGACAATATCCATGAGATATACATGTTATAAGTTGAAAGCAACCGCTGAAACTTAATCTTCCTATGTGTTGCTTCAACACCTTTACTTTGATTTATTGCTTTATGAGTTAACTCTTATGCAAGACTTATTGATGCTTGTCTTGAAGTACTATTCATGAAAAGTCTTTGCTTTATGATTCAGTTGTTTACTCATGTCATTACTTTTGTTTTGATCGCTGCATTCATTACATATGTTTACAAATAGTATGATCAAGATTATGATGGCATGTCACTTCAGAAATTATCTTTGTTATCGTTTTACCTGCTCGGGACGAGCAGAACTAAGCTTGGGGATGCTGATACGTCTCCAACGTATCGATAATTTCTTATGTTCCATGCTACTTTATTGATGATACCTACATGTTTTATGCACATTATATGTCATATTTATGCATTTTCTGGAACTAACCTATTAACAAGATGCCGAAGAGCCAGTTGCTGTTTTCTGCTGTTTCTGAAATCCTAGTAAGGAAATATTCTCGGAATTGGACGAAACTTTCGCCCAGGGTCCTATTTTTGCACGAAGCTTCCAGAAGACCGAAGAGATAACGAAGTGGGGCCACGAGGCAGCCAGGGGGAGGCCGGCGCGGCCCAGGCCCTGGCCGCGCCGACCTACCCTAGGCCCCTCGTGTGGCCCCCGCGTTGACCTTCCGCCTACTTAAAGCCTCCGTCGCGAAACCCCCGTACGAGAGCCACGATACGGAAAACCTTCCGGAGACGCCGCCGCCGCGAATCCCATCTCGGGGGATTCAGGAGATCGCCTCCGGCACCCTGCCGGAGAGGGATTCATCTCCCGGAGGACTCTACACCGCCATGGTCGCCTCCGGAGTGATGAGTGAGTAGTTCACCCCTGGACCATGGGTCCATAGCAGTAGCTAGATGGTCGTCTTCTCCTTGTTGTGCTTCATTGTTGGATCTTGTGAGCTGCCTAACATGATCAAGATCATCTATCTGTAATTCTATATGTTGTGTTTGTCGGGATCCGATGGATAGAGAGTACTATGATTATGGTGATTATCAATCTATTGTTTATGTGTTGTTTATGATCTTGCATGCTCTCCGTTATTAGTAGAGGCTCTGGCCAAGTTTTTGCTCTTAACTCCAAGAGGGGGTATTTATGCTCGATAGTGGGTTCATGCCTTCATTGAATCTGGGATCGTGACAGTAGGTTCTAAGGTTGTGATGTGCTGTTGCCACTAGGGATAAAACATTGATGCTATGTCTAAGGATGTAGTTGTTGATTACATTACGCACCATACTTAATGCAATTGTCTGTTGCTTAGCAACTTAATACTGAATGGGGTTCGGATGATAACCTGAAGGTGGACTTTTTAGGCATAGATGCAGTTGGATGGCGGTCTATGTACTTTGTCGTAATGCCCAATTAAATCTCACTATATTTATCATATCATGTATATGCATTGTTATGCCTTTCTCTATTTGTCAATTGCCCGACTGTAATTTGTTCACCCAACATGCTTTTATCTTATGGGAGAGACACCTCTAGTGAACTGTGGACCCCGGTCCTATTCTTTACATAGCATACAATCTACTTGTTTTGCTGTTTTCTTTTCTTTGCAAACATCTTCCACTCGATACGTTTAATCCTTTGTTACAGCAAGCCGGTGAGATTGACAACCTCACTGTTTCGTTGGGACAAAGTACTTGGGTTGTGTTGTGCAGGTTCCGCGTTGGCGCCGGAATCCCGGTGTTGCGCCGCATCACATTTCGCGACCATCAACCTTCAACGTGCTTCTTGGCTCCTACTGGTTCGATTAAACCTTGGTTTCATACTGAGGGAAACTTGCTTCTATACGCATCATACCTTCCACTTGGGGTTCCCAACGGACGTGTGCATCTACGCGTATCACACATATACTTTATTTTTGAAAACAAAAACCTATCATGCATACTAGTTGAAAAATACTAATGCATAATATAAAATAGGTAGGATTGAATGTCACTTGCCTTTTTGGTAAATCGAGGCCTTTCAACTCTCACAACAACCATGTGTCTCTCCGTTCAAGCTAATAAGACAAGAATAATAACACAACATAAACACACATTCTAGGGCAACAAAATCAAGCAAAGCAAACAATACAATAGGCAAATTTGGCTGTTCATCTTATTTTACACTTTATGTATCTTATAGATCAATGGGAAAGAAGGTATGGCATGAGGCAAGACTTGCAAGGTTTGGCTTTAAGATATTAAAAGACAAGATCAAATACTTAGAAAGGGGTGGGTCATTAAGTTTTATTGGAACGAATTGATATGCTACATGAGTACGGATAGAATTGGAATGAACTAGGATATGTTAAATTACTCACATAACTCATTTGTCATTTGAATAATTTAAACTTGGCAAAGTCAACCAGGTTAACAACCTGGGAATGAAGTGTGCTACCATGGTGTAGTTGATAAATTGCACTAGGGCATGGATAGATTTGGAATGACCCATGTGAATAGAATTCACATAAATCTCAAAGAGGTTGATAACGCGTGAAGCACACGTCCGTTGGGAACCCCAAGTGGAAGGTGTGATGCGTATAGAAGCAAGTTTCCCTCAGTATGAAACCAAGGTTTATCGAACCAGTAGGAGTCAAGGACCACGTGAAGGTTGTTGGTGGAGGAGTGTAGTGCGGCGCAACACCAGTGAATCCGGCGCCAACGTGGAACCTGCACAACACAATCAAGATACTTTGCCCCAACGTAACAGTGAGGTTGTCAATCTCACCGGCTTGCTGAAAACAAAGGATTAAACGTATGGTGTGGAGAATGATGTTTGTTTGCGAAGAACAACAAAGAACAGAGATTGCAGTAGATTGTATTTCAGATGTGAAAGAATGGACCGGGGTCCACAGTTCACTAGTGGTGTCTCTCCAATAAGATAAATAGCATGCTGGGTGAACAAATTACAGGTGGGCAATTGACAAATAAAGATTCAATACATATCATGATGATCACTATGAGATTTAATCAGGGCATTACGACAAAGAACATAGACCGCCATCCAGCATGCATCTATGCCTAAATAGTCCACCTTCAGGTTAGCATCCGCACCCCTTCCAGTATTAAGTTGCAAACAACAGACAATTGCATTAAATATGGTGCGTAATGTAATCAACACAAATATCCTTAGACAAAGCATCGATGTTTTATCCCTAGTAGCAACAGCACATCCACAACCTTAGAACTTTCTGTCACTGTCCCAGATTCAATGGAGGCATGAACCCACTATCGAGCATAAATACCTCCTCTTGGAGTTACAAGTATCAACTTGGCCAGAGCCTCTACTAGCAACAGAGAGCATGCAAGAACATAAACAACACATATATGATAGATTGATAATCAACTTGACATAATATTCTATATTCATCGGATCCCACCAAACACAACATGTAGCATTACAAATAGATGATCTTGATCATGTTAGGCAGCTCACAAGATCTAAACATGATAGCACAAGAGGAGAAGACAACCATCTAGCTACTGCTATGGACCCATAGTCCAAGGATGAACTACTCACGCATCAATCCGGAGGCGGGCATGATGATGTAGAGCCCTCCGGTGATGATTCCCCTCTCCGGCGGGGTGCGGAGGCGATCTCTGAATCCCCGAGATGGGATTGGCGGTGGCGTCTCGGAAGTTTTTCCGTATCGTGGCTCTCGGTAATAGGGTTTTCGCGACGGAGAGTATAAGTAGGCGGAAGGGCAGCGCGGGCGGCAGGGGCCCCACACCATAGGGCGCGGGCCCCCGGCGCGCGGCTGTGGTGTCGGCGCCTCGTGGCCCCACCTCGTATGCTCTTCGGTCTTCTGGAAGCTCCGTGGAAAAATAAGACCCTGGGCGTTGATTTCGTCCAATTCCGAGAATATTTACTTTGTAGGATTTCTGAAACCAAAAACAGCAGCAGCGGCGCTTCGGCATCTTGTTAATAGGTTAGTGCCGGAAAATGCATAATAATGATGTAAAGTATGTATAAAACATGTGAGTATTGTCATAAAAGTAGCATGGAACATAAGAAATTATAGATACGTTGGAGACGTATCAAGCATCCCCAAGCTTAGTTCCTACTCGCCCTCGAGTAGGTAAACGATAACAACAATAATTTCTGAAGTGACATGCTACCAACATAATCTTGATCAACATTATTGTAAAGCATATGAGATGGATGGAGTGATTCAAAGCAATAGATTGCTAACAAAAAGATAATGACTAAACAACTGAATCATATAGCAAAACTTTTCATGAATAGTACTTTCAAGACAAGTATCAAAAAGACTTGCATAAGAGCTAACTCATAAAGCAATAGATTCAAAGTAGAATGCATTGAAGCAACACAAAAGATGATTAAGTTTCAGCAATTGCTTTCAACTTGTAACATGTATATCTCATGGATAATTATCAACATAGAGTAATATAACAAGTGCAATAAGTAAACATGTAAGAATCAATGCACACAGTTAACACAAGTGTTTGCTTCTAAGATAGAAAGAAGTAGGTAAACTGACTCAACATAAAGTAAAAGAATGACCCTTCGCAGAGGGAAGCATGGATTACTATTTTGTGCTAGAGCTTTTATTTTGAAAACATAGAAACAATTTTGTCAACGGTAGTAATAATTCATATGTGTTATGCATAATACTTACTACAAGTTGCAAGCCTCATGAATAAATACCAATAGTGCCCGCACCTTGTCCTAATTAGCTTGGATTTACATGGATTATCATTGCATAACATATGTTTCAACCAAGTGTCACAAAGGGGTACCTCTATGCCGCCTGTACAAAGGTCCAAGGAGATCAATCGCATTTGATTTCTCATTTTTAATAGATCTCAACTTAGGACATCCATACCGGGACAACATAGAAAACAGATAATGGACTCCTCTTTAATGCATAAGCATTCAACAACAGATAATATTCTCATAAGAGATTGAGGATGAATGTCCAAACTGAAAACTTCCACCATGATACATGGCTTTGGTTAGCGGCCCAATGTTCTTCTCTAACATATGCATACTCAAACCATTTGATCATGATAAATCACCCTTACTTCAGACAAGACGAACATGCATAGCAACTCACATGATATCCAACAAAGGTAAAAAGTTGATGGCGTCCCCAGAAACATGGTTACCGCTCAACAAGCAACTTATAAGAACTAAAACACATAGCTACATATTCATCACCACAATAGTTTTTAAGCTATTTTCCCATGAGCTATATATTGCAAAGACAAATGAATGAAATTTTAAAGGTAGCACTCAAGTAATTTACTTTGGAATGGCAGAAAAATACCACATAGTAGGTAGATATGGTGGACACAAATGGTATGGGTTTTGGCTCAAGGTGTTTGGATGCACGAGAAGCATTTCCTCTCAGTACAAGGGTTTGGCTAGTGATACGTCCAATTTGCATCACTATTTTGTATCATAATTTGCTGTTATTCATTGATATATTTCATATTGGGACACAATACTTATGTTATTTCATCTATTTTGCATGTTTCATCATCATTGGAGGATTAAGCACCGGAGCCAGGATTCTGCTGGAAAAAGCACCGTCAGAACGCAATATTTCGGAAGATCAACTGTGGAAGGGAATTTCACGTAAATTCCTATTTTTCCAGATGACGGAGGGAGCCAGAAGGGGAAGAAGAGAGGAGCCACTGTGGGCCCAGACCATAGGGCGGCGCGGCCCATGGCCTGGCCGCGCCACCCTATGCTCTGGGGGCCCCACAGCCCCTTTCGCCTCCTTTTCTTCGCGTACTCCTAAGCCACAGAGAGGACCTCACGAGGGTTACAGCCGCCTCTGCGGGGCGGAGAACACCAGAGAGAAAAGAGCTCTCCGGCGGGCAGGAATCCGCCGGGGAAATTCCCTCCCGGAGGGGGAAATCGACGCCATCGCCATCGTCATCGAGCGGGACATCATCTCCATCATCATCATCATCATCTCCACCATCTACACCGCCATCACCACCGCTGCACCTCGTCATCGCTGTAGCAATTCGGGTTAAATCTTGCTTGTTTGATAGGGGAAACTCTCCCGGTGTTATTCTATACTTGTTGTAGATGCTATTGAGTGAAACCATTGAACCAAGGTTTATGTTCAGATTGTTATTCATCATCATATCACCTCTGATTGTATTCCATATGATGTCTCGTGAGTAGTTCGTTTAGTTCTTGAGGACATGGGTGAAGTCTAAATGCTAGTAGTGAATTATGGTTGAGTAATATTCAATGTTATGATATTTAAGTTGTGGTGTTATTCTTCTAGTGGTGTCGTGTGAACGTCGACTACACGACACTTCACCATTTATGGGCCTAGGGGAGTGCATCTTGTATTCGGTTGCTAATTGCGGGGTTGCCGGAGTGACAGAAACCTGAGCCCCCGTTAGTATATCGATGCAGGAGGGATCGCAGGATCTCAGAGTTTAAGGCTGTGGTTAGATTTATCTTAATTACTTTCTTGTAGTTGCGGATGCTTGCAAGGGGTATAATCACAAGTATGTATTAGTCCTAGGAAGGGCGGTGCATTAGCATAGGTTCACCCACACAACACTTATCAAAACAATGAAGATTATTAAGCCACATGAAGCGAAAGCACTAGACTAAAATCCCCGTGTGTCCTCAGAACGTTTGGTCATTATAAGTAAACAAACCGGCTTGTCCTTTGTGCTAAAAAGGATTGGGCCACTCGCTGCAATTATTTCTCTCGCATTTTATTTACTTGTACTTTATTTATCTGCAATATCAAAACCCCCTGAATACTTGTCTGTGAGCATTTACAGTGAATCCTCCATCGAAACTGCTGCCAACACCTTCTCGTTGGGATCGACATTCTTACTTATCGAAGATACTACGATACACCCCCTATACTTGTGGGTCATCAAGACTATTTTCTGGCGCCGTTGCCGGGGAGTGAAGCGCTATTGGTAAGCGGAATTGGTAAGGAAATTTACTGTTTGTGCTGATTTTATTTCTGCCTGCTGCTATAAATCATTATGGAGAGATCTTCTCTTCAATTTCTATTTGGGAAATCTACTACTACTGCAACGGTAGTGGATGAAGCGCCAGGTGAGGAAGTAGTACCATATAAAATACCTATGAAAATTATTGAACGTGTTATGGATAACCGCTATGAAGGGGATGGAACTGTCCATCCTGGTGATCATTTATTGTTTTTGCATGAATTATGCGGGTTATTCAAATGTGCAGGTATTTCTATGAATGAAGTTAGAAAGAAACTATTCACTATATCGCTGTCTGGTAAAGCGGCGCACTGGTATAAATTGCTGAAGAATGGTGATTCTATTGATTGGGAGGACATTGTGCCTTTATTCTATTCCAAATTTTATCCTCCAAGTGAAATTCACAAAGATCGGAACCGCATATATAATTTCTGGCCTCATGATGGAGAGAGTATTGCCCAAGCTTGGGGGAGATTGAAGTCTTTAATGCTCAAATGCCCCATTCATGAGCTTCCTGGTAATGTTATTATTGATAATTTCTATGCAAGACTTTCTTTTCAAGACAAGACCTTGCTGGATACTTCTTGTTCTGGATCATTTACACGCAAGAATGAAGAGTTTAAAAGGGACCTTCTTGATCGGATCCAAGAAAATACTGAAGGATGGGAGAACGACAAAGATAGAGAATCAGGTATAATTTATGATTATAAATGCATTGAAGTTTTTATGGATACTGATAAATTTCGTAATATGAGTGCTACATATGGTCTTGATTCCCAAGTTGTTGCAAATCTTTATAAAGCTTTTGCCTCTCATTATGAACTGCCTAAGAAGAATTTTGATAAGTATCATGAACCGTATAAAGATAAAGTTGATTCATCTGTAAACAAATGTGTAGTGATTGAAACTGTTGATAATGTTATTCCTGAAGCTTATATTGAAAAAACTCCTTTCCCTGCTAAAATGAAGGAGTACTCTGTCATATCTAGTGCGGTTAATAAAAGTGAAAAGAAACCTAAAGAACCTGAAGAACAAATTAAAATTGAACCTGCTGTTGCAATAGTTAAAGATCTTGTAACTGAAAATGTGGAGGATGGTCATATTATTTTCTGTGAAGATGCTTCTAATATTGTTTCACATCCTAATAAATCCAAACAAGTTAGTGTTCCTATGCTATCTGTTAGAATTGGTGATCATTGCTATTATGGTTTATGTGATATTGGTGCAAGTGTTAGTGCTATTCCTTATGAGCTTTACACGGAGATTATGCACGAAATTGGTTCTTGTGAACTTGAAGATATTGATGTGGTTATTCATTTGGCTAATAGAGAAACTATTTCTCCAATTGGTATTGTTCGAGATGTGGAAGTTCTATGTGGTAAGATTAAATATCCTGCTGACTTTTTGGTACTTGGTTCTGCTGCTAGTGATCATTGTCCTATCATTTTTGGTAGACCTTTTCTAAATACTTGTGGAGCTATTATAGATTGTAAGAAAGAGAAAATTTTGACTAGATTTGCTGGTGAACCTTATGAATTTAACTTTTCTAAATTTACCAAAACTCCTTATAAAGTTGACTTGCCTAGTAATGATTTTAAAATGGAGCAGTGTGCATCTATTGTTCTTGTTCCTAATAATCCTTTGCAGCAACATTTGGAGAATAGTGAAAGTGAAGCTTTTAGGAAAGAAAGAGATGAGCTTGAGGAAATTTTTCTTCGACAACCTATTCTCAAGCATGATTTACCGGTGGAAGATTTGGGTACAACACCGCCACCAAAGGAAGATCCTGTTTTTGATTTAAAGCCTTTACCTGATAATCTTAAATATGCTCATATTGATGATAAGAAAATATATCCTGTTATTATTAGTTCTAAGCTTTCAGAGATTGAGGAAGAAAGGTTATTGGAAATATTGAAGAAACACCGAGGAGCTATTGGCTATACTCTTGATGATTTGAAAGGGATTTCTCCTTCTATTTGCCAACATGCTATTAATATGGAAGAAGATGCAAAGCCTGTTGTTGAACATCAACGTCGTCTAATTCCGAAGATGAAAGAGGTGGTAAGGAACGAGGTATTAAAACTCCTTGAAGCCGGTATTATATATCCTATTGCTGATAGTAGATGGGTTAGTCCTGTGCATTGTGTTCCTAAGAAAGGAGGAATGACTGTTGTGCCTAATGATAATGATGAGCTTATTCCTCAAAGAATAGTTGTAGGTTATAGAATGTGCATTGATTTTCGAAAAGTTAATAAAGTTACTAAGAAAGATCATTACCCTTTACCCTTTATTGATCAAATGCTAGAAAGGTTATCTAAAAATACTCATTTTTGCTTTCTTGATGGTTATTCTGGGTTTTCACAAATTGCTGTTAAAGCTAAAGATCAAGAGAAAACCACATTTACTTGTCCTTATGGAACTTATGCTTATAGGCGTATGCCTTTTGGTTTATGTAATGCTCCTGCTACTTTTCAAAGATGCATGTCTGCTATTTTTCATGGTTTTTGTGAAAGTATTGTAGAGGTGTTCATGGATGATTTTTCTGTCTATGGAAATTCTTTTGATAATTGCTTGCGAAACCTCGATAAAGTTTTGCAGAGATGTGAAGAAACTAACCTTGTTCTTAATTGGGAGAAATGCCACTTTATGGTTAATGAAGGAATTGTATTGGGGCATAAAATTTCCGAGAGAGGTATTGAAGTTGATAGAGCTAAAGTTGAAGCAATTGAGAAGATGCCTTATCCGAGGGATGTTAAAGGTATTCGTAGTGTTCTTGGTCATGCTGGGTTTTATAGGAGATTTATTAAAGATTTCTCTAAAATTTCAAAGCCTCTTACTAATCTTCTTCAAAAAGATGTACCTTTTGTTTTTGATGATGATTGTAAGGAAGCTTTTGAAACTCTAAAGAAAGCCTTAACAACTGCTCCTGTAGTTGAACCTCCTGATTGGAATTTGCCTTTTGAAATTATGTGTGATGCTAGTGATTTTGCTGTAGGCGCTGTTCTTGGACAGCGGGTAGATAAAAAATTAAATGTTATTCATTATGCTAGTAAGACTCTTGATGCTGCTCAAAGAAATTATGCTACAACTGAAAAGGAATTGTTAGCTGTAGTCTTTGCTTGTGATAAGTTTAGACCCTATATTGTTGATTCGAAAGTTACAATTCATACTGATCATGCTGCAATTAGATACCTTATGACAAAGAAAGATGCTAAGCCAAGGCTTATTAGATGGGTACTTCTGTTGCAAGAATTTGATTTACATATTATAGATAGGAAAGGTGCTGATAATCCTGTTGCTGATAATTTGTCTAGATTGGAAAATATTGCTTATGATCCTGTTCCTGTTAATGATAGTTTTCCAAATGAACAATTGGCTGTAATAAAGGTGAGCTCGCGAGAGAGCCCTTGGTATGCAGATTATGCTAACTTTATTGTTTCGAAGTATTTGCCTCCAACCTTTTCAGCTCAGCAAAGGAGGAAATTCTTTTATGACTTGAGGCATTATTTTTGGGATGACCCACACTTATATAAAGAAGGAGTGGATGGTATTATGCGAAGATGTGTTCCTGAATATGAACAACAGGAGATATTGAATAAATGTCATGGTAGTGTTTATGGAGGACATCACGCTGGAGATAGAACCGCGCAAAAGGTTCTACAATCAGGTTTTTATTGGCCAACACTCTTCAAAGATGCAAGGAAATTTATTTTATCTTGTGATGAATGTCAAAGAGTTGGTAATATCTCCAGACGCAATGAAATGCCTATGAATTATACTCTTGTTATTGAACCATTCGATTGTTGGGGATTCGACTTCATGGGTCCTTTCCCTTCTTCAGACGGTAACACTCATATACTTGTCGCTGTTGATTATGTTACTAAATGGGTAGAAGCTATACCTACAAAAAGTGCTGATGGTGAGACCTCTATAAAAATGCTTGTAGATGTTATATTTCCTAGATTTGGAGTACCTAGATATATTATGACTGATGGAGGTTCTCATTTTATTCATGGAGGTTTTAGAAAAACTCTTGCTAAGTATGGTATTAATCATAGAATTGCTTCTGCTTATCATCCTCAAACTAGTGGTCAAGTAGAATTATCAAATAGAGAGATTAAAGCTATTTTGGGAAAGACTGTTAATAAATCTAGAAAGAATTGGGCTAGCAAATTGAAAGAAGCACTATGGGCTTATAGAACTGCTTATAAAAATCCTATGGGAATGTCACCTTATAAAATGGTTTATGGAAAAGCTTGTCATTTACCTTTAGAACTAGAGCACAAAGCTTATTGGGCTGTTAGAGAACTAAATAAAGATCCTAAATTAGCCGGTAATAAGAGGTTGTTACAATTAAGTTCTCTAGATGAATGGAGAAGTGAAGCTTATGAAAATGCTAAACTCTTTAAAGAAAAAGTTAAGAAGTGGCATGATAGAAGGATCATTAAAAGAGAATTTAATGTTGGAGATCAAGTTCTATTGTATCGGTCTCGTCTCAGATTCTTTGCAGGGAAATTACTCTCGAAGTGGGAAGGACCATATGTTGTTGAGGAGGTGTATCGTTCAGGAGCAATTAAAATTAGCTCTCTCCAAGGCAATGCCACACAAGTGGTGAATGGACAAAGACTCAAGCATTATATCTCGGGTGATTCTTATAATGTTGATGTTGATATTATTCAAATGGAAACACCGGAGGCTTTCATCAAAGGACAAATTGACAGTCCGCCAGAACTTTTGAATAGGTAACAGTATAGGTAATAAAAAGTCCGCGTTTACCTTTCCGAACATTATTTCTGCTGTTTTTAGAAAATATGAAAAATTACGAGTTCGAAACGGAGTGGAAAGGACGCACGAGGGCGTGCCACCATAGGCCGGCGCGGCCTGACCTGGGCCCGCGCCGACCTATGGTCTGGCCGCCTCGTCGCCCCTTTCCGACTCTGGTTCGATCTGGAACCTTCCTTTTGTTGTAAAAATATTTGCTATATAATCCCCCGGACCCCTGGAGGTCCGTAATATCGTTTTCTCGTCGTGTTTTGTTTCGAGCTGTTTTCTGCCAGGATCTGCTTCGGATCTAGATCCATCATGTCTTCGTCGGGAACTCAGAAGGACAGCTTCTTTGAGGACGTCGTCAACCCGTACATGAACGAGCTGAAGATGCACCCCAAAGAGTTGCGGCTCGTGGATGGAGAGTTGCAGATCAAAGATGTCCAGGGTCCTAAGGGAGAAGGGAGTTTGGAAGACAGGATGGAGAAACTGGAACAAGAGGTTTTCAACTACAAGAAGATGGCTGAGCGTGAAGTGGATATCTTTCACAAGATTGTGTCTGAACTCATTGATGGGCACAAGAAGGAGACTGCAAAGTTGTGGGACGATATCTTCTCACTTCACGACACCACCAACAAACTCCAAGCTCAACTCTATGATGTTCATAATCAAAACTGTGAGTATGAAAACAGGTTTAAGCGCATAAGTCATGCTGCTAGTTTCAGGTTTCCGGAGACCAAGATGTCTTTTGTTGATGGAGGGCCTCTTCCATGGAAGTCTGATGACGACAAAGATTCACCATCATCACCGAAGGAGTAATTCATCATCGGTATTGGCATCCCCTTGGTTTGTTCCAAGCTTGGGGGAGTGCCGCGGTATCACATCATTACCTTTATCTTTTACTATCAAGTAGTGTCATATCATGAGTAGGGAAGTTATCATATGGAATAGTATGCAATGTGGAAGTATCTCTCTTAGTTAGTTATCTATGTATCCGTTGGTGTGAGTTATCGTTATGGAATATTAATGAGAAGTCTTATCATTTACTTTTTGCACACCTTATTTTAGTTTGCAATCTCCATTATATGATTACTCTTGACATGAGTATTGATATCACTTTGGGAGCATCAAGTAAATCTATTTGGTTTTGGCAAACTTAGCATTGGTCAATAGCAACAACATCTTGATGTTTAATAGAAGAGAGAAATACACTTAGATATATTACTATTATCTCTATGCTTAGTATTCTAAAGTTAAAGTTGCTTGTGCTTATGAGAAAGATGCATGATTGTTCTATCATATGTATATTTGTTTGTTTCCCTCAACCTTTATGCTTGCTATCAAACCTTGCTAGCCAAAGACCTGTATCGAGAGGGAATGCTTCTCATACATCCATAACCTTAGACCAAACCTATGCCATTTGTGTCCACCATACCTACCTACTACATGGTATTTTCTGCCATTCTAAGTAAATACTTCATGTGCTACCTTTAAATTATTCAAACTACTACTCCTTATTTGTGTCAATGTTATATAGCTCATGAGGAAGTATGTGGTGTTTTATCTTTCAATCTTGTTAGGCGGACTTTCACCAATGGACTAGCGGCACATCCGCTTATCCAATAATTTTGCAATAAGAGCTGGCAACGGGGTTCCCAGCCCCAATTAATAACTTTCATTAATAATTCTCTTCACATGTTTTGCTCTGATTTATCAGTAAGCAACTTAATTTTGCAATAGACACTCCTCCATGGTATGTGAATGTTGGAAGGCACCCGAGGATTCGGTTAGCCATGGATTGAGAAAGCCAAGGTTGGGGGAGTGTCATCCTTAATAAAACTAAAATACATGTGTAAACAAAAGAGAAGGGGGATGATCTACCTTGCTGGTAGAAATGCCGTCCCTCATGGGAGCCGCTCTTTGAAGGTTCGCTGGCAAGGGGGTTAGAGTGCCCGCTACCATTCGTTGACAACAACAAACACCGCTCAAAATCTTACTTTTATGCTCTTTATATGATTTCAAAACTTGAAAAGCTCTAGCACATGATTTAATCCCTGCTTCCCTCTGCGAAGGGCCTGTCTTTTACTTTTATGTTGAGTCAGTAAACCTATTTCTCTCTATCTCAAGCAAGCAATTGAGTTGTTGTGAACCAATCATTTATGCTATGATTCAGTTAATCATGTCTTCTATACTTTCTTGTTTAGTACCAATTTTATCTGAATGAATATGACTTTGAAGTTATCAATGATTATGAGGAGATTGTTATGCTTAAATATGAAGGCTCAGCTATAAATTCTAATATGAAAGCTTTGCTTAGAAGTACAATCCGTTAGTAGTTCTCTGACCAAGAACAAAGTTTGCCATCACCAATTATGATTTCTTATGCACCTTTACTTGTGATTTCTCTTTACTTATTTCAAGATGAATTATATGAGGAAGTTGTTTACTAGAATGTCTTGTGTGAATGAATATGATGCTTCTTGTCCGTATTCTATTTATCGACTCTTCACTCCATAAACATGTGGTCTCGTTTATCGAGCTCAGTTTCGCTTGGGGACAAGCGAGGTCTAAGCTTGGGGGAGTTGATACGTCCAATTTGCATCACTATTTTGTATCATAATTTGCTGTTATTCATTGATATATTTCATATTGGGACACAATACTTATGTTATTTCATCTATTTTGCATGTTTCATCATCATTGGAGGATTAAGCACCGGAGCCAGGATTCTGCTGGAAAAAGCACCGTCAGAACGCAATATTTCGGAAGATCAACTGTGGAAGGGAATTTAACGTAAATTCCTATTTTTCCAGATGACGGAGGGAGCCAGAAGGGGAAGAAGAGAGGAGCCACTGTGGGCCCAGACCATAGGGCGGCGCGGCCCATGGCCTGGCCGCGCCACCCTGCTGGGGGCCCCACACCCTTTCGCCTCCTTTTCTTCGCGTACTCCTTCGTCCCGAAAACCTAAGCCACGGAGAGGACCTCACGAGGGTTACAGCCGGGCGGAGAACACCAGAGAGAAAAGAGCTCTCCGGCGGGCAGGAATCCGCCGGGAAATTCCCGGAGGGGGAAATCGACGCCATCGCCATCGTCATCGAGCGGGACATCATCTCCATCATCATCATCATCATCTCCACCATCTACACCGCCATCACCACCGCTGCACCTCGTCATCGCTGTAGCAATTCGGGTTAAATCTTGATTGTTTGATAGGGGAAACTCTCCCGGTGTTATTCTATACTTGTTGTAGATGCTATTGAGTGAAACCATTGAACCAAGGTTTATGTTCAGATTGTTATTCATCATCATATCACCTCTGATTGTATTCCATATGATGTCTCGTGAGTAGTTCGTTTAGTTCTTGAGGACATGGGTGAAGTCTAAATGCTAGTAGTGAATTATGGTTGAGTAATATTCAATGTTATGATATTTAAGTTGTGGTGTTATTCTTCTAGTGGTGTCGTGTGAACGTCGACTACACGACACTTCACCATTTATGGGCCTAGGGGAGTGCATCTTGTATTCGGTTGCTAATTGCGGGGTTGCCGGAGTGACAGAAACCTGAGCCCCCGTTAGTATATCGATGCAGGAGGGATCGCAGGATCTCAGAGTTTAAGGCTGTGGTTAGATTTATCTTAATTACTTTCTTGTAGTTGCGGATGCTTGCAAGGGGTATAATCACAAGTATGTATTAGTCCTAGGAAGGGCGGTGCAATAGCATAGGTTCACCCACACAACACTTATCAAAACAATGAAGATTATTAAGCCACATGAAGCGAAAGCACTAGACTAAAATCCCCGTGTGTCCTTAGGAACGTTTGGTCATTATAAGTAAACAAACCGGCTTGTCCTTTGTGCTAAAAAGGATTGGGCCACTCGCTGCAATTATTTCTCTCGCATTTTATTTACTTGTACTTTATTTATCTGCAATATCAAAACCCCCTGAATACTTGTCTGTGAGCATTTATAGTGAATCCTCCATCGAAACTGCTGCCAACACCTTCTGCTCCTCATTGGGATCGACATTCTTACTTATCGAAGATACTACGATACACCCCCTATACTTGTGGGTCATCAGCTAGCAAGGTTGTTTGAAGCAAACACAAGTATGAACAGGTACAACAAAACTTATACAAGAACATATTGCAAGCATTATAAGACTCTACACTGTCTTCCTTGTTGTTCAAACACTATACCAGAAAATATCTAGACATTAGAGAGACCAATCATGCAAACCAAATTTCAACAAGCTCTACGGTAGTTCTCAAGTAATAGATTAAACTACATGATGCAACAGCTTAAACATGATCTATGAGAGCTCAAAACAATTGCCAAGTTTCAAGTTATTCCAAACCATATGAAGCATTTTCTGATTCCAACCAAATAGCAATCAACGAAGCAATTTCAGCCTTCGCCATGAACATTAAAGCATAACTAAGAACACAAGTGTTCCATATGAAAAAGCGGAGCGTAATATCTCCAATACAAGGATTGTGGGATCCAACTTTATTCAAACCAAAACAAAAATAAAAACAAACAGACGCTCCAAGTAAAGAACATAAGATGTGATGGAATAAAAATATTGTTTCACTAGAAGTGACCTGATAAGTTGTCGATGAAGAAGGGGATGCCTTGGGCATCCCCAAGCTTAGATGCTTGAGTCTTCTTGAAATATCCAGGGATGAACCACGGGGGCATCCCCAAGCTTAGACTTTTCACTCTTCTTGATCATATTGTATCATCCTCTTCTCTTGACCCTTGAAAACTTCCTCCACACCAAACTTAAAGCAAACTCATTAGAGGGTTAGTGCATAATCAAAAATTCACATATTTAGAGGTGACATAATCATTCTTAACACTTCTGGACATTGCACAAAGCTACTGAAAGTTAATGGAACAAGGAAATCCATTCAACATAGGAAAAGAGGCAATGCGAAATAAAAGACAGAATCTGTCAAAACAGAACAGTTCGTAAAGACGAATTTTTCTGAGGCACTTAACTTGCTGAGATGGAAAAACTCAAAACTAATGAAAGTTGCGTACATATCTGAGGATCACGCACATAAATTGGCAGATTTTTTCGATTCTTCTACAGAGAGATCTACGCAAATTCGTGACAGACAGCAATTCTGTTTCTGCGCAGCAATCCAAATCTAGCATCAACTTTACTATAGAGACTTTACTTGGCACAAAAACATGATAAGGAGAGGTTGCTACAGTAGTAACAACTTCCAAGACTCAACAATACAATAGTAAAATAAAACATGGGTTATCTCCCAAGAAGTGCTTTTCTTTAACGCCTTTCAGCTAGGCGCAGAAAGTGCAAATCAAGTAACATCAAGAGAAGAAGCATCAACAGAGGTGTTTGGAGTTTTCTCAACTATGCATTGTATCTTATCTATGTAAGGAACTCCTTTTTCAATACCTTTAGGCTTACTATCCTCCTCAAATAAATTTTCAGGAACAATCCAATCAAAATTCTTTTCTAATGCCTCATGCATTCCTATGAGTTTATAAGGTATTGGTATTTTAATCTCCCCCTCACAATTGGCTTTATTAGTGTATCTTAGCCTATCTTTTTCCCTTCTTTCAAGGATATTTGCAAAATTGGTACACAAGCCTAGCATCTTATGTCGAATAAAAACTTTCCTAGCTTCTCTAGCTACATCACCAAATTCTCTAAGAAGGGTTTCTAAAACAAAATCTTTCTTTTCTCCTTCTTCCATATCACCGAGTGTAAGAAACATATGTTGCATTATTGGATTGAGATTAACAAATCTAGCTTCCAACATGTGCACTAAAGAGGCAGTAGCAATTTCATAATTAGGAGCAAGTTCTACCAAGGATCTATCTTCAAAATCTTCAGCCTTACTAACATGAGTGAAAAATTCTTCTATATTATCTTTTCCAATGATAGACCCACTACCTACCGATATATCTTTCAAAGTAAACTTAGGATGAAGCATGATGAAATAAACAAAAGTAAACTTGATGAAGTAAATGCAAGTAACTATTTTTTTTTGTGTTTTTGATATAGAGAAAGCAAACAATACAGAAAGTAAAGCAGCTATTTTTTTTGTATTTTTGATATAAAGCAAACAAGACAGTAAATAAAGTAAAGTAAGGCAAGACAAAAACAAAGTAAAGAGATTGGATGTGGAAGACTCCCTTGCAGCGTGTCTTGATCTCTGCGGCAACGGCGCCAGAAATTTAGCTGGCGTGTAGTTGACGTGGGAGTTAGAAATCTGGGTGCAACTTTTCTTCGGTCCCCGACAACGGCGCCAGAAATTTAGCTTGATAACGCGTGAAGCACACGTCCGTTGGGAACCCCAAGTGGAAGGTGTGATGCGTATAGAAGCAAGTTTCCCTCGGTATGAAACCAAGGTTTATCGAACCAGTAGGAGTCAAGGACCACGTGAAGGTTGTTGGTGGAGGAGTGTAGTGCGGCGCAACACCAGTGAATCCGGCGCCAACGTGGAACCTGCACAACACAATCAAGATACTTTGCCCCAACGTAACAGTGAGGTTGTCAATCTCACCGGCTTGCTGAAAACAAAGGATTAAACGTATGGTGTGGAGAATGATGTTTGTTTGCGAAGAACAACAAAGAACAGAGATTGCAGTAGATTGTATTTCAGATGTAAAAGAATGGACCGGGGTCCACAGTTCACTAGTGGTGTCTCTCCAATAAGATAAATAGCATGTGGGTGAACAAATTACAGGTGGGCAATTGACAAATAAAGATTCAATACATATCATGATGATCACTATGAGATTTAATCAGGGCATTACGACAAAGAACATAGACCGCCATCCAGCATGCATCTATGCCTAAATAGTCCACCTTCAGGTTAGCATCCGCACCCCTTCCAGTATTAAGTTGCAAACAACAGACAATTGCATTAAATATGGTGCGTAATGTAATCAACACAAATATCCTTAGACAAAGCATCGATGTTTTATCCCTAGTAGCAACAACACATCCACAACCTTAGAACTTTCTGTCACTGTCCCAGATTCAATGGAGGCATGAACCCACTATCGAGCATAAATACCTCCTCTTGGAGTTACAAGTATCAACTTGGCCAGAGCCTCTACTAGCAACGGAGAGCATGCAAGAACATAAACAACACATATATGATAGATTGATAATCAACTTGACATAATATTCTATATTCATCGGATCCCACCAAACACAACATGTAGCATTACAAATAGATGATCTTGATCATGTTAGGCAGCTCACAAGATCTAAACATGATAGCACAAGAGGAGAAGACAACCATCTAGCTACTGCTATGGACCCATAGTCCAAGGATGAACTACTCACGCATCAATCCGAGGCGGGCATGATGATGTAGAGCCCTCCGGTGATGATTCCCCTCTCCGGCAGGGTGCCGGAGGCGATCTCCTGAATCCCCCGAGATGGGATTGGCGGTGGCGTCTCTGGAAGTTTTTCCGTATCGTGGCTCTCGGTAATAGGGTTTTCGCGATGGAGAGTATAAGTAGGCGGAAGGGCAGCGCAGGGGGGCGCCCGAGGGCCCCACACCATAGGGCGGCGCAGGCCCCCCTTGGCCGCGCGGCCCTGTGGTGTCGGCGCCTCGTGGCCCCACCTCGTATGGTCTTCGGTCTTCTGGAAGACCCGTGGAAAAATAAGACCCTGGGCGTTGATTTCGTCCAATTCCGAGAATATTTCCTTTGTAGGATTTCTGAAACCAAAAACAGCAGAAACCGGCGCTTCGGCATCTTGTTAATATGTTAGTGCCGGAAAATGCATAATAATGATGTAAAGTATGTATAAAACATGTGAGTATTGTCATAAAAGTAGCATGGAACATAAGAAATTATAGATACGTTGGAGACGTATCAGAGGTGCAACTAAATGGTATTTCAGTAAAGTGTGACAACATTTATCAAATATCATCAAGTTACACTTAGCTTGGGTTGATATGACAATCTACTCAAATAACTCATTTGTAGTTTGAGTAGTCCAGACCAAATCAAAGGGTCGAGTGGCATGGGGTTGGCTAGATATGAATCACACGTTACCCAAATAACTCATTTGGAATTTGGATAAAGTGAAATAGGCTAACATGAATTGGATAGTTATGATCTTGGAACAAGTTGGAATGTATAGGTGGTAGTGATAGGTAGGCATGGTCATACGATTCACTTTTACAAAAAGGAAATCATGCTCAGAATAATTATGGGTTTGCATCCATGATGAAATCACTCAAATTCCCATATTTGAATTTGAATAGTTGCAAACAAGTTCAAGATGTCTATGAAATCGTTCTACTGGACGGAGGAAAGTTATTATGATCCGTTTGCAACGGAATCACTTGATTCAAATTAAATAATTCGAACTATGTCAAAAATACTCAAATTCACATATTTAAAGTTGAATATTTTGAAGTTGTCCGAAAGACAAATTTTATGACAGAAACGTGATCTACTCATTTTACTGAATCTAGAGATACTTTATTTGTAATTTTTAGGCTTATAGATCTCCGGATATGATTTTGGAGGTTTGCGGCATAATTTGTCCAAAATGACGAAAATTCAGAAATTTGAAAAACTAGTATCACCTGATAGAGAATTTGATTATGAACTCAACATTCGACGAATCATCTAGAACGGAGTTCTAGAAATTAAGATACAAAATTTCAAAGTGTCAAACTTCAAATGAGCTAGCACATGGGATCATCGATTGCTCAAATTCATGGCGCAAGATAGAATATGCATCTATCGTGGACCTTCGGATTTGGATCTAACGGACTACGGACACCTGACTTAATCTAGTCAAGCTATACGTTTCAGCTGAATGAGTGAACAGGAGCCATCTAAAATATACGGCAGGATACTGGTTTGACTCAGTTCTAATCCTAAGACGTGTACGAAGATTGAACGAGCAGGAGACAAGGCTTTACCGATGATGATGTCGATGATCAACAAAGACATGCAGGTGTAGGAGTAGGAGTCCTTGGAGGCGTCTTTACCGTGTTATTGTGGCAGCGATGCAGGTCGACGGACCTGGGCGTCGGAGACATCCGGGTGCTTCCTCGTGGGTGATCTCCGGCTGTGAAGATTGGTCGAGGAACTGAGTCAGGGACATGCGCGCGGTGAAGCCAAGAATAAGGAAAAGAATTTGGGGCCTGGTTAGTAGGAAAAAAAAAAAAAAAACAACATCAGCTCACCAACGAGAGTAGTTGTGTTTGCCGGAGAACTCGGCGTGACAGCGGCCACCATGCGAAGTGGTTCTGGCCGTCCTTGTACTGACCTCCGGTGACTAGGGGTAGAAGACGACGTAGGGGACATCGGGGTAAAGATAGTGGTGTCCTTGACAAAGCTCCTAGCGGTGGCGGTATGCCGATGGAGCGATGGCGACGCGGTCAACTTCACAAGAATGATGTAGAACCATGTCCTGGAGGTAGACAAGGATTAGAGGAGTCGACTGGTAAAAGGAATCGACCAAAAGGATTACCGTACGCGACATACTTATCCGATGAACTCGCCGAAAGGTTGAACTAAGACGTCGATGGTTTGGGCAATAGAGAGATCCTCTGGACAAACTTTGTGAAGCAAAGTGGCGAAGAAGAACAAGGGACGCACGGTGCTCCTCTCGGTTTGTATCGATATGGACTGAGGTGAGAGATCGGGAAACCTATGCCGACTGGTGGCATTCGGTTCACGACGTCGGTCTGAGAGATTAAGGCAATAAAATGAGGAACTAATTGGCTGAATGGAATGCTCATCTAAATAGGAGTAACTTTCGTAATGAACTCGAGATGAAACGGTCGCTAGAATTGATGGGAAAAGAGAAGAGAAAGAGTAACAGCCATGGCTGTTTAACGTACAGCCTTGTACGTTAGCAGGAGGAAGAAGCTCGAGCGCTGCCCTCGCTTGGTTGGCTGGATGGGCTGCCTGCGTGAGTGGGCTGGGTATGGCCAAAAAAAGAGAGAGAGAAAGAAAGGTTGGGGCAAGCTGGGCCGCGGGGTGGGCCGGGAAGTGGCTGGGCCGCTGGGTGGAAGTGGCCGGCGCGCCCTTCTTTTTTTTTTTCTCTTTTTATATAAACCAGAAAATGAAAATACACATTTGGAGGCTCAAAAATAATCGGAAAAATGCAAATGAGGTATCGTTGGATTCGTTGTGAAAAATACTTTAATATGAGACAAAATTTGGGACAAAAATATAAATTTTATAAAATCAAAATTTGACATACATGTCTATGTGGCTATAGTGCCTTTTTAGGGTTTAATATTTTCTCAAAATAATAATTTTATAATTTTCAACAACTCCGAATAAAATAGGGTATCGTTGGTAATATATTTTGAAAACCAAGGTTTATGAAAACTCTATTTTTTAAAATACCTTTTTAATAAAGACAAAAGTTTTAAATCCTTGTGAAATTTCAATCAAGTTCAAACAATCAAGCGTTAATTTTATTTTATTTTACATTCCGAAATTTAGAAAATTTGGGATGTGACATCCGACCTGGTGGCACAACAAGTAGCCGGAACCTGGAACGCCAGAAACTCCGTCATGGCGGCTTACAAAGACGAAGTTGACGAGATCGCCAAATGCTTCCTCGGATACGAAGTCAAGTACGTCAGGAGAGACGATAACACAGCGGCAGATATGTTGTCCAAGCTCGGATCCGGCAGGAAACCAATTCCGCCTGGCATTTTCCTGGAGCATCTACGGATACCCTCGGTGAAGGGCGCGAACCCGGAAAACCCAGATCTGGCAGTATCTCCGGCTAAGGAAGTGATGACTATCATTCCGGCCTGGACACAGCCGTTCTTGGATTAGCTTATAGATCAAAAGTTGTCAGATGACGAGGTTTTCGCACGACAGATCATCAGACGAGCAAGATCCTACACAATTGTTGATGGACAGCTCTATAAACAAAGCGTAAACGGGGTATTTCTAAAATGCGTCTCAAATCAAGATGACATTGAAATCCTCAGAGAGATCCACGCAGGGGATTGTGGGCATCACGCCGCCCCCAGGTCCCTCGTTGCAAAAGCTTTTCGGCTAGGATTTTATTGGCTCACAGCTAAAGAAGATGCTGAGAAGCTGGTGAAAACTTGTCGAGGTTGTCAGTACTACGCTACTCAACCAAACGCTCCAGCTCAAGAGCTGAAGACCATCCCTATCACCTGGCCGTTTGCGGTCTGGGGGCTCGATATAGTTGGGAAATTAAATAAATCATCTCCTGGCGGTCATGAATACCTTTTGTTCGCTATTGACAAGTTCAGTAAGCGGATCGAGACAAAGCCAGTGAGAAAATCCGATGGTGCTACGGCACTAAAATTTGTATGCAACCTCGTGATGAGATTCGGCATCCCACACAGCATAATCACAGCCAATGACACAAATTTCGCACGGGAGAACTCAAGGATTATTGCAATGACGTAGGGATCCGGCTTGATCTTGCATCTGTGGCTCACCCACAGTACAATGGTCATGTCGAGCGAGCCAATGGCCTTATACTAGCCGGAATCAAACCCCGCCTTGAAGAACCACTGCGACGCGCAGCCGGAGCTTGGGCTGATGAGTTGGACTCTGTTCTGTGGAGTTTACGAACTACCCCTAACAGGTCAACCGGATTTACTCCGTTCTTCCTGGTATACGGATCCGAAGCTGTGCTCCCCACCGACATCATCCACGATTCACCGCGAGTTTCCGCCTACAACGATGAAACTGCTGACGAGGCTCGATAGCTATCTGTGGACCTGATCAGAGAAGTTCGGAACCTAGCGGACCAACGTTCCACCATTTACCAGCAGAAGCTCCGACGCTATCACAGTCGTCGAGTTCGGAACCGCTCGTTCATGGTCGGAGACTTGGTCCTCCGCCTTCGCCAGGTGAAAGACCATAAGTTGCAATCTCCATGGGAAGGACCCTTCGTCATCAGCAAAGTGCTTCACAACGGATCTTACTACCTTGTCGATTTCCGGGAACTAAAGGATAGACCTGCTAATTGGTACCGAAAACGAAAATGGGAGGATCCGGATGACATTTATGATGAAACAGATCATCCCTGGAATATAGCACAACTACGTCCTTTCCACACTGCATCTTTCGCATTACATGCCTTGTAATATCTATGATACATGATCAATGAAATAAAGCATATGGTTCACTCTTAGAGTCTTTTACCTCCTTTAGTTTTTCATTTTTGTATCGTGTATGTTTTCCAACTAAAACCGCAGAGCTGGATTTTTCCGCCTAAGCGTATATGAAAGTTGTGATTTTAAAAAAATCGTCTTTTAGGACGTAAGCTTAAGTCTTCTGGTGCAAAAGTTCTCCGTTGCAAACTCACGGATTCCTGGTAGCGACTTCCGACACCTTGGCTGGGGGCTTGTTTCCGCGGTTATTGACGGACTGCCATCGGGCTTCGTCGCCGCAGGCGAGCGTTTCCGGCTAAAGGTCTTCCGGCTCGTGGAAGGTCAAGTGAGCAAGCCGGAATACTTAGAAACTAGCACTTGCTTTTCAAATAAACGAAACATGCATTCATAAATAAAGGATCGCAGGATAAGTTTTCCACCCACATGCACTTGTTTCGTCCCTAGCTACTTAAAAATATTTAAGTTATATATTACAAACCCTCGATGGGGCAAACATGATGCATTGTTTTTTCCGCAGGACAAAGTTTTTACTTCTCCTTGGTCGGAGAAGAACCAGTTACATCTTCAGTTTGGGCGGTTTCGACCTCCGCTCCTTTAGCCGGATACGAAACGGCATCCTCATCCTCATCATCATCTTCAGCTCCTGTTGTCGCAGAAGTGGCGCCGTCCTTAGATTTATCCATTGAGCTGGTCCAGGTGACTTGGCCCTCATCGCCGAAACCGATGGGCCGCGCCTCCGCTTCGTGCTCCTTGGCGTATTCCGCCTCGAGGAACTCGACCGCTGGGAGCACGACTTTGTCGTAAAATTCGGTGTGGGGAATCCGGCGAGCGATCCGGGTATCATAGCCACTGCACGCATCCAACAGTGCATTCACGTCGGTGTTCGGAGGAACTCCGGTGGTGGCGAGATCTAGATTCAAACCCGGAGCCCGCGCCAAGCACATGGTGACAAAGGATTAACTTGTCAATGCCTACAGATTGTAGACTAGGGTTTTGCTAGAAGTAGAGGGCAAGTAGATCTCGAAGGTTTAGGCGAAAAGTACTCGGCGATTATGAAAACTAGGGTTATGTTGACAGTAAATTCGATCCTTTCTTTGTCCCTCGACTCCCCCTTATATAGGAGGTGGAGCCGAGGGTTTCGTATTGTACAAGTTACAGAGTCCGGGACGGTTTCTAACTCGTCCCGCCAGATTACAAAATATACTTTCTATTACAACTCTAGCTTTCCTTAATATATCTTGGGCTCCCGAATCTTCTTATTCTTCGGATAGTGGGCCTTCAGTAAATCCCGGGTACCATCTATGGCAGGCCCATTTGGGGTGCCTATGTCAGTAGCCCCCGAGATTTTGCTTGAATCGTAGAGTCAGGGAAAATCTCTCCCGTTTATTTTTGTTCGAGAGCTTTTATAAAATTCTATATTGTACAGGGATAATGGTAGTTGGGGCTAGTTCATCTGACGGATCAGGTACTAGTTAACTGCTCTAGTGGCAATCCGCAAAAACCTACTTCAAGATCACGTCCCCGGACATGATCTCGGGATACTGGTGTAAACTTCGACAGGTGCCGCTTAAGGTCTTACCATTCTGTCGAGTCCCAGTCAAATTTATCGGGTACCTAACGCGTCCGTTAGGATTTTTCTTCGTATCTGTTGATACGGATAAAAGTAGCAGAGCGCAGTCTTTGGCGATGCCACGCCCAGCAGAACGGATCTGGGGTCTTACCTTCGCAAATTTGCGGCATTCAGAAATTGATCGCAACTTTGGCGTTCTGAGAATATATTGTCGAGTGCTTTTCGCCTTTGGAATAGCACATTTTATTGAGTCATATTTGATGACTTTATTTTGTCTTCCCGATGGGAGTGTATGTAGAGTTATTTGTGTAACTCGAAATATACTCACTTCTTTTTCTCTATTTCTGATCAAATTCATCGGGCACGCGAACAGCGTTCCCGATGGGAGTAGCCCCCGAGGCTACAGCCAAGAACTTGTGCTTGGGTGTAGGCTCCACAGATTAGCATCCTTTGCCGCTATATTTATAATCCTTCTCGATATTTTTATATTTATCGGGTGCGCGACCAGCGCTCCCGATGGGAGTAGCCCCCGAGGCTATGAACAAATTCTTGGATTTGGTCATAGGCTCTCGCCATTTCTATATTGTCATACTCGAAATTTTCTATTTTTCCAAAGTAGCCCCCGAGCATTTGGGCAAAAACTTGTGTTTGATCAAAGGCTCCAGAAGTATTCAAAATGATTTGTCCTGTCGCCATTCTCTTCTTTTTTTATTATTTTTCTTGTCGACAAATTTTCCCTTGTCAAAATCTCTTCACTTCTATGAATAGCCGAAATTTTTCTGCTTTGTGGGTCCATTTTTCTCACCACGTTGACACGTCGTGCAAGTGGGGGACACACGTCCTCCGCTTTTCCTGGCGCACGTTCTGTAACCTCGTCAATGTTGAAATACTAATTTGCCCTCGTTGCCACGTGGTAATCATCTCCTGCATTCTTTCTTCATCCAACGGTTCCGTCGCTTCACCGCACCTCTATATAAGATCTCCTTCTTCTTCCTCGAGCACTTCCGCTCGCGCCGTTCTCTGCTCTCCTCTGCAAAATCTTCCCTTGCGCTCCACTGCTGCCAAAGCTCTTCTCTTCGCTGCTGCTCGCCATTGCCGTTGTTGATGCCACCGCGTCGCTTAACCAGGCACAGCACTCCTGATTCTTCCATGGCCGCCGCAGATCTAGGAACTGCGGAGTGGGAGAGGTCCAAGATCACAAACCAAGACCTGAACCTCCTGAAGAAACTGGGAATCACCGCGAAGCCCAAAGCGGTTTGCTTCCCCAGTGAAGAAAGCTACCCAGCCCCTCCAATGGGGTACCGGGTAAGTTTTGTCGACCATCTCATCCGTGGTTTATCCACCCCCATCCATCCTTTCCTCCGTGGATTACTCTATGTCTACGGTCTCCAGCTTCACCACCTCACACCAAACTCAATCCTCCACATTTCTATTTTCATCACGCTTTGTGAAGCCTTCCTTGGCGTCTCACCCAATTGGGCGCTTTGGAAGCGCATTTTCTTCTGTCGCCGCAATGGCTCTCCCAATGTCGCCTATAATATAGGCGGCGTTGTTATTTCTATTCGCTCCACTGCTGATTACTTCGACGTCAAGCTCCCTGACTCCGTTCAAGGTTGGCGCAAGAGGTGGCTATACATTCGCGAAGAAAACGATGGCTGCCTCGAGGATAATATTCCTCCTTTTGACGGTGCCGAGAAAATTCTTCGTCGCCGTTCCTGGGATGCAGAGGCTACCGAGGAAGAAAGAACTTCGACTGAATCCCTGATGGCTCGCATCCATGAGTTGCAAAATACTCGCGGCAAAGAATTGTCAGGTATCCAGATTATAGTGTATTTCCTTAAGAGTAGAGTTCAGCCTCTTCAAGCTCGCAAATTCCCTCTCTGGAAATATACTGGCAACGAAGACGTGGACCGGCTGTCGGTGGATTTGGAAGTCAAGGACCTGGAGAGGCTTGTCCGAAAAATCACCTCCCTCAGCAAAAAAGATGCCATCCCTTCTTCTTGTCGCGTAAAACCATACAGCGCCACCCATGCGCTTCCTAAGGTAATCATTGTCGCGCAATTTTTTACTGCCTTTGCTTTTTTGCATTGTTTGCTCCGTTCTGATATCCTTCCCTCTTTTTGGACAGAATCATCCAAATCTTGTTTCACTTCCTCCTCTTCCTGAAGGTGGGGAAGTCGAAGAAAGGACCGTTATCTCTAATGATAACCAAGAGGCCTCCTCTTTTGTGAATGAACCCGCAGATTCTCGTAAATCTGCGGGATCTGCTGAAAAAGATGCTGCTTCTGAAGACACTACATCGGCCCAATCTCCTCCTCCTGCTGATTCTCCAAAGAACAAAAGGAAGAGGGGTGATGTCGAAGATTCCGGGACTTCTAAACCCGAAGAAGCTGCTCCTTTACCGCAAAAGGCAGCTTACGACCCATATCTTGCGAGTATCATCAGTTCGTAAGTTCCCTCTTTTATTTTCCTATTCGAAGAATTTTTGCTTGCCTTGCTTTTTACACTGCCACCCTTTTGCAATAGTGATGATGACGAGGAAACGCCAGCTTTGGATGTGGCTGCTCGAACGAGTATGTCACATACCCTAGTTATTTCAGAGCCACGAGTTGAAGGAGAGGAATCCTCGCCTCCTCAACAAAACATCGGCGCTTCTACTCCTCCTTCGAGCCCCCGAGCCCCTTCACCGAAAAGGGCAAGGACGGAGATTGTCTCGGAGCCTACTCTCCAATTGAGTAGCTCTTCGAACCTTCTCATGGAAGATGTAAGTTCTTTACTTTTTTGTCAGTGTCTATGTTTTCTCTGTTTGCTTCTGTGCATCACCATATTTTTCTCATACCCCCATTTTCTCTTTGTTTTCTCTTTTTGGTTAACAGCCTGTGATCAAGGATCTTCTTCGCATCGGTGCCCAATTTGTTGGGTACCGTGAATATGCGAATAAAGCTGAAGGTAATGATCTGCTCCTTCTTTTTGCCTCTGTTCTTTTGTTCCTTCTTTGTTGTCGAGATTTGTAACTATATTTATCTTCCATTGTAGAAAAACTGGCGGAAGCCAATGATCGTGCCAATACACTTGCTCAGCAATTAGAGCAAAGTGAAAAGGCTCGCAAAAAGGCTGAGTCAGATGCTATTGATGCACGAGCAGAGGCTGATAAAGCCAAGGCTGACGCTGCTGGTGTCGAAGACCTTAGAAAGAGGCTTCACACCGCTGAAACTTCCTTGAGCGATCACATAGCCGCCCAATCTGCTCGCGAGGAGGCGATCCGTAAGCGTTTAACGACGCAGAGTCGCCGCTTCGTAGGTAAGTACCACTCATTATTCTCTTGTATTTTCTTCTCTGCACTCGTTTGTTGCTCAATTTTTCTTTCTTGACAGCTAGAACAGCTCAAGAATTTCAACTTGATGAACCCGCCAATGATTCTCTTCTTGACGCCCTTTCACTCCTTGAAGTTCATGGATCAGAGGCACGCGGAGGCATTGATCAGGCTAAAGCGGGGTTGTCGCGGCTTTTTCCTTATTTCTTCCCAAAGAAAGAGGAACCCGCAACTTTCCTTGACCTCGCCAAGTGTTTCAATCCATCTGAAGATCTTGGGTTAAGGGTGCGCCATGAGAATATGAAGATTGCCGTGGAAAATACTGTCGCCTTGGTTGCTGATAGCCAACAATCTATCGACTGGTCGAAAGTTGGCGACACTGATCAGATAGAACAGTCAAGGTGGAGGTCTTTAATCAAGGCAGCTAAGCCCAACACGAGGAAAATCCTGGCTTATATCGGGATCAAGCCATCTTCGACTCCTAGCTCATCAAAGCCGGAGGTCTAGTTGAATGCCTCTGCTTTTTCTTTTTTAGCATTCCTCTTTCTTTTGGCTTTGTCGCCGTAGTGTTATTGGCGAGAACTATTTCAGTATCCCTCTAGAAGGTCCTTCTTTTGTAATAGACATGTATATATTATGGAGATGAATGAAAATCTATCTTTTGCTCAGTGATTGATGTCGAAATATTTCTTTTTCCAGTTAATTTTTGACAATTATACGCCAGCTCCTGGTTCTTCCAATATTTTGCCTTCTCCCCCAAGGAGAACTCCTGCTGATGCTTCGTCTGCCGAGGATTCCTTGCCGCAAGAGTTAGACGAACTTCGACACCAACTGCAGTTCGTGAAGAAGCAATCGCTTGTGCTGATGGAGAAAGCTCGTAAGTCATCTGAAGCCGAAGAAATTGCACTCCAACAGGCACAAACTGCCATTGCTGAAAAGGACTCTGCTGTTGCTGAAGCTGACGCGGCTGCATCTCGAGAAAATTCTATGCTGCAGCTGCTAACAGATGCTAGTTTGGATATGGCGGGTAAGTTTCATTGTCCTTATCTCGCTTCTTCGTTTTCCTTTGCTGCTTGCCTCCTCGTTGCCCACTGAATTGTTTTATGAAACCATAGGTGCTTTTTTGGATCCTATAACTGAAGATGAACGTGTCGAGGCTCGTTCCAATGTTCTCCTTCGGCTTGCACATGAGCACGGATCGACTTTTTGGGGTACACCTGAGCGGACCCGCCAAATCGTGAGATTTCAAGATCGTGCACTTCAGGTTCGCGAATATCTTGACTTTTGTACAAGAACTTTGTCTCTGGTGTATGGTACCATGTTTCCTCGCAATAAGATGCCAGAAACCCTTCCTGCATTGATGGACAAATTTCGAGATGCTCCTCGCATCCACGGCTTTGTACGAGCCCAACTAGCTGCTGGTGCAAGGTTTGCGATGATTATGATAAAGATTTGCTACCCGAAGTTAGATGTAGGGCAAATTGTCCCAAAGTGCCTGGAGAAGATGTCGAAGAGGAAGAGGAACTTCGGCAAATATGATGACATAGTTACTCCCGTTGCTGAAGATATGATGGATGAACTTCTTCGGATGGATTCCGAATTCTTCGTGAAGGGTAGCTATGCTGAGCATAGTACTCGCGCTGTAAATAACGAGCGCTTAACCATAGATAATATATTGGGAAATCCTTGACATTTATTCCGAACTTTGTATCCTGTATAGACGAGCTATATTGTAAAGTCATTGTATTTTATTTTTATCGCCAAGCCCCCGGGCGTTTTGATTGCAATAACTTGTGTATTATAATGCGAGGTTGTCCCAAGGCAAGATAATATACATTGTGTACTATTTTGTACGGGTGTAAGCCCCCGAGCTTTTGTTTGATCACTATTTTGTCGATATCTCTTTTTATTTTGGCGAGGTATTTTTACCAAGGCCGGATGCTTCTTTTGCATTTGTCGATACTGTGTTTATATATATATTGTATCATGTAGGGGAAGACCCCTGATTTTGTCGAGAAGAAGATATATAATTCCACTATCTTTATTATATTGCAGCACCACGAGCCCGCCTCATTAAAAACCTTTCCCGGCCCCACTCGGTGCCCCGAAAAAGGAAAAGAGTGCGTCTGAAAACTCGTGGGCGTTTCAGTACATTGAAGCTTTACAAAGGACTATATTTTCGACACCTAGGCGTAGAAACGCCTGAGCTGTGCCACATTCCAGGGATTTGGCTCGTCAATCCCTGTCTTCTTGTCTTTGATTCTGTATGCTCCTCCTTCGATTACTTCTGTGACGATGTAGGGTCCAAGCCATGGTGATTCGAGTTTTTCGTGACTTTTTTGGTTGAGCCGCAGAACTAAGTCACCAACTTGAAAAGACCTTGGCCGCAATCGTCGACTGTGATAGTTTTTCAGGTCCTGCTGATATTTGGCGACTCTTGACAGGACTTCATCTCGAGCTTCATCGAGTGCATCGACATCATCCTCCAAAGCTTTTCTCGATGTTTCTTCGTCATATTCTGTGACTCTTGGAGAATCGTGCTCTATTTCTATCGGCAGGACTGCTTCGGCGCCATGAACCAGAAAGAACGGTGTTTCCTGTGTCGCCGTATTTGGTGTTGTTCGGATACTCCACAACACACTTTGTAACTCCTCCGGCCAAGTATGCCGGGCTTTTTCCAATGGTCCTAGCAGGCGTTTCTTGATGCCATTGCAGATGATGCCATTGGCCTTCTCGACTTGTCCATTGGTCTGAGGGTGTGCAACAGACGCAAAACTTAATTTAATGCCCACTTCTGCGCAGTATGCTTTGAACTCCTTGGACGTGAAATTGCTGCCGTTATCTGTCACAATACTGTGAGGAACTCCAAATCTGAAGACAATGCTTTTCACGAACTTAATCGCTGACGCGCCGTCCGGTGAATTTATCGGCTTTGCTTCGATCCATTTTGTAAACTTGTCGACAGCAACAAGCATATACTCATAACCTCCTGGCGAAGCTTTGTGTAATTTACCTACCATGTCGAGACCCCATTGAGCGAAAGGCCAAGACAATGGAATTGGCATAAGTTCTGCGGCAGGAGAGTGAGGTCTTGCCGCAAATCTTTGGCACGCATCGCAAGTTCGCACTATTTCCTTCGCATCCTCGATTGCTGTTAGCCAATAAAATCCTGCTCTGAAAACCTTAGCCGCGATAGCTCTGCTACTCGCGTGGTGCCCACATATTCCTTCATGCACGTCCTTTAGGATGATCCTTCCTTCTTCGGGTGTAACACACCGTTGTAGCACACCCGAAATACTGCGTTTGTACAGTTCCCCTTTTACCACAGTGAAAGCTTTTGATCGCCTAATTATTCGCCTTGCTTCGACTGGATCGTCGGGTATGACTTTCCTTAGGATGTATGATATGTAAGCCTGCATCCATGGAACTTGTACCATCATGACTAGTTCTTGCTCTTCTTCTTCTTCTTCTGCTGTGCCCTTGGTGACAGTCGATGTTTTCTCTTTCTTCTCCTTTTTTGTTTTTGCCGGCTTTGTTGATCTCTCGCTAATCTCTTCCCAGAACACACCTGGAGGGATTGCGAGGCATTGTGACCCGATGTTTGCGAGAACGTCGGCTTCATCGTTGCTCATCCTGCTGATGTGGTTTACTTCACAACCATCGAATAGCTTCTCCAGCTCATTGTACACCTCCTTGTATGCTATCATACTTTCGTTGACTGCATCGCATTGGTTCATTACTTGCTGAGCTACCAACTGTGAGTCGCCGAAAATTTTCAATCGGGTTGCACCGCAAGCTTTCGCCATCTTCATCCCGTGTATGAGAGCCTCATATTCTGCTTCATTGTTAGATGCGTTTGGGAACGTCATCCGCAGAACATACTTCAACTTGTCGCCTTCAGGTGAAACTAATATCACGCCTGCTCCGGCACCTTCCAATCTCTTGGACCCGTCGAAGTTCATGGTCCAAGTCCTCGATAAATCTGGGGGTCCTGTGTTTTGTAGCTCCATCCACTCTGCAATGAAATCTGGTAAGATTTGCGACTTTATTGCTTTTCTTTTTTCATACGTGATGTCCCGAGGGGAAAGTTCTATTCCCCAAAGGGAGACACGACCCGTAGCCTCTGGATTGTTCAGTATATTTGATAAGGGAGCTTCATTGACCACTATTATCGGGTGAGCCGAAAAATAATGCCGCAGTTTTCTTGCTGTCGTGAATACTCCATATGCTAGCTTTTGATATTGCGGGTACCGCTGTTTTGACGGCGACAGTACTTCGCTGATGAAATATACTGGCCTTTGAACTCCATGAAGCTTACCTTCTTCTTCCCTTTCGACCACTAAGGCCGTGCTGACCACCTGAGGTGTAGCTGCAATGTACAAGAGGAGAGGTTCTTTCTCTTTTGGCGCCACCAATATTGGCGGTGTCGAAATTGCTCGCTTGAGATTCTCGAAAGCTCTGTCTGCTTCCTCGTTCCATTGAAATTTTTCCCCTTGCTTGATCAACGCATAAAACGGCAGCGCCTTTTCTCCTAGCCTGGCGACGAATCTGCTTAAAGCTGCGACTCGCCCCGTTAACTGTTGTATTTCCTTCAACTTTGTTGGCTTTCTCATAGTGACGATGGCCTGTATTTTTTCGGGATTAGCTTCAATCCCCCTTGCTGATACTAAGAACCCGAGAAGTTCTCCTGCGGGTACTCCAAAAGAGCACTTTGTCGGGTTCAGCTTGAGGCAGAACTTGTCGAGGTTGTCGAAGGTTTCCTTCAAATCTTCAATCAACGTTGACCCTTTCTTTGATGTTATTACGACATCGTCGATGTAGACTTGTACATTTTTCCCGATCTGTGTTGCTAGGCACTTCTGCATCATCCGCTGATATGTTGCTCCCGCGTTTTTCAGACCAAAGGGCATTGTTTTGTAGCAAAACACGCCATAAGGTGTGATGAACGCTGTCTTGGCTTCATCTTCTTCTTTTAATCTGATCTGGTTATAACCAGAATATGCGTCCAGGAAGGAAAGACGTTCACATCCTGCCGTGGAGTCGATGATTTGATCGATCCTTGGGAGGGGAAAGTGATCCTTGGGACAATGTTTATTGAGACACGTAAAGTCGACGCACATGCGAAGGACTATTGTGTGTTTCTTCGGCACCATCACTGGGTTAGCTACCCATGTGGCTTCTGTAGATATTTCTCTGATGAACCCGGCATCTTTGAGTCGATCTATTTCTGATAACATGGCTTTGCGGCTAGGTTCCGAAAAACGCCGCAAAGGTTGCTTTACTGGTCGTGCGAGGGGATCCAAATTGAGGTGGTGCTCGGCAAGTTCCCTGGGTACTCCTGGCATGTCGGCTGGACACCATGCGAAGATTTTCCAGTGCTCACGGAGGAACTCGACGAGCGCGCTTTCCTATGCGACATCCATGTTTGCAGCAATGGACGTCGTTTTCTTTGGATCTGTCGGGTGGATCTGTACCTCTTTTGAATCTTTATTTATATTGAAAGTTGGCTCCTTAGATCTTCCTACCTCTGGCAGCACATCATAATCAGTGAGCCTAGGTGCCGCATATTCTGCTTGCATCCCGAAAGTTTCTGACAGTCGATGGAAATCTTTGTCGCATTTATCGGCCAGTGCAAAGCTTCCTTTGATTGTGATAGGTCCCTTAGGCCCAGGCAACCTCCACAACAGATATGTATAATGCGGCACTGCCATGAACCTGGCGTAAGCTGGTCGTCCCAACAAAGCGTGATATTGCGACGGGAAATCCACAACTTCGAACTCCAGGTTCTCTATTCTGTAGTTTTCTCGGGTTCCAAACTGAACGTCGAGGTTGATCTTGCCCAATGGGTAACTTGGCTTCTCTGGTGTGATCCCATGAAAGCGTGTGTCAGTTGGTTTCAAGTTTGCCAGGGATATGTTCATCTTCCTCAATGTGTCTGCATACATGAGGTTTAGACTGCTGCCGCCATCTATGAAAACTCGCGACACGTCGAACCCAGCAATTACTGCGGGTAGAATAAGTGCTGATTGTCCTGGTCGAGGAACTTGCTGCGGATGATCCGCAATTGTGAAGCCTATGTCTTGCCCTGACCAATTTAGATACTCGACTGTTGGTGGAGGCATCTTCTCTGCCATAAACACTTGTCGAGATATGACCTTCTGCGCCCTGTTGGACGGCCTAGCTTTCTGAATCATCAAAACTGCGCCATTGGAATTGGGATCGACATATGGGGGTGGTTGTGGTGCTGCCGCTATTCTGAGCTGGTGTCGATTTTCTTCGGTTATTGCGGGAGGAGGTGGAAGGTGAATCTCGCTTCTTGGCTCCCGAGGATTTCTGTTATTTGCTTGGGCATTTGCGATTCCTGCGGCTCGCAACATTGCCTGAAAATTGCGGCAGTCTTTCTGGAGATGTCCTGACTGTCTCTTTCCATTGTTGTCGAGGTAAAAGTGCATTTGACACGGACCGTTCATCATCTCCTCGGGAGACACGTAAGGTCTTTGAATCCTTGGTCCACTATTTTGTCTGTTGCCGCGAAAATCACCTCTATTGTCGCCTTGTTGCTCGTTGCTCCTTTGATAATCATCTCGACTATTTCCACCAGGGTTTCCCCGAAAACCAGCCGATATATGGCCAGGAGCATCGTTGTTGTAGAACTGGCGAGAAAATCGCCTTCTATTTTGGTAATTTCGACTACGATCCTCTTCTGGCGACCTGTGTCGTTTGTTGTATATTGCGTCTTCTCCATCTGCCCACTTGTTAGCGATTTCCATCAACGCTGAGATTGTCTTGGGATTAGTTCTTCCCAAGTCCTCGACGAAGTCTGCTCGTCGGATTCCTGCCACGAACGCATCTATTGCCCTCTCGTCAGATATATCTTCTGCCGAGTTTTTGATAATGTTCCACCGCTGTATATATTTTCTCATCGACTCGTCATGTTTTTGTCGACACGCTCGTAATTCTTCCAACGACGCGGGTTTTTTGCAGGTGGATCGGAAGTTCTTCACGAAGATGTCCTCAAAGGTTTCCCAGCTGTCGATGGAATTCAAGGGGAGTTTCTTTATCCAAGATCTTGCGGCACCACTCAGGTGAACTTGGATACTTTGCATAGCTGTTGCTCTGGTTCCTCCTACCAGTTTTACCATCTCGAGATAATCCACGAGCCAATCCTCGGGATCTTGCAGGCCGTCGAACTTCTTGAAATTCTCGGGTAACTTGAACCCTTTTGGGACTCGAGTTTTTCGCACTCTTCTCGTAAAGCATGGGAGCCCACACATATCTTCGTCGGCAAGCTCTGGCGAGTGCTGACGGTCCCTCCTTTCTTGTCGCGCTCTGTCCACCCTTACTTGGACTGCTGTGTCTCTTGCTCCACTTGCTCGTGGTGGGTCTTGAACTGCTGCGGTGTGTCGTGGACTATTTTGTCTGGGATTTTCTTCGGGAGGCGTTGTTGCAAACGCTGTTCCCATAACTCCTACTCCAGCCATCGCCATATTGAACAATGGTTCTCTCGGGTCTCCAGCAGGTGGTCTGGATGCCAAGATGTATGCTTGTGTTGCCATGTAACCTGCCTCTGGCGTTTTCGGGATGATATTTCCTCTTTCGTCGATCGACATAAAGGACATGTCGAGATTTTGGATTATGTTTCCTCTTTCTGCTTCAGGTATGTTTTGCAGTCGAGACATTGCTCTCCTCCGAGCTTCTCTGTGACTATCTCCTGTATTTCCTGAAAGGCGACTTAAATCTGCCCGGCGTCTGCTTGATGCAGAAGCTGCTTCTTTTCTCCTATTCAAGGATGCTGTCTGTTTTTCCAACTCTCTGCTTACTCGAGCAAGTCTATATTGATATGCTTGAAGTTCCTGTGCAGTGGCGGTGTTGGTCATGGGTTCTGAACCATCCATGGCTTTCGCGGCCCTATCCCACGCACTTTGCGGGAGCTGTACTCTTGCGCGAGTTGTGGTTCCAGGGTATTTGGTGCCTAGACCATGTCTGAGATCAGCGGGATCGACGTATGGATTTCCCAATTCGTCGAAAGCCTCTGATGTCGGCGGGTCTGATGTGCCTGCCCCTTCTACCACATAGATCTGATGATATTTTGTGCATTGATTTTTGTCGGGACTGGTGACACCATCATATAGAGTGGTGAAGACCTTTCCGATGGCAGCAGACTTGTCGATGAAGTTGAAGCTGTCGACGCTGTCGGAGTCGCTGCTTATAAAGGAGTCCGCAGATGACTCGAAGGATGTGTTGCTGAAGATCTTGGCGAGCTTTCCGCTTGCCTTGTTGTCGACGAAGTATGTCGACGAAAACTCCTCGTCAGTCGACGAAAAGTTGGAGTCGACCGCTGAAAATTCCGACGAGATCGGAACTTCGAGACGGTAGGATCCTTCCTTGTTGACGCCAAATCGGAATTCTCCGAACGTCATGACGATGGGCTCCTCCAGATAGGCACATGCATCCATACGGGAGGGCGGGTGAGGAATAAAATCGAATAGATCAGTTTTTCCCTTGTTACCTCGATCCATCGCGTTGCTTGCTGTCGATGAAGTCGAAGATCTTGAACGTGCCATCGAGATCAGATCCTTGCAGCCTCTAATCCCCACAGACGGCGCCAATTGACAAAGGATTAACTTGTCAATGCCTACAAATTGTAGACTAGGGTTTTGCTAGAAGTAGAGGGCAAGTAGATCTCGAAGGTTTAGGCGAAAAGTACTCGGCGATTATGAAAACTAGGGTTATGTTGACAGTAAATTCGATCCTTTCTTTGTCCCTCGACTCCCCCTTATATAGGAGGTGGAGCCGAGGGTTTCGTATTGTACAAGTTACAGAGTCCGGGACGGTTTCTAACTCGTCCCGCCAGATTACAAAATATACTTTCTATTACAACTCTAGCTTTCCTTAATATATCTTGGGCTCCCGAATCTTCTTATTCTTCGGATAGTGGGCCTTCAGTAAATCCCGGGTACCATCTATGGCAGGCCCATTTGGGGTGCCTATGTCACATGGCCAGCGACATGCAGGCAGCGCCCCTGGCGGAAGAAGCTTGGAGGTCCACAACCAGCTCTGGAAGCATGTCCATCCTCTTGATCAGCTGATTGATGTCGCGTGCGGCTATCCTTGATGTTCAGGTTGTGACATATCTTCCGGCAAGGAGATCAGCTCCCTACAATCGTTTCCAGCAAGCCGGATAAGATCGCCACGGGGAAACTGGTTGCGGCGCTCCTCATTAAATCCAAGTGGCTCTGTAAAAAAAATGTCGGGGTCATAAGTTAGTAAGGTTAGGCGGATCTGTTTTGATTCTTTGGAATCCGGATTCTTACCCATGATATCAGCGTTGAGAAGGTCCCAGCCTTTCTCCGCAGTGGTCATATAGTTCCGAAGGCCATTGACATCTTTTTGCAGTTGTTGTATTGTTTCGTTGTCAACCTGGTGATGGGATTCGTAGCATATAAAACAAAAAATTTCCTACCGCAAGAACGAAACACAAGCCAAGATCTAATCTAGTAGACGATAGCAACGAGGAGATCAAGAGACTAACCCTCGAAGATTCGCAAAGCTTAACGAGATTAGATCTCGGGGTGGATGTAGTCGATCACTTGCCGCTTGCAAAAGCGCGTAGAAGATCTTGACGGTGCCACAGTCGGGCAGCACCTCCGTACTCGGTCACACGTACGGTGTTGATGAAGACGACGTCCTCCTCCCCGTTCTAGCGGGCAGCGGAAGTAGTAGATCCTCCTCGAAATCCCGGCAGCACGACGGCGTGGTGGCGGTGGTGATGGAGAACTCCGGCAGGGCTTCGCCTATGCGCTGCGGGAGTATTATGTGGAGGAGGAGAGGCTAGGGTTTGGGGAGAAGGGGCTAGGGCGCCGGCCACTTGGGGGCTGCGGCCTAGGAGGGCTTGGTGTGGCCGGCCCCTCCCGTTGGCTCCTCATTATATAGGTGGAAGTCCCCAAGAGTTGTAGTCCAAGTCTTCGAATAAGACCCGAAACCAAAACCTTCCATAGGGACAAAACCTACCCAAGGGGGGAATCCTACTCAATGTGGGACTCCCACCCCTTCCTTGGGGGGTTGGCCGGCCACCAGGTGGAGTCCACCTGGGACTCCTCCCCCTTAGGGTTGGCCGGCCATGCAAGGTGGAGTCCCTCCGGGACTCCACTTTCCATGGTGATTTCTTCCGGACTTTTCTAGAACCTTCTAGAACCTTCCATAAATGCACCGGATCATTTCCAAACTTGGAAAGTGACTTCCTATATATGAATCTTATTCTCCGGACCATTCCGGACCTCCTCGTGATGTCCTGGATCCCATCCGAGACTCCGAACAAAACTTCAAACTCCATTCCATATTCCATATCTACTTAAACGACATCAAACCTTAAGTGTGTCACCCTACGGTTCGTGAACTATGCAGACATGGTTGAGACTTCTCTCCGACCAATAACCAATAGCGGGATCTGGAGATCCATAATGGCTCCCACATATTCAACGATGACTTAGTGATCGATTGAACCATTTACATACGATACCGATTACCTTTGTCACGCGATATTTTACTTGTCCGAGGTTTGATCATCGGTATCACGATACCTTGTTCAACCTCGTCTCTGACAAGTACTCTTTACTCGTACTGTGGTATGTGATCTCTTATGAACCATTCATATGCTTGCAAGCTAATCAGATGACATTCCACCGAGAGGGCCCAGAGTATATCTATCCGTCATCGGGATGGACAATATCCCACTCTTGATCCATATGCCTCAACTCATACTTTCCGAATACTTAATCCCACCTTTATAACCACCCATTTACGCAGTGGCGTTTGATGTAATCAAAGTACCCTTCCGGTATAAGTGATTTACATGATCTCATGGTCGAAGGATTAGGTAACTATGTATCGGAAAGCTAATAGCAACTTGAACTTAATGACGTGATCTTATGCTACGCTTAGTTGGGTGTTTGTCCATTACATCATTCATCAATGACATAACCTTGTCATTAATAACATCCAATGTTCATGATCACGAAACTATGATCATCTATTAATCAACAAGCTAGTTATACAAGAGGCTTACTAGGGACTCCTTGTTGTTTACATAACACACATGTATCAATGTTTCTTAATACAATTATAGCATGGTATATAAACATTTATCATAAACATAAAGATATATAATAACCACTTTATTATTGCCTCTTGGGCATATCTCCAACAGTCTCCCACTTGCACTAGAGTCAATAATCTAGATTACATTGTAAGGTACCTAACACCCATGGCATTCTGGTGTTGGTCATGCTTTGCCCTAGGGAGAGATTTAGTCAACGGATCTGCTACATTCAGATCAGTGTGTACTTTGCAAATCTTTACTTCTCCATCTTCGATGTACTCGCGAATCGAATGAAAACGCAGCTTGATATGCTTCAGCTTCTTGTGTGACCTTGGTTCTTGTGCATTGGCGATGGCACCCATGTTGTCACAATAAATGACTAGTGGGTCCAATGCACTAGGAACCACACCAAGCTCAACAATGAACCTCTTCATCCATACCGCTTCCGATGAAGCCTCCGAAGCCGCTATGTATTCCGATTCTGTTGAAGACTTCGCCACCGTGCACTGCTTGGAGCTGCACCAGCTTACTGCAGCACCATTCAATATAAACACGTACCCAGACTGAGACTTAGAGTCATCAGGATTAGTGTTCCAACTTGCATCGGTGTAACTGGTTACAACGAGCTCTTGGTCACCGCCATAACAAAGAAACATATCCTTAGTTCTTTTTAAGTACTTCAGGATATTCTTGACCGCTGTCCAGTGTTCCATTCCTGGATCACTTTGATATCTGCTGGTCAAACTAACAGCATGTGCGATATCCGGTCTAGTACACAGCATGGCATACATGATAGAGCCTACTGCCGAGGCATAGGGGATCTTGTTCATCCTCTCTCTTTCTTCTGCCGTAGCCGGACCTTGAGTCTTGCTCAAGACCTTACCTGGCAACATCGGTAAGAATCCTTTCTTACTTTCATCCATTCTAAACTTCTTTAGAATCTTGTCCAGGTATGTACTCTGTGAAAGCCCTATTAGGCGTCTTGATCTATCTCTATAAATCTTGATGCCTAAAATGTACGCTGCTTCACCAAGGTCTTTCATTGAAAAACACTTATTCAAATAACCTTTTACACTGTTTAATAGTTCTATATCATTCCCAATCAATAATATGTCATCTACATATAATATCAGGAATGCTACAGAGCTCCCACTCACTTTCTTGTAAATACAGGCCTCTCCATGACACTGTATAAACCCGAAGTCTTTGATCACCTTATCAAAGCGTCGGTTCCAACTCCGGGATGCTTGCTTCAGTCAGCATTTTTAGGATCGACAAAACCTTTGGGTTGTACCATATACAACTCTTCCTCAATGTCACCATTAAGGAACGCCGTTTTGACATCCATCTGCCAATTCTCATAATCAAAAAATGCAGCAAGCCGGTGAGATTGACAACCTCACTGTTTCGTTGGGGCAAAGTACTTTGGTTGTGTTGTGCAGGTTCCACGTTGGCGCCGGAATCCCTGGTGTTGCGCCGCACTATATTTCGCCACCATCAACCTTCAACGTGCTTCTTGGCTCCTCCTGGTTCGATAAACCTTGGTTTCTTTCTGAGGGAAAACTTGCCGCTGTGCGCATCATACCTTCCTCTTGGGGTTCCCAACGGACGTGTACATCTACGCGCATCAAGCACTTTTTCTGGCGCCGTTGCCGGGAGATCAAGACACGCTGCAAGGGGAGTCTCCACTTCTCAATCTCTTTACTTTGTTTTTGTCTTGCTTATTTTATTTACTACTTTGTTTGCTGCACCTAAACAAAACACACAAAAAATTAGTTGCTAGTTTTACTTTATTTACTGTCTTGCTCTCTATATCAAAAACACACAAAAAGTTAGTTACTTGCATTTACTTTATCTAGTTTACTTTATTACTATTAAAATGAGTAATCCTGAAGTTGAAGTTCGTTCTTTTAAGCAACAAGGTGGAGAAAGTTTTAAGGATGCTTGGTATAGAATTAGTAATGCTCATCATAGGTGCACTAAGAAACACTCCACCACTATCCTTCTTAGGAACTTTTATGTTGGTTTATCTAGTTGGAATAGGTATGTTCTTGATACTCTTTCGGGAGGTAATTTCCTAGGTACTCCCGCTTTAGAAGCTAGTTGCATCATTGAGAGTCTAGTTGGAATACCACCTGTTAATGAAGTTAAAATTGAAATCTCTCTTGAAGATGTTATGAAAAAATTGGAAACCATAGAGAAAATTTTTCCAAGTGTTGAAACTAAATTGGAAATGTTATTTGATAAAACTGATGAACTTGATAAATCCTTAGGAGGAATTGATGAAAGAATTAGTGTCCTAGGAACTTGTGTTGTCCATGATAATCAAACCAATAGGATTGATGAACTTGAAAAAGCTATGGGGACCTTGGGTTCAACCTTTTCTTCTCTCAAGTATAATGAGAAAGCTTATGTGGGTAGAGAGCAAAAATTCATGTATGCTTCTAAAGTGCCTAAACAAAAGAATTACTATAGGCCTAAAATTGCTAAAACCCCTAGCACCACCATAGAAAATTTAGATAATGGAGCACCTAAAGTACCCTCTGCAACAAGTTGTGTTTGCATGAAAAATAATAATGTTGATGCTTCATCTCTTGATGTTACTTGATTTGCACTTTCTGCGCCTAGCTGAAAGGCGTTAAAGAAAAGACAACCCATGTTTTTACTACAGTACTTTGTTTTATATTTGAGTCTTGGAAGTTGTTTACTACTGTAGCAACCTCTCCTTATCATGTTTTTGTGCCAAGTAAAGTTTCTATGTTATAGTTGATGTTATATTTGGGATCGCTGCGCAGAAACAGCATTGCTGTCTGTCACGAATCTGGGCACAAGTCTCTGTAGAAAATTCGAAAAAATCTGCCAATTTACGAGTGATCCTCAGATATGTACACAACTTTCATTAGTTTTGAGTTTTTCCATTTGAGCAAGTCTGGTGCCACTTTAAAATTCGTCTTTACGGACTGTTCTGTTTTTGACAGATTCTGCCTTTTATTTCGCATTGCCTCTTTTGCTATGTTGGATGAATTTCTTTGATCCATTAATGTCCAGTAGCTTTATGCAATGTCCAGAAGTGTAAAGAATGATTGTGCCACCTCTGAACATGTGAATTATTAATTGTGCACTAACCCTCTAATGAGTTTGCTTGAAGTTTGGTGTGAAGGAAGTTTTCAAGGGTCAAGAGAGGAGAATGATATACTATGATCAAGAGGAGTGAAAGCTCTAAGCTTGGGGATGCCCCCGTGGTTCATCCCTGCATATTTTAAGAAGACTCAAGCGTCTAAGCTTGGGGATGCCCAAGGCATCCCCTTCTTCATCGACAACATCATCAGGTTCCTCCCCTGAAACTATATTTTTATTCAGTCACATCTTGTGTTCTTTACTTGGAGCGTCGGTTTGTTTTTGTTTTTGTTTTTGTTTGAATAAAATGGATCCTAGCATTCACTTTGTGGGAGAGAGACACGCTCCGCTGTTGCATATGGACAAATATGTCCTTAGGCTTTACTCATAATGTTCTTGGCGAAGTTTCTTCTTCGTTAAATTGTTATATGGTTGGAATTGGAAAATGCTACATGTAGTAATTCTAAAATGTTTTGGATAATGTGATACTTTGCAATTGTTGTGCTCATGTTTAAGCTCTTGCATCATATACTTTGCACCCATTAATGAAGAAATACATAGAGCTTGCTAAAATTTGGTTTGCATATTTGGTCTCTCTAAGGTCTAGATAATATCTAGTATTGAGTTTTGAACAACAAGGAAGACGGTGTAGAGTCTTATAATGTTTACAATATGTCTTTTATGTGAGTTTTGCTGCACCGGTTCATCCTTGAGTTTGCTTCAAATAACCTTGCTAGCCTAAACCTTGTATCGAGAGGGAATACTTCTCATGCATCCAAAATCCTTGAGCCAACTACTATGCCATTTGTGTCCACCATACCTACCTACTACATGGTATTTCTCCGCCATTCCAAAGTAAATTGCTTGAGTGATACCTTTAAAATTTCCATTCGCCTTTGCAATATATAGCTCATGGGACAAAATAGCCTTAAAAACTATCGTAGTATTGAATATGTACTTATGCACTTTATCTCTTATTAAGTTGCTTGTTGTGCTATAACCATGCTTCTGGGGAACGCCATCAACTATTCTTTGTTGAATATCATGTGAGTTGCTATGCATGTCCGTCTTGTCTGAAGGATCTATCACCTTAATGATTGGAGCATGCATATTGTTAGAGAAGAACATTGGGCCGCTAACTAAAGCCATGAATCATGGTGGAAGTTTCAGTTTGGACATATATCCTCAATCTCATATGAGAATAATAATTGCTACATGCTTATGCATTTAAGAGGAGTCCATTATCTGTTGTCCATGTTGTCCCGGTATGGATGTCTAAGTTGAGAATAATCAAAAGCGAGAAATCCAAAATGCGAGCTTTCTCCTTAGACCTTTGTACAGGCGGCATGGAGGTACCCCTTTGTGACACTCGGTTGAAACATGGCATTGCAAAGATCCGGTAGTCCAATCTAAGTAGGACAAGGTGCGGGCACTATTAGTATACTATGCATGAGGCTTGCAACTTGTAAGATATAATTTACATAACTCATATGCTTTATTACTACCGTTGACAAAATTGTTTCATGTTTTCAAAATAAAAGCTCTAGCACAAATACAGCAATCGATGCTTTCCTCTTTGAAGGACCTTTCTTTTACTTTTATGTTGAGTCAGTTCACCTATCTCTCTCCACCTTAAGAAGCAAACACTTGTGTGAACTGTGCATTGATTCCTACATACTTGCATATTGCACTTGTTATATTACTTTATGTTGACAATATCCATGAGATATACATGTTATAAGTTGAAAGCAACCGCTGAAACTTAATCTTCCTTTGTGTTGCTTCAACACCTTTACTTTGATTTATTGCTTTATGAGTTAACTCTTATGCAAGACTTATTGATGCTTGTCTTGAAGTACTATTCATGAAAAGTCTTTGTCATATGATTCATTTGTTTACTCATGTCATTACCATTGTTTTGATCGCTGCATTCATTACATATGTTTACAAATAGTATGATCAAGATTATGATGGCATGTCACTTCAGAAATTATCTTTGTTATCGTTTTACCTGCTCGGGACGAGCAGAACTAAGCTTGGGGATGCTGATACGTCTCCAACGTATCGATAATTTCTTATGTTCCATGCTACTTTATTGATGATACCTACATGTTTTATGCACATTATATGTCGTATTTACACATTTTCGGAACTAACCTATTAACAAGATGCCGAAGAGCCAGTTGTTTTCTGCTGTTTTTGGTTTCACAAATCCTAGTAACGAAATATTCTCGGAATTGGACGAAATCAACGCCCAGGGTCCTATTTTTGCACGAAGCTTCAGAAGACCGAAGGGGAGTCGAAGTGGGGCCACGAGGTGGCGACACCACAGGGCGGCGCGGCCCCCTGGCCGCGCCGACCTATGGTGTGGGCCCCTCGTGCCGCCTCTTGACCTGCCCTTCCGCCTACAAATAGCCTCCGTCGCGAAACCCCCAGTCGAGAGCCACGATACGGAAAACCTTGAGACGCCGCCGCAGCGAATCCCATCTCGGGGATTCAGGAGATCGCCTCCGGCACCTGCCGGAGAGGGGATTCATCTCCGGAGGACTCTACACCGCCATGGTCGCCTCCGGAGTGATGAGTGAGTAGTTCACCCCTGGACTATGGGTCCATAGCAGTAGCTAGATGGTCGTCTTCTCCTAATTGTGCTTCATTGTTGGATCTTGTGAGCTGCCTAACATGATCAAGATCATCTATCTGTAATACTATATGTTGTGTTTGTCGGGATCCGATGGATAGAGAATACTATGTTATGGTGATTATCAATCTATTTTTTATGTGTTGTTTATGATCTTGCATGCTCTCCGTTATTAGTAGAGGCTCTGGCCAAGTTTTTGCTCTTAACTCCAAGAGGGAGTATTTATGCTCGATAGTGGGTTCATGCCTTCATTGATACCTGGGACAGTGACAGAAAGTTCTAAGGTTGTGATGTGCTGTTGCCACTAGGGATAAAACATTGATTCTATGTCTAAGGATGTAGTTGTCGATTACATTACGCACCATACTTAATGCAATTGTCTGTTGCTTTGCAACTTAATACTGAAAGGGGTTCGGATGATAACCTGAAGGTGGACTTTTTAGGCATAGATGCGGTTGGATGGCGGTCTATGTACTTTGTCGTAATGCCCGGATTAAATCTCACTATATTTATCATATCATGTATATGCATTGTTATGCCCTTCTCTATTTGTCAATTGCCCGACTGTAATTTGTTCACCCAACATGCTTTTATATTATGGGAGAGACACCTCTAGTGAACTGTGGACCCCGGTCCTATTCTTTACATCGCATACAATCTACTGCAATACTTGTTTTACTGTTTTCTTGCAAACAATCATCTTCCACACAATACGGTTAATCCTTTGTTACAGCAAGCCGGTGAGATTGACAACCTCACTGTTTCGTTGGGGCAAAGTACTTTGGTTGTGTTGTGCAGGTTCCACGTTGGCGCCGGAATCCCTGGTGTTGCGCCGCACTACATTTCGCCACCATCAACCTTCAACGTGCTTCTTGGCTCCTCCTGGTTCGATAAACCTTGGTTTCTTTCTGAGGGAAAACTTGCCGCTGTGCGCATCATACCTTCCTCTTGGGGTTCCCAACGGACGTGTACATCTACGCGCATCAGGCTCCTACTGGTTCGATAACCTTGGTTTCTTTCTGAGGGAAAACTTGCCCGTCACTAGCTTCCTCGCGTGTCCGGACATAGCGAACATGTGCTCACTAACGGAGCTGCCCTCTTCCATCATGCAGCCAAAGAACTGCTTCGAGGCCTCATAGCTCTCCACGGCCGCATGAGTTTCAAAGATAACTTTGAGCTCACGGATCATCTCACAAGGGTCGTGGTGCTCAAAACGCTTTTGGAGCTCTGCCTCTAGGCTGCACAGGATGGCACACTGAACTTGAGAGTAACGAGTCACCCGATTCTCGAAAACATTCTTTTCTTCCTCGGATACTGCAGGGGGTGGTGGGGAACCTAGCGGTGCTTCGAGCACATATTGCAGATTTCCGCCATTGAGGAAAATCCTCACATGACGGAACCAGTCGGTGAAGTTGCTACCATTGCTTTTAAGCTTTTCTTTCTCTAGGAACTGGTTAAAATTGATTGATGGGGACGCCATGATCTACAACATATATTTGCAAAAGTTTAGACTAAGTTTATGACAAATTGAGTTCAAATTTTAATTCTACAAAATTAAACTAGGTGAACTCCCACTCAAAACAATGTCCCTCACATTGTCTTAGTGATCACATGAACCAAATCCACCACACCAAGTCCGATCATCACGAGACAAGATGTAATTTCAAAGGCGAACACTCAAAGTGTTCATCATATCAATCATATGACTCATGCTCTACCTTTCGGTATCCCGTGTTCCGAGACCATGTCTGTACATGCTAGGCTCGTCAAGGCAACCTTAGTATCCGCGTGTACAAAACTGGCTTGTACCCGTTGTATGCACATGTAGAATCTATCACACCCGATCATCACGTGATGCTTCGAAACGACAAGTCTTAGCAACGGTGCATACTAAGGATGAACACTTTATTATCTTGATATTTAGTGAGAGGGATCATCTTATAATGCTACCGTCGCGATCTAAGCAATATAAGATGCATAAAAGGATTAACATCACATGCAATTCATATGTGATATGATATGGCCCCTTTGTCTTTGCGCCTTTGATCTTCATCTCCAAAGCACGGACATGATCCTCCATCATCAACGGGCATGATCTCCATCATCGTCGGTGTAGCGTCAAGGTCAATGGCGCCGTCTTCATGATTGTTCTCCATGTAGCAACTATTACAACTACTTTGAAATAATACTCAACATGAAATTTAAAGACAACCATAAGGCTCCTGCCGGTTGCCACAATACAATAATGATCATCTCATACATATTCATCATCACATCATGGCCATATCACATCACCAAACCCTGCAAAAACAAGTTAGACGTCTCTAATTTGGTTTGCATATTTTACGTGGTTTAGGGTTTTCGAGTAAGATCCAATCTACCTACGAACATGAACCACAACGGTGATACTAGTGTTGTCAATAGAAAGAGTAAATTGGATCTTCACTATAGTGGGAGAGACAGACACCCGCAAAGCCACTTATGCAATACAAGTTGCATGTCGAGCGTGGAGCAAATCTCATGAACGCGGTCATGTAAAGTTAGCCCGAGCCGCTTCATCCCACTATGCCGCAAGATGCAAAGTACACGAACTAAAGACAACAAAGCATCAACGCCCACAAAACAATTGTGTTCTACTCGTGCAACCAATCTATGCATAGACACGGCTCTGATACCACTGATGGGATTCGTAGCATAGAAAACAAAAATTTTCCTACCGCAAGAACGAAACACAAGCCAAGATCTAATCTAGTAGAGGGTAGCAACGAGGAGATCAAGAGACTAACCCTCGAAGATTCGCAAAGCTTAACGAGATTAGATCTCGGGGTGGATGTAGTCGATCACTTACCGCTTGCAAAAGCGCGTAGAAGATCTTGACGGTGCCACAGTCGGGCAGCACCTCCGTACTCGGTCACACGTACGGTGTTGATGAAGACGACGTCCTCCTCCCCGTTCCAGCGGGCAGCGGAAGTAGTAGATCCTCCTCGGAATCCCGGCAGCACGACGGCGTGGTGGTGGTGGTGGTGGTGGAGAACTCCGGCAGGGCTTCGCCTATGCGCTGCGGGAGTATTATGTGGAGGAGGAGAGGCTAGGGTTTGGGGAGAAGGGGGTGTGGGGCACCAGCCAACTAGGGGTGCGGCCAACTAGGGCTTGGTCTGGCCGGCCCCCTCCCCTTGCTCCTCATTATATAGGTGGAAATCCCCAAGTGTTGGTATCCAAGTCTTTGAATAAGACCCGAAACCAAAACCTTCCATAGGGACAAAACCTACCCAAGGGGGGAATCCTACTCAAGGTGGGACTCCCACCCCTTCCTTGGGGGGTTGGCCGACCACCAGTGGACTCCACCTGGGACTCCTCCCCCCGGCCATGCAGGTGGAGTCCCTCCGGGACTCCACTTTCCATGGTGATTTCTTCCGGACTTTTCTAGAACCTTCTAGAACCTTCCATAAATGCACCAGATCATTTCCAAACTTGGAAAGTGACTTCCTATATATGAATCTTATTCTCCGGACCATTCCGGACCTCCTCGTGATGTTCTGGATCCCATCCGAGACTCCGAACAAAACTTCGAACTCCATTCCATATTCCATATCTACTTAAACGACATCAAACCTTAAGTGTGTCACCCTACGGTTCGTGAACTATGCAGACATGGTTGAGACTTCTCTCCGACCAATAACCAATAGCGGGATCTGGAGATCCATAATGGCTCCCACAAATTCAACGATGACTTAGTGATCGATTGAACCATTTACATACGATACCGATTCCCTTTGTCACGTGATATTTTACTTGTTCGATGTTTGATCATCGGTATCACGATACCTTGTTCAACCTCGTCTCTGACAAGTACTCTTTACTCGTACCGTGGTATGTGATATCTTATGAACCATTCATATGCTTGCAAGCTAATCAGATGACATTCCACCGAGAGGGCCCAGAGTATATCTATCCGTCATCGGGATGGACAATATCCCACTCTTGATCCATATGCCTCAACTCATACTTTCCGAATACTTAATCCCACCTTTATAACAACCCATTTACGCAGTGGCGTTTGATGTAATCAAAGTACCCTTCCGGTATAAGTGATTTACATGATCTCATGGTCGAAGGATTAGGTAACTATGTATCGGAAAGCTAATAGCAACTTGAACTTAATGACGTGATCTTATGCTACGCTTAGTTGGGTGTTTGTCCATTACATCATTCATCAATGACATAACCTTGTCATTAATAACATCCAATGTTCATGATCACGAAACTATGATCATCTATTAATCAACAAGCTAGTTATATAAGAGGCTTACTAGGGACTCCTTGTTGTTTACATAACACACATGTATCAATGTTTCTGTTAATACAATTATAGCATGTTATATAAACATTTATCATAAACATAAAGATATATAATAAACACTTTATTATTGCCTCTTGGGCATATCTCCAACACCTGGCACTTCTGAACAAAGTCCGATTCTTTTTGGAGGAGCTCGGAATTTTTCTCTGTAAGCTGCTTCTCCGCCCGCTCTCGCTTTTTGTCCGCCTCCGCCAGTTTGGTCTCTAGATCTTGGTAGGCGGAGTGCAGGTTCTCAAGCTCCGAGGATGCGGTGGCGAGGGAGGTAGATGCATCTATTAAATCATACAGTAAAACATAAGTTTACAGTTGGAATTTGGAACAATGATAGACTAGGTCGGAGGCTTACTTTGGGCCTCCGCCACTGTTTTTCCAGCTCCAATTTTATTCTTGCCGGCCTGGACATCATCCGCTAGGCCAATCGTGACGCGACGCTGCAGAGAAATGTTTTTGTGCAGCTCATCTGACAGCGCCTGCTGCTCCTGAAAAAGCCATAGCTCGAGTTAGTTTCCGGAGGCATTATTTTTGTGTGCAAGTTCTTTCGAAGTTGCCGGAAATTTTCCGCCTTGACTCTTGGGGGCTACCACAACAATTTTCGGTACAAGTTACTCTAAGTTTCAAGGCGCTATCTATTGCTAGTTTCCGCCTTGATACTTGGGGCTACTGGGAATGACGGTTTACCTTGCGCTTGACGAGGAGATGGTCAAAGAAGTCATTCATCTCCTTCTTGTGGAGCTGAATCTCAGAAGATTCAACATCCGCCTTCCCCCAGGCGTTGGCCATCATGAAGTTTAGGAGACTTTGCTCCAGATCCCATTTCTCCTGCTCTGTTAGCTTATGGAAAAATTTATGTGCATAGGCCTTCGGAGTGGACCACAGGTTGGTTGGATCCCCGAAGTTCTCCGGGAAGGTTACGGCATCATTAGCCTGAGCTTCAGCCAAGTCTCAGGAGTTGACTTCTTTTTCTTCTCCTTCCGGGGCCTTGTCATGAGGACCTTCCGGAGCCGCTCGCCTCGCAGCGGAGGAGCTTCCGCCTCCCGCTGCTCACATGAATGATTTCTGGTGGAGTTTGGGCAGCTGGAGGAGGAGTCTGGGCTTCGTGCGGCGGCGATTGCGGAATGGGGTGTTAGGTGCTTGGGGGTGTTGGTGTAACCGGAGGAATCGCTGGTGACGCTTTCAGATATTTTGTAATCTGCTTCTGGGTGTTAACCCGGGAAGCATGGGCCTTTTGATTCCTGCGACAAGCAAAGGGAAAAGTATAAATAACAAGCTTACTCGGAAACTAAGAGCTAACCACGTAATCTTACGTGGCTCCGGGGATGAGGGGGCACGATCTTTTTCCTGCGTTGGCGAGCAGCTTGAGGCGCTCGCGTTCCGCCCTCTTCGAGTCAAGGGGAGGAGGCTTCACAGTCTTGGCCTTCTTGGCAGAGGCCTCGCCGCTGGCACTGGCATCGGAACCGGTAACTTTGGCACAGGGACATTTGGCGGGTCGGGGAGCAGCTTTTTTGGGAGCTTGCTCCTCCTGTTCGTCGTCGTCCTCCGGATCCTCCTCTGCCAGGTCATGGCTCATGGGTTCTCGGAGTATAGTCTTGAAATTCTCCTCTGCCAAAGAATCGAGCTGGAGAGGTAAAAATGACAAGTTAGAAACACTTCCAATTCGGAGAAGTTAAAATGTTGATATACAAACACATAGCAGAGGACATTCGTTGTTCGTCTTGATATCCATCACAATTTCCGGTACCGGCAGGCCCCGGGTAACCTTCACAAGGGTCTTGATCCTCCTCTTCAGAGAATCCGCTGGCAGGTTGTCGCGGGTGACTCGGAGGGGATCGTCCACCCCAGTGTACTCGCAGATTTTCCTGGTGTTGTACCCGAGGGGCTGGATCCGGCGAGAAAACCAGCTGAGCGTCAGATCTATTCCGGTTAGCCCATAGTGGACTAACCTGGAAATCCTCCTTGCTGCCTTGTTCATCTCCGGATATTGTGCGAGCGTAGGGATCAGGCTCCAGCTGTCGAGTTCTTCCGGAGGCTCGTTGACGAATTTGGGCAGCCCGTCGTGGACTCCCGGTACCTTAATGTTCTTCACGTAGAACCATCCGGCATTCCAATACCGGACGGACTCGTGGGAAGAGTGAGGCAGATACATCCGGCCAGGGCGGAGCATGAAATTCATGCTTCCGCAGTTCACCATAGCTTTGTCTTTTGTTTCCTTCTTGACTCGGAAGAAAAACTGCCACAAGCGAACGTCGGGGCGAATTCCGAGATGCCCCTCGCAGAGCATCACGAAATTCGAGAGGAGGAGATAGGAGTTAGGACATATATTGTGGGGCTGAAGGCCGTAGGTGGAGAGGATGGAGAGAGAAAACTCGAGCAGGGAGCGACAGACCGCTCTACCCAAGCCTTCGTCAGAACACATTCTGTTTCCGGCTTGGGTGAGATGGAGTCCGCCATGAAACTCCAGTTTGGAGAAATCATTCCCTCACTCTGGAGGTCTCTGAGATCCGAGTCCTTAATCTCGCAAGGCCACCACTGTCCTTCCTCGCCCTCTCGGGTCCGGGCCTTGGAAGCCTTCTTCATCTCCGCCTCCTGCACTTTGGCGGCCATCCTAGCTTGGCCTTTAAGTTCTTCTTGGATCTCTTGGAGAGTTGGGATCCGGCCTAACGCGTTGCTGGAAGATGCAGAGAATGGTTGAGCTAACTTGGTGTCGGAAATATATGGTGGCAAGAATGCAAGGGGCTCCGGACAGCTTGGTTCTAACGAACTGGGTTCAGGGCTATTCGGAGAACTACCAGTGCATTTTGGCGAACTAGGTGACATGCTTCCGGCTGCACCCATGCAAACTAGTTTGAGTAACCGGATCTATGCTAGGCTACTTCTTCTTCTTCTACGAGACCGGCGCACGTACCGTTAATGGCGCGGTGGCTCTTCGGCGCGCCGGTGAAGACGGGGTCGCCAGACTTGGTGCAATGTCCTCCGCTTAACCACGGATCGGCGGTGGGTTGAAATTCCTGATCAACCGTGCTGATCTCGGGTTGAGGGCGACCTTGGAACGGCGGCGGACGGAGCTTCCCGTGGGCGAGATCGCCAGAGATGAGATCCGGTCGACGGCGCGGCTGGAGGAAGAAGACGAAGTGATTGGAGCGGTTAAAGGAATGATAAGTTACCGCTCGCGGAGTGATAGGGCAAAGGTGGCCGATCTTTCGATGAGACGTGGATAATGTCGATTTTTTGGTGGAGTTCGTGCTTGACGATCTGACTACACGTGCAAAGCTCGTGCGCCAATGCAATCGCTAGGACAATCTCCGGGAGTTACTGATCTTGCGGATGCACGATCAGCCTGACCAGCGAGGGTCTTAATTCCTACCTGAAATCGAGAACAAGTAAGAACTAATATTGCAATCAGAAGTATTGCGGATATAGATGAAAACTTTATTGAAAAGGTGGGATTCCGAATAGTCGGTCTTGTTCTGGGCGTTGGCCTCAAAAGAAGTACATGAGAGTTGCAGCAATGGCTAACTTTTAATCTAATCAAAATCCGAGTCTAAACGTGACGGCTATGGGGGTATTTAAAGGAGGAAAAGGTGGGGTTTCGGCCAGCCATGCATATGGTGGCCGAACCAAACCCTAGAAGGCCTTTCCCCTTCAATACGGACTCTAAAAAGTGGCTGACTTAAATCCTGCGAAAATTACATGGGCCTGGCCCAAAACTAATGGTGTCGCAGCACCATGGACTCATATGGACGAAATTATGAAGTGGAGAACTCTATATTTCGTCCATGTCTTCATCTCCAATTATGGTGGCTTCAAAGTTCTGAAATCTCCACTCGCAGCGTCCTCTTCAATCCTCACATGTTTGCTGCCATCTCCTCCATGTGTGATCATGCTCCAATGCTTGTCCCTCTCATCCATGCTAGGTCCATCATTCCTAAGAGTAACAAACACATCTGATTTAGGCAGCATCATATTCTCATGTATTTGAGGAATAGTTCCAAGAAACGAAAGTACCTGATAGTTAAGTTGTTTGGCACGAGCTCGAGTGATTGGTCCTTGTATTTGTGTGGCTGTAGGTACAACGGTTGTATCAATAGATGGGATGTCCTCATCATGCTCCCCTTCTTGAATTGAAGTCGTCCTCGACGCGATCTCATCTTCTTCACCAAAGTAAGGCTTCAAATCTGCAATGTTAAATGTAGGACTAACCGGACCCAATTCTGCAGGAAGCTCAAGTTTATATGCATTATCATTTATTTTCTCTAACACCTTAAAAGGACCAGCGGCACGTGGCATGAGCTTAGACTTGCGCAATGCAGGAAAACGATCTTTGCGCAAATGCAACCAAACAAGATCACCAACATCAAACACAACATGCTTTCTTCCTCTATCCCCAACAATTTTATACTTAGCATTCATGCGTTCTATGTTGTCTTTAGTAGTCTCATGCAATTTTAATATCAATTCAGCTCGTTGTGTAGCATCCAAATCATTTTGCACCGAAGATGGTAAAGGCAATAAATCAATAGGTGCACGTGGAACAAAACCATACACAATCTCAAAAGGGCACATCTTAGTGGTAGAATGCAGCGAACGATTGTAAGAAAATTCAATATGAGGCAAACACTCTTCCCACAATTTTAAGTTCTTCTTCAAAACAGCCCGCAGCATAGTAGACAATGTTCTATTTACTACTTCAGTTTGTCCATCAGTTTGGGGATGACATGTAGTACTAAACAACAATTTAGTCCCCAACTTAGCCCATAAACATCTCCAAAAGTGGCTAAGAAACTTAGTATCACGATCAGAAACAATAGTATTTGGCACACCATGTAAACGCACAATTTCGCGAAAGAACAAATCAGCAACATGTGTAGCATCATCAGTTTTATGACATGGAATAAAGTGTGCCATCTTAGAAAATCTATCCACAACAACAAAGATACTATCCCTCCCCTTCTGTGTACGAGGCAAACCCAAAACGAAATCCATAGAAATATCCTCCCAAGGTACACTAGGAACAGGAAGAGGCATATATAAACCATGTGGATTAAGTCGAGACTTAGCTTTTTGACATGTAGTGCAGCGTGCCACAAATCTCTCAACATCTCGACGCATACGTGGCCAAAAGAAGTGTGCAGCAAGTACATCCTCCGTCTTCTTCACACCAAAGTGACCCATCAATCCTCCTCCATGCGCCTCCTGCAACAACAAAAGACGAACGGAACTATCTGGGATGCATAGCTTGTTAGCACGGAACACAAATCCATCATTGAGGACGAATTTGTTCCATGTTCTACCATCTTTACAATTCAGCAACACATCTTTAAAATCAGCATCATGCAAGTATTGTTCCTTTATGGTTTCTAATCCAAAAATCTTGAAGTCAAGTTGAGATAGCATAGTATAACGGCGCGACAAAGCATCAGCAATAACATTATCTTTACCCTTTTTGTGTTTGATAACATAAGGAAAAGACTCAATAAACTCAACCCACTTTGCATGGCGGCGATTCAACTTAGCTTGACTACGAATATGCTTCAAAGATTCATGATCAGAATGTATAACAAATTCTTTAGGCCATAAATAATGTTGCCAAGTTTCTAATGTCCGAACCAGCGCATATAATTCTTTATCATAAGTAGAATAGTTCAGACTAGGCCCACTCAATTTTTCACTAAAATATGCAACAGGTTTGCCCTCTTGTAATAACACACCTCCCAAACCAATTCCACTAGCATCACATTCAAGCTCAAAAGTCTTATTGAAATCAGGAAGTTGGAGTAATGGAGCATGTGTTAACTTATCTTTCAGAATCATGAAGGCTTCTTGTTGTGCATCGCCCCACACAAAGGGCACATCCTTCTTTGTAAGCTCATTCAGCGGCGCAGCAATGGATCCAAAATCTTTCACAAAGCGCCTATAGAAACCAGCGAGGCCAAGAAAACTCCTCACTTGTGTGACCGTCTTTGGCTGCGGCCAACTCTCAATTGCCTCAATCTTGGCTGGATCAACTTCAATTCCCTGCGCAGTAACAACATAGCCAAGAAACGCAACTCGATTGGTGCAAAAGGTGCACTTCTCAAGATTACCATACAAACGTGCATCACGTAAAGCATTGAAAACAACACGTAAATGATCCAAATGTTCCTCCAAAGATTTGCTATAAATCAGAATATCATCAAAGTATACCACCACAAAACGTCCAATAAAAGCACGTAAAACTTCGTTCATCAGTCTCATGAAAGTACTAGGTGCATTAGTTAAACCAAAAGGCATTACTAACCACTCATATAAACCAAACTTAGTTTTAAACGATGTTTTCCATTCATCTCCTAATTGCATACGAATCTGGTGGTAACCACTACGCAAATCAACTTTAGAGAACATAATAGAACCACTCAATTCATCAAGCATATCATCTAAACGAGGTATAGGATGACGGTATCGAATGGTAATATTATTAATAGCTCTACAATCAGTACACATGCGTGAAGAACCATCCTTCTTAGGTACCAAGATAATAGGAACAACACATGGACTAAGAGACTCACGAATGTAACCTTTATCTTGGAGAACCTGAATTTGTCGCTGAATCTCTTTGGTCTCTTCAGGATTGGTACGATATGGTGCACGGTTGGGCAGCGAAGCTCCTGGAATCAAGTCAATTTGGTGTTCTATCCCACGAATAGGTGGTAATCCAGGTGGAACATCTTGTGGAAACACATCAATGAATTCCTGCAAAAGGTTAGCAACCGCAGGTGGCAAAGAAGGAGGCATATCCTCAAATGAAAACAGAACTTCTTTGCAAATAATAGCATAGCATTGAGTAGTGTTCACATCAAGTTCAGCAATATCAGATTTGCTAGCAAGCAAACAAGGATTTTTCAAACGAATTTCAGTAGCATGGTTTGAATCAGATTTAGTATTAGTCTTATGTGGCACAAAATCTGCAGCAACAATCTGATTTTCACTCTTATGTTTCTCCTCGTTTTTTACTCTACTAGCTCTAGCAAGATCATCTTTTACTATTTGTTCAGGAGTCATAGGTTTGAGACCAATTTTCTTTCCATCATGCATAAGAGAATACTGATTAGTTCTACCATTATGAACAGATTCTCTATCAAATTGCCAAGGTCTACCAAGTAACAAAGAACAAGCTTGCATAGGTACAACATCACAATCAACAAAATTAGAATATGTACCAATAGTAAAATGCACTGTTCTTGTTACCTTGAGCTTCCGAGAGCTCTCAAACCATTGAATGTAGTATGGATGTGTGCGCTGTCTTGTAGGGAGAGAAAGCTTCTCCACCATGTCAACGCTAGCCAGATTATTGCAGCTCCCTCCATCAATGATGATCCGTATAGCTCGCTCTTTTACAACGCCTCGTGTTTGGAACAGATTGTGGCGTTGATCATGCTCAGCTTTGCTCAATTGCACGCTCAACACACGTTGTGCAACTAAGCTCCTGTACTGATCAGCAGTGTCAGCTTCCATTACCTCCATCTCTCTCTCAGAATCAGAATTGGCACCATCACGTGCAGCAATAAGGGCCAATGTATCTTCATCAAAGTCACTTGCAGAATCATATTCTCCATCTTCACGCACCAACATCACACGCTTGGTTCTGCATTCTCTCTCTATGTGACCAAATCCCAAGCATTTGCGACATTGAATGTCGCGCGTCTTCCCCGTGGAGGCCATGGAAGATGAACTCCGAGGAGGACCAGCAGATGGTGGTGGAGCAGCAGCAGGTGGTGCTCGTGATGCAGGCGCGGTGTACTTGGAGGTAGTAGGTGCTGGTGCAGTCCCACGAGATGGTGGCGCTGATTGTCGCGGAGTCCACGACGATGTACGACCTGCAGAAACATTAGCTCTTCTCCATGGTGGTTGACGATCCTGCACTTCACGTTCAGCTTTGCAAGCAAGATGAAACAAGCGAGTAATAGTGTTGTACTCCTTATAATCTAAAATATGCTGAATCTCTTTATTCAAACCACCAAAGAAACGTGCAAGCATAGCCTCATTATCCTCTACAATACCACAGCGAATCATGCCAGTTTGCAATTCTTGATAATAGTCTTCTACAGAATTTTTTCCTTGTTCTAAGCGAGACAATTTTTTAAGCAAATCACGCTGATAATGTGGAGGAACAAAATGAGTACGCATAGCAAGTTTTAAACCAACCCAGGTAGTAGGAATATTAGCATGATGTACTCTACAATGTTCAGACCACCAAATAGATGCAAAATCTGTGAACTCACAAGTGGCAGCACTAACACGCAAATGATCAGGATATCGTAAACATGCAAAGCGTTGTTCTACTTCCAATTCCCAAGTAAGATATGCATCAGGATTATATCTACCCTCAAATGGCGGAATATTCAATTTAAGTTTAGCAACATGATCATCATCACGTACCGGCCGTGGAGGTGGGCGAGCGTGGCGGTTCAGCTGCAGTGGATGACCAGGTGCAGGTTGTTCAACTTCGCCATCCAGCACGTTCTCATCGACCTGCTCGTCCTCGTACTCTCCATAATCCTCGTATCCTTCATCAGAAGGCGCGTCAGGTGCGGCTGCTGCAGCAGGAGCGGTACCCGCAGGCACATCCGCACGAGGAACGCGGCGTGCGCGTCGTCGCACGTTGTCGCGAGGTGGCGGCAACCGAGTCAAGAGCTCCTGGAACTTGGCGTCGAGCTTGGAGTTGAAAGCTGCCTCGAGGCCATCCAGCTTGTCCAGCGCGTCGGTGAGTTTGGCATCCACGTCACCAATGCGCGCCTCGGTGTCGCGTGCATGCCCGCCCAAAAGGTGGGTGAAGTGAGCATGCAACTCCTCACTCGTCATCTTGGCCGGGTCAACAGCGGCCGGTGTAGGTCCTGACATGGTTAGTACTCAAAAAGCACAAATGTATATGCCTACAAACTACGGAATATGGTGGTTCACGCGCAATTCGTCAAGCAAAATACAAAGCTCTTACAAGTTCTTACCAAACAGGAGGAAGGTGATACGGCAACCAACAAGGATCAGCGTCTCCAAAGATTGCCAAAGCGATTACCAGGTGTCGACACAGTGCACGTGGAGACAATATATAGAGCTGTAGGAAGGCTAATATGGTAGCAAACAACAATTGTCAAAACAACAATGCAATATTGAAAGTATGCTCAACAACGGTACTGTGCTGGTCCTAGGCTAGACCGTACTAGAGACGCGAGCCTAGAACACTAACAAGGTCACGGCGCGGCACACAAGCAACTAGCAGCGATGAGGTGGCGGTGATGTGGCGAACCGAGATGCGAAAAATCACTATGATGGCAAGTGTCTCAAACTGATCCCCGAGGTCTAAAAACAGTATAGCCTCAGAAAATTTTTTGTCGAAATTTCTGGAAAGTGCTCCGGAAAGCGCGCAGGTGCCAAAAAAATGTCGCTATAACGGCCAGTGGCGAAAAGTGATCGCCAAAGTGAAAAACCAATGTAGCCAGAATTTTTTTTTGCTCTTACTTACTGGCGGCCGAAACTTATCTCACGGAAATTTTTCTACAGCACAGGATGAAGTTAGAAGGCAACAGCTATTAAGGAAAAACAGAAAAACCTTAGTCTACACGGACTCTGTCGCGGCAGAGAAACAGCACAAATCCGTGTCGTGGTAGGAACCGGGGTATATGGCAGGTGTATATGGCGATGGCGGAAGTATATGGCAGGTGTATATGGCGATGGCGGAAGTATATGGCAGGTGTATATGGCGATGGCGGAAGTATATGGCAGGTGTATATGGCGATGGCGGAAGTGATCTGCGAGGTGCGAGTATGCGGCGGCGGCGTAACTACTATGACCAGAACTCGAAACTCTAAAGGAACTAGACGCTAAGACCAACAACTCGACACGAAGATGCAGACACAAATTCAACTATGCAAAACTGAAAAGACAATGCAAGGCGTGGCAGGGGGTTTATGGGACGATATGATCTAAACCCTAACTGTATTTTTGGCTTTTTCGTGGTTTATGGGTATGATGGCAGATGCAATCTACACTAGGAAAACTGTAAATTCTCACCGAGCAACCTGAAATCTGATACCACTTGATAGGGCAAAGGTGGCCGATCTTTCGATGAGATGTGGATAATGTCGATTTGTTGGTGGAGTTCGTGCTTGACGATCCGACTACACGTGCAAAGCTCGTGCGCCAATGCAATCGCTAGGACAATCTCCGGGAGTTACTGATCTTGCGGATGCACGATCAGCCTGACCAGTGAGGGTCTTAATTCCTACCTGAAATCGAGAACAAGTAAGAACTAATATTGCAATCAGAAGTATTGCGGATATAGATGAAAACTTTATTGAAAAGGTGGGATTCCGAATAGTCGGTCTTGTTCTGGGCGTTGGCCTCAAAAGAAGTACACGAGAGTTGCAGCAATGGCTAACTTTTAATCTAATCAAAATCCGAGTCTAAACGTGACGGCTATGGGGGTATTTAAAGGAGGAAAAGGTGGGGTTTCAGCCAGCCATGCATATGGTGGCCGAACCAAACCCTAGAAGGCCTTTCCCCCTTCAATACGGACTCTAAAAAGTGGCTGACTTAAATCCTGCGAAAATTACATGGGCCTGGCCCAAAACTAATGGTGTCGCAGCACCATGGACTCATATGGACGAAATTATGAAGTGGAGAACTCTATATTTCGTCCATGTCTTCATCTCCAATTATGGTGGCTTCAAAGTTCTGAAATCTCCACTCGCAGCGTCCTCTTCAATCCTCACATGTTTGCTGCCATCTCCTCCATGTGTGATCATGCTCCAATGCTTGTCCCTCTCATCCATGCTAGGTCCATCATTCCTAAGAGTAACAAACACATCTGATTTAGGCAGCATCATATTCTCATAAAGTACCTGATAGTTAAGTTGTTTGGCACGAGCTCGAGTGATTGGTCCTTGTATTTGTGTGGTTGTAGGTTGTATCAATTGATGGGATATTCTCATCACGGAGGGTATTTATAGACCCCGCGCGGAGATTCGTGATTCGGATCCGACGGTGAGAACGGAACGGTCGCACCGTTGGATGACCGCCACGTGTCTTAGGTTAAAAGTGGTAAAACGACGCAGAGGTAACTTAACTGTGCACTTCCGAAATTTCCGGCTAAAGATTCGCATCTCTGAAAATTTAGCGCGGGAAAAGAGGAAGTTGTGCGCGGGATAAGCGAAAAATCTGCTACATTGCCGTTACTGAAGAACAGATGATTTCCGAGAGAATGACGTCGGAAACAAGAAAAGTTTGGAAGCTCTTCAAGATTCTCTTCGGATCCGAGTTGATTGAAGTCGGAGGAATGATGAATCTCGGAGAACTTCGGGGGCTACTGTTGTGGGTATACTTTATGGGTATATCAACGACATGGCCTAGATCCGGCAAGCCCGGGTGGCCCACAGATGGTGATGGTGGCATATGGCCCATCGGGCGGCCCAGTTGCTGTAGATCATGAAGGATGAAGTCCAGCCCAGGAGCAAGGAGCCAGATACCAACCGACCTACGGAGAAGGCCGGATCTGTGGAGGCCCATAAAGTATCCGGATCCAGTACGGCATAGATGGAAGGCGGATCCTTGACGTGCACGGCAATGTAATATTCCGTAGTTAGGCAACTTGTATTCCGGCTAGGACTCTCCGTGTAAACCCTAGATCCGTGCGCCTTTATAAGCCGGATCCTGGGAGCCCTAGAGGCACAACCACAACTCATTGTAACAATGCGAAAGCGCCCAGATAATTCCAGACAAGCAGCAGTAGGCCCTGTCATCGTGCAGGTGTTCCAAAGCTGGGTAAATCGCGTACCACCGTCCCGAGGACTCTCCGCCCTATGGCCCCTACTTCTTCCCCCTCGCGAGGATCCCTCCTCCGAGGCACCGTCGAATACGCAACGACACTGCTCATTAGGGTTTCGGTGCTTTGCAATTTCTATTGGTCGTGTTACAAGGAGAAGAGTCATAACATAAAAAAAGATAAAATATAAAATAAGTAAAAATAGCTATATTGCGTGTGTTATAAAAATAAAAAGAGAAAAAGAGTGAAGAGAAAGAGTGAAGGCCTTGTTTACTTTTCTACACCCATAGTTGGGCAATCTTGTGCCTGTTCCGTTGAGCTTTGCTAGTGTCTCTCGAGTGCATTGCAACCTGTTCATCCATATAGTTGCATTGCCACATTTATCGCCTTGTGTGAGTATCATTGGTTGTTCTACGGTCAGCGCTAGAGCTTGTTATTGGTGCAAATAGGTAGCCTACCTACAACCCCACATATATCCTGCTTTGTCGTGTGATTGTTCTTATACCCTTGATATTCGCTTCGCTACATCCGTGCACTAGTTTTTCCATCCAAGTAGTAAGCAATACTAATTCACTTTGGAGGGGTAAGATTTACCTTTCTTATCAGTTTTGAGTGAGTTGTGAGAGTACCACCACAGATTTTTGTTTAGTGCACTAACCTACTAATCATGTCTTCTAGTGATGTTGATGTGATGCAGAAAAAGGATCTAGCCTTTGGTTACTACCAATTACTTGCGTTCTGTGTTTGATAAGTTGACCCAATTGAAACAAGGTGTGTTGACAGTTGATGCTTATTATATGGAGATGGAGATGCTTATGCAGCGTGCCCGTGTCCGTGAGTCTTTGAGATGACAATGCAGCGTTTCCTCAATGGTTTGAAGTATAATATCAAAGGCATTGTGCGTCATCACAGCTATACTACAATGAATGAGCTACTACATCATGCAAGAGAAGCTGAATCACAGTTGGCTGAAGAGGTGCAAATCCGAGGCCGTACTACCGGCGCCGGGCGCTACACGCCTAGGGCGCCACCCTCTACAGTGTCATGTTCGCGCCCCACGGATGTTTCTACTTCGTCTAGCAAGCCGGCCTCCAGTGTGTCCAACACAAAGAAGCCCGCACCTGCAGCAAGTGGAACTAGTTCTAACATGTCTACGCGCAACCGCGATATGGCTTGTCATACATGTGGTGGCAAGGGTCACTTCAAGAGAGATTGTCCTAACCGTAATGATTATTAATGAGGACGATGAGTATTAGACTGGAGATGATGCTGATCCGGATGCTCCAGAAGGTGATGAATATGACAGTGATGGTGTAGATGCTTATCCTTCTGAAGCTCGCACTATTGTTGTGTCTGTTGGAGATATGCTCAAGAGACAATAATAAAGTGGTTATTATTATATCTTTGTGTTTATGATAAATGTTTGCATCCCATGCTATAATTGTATTAACCGGAAACATTAATACTTGTGTGTTATGTAAACAGAAAAGAGTCCCTAGTAAGCCTCTTGTTAAACTAGCTTGTTGATTAATAGATGATCATGGTTTCCTGATCATGAACATTGGATGTTGTTAATAACAAGGTTATGTCATTGGGAGAATGATATAATGGACACACACCCATAATAAGCATAGCATAAGATCAAGTCATTAAGTTCATCTTGCTATAAACTTTCGATACATAGTAACCTAGTCCTTCGACCATGAGATCATGTAAATCACTTACACCGGATGGGTACTTTGATTACATCAAACGCCACTGCGTAAGTGGGTGGTTATAAAGATGGAATTAAGTATTCGGAAAGTATGAGTTGAGGCACATGGATCATGAGTGGGATTTGTCCATCCCGATGACGGATAGATATGCTCTGGGCCCTCTCGATGGAATGTCGTCTAATTAGCTTGCAAGCATGTGACAAGGTCACAAGAGATGACATACCACGGTAAGAGTAAAGAGTACTTGTCGGTAACGAGGTTGAACTAGGTATGGAGATACCAATGATGAAACCTCGGACAAGTAAAGTATCGCGCGACAAAGGGAATCGGCATCATATGTTTATGGTTCATTCGATCACTAAGTTATCAATGAATATGTAGGAGTCATTACGGATCTCCATGTCCCGCTGATGATTATTTATCGGAGAGGCGTCTCGGTCATGCCTGCACATTCTCGAACCGTAGGGTGACACACTTAAGGTTGCGATGTTGCTAGGGGTAGTTTCAGGATTAAAGAAATAGTTCTGGAGAGTTACGGAATTGTTCCGGGAAGATGATTAATAATTTATTAATTAATTGAATTAGTAAATATTAATATTAATTTATTTAGTAAAAATAAATGCGGGACTAAAAGTAGTCTATGAGAAATTTTGCTATGGGCCAATTAAGTAGCTTATGTAGACAAACTATCAAAGAAAAGAGGCAAAAGAAGAAAAAAAAAGGTAAGGCTCGGCCAGCTGGGTCGGCCTGCCGAGCATGCACACGCCCAAGGCCAATGCAGGCCTAGTGCTCATGCGAGCAAGCCAAACTTGGCAAAGCATGGTCGGGCCACGAGGAAATTCCTTCTTTCTCCCCCTTCCCTCTCTCAGTGAGGAACAGTACCGCGAGAGTTTTCCACAGAGAACCAGGCCTCTCCGGTGCCCTCTCCGCCGGATTAGCCGGCCGGAGCTGGACATGGAGCAGCGCCGTTGTATATACTAGTAGCTTTTCAGTTGATATCTTGTCCTTCTTGGCGTTTTGGAGTAGGAAGCCAGATTCCATCGGCCGGATCTGGCTCGTCCTCTGCTTCGTGCTCTTCAATGGCCGGCTCTGGTGGCAGGAGTTGGTGTATGTGAGGCTGATGGAGCGTGGCATCTCCTTGAATAAGGCCGTCTTCCCCTTCTTGTGGAGGCTTGTTGCTCTGGTGCTACTCCGCGGTGTCGGGTGCTCTTCGGGTTTGCTCATCGCTATGCTTTTGAGGTGGAAGCTGGTTGGTGTTTGGATATCCGGGGAAGTCTTCTTCAATAAGCGGATTGGTGCGACCCTCTTACATGAGCTCCGCACTCCTCCCTCTCCTTCGACCTGCCGTGGTGGCGAGGGGATTGAGAGGTTTGGTTTGCTCTTCGCGGATTTGAAGAGGATGCGGGAAATCTAAAGCTGCAGGATCGTGGAGTTCATCCTCGGTTGCCTTCTTGCGGCGGCCGACTCAAGATGCTGGCGGGCAGCAACTCCTGGCCACGATGCAGGTGCGTCTGGCTTTGTTAAACCTCCATCGGAGGCCCCCTTACGGATTCGCGGCGGCAGCTCTCTCCCTCCTTCCACCAAGTGGTTTCGTCCCCGGTGCTGGTGTTGGAGGTCGTCGTTGGAGTTCGGTGAAGCATGGCGGCGTCGGCGGACTGGATTTCTTTTCTGAATTTTGTTTTAGGGTCCGTGGTGTAAAATTCGAGGACTGCTTTTTAGCTTATGTATTTGTTGAGATCCTCTATGTAATTTGTACTGCGCCGTTCGATGTTTAATGCAGCACCCAGGCCCTTCGAGGCCTTTCCCCGTGTTCAAAAAAAAAGCAAAGCATGGTCGGCCATGTACGCAGCAGCGCTGCCTTGGCCGATTGGCCGTTCGACCGATCGTTGCCTTGGCCCCTACGTTGCCTTGCTCCGATCAGATCGGCTTGGCTTGCACGCAAGTTACCGCCTGACGTGCCTATAAAAAGGAGGACACGCACGACGCAAAATCAGATGTTTGTGCCGCATCCGTTTGCTCCGTTTGCTCCTCCTTTTGCCTAGTTTCTTCCACCCAACGCGTACAGGTGAAGTTCTGTCCGCGCAAACTCCTCCACCAACACCAGGCCATCGTTCTGCTGGACTAGATCCCATTTACCACATCTCCCTGCTTGCTGGAAAAAGGAGGATGTGTCTTCATCGAGCTGTACGTGTGACCGAGTACGGAGGTGCTGCCCGATTGCAACGCTGGAGGAATCATCATTGCGGTCTTGAGATCGGCAAGTGAACGACTACATCAACCACGAGATCTGATCTTGTTTCCGCTTAGCGGTCTACAAGGGTATGTAGATCCAATCCATCTCTTTGCTTCAATCTAGTAGATTAAATCTGGCGTTTTTCCTAGATTGGATCTTGGTTTTGTTTGTTTGCGGTAGAATTTTTTTGTTTTCCATGCATCGAACCCATCAGTGGTATCAGAGCCTCGTCTATGCATAGATTTGTTGCACGAGTAGAACACAATGGATTTGTGGGCGTTGATGCTTTTTGTTGTCTTTAGTTATGTGTACTTTGCATCTTGCGGGATGGTGGGATGAAGCGTCCCGGGCTAACTTTACATGACCGCGTCTCATGAGACTTGCTCCACGCTTGACATGCAACTTGTATTGCATAAGTGGCTTTGCGGGTGTCTGTCTCTCTCACCATAGTTAAGATTCAATTTACTATTTCAATTGACAACACTAGTATCACCGTTGTGGTTCATGTTCGTAGGTAGATTGGATCTTACTCGGAAACCCTAAACCACGTAAAATATGCAAACCAAATTAGAGGCGTCTAACTTGTTTTTGCAGGGTTTGGTTATGTGATATGGCCATGATGTGATGATAAATATATTTGATGTATGAGATGATCATTATTGTATTTTGGCAACCAGCAGGAGCCTAATGGTTGTCTTTAATTTTGTTAAGACTTGCGTGTGTATTCATCATGTAATAGCTTTATTTCAAGTAGTTGTTATAGTAGCTATAAGTGATGGACAACCATGAAGCGGCGCCACTGACCTTGACGCCATGCTGGTGATGATGGAGATCATGTCCGTGCTTTGAAGATGGAGATCAAAAGCACAAGAAGAAAGGCCATATCATATCACAAATTATGAATTGCATGTGATGTTAATCCTTTATGCATCTTATTTTGCTTAGATCGCGACGGTAGCATTATAAGATGATCCCTCTCACTAAATATCAAGATAATAAAGTGTTCGTCCTTAGTATGCACCATTGCTAAGACTTGTCGTTTCGAAGCATCACGTGATGATCAGGTGTGATAGATTCTACATGTGCATACAACGGGTGCAAGCCAGATTTGCACATGCAGATACTAAGGTATCCTTGACGAGCCTAGCATGTACATACATGGTCTTGGAACACGGGATACCGAAAGGTAGAGAATGAGTCATATGAATGATATGATGAACACTTTGAGTGTTCGCCTTTGAAACTACATCTTCTCTCGTGAAGATCGGACTTGGTGTAGTGGATTTGGTTCGTGTAATCACTAAGACAATGTGAGGGATGTTGTTTTGAGTGGGAGTTCACCTAGTTAATTTAATAATTAAAATTGAATTCAATTTATCATAAACTTAGTCTAAACTCTTTGCAAATATGTTGTAGATCATGGCGGCCCCCACCATCAATTTAAATCAGTTCCTAGAGAAAGAAAAGCTTAAGAACAATGGAAGCAACTTCACAGATTGGATCCATCATGTGAGGATTGTCCTCACTACTGGACAACTGCAAGATGTTCTCGATGCACCGCTAGGTCCCCCACCTGCAGAAACTGCTCCCGATGGCGTAAAAAATGTTTACCAGTCTCGAAAAATTCAATACTTCCAAGTTCAGTGTGCCATCCTGTGCGGCCTAGAGGCAGAGCTGCAAAATCATTTTGAAAACCATGACCCCTGTGAAATATTCGTGAGCTCAAAGCTATCTTTGAAACTCGTGCGTTCGTGGAAAGCTATGAAGCCTCGGAACAGTTCTTTGGCTGTATGATGGAAGAGGGAAGATCCGTTCGCGAGCACGTGCTCAAGATGTCTGGGCACGCGAAGAAGCTCAATGAATTGGGAATAGGGATTCCTAACCAGTTGGTTATTCATCGAGTCCTTCAATCACTGCCACCTAGTTATAAGAACTTCGTGATGAACTACAACATGTAGTGCATGAACAAGGAGTTACCTGAACACTTCTCCATGCTGAAAACTGCTGAAGTGGAGATAAAGAAAGAGCACCAAGTGTTGATGGTCAACAAGACCACCAGTTTCAAGAAATAGGGCAAGCCTAAGGAAAAGGGCAAATTCAAGAAGGGCGGCAAGAAAGCTGTTGCGCCTCCTAAGAAACCCAAGGCTGGCCCTAAGCCTGATACTATGTGCTATTACTGCAAGGGTGATGGGCACTAGAAGCGCAATTGCCCAGAGTACCTGGCTGATCTGAAGAGCAGCCACATCAAGAAGAAAGGTATATTTGATATACATGTTATTGATGTCTATCTTACTAGTAATCGTAGTAGTACCTGGGTATTTGATACTGGTTCGGTTGCTCACATTTGTAACTCGAAACAGGAACTACGGAATAAACGAAGACTAGCGAGGGACGAGGTGACGATGCGCGTTGGAAATGGATCCAAGGTCGATGTGATCGCCGTCGGCACGCTCCCTCTACATCTACCTTCGGGATTAGTTTTAAATCTAAATAATTGTTATTTGGTGCCTGCGTTGAGCATGAACATTATATCTGGATCTTGTTTAATGCAAGACGGTTATTCGTTTAAGTCAGAGAATAATGGTTGTTCTATTTATATGAATAATATCTTTTATGGTCATGCGCCTGAGATGAATGGTTTATACTTGTTAAATCTCGATAGTAGTGATACACATGTTCATAACATTGATGCTAAGCGAATTAAATTGAATGATAATTCTACATATATGTGGCACTGTCGTCTTGGTCATATTGGAGTGAAGCGCATGAAGAAACTCCATTCCGATGGACTTCTTGAATCACTTGACTTTGAGTCACTTGATAGATGCGAAGCATGTCTAATGGGAAAAATGAGTAAGACTCTGATGCGCGTAGATGTACACGTCCGTTGGGAACCCCAAGAGGAAGGTATGATGCGCACAGTGGCAAGTTTTTCAGAAGAAACCAAGGTTTAATCGGACCAGTAGGAGTCAAGAAGCACGTTGAAGGTTGATGGTGGCGAAATGTGATGCGGCGCAACACCAGGGATTCCGGCGCCAACGTGGAACCTGCACAACACAACCAAAGTACTTTGCCCCAACGAAACAGTGAGGTTGTCAATCTCACCGGCTTGCTGTAACAAAGGATTAACCGTATTGTGTGGAAGATGATTGTTTGCAAGAAAACAGTAAAACAAGTATTGCAGTAGATTGTATGCGATGTAAAGAATAGGACCGGGGTCCACAGTTCACTAGAGGTGTCTCTCCCATAAGATAAAAGCATGTTGGGTGAACAAATTACAGTCGGGCAATTGACAAATAGAAAAGGGCATAACAATGCATATACATGATATGATAAATATAGTGAGATTTAATCAGGGCATTACGACAAAGTACATAGACCGCCATCCAACTGCATCTATGCCTAAAAAGTCCACCTTCAGGTTATCATCCGAACCCCTTTCAGTATTAAGTTGCAAAGCAACAGACAATTGCATTAAGTATGGTGCGTAATGTAATCGACAACTACATCCTTAGACATAGAATCAATGTTTTATCCCTAGTGGCAACAGCACAACACAATCTTAGAACTTTCTGTCACTGGTATCAATGAAGGCATGAACCCACTATCGAGCATAAATACTCCCTCTTGGAGTTAAGAGCAAAAAGCCTCTACTAATAACGGAGAGCATGCAAGATCATAAACAACACTTAAGTAATAGATTGATAATCACCATAACATAGTATTCTCTATTCATCGGATCCCGACAAACACAACATATAGTATTACGGATAGATGATCTTGATCATGTTAGGCAGCTCACAAGATCCAACAATGAAGCACATGAGGAGAAGACGACCATCTAGCTACTGCTATGGACCCATAGTCCAGGGGTGAACTACTCACTCATCACTCCGGAGGCGATCATGGCGATGAAGAGTCCTCCGGAGATGAATCCCCTCCCGGCAGGGTGCCGGAGGCGATCTCCTGAATCCCCCAGATGGGATTCGCGGCGGCGGTCTCGGAAGGTTTTCCGTATCGTGGCTCTCGGTACTGGGGGTTTCGCGACGGAGGCTTTAAGTAGGCGGAAGGGCAAGTCGGGGGCCACACGAGGGCCCCACATGACAGCCGCGCGGCCAAGACCTAGGCCGCGCCGCCTGTGTGCGGCGCCTCGTGGCCCCACTTCCCCCTCGGTCTTCGGAAGCTTCGTGCAAAAATAGGACCCTGGCGTTGATTTCGTCCAATTCCGAGAATATTTCGTTACTAGGATTTCTGAAACCAAAAACAGCAGAAAACAGTGGCTCTTCGGCATCTTGTTAATAGGTTAGTTCAGAAAATGCGTAAATACGACATATAATGTGCATAAAACATGTAGATATCATCAATAATGTAGCATGGAACATAAGAAATTATCGATACGTTGGAGACGTATCCCCAAGCTTAGTTCTGCTCGTCCCGAGCAGGTAAAACGATAACAAAGATAATTTCTGAAGTGACATGCCATCATAATCTTGATCATACTATTTGTAAACATATGTAATGAATGCAGCGATCAAAACAATGGTAATGACATGAGTAAACAAATGAATCATAAAGCAAAGACTTTTCATGAATAGTACTTCAAGACAAGCATCAATAAGTCTTGCATAAGAGTTAACTCATAAAGCAATAAATCAAAGTAAAGGTGTTGAAGCAACACAAAGGAAGATTAAGTTTCAGCGGTTGCTTTCAACTTATAACATGTATATCTCATGGATATTGTCAACATAAAGTAATATAACAAGTGCAATATGCAAGTATGTAGGAATCAATGCACAGTTCACACAAGTGTTTGCTTCTTAAGGTGGAGAGAGATAGGTGAACTGACTCAACATAAAAGTAAAAGAAAGGTCCTTCAAAGAGGAAAGCATCGATTGCTGTATTTGTGCTAGAGCTTTTATTTTGAAAAAATGAAACAATTTTGTCAACGGTAGTAATAAAGCATATGAGTTATGTAAATTATATCTTACAAGTTGCAAGCCTCATGCATAGTATACTAATAGTGCCCGCACCTTATCCTACTTAGCTTGGACTACCGGATCATCACAATGCACATGTTTCAACCAAGTGTCACAAAGGGGTACCTCCATGCCGCCTGTACAAAGGTCTAAGGAGAAAGCTCGCATTTTGGATTTCTCGCTTTTGATTATTCTCAACTTAGACATCCATACCGGGACAACATGGACAACAGATAATGGACTCCTCTTTAATGCATAAGCATGTAACAATAGTTATTATTCTCATATGAGATTGAGGATATATGTCCAAACTGAAACTTCCACCATGATTCATGGCTTTAGTTAGCGGCCCAATGTTCTTCTCTAACAATATGCATGCTCCAATCATTAAGGTGATAGATCCTTCAGACAAGACGGACATGCATAGCAACTCACATGATATTCAACAAACAATAGTTGATGGCGTTCCCAGAAGCATGGTTATCGCACAACAAGCAACTTATTAAGAGATAAAGTGCATAAGTACATATTCAATACTACGATAGTTTTTAAGGCTATTTTGTCCCATGAGCTATATATTGCAAAGGTGAATGGAAATTTTAAAGGTAGCACTCAAGCAATTTACTTTGGAATGGCGGAGAAATACCATGTAGTAGGTAGGTATGGTGGACACAAATGGCATAGTGGTTGGCTCAAGGATTTTGGATGCATGAGAAGTATTCCCTCTCGATACAAGGTTTAGGCTAGCAAGGTTATTTGAAGCAAACTCAAGGATGAACCGGTGCAGCAAAACTCACATAAAAGACATATTGTAAACATTATAAGACTCTACACCGTCTTCCTTGTTGTTCAAAGCTCAATACTAGAATTATCTAGACCTTAGAGAGACCAAATATGCAAACCAAATTTTAGCAAGCTCTATGTATTTCTTCATTAATGGGTGCAAAGTATATGATGCAAGAGCTTAAACATGAGCATAACAATTGCAAAGTATCACATTATCCAAGACATTTTAGAATTACTACATGTAGCATTTCCCAATTCCAACCATATAACAATTTAACGAAGAAGAAACTTCGCCATGAACATTATGAGTAAAGCCTAAGGACATATTTGTCCATATGCAACAGCGGATCGTGTCTCTCTCCCACAAAGTGAATGCTAGGATCCATTTTATTCAAACAAAAACAAAAACAAAAACAAACCGACGCTCCAAGTAAAGAACACAAGACGTGACTGAATAAAAATATAGTTTCAGGGGAGGAACCTGATGATGTTGTCGATGAAGAAGGGGATGCCTTGGGCATCCCCAAGCTTAGACGCTTGAGTCTTCTTAGAATATGCAGGGATGAACCACGGGGCATCCCCAAGCTTAGAGCTTTCACTCCTCTTGATCATAGTATATCATACTCCTCTCTTGACCCTTGAAAACTTCCTTCACACCAAACTTCAAGCAAACTCATTAGAGGGTTAGTGCACAATTAATAATTCACATGTTCAGAGGTGGCACAATCATTCTTTACACTTCTGGACATTGCATAAAGCTACTGGACATTAATGGATCAAAGAAATTCATCCAACATAGCAAAAGGGGCAATGCGAAATAAAAGGCAGAATCTGTCAAAACAGAACAGTTCGTAAAGACGAATTTTAAAATGGCACCAGACTTGCTCAAATGGAAAAACTCAAATCTAATGAAAGTTGCGTACATATCTGAGGATCACGCTCGTAAATTGTCAGATTTTTTAGAATTTTCTACAGAGACTTAGGCCCAGATTCGTGACAGACAGCAATGCTGTTTCTGCGCAGCGATCCCAAATATAATCATCAACTTTAACATAGAAACTTTACTTGGCACAAAAACATGATAAGGAGAGGTTGCTACAGTAGTAAACAACTTCCAAGACTCAACAAAACAAAAAATTTCTGTAGTAAAATAAACACATGGGTTATCTCCCAAAAAGCTCTTTCTTTATAGCCATTAAGATGAGCTCAGTAATTTCAATGATACTCTCGCAAGAAATAAGAGTTGAAGCAAAAGAGATGCAAATAAGAAACACTTTTAAGTCTAATCCACTTCCTATGAAAAGGAATCTTATACACAAATAAATTCATGAAGAACAAAATGACAAGCATAGAAAGGCAACACAAGCGCAACTTCAAGATTCTCAACATGAAGAGGGGAAACTTAATATTATTAAGATGCATATAACCGTGTTTCCCTCTCTCATAATAACTTTAAGTAGCATCATGAACAAACTCAACAATATAAGCATCACATAAAATATTCTTGTCATGAGCCACATGCATAAACTTATTACTCTCCACATAAGCATAATCAATTTTATTAATTGTAGTGGGAGCAAATTCAATAAAATAGCTATCATTATTATTCTCATCACCATTATCATCATATATAGGAGGCATATTGTAATCATAATTAACTTTCTCCTCAATAGTAGGTGGACTGAAAATATCATATTCATCATTGCAAGCATCATATATAGGAGGTAAAGTATCATCAAAGTAAATTTTCTCCTCCATGCTTGGGGGACTAAAAATATCACAACCAGCTTCCCCAAGCTTAAATTCTTCCATAGATTTAGCAATAATAGTGTTCAAAGAGTTCATGCTAATAACATTGCTACAACTATTTTGTAAACAAAGTTCCATGGGTTTTTTAATTTTCTCTTCAAACACATCATGTCCTAATTCAAGATATAGTTCATAAAGATCTCTAATTTTTTTGTTGTTTTCCATTAAGCCTAACTAGTGAAAATGAAAGCAAGTACAGGACTAGACATGATAACAAAATAAATTAAATGAAAGTAACTAATTTTTTTGTGTTTTTGATATGGAGAACAAGACAGTAAATAAAGTAAAACTAGCAACTAATTTTTTTGTGTGTGTTTTGTTTAAGTGCAGCAAACAAAGTAGTAAATAAAATAAAGCAAGACAAAAACAAAGTAAAGAGATTGAGAAGTGGAGACTCCCCTTGCAGCGTGTCTTGATCTCCCCGGCAACGGCGCCAGAAATTTGCTTGATGCGCGTAGATGTACACGTCCGTTGGGAACCCCAAGAGGAAGGTATGATGCGCACAGTGGCAAGTTTCCTTCAGTAAGAAACCAAGGTTTAATCGGACCAGTAGGAGTCAAGAAGCACGTTGAAGGTTGATGGTGGCGAAATGTGATGCGGCGCAACACCAGGGATTCCGGCGCCAACGTGAAACCTGCACAACACAACCAAAGTACTTTGCCCCAACGAAACAGTGAGGTTGTCAATCTCACCGGCTTGCTGTAACAAAGGATTAACCGTATTGTGTGGAAGATGATTGTTTGCAAGAAAACAGTAAAACAAGTATTGCAGTAGATTGTATGCGATGTAAAGAATAGGACCGGGGTCCACAGTTCACTAGAGGTGTCTCTCCCATAAGATAAAAGCATGTTGGGTGAACAAATTACAGTCGGGCAATTGACAAATAGAAAAGGGCATAACAATGCATATACATGATATGATAAATATAGTGAGATTTAATCAGGCATTACGACAAAGTACATAGACCGCCATCCAACTGCATCTATGCCTAAAAAGTCCACCTTCAGGTTATCATCCGAACCCCTTCAGTATTAAGTTGCAAAGCAACAGACAATTGCATTAAGTATGGTGCGTAATGTAATCGACAACTACATCCTTAGACATAGAATCAATGTTTTATCCCTAGTGGCAACAGCACAACACAACCTTAGAACTTTCTGTCACTGTCCCAGGTATCAATGAAGGCATGAACCCACTATCGAGCATAAATACTCCCTCTTGGAGTTAAGAGCAAAAACTTGGCCAGAGCCTCTACTAATAACGGAGAGCATGCAAGATCATAAACAACACTTAAGTAATAGATTGATAATCACCATAACATAGTATTCTCTATTCATCGGATCCCGACAAACACAACATATAGTATTACAGGATAGATGATCTTGATCATGTTAGGCAGCTCACAAGATCCAACAATGAAGCACATGAGGAGAAGACGACCATCTAGCTACTGCTATGGACCCATAGTCCAGGGGTGAACTACTCACTCATCACTCCGGAGGCGATCATGGCGATGAAGAGTCCTCCGGGAGATGAATCCCCTCTCCGGCAGGGCCGGAGGCGATCTCCTGAATCCCCGAGATGGGATTCGCGGCGGCGTCTCTGGAAGGTTTTCCGTATCGTGGCTCTCGGTGCTGGGGTTTCGCGACGGAGGCTTTAAGTATGCGGAAGGGCAAGTCAGGGGGCCACACGAGGGCCCCACATGACAGGGCCGCACGGCCAAGACCTAGGCCGCGCCGCCCTGTTGTGGCGGCGCCTCGTGGCCCCACTTCCTTTCCCCCTCAGTCTTCTGGAAGCTTCATGCAAAAATAGGACCCTGGCGTTGATTTCGTCCAATTCAGAGAATATTTCGTTACTAGGATTTCTGAAACCAAAAACAGCAGAAAAAGCTGGCTCTTCGGCATCTTGTTAATAGGTTAGTTCCAGAAAATGCGTAAATACGACATATAATGTGCATAAAACATGTAGATATCATCAATAATGTAGCATGGAACATAAGAAATTATCGATACGTTGGAGACGTATCAGACTCCATTCTCTGGTACAATGGAGTGAGCTACATACTTATTGGAAATCATACATAACGATGTGTGCAGACCAATGAGCGTAGCATCGCGCGGTGGTTATCGTTATGTTCTAACCTTCACGGATGATCTAAGTAGATATGGGTATATTTACTTTATGAAACATAAGTCCAAAACTTTCGAGAAGTTTAAGGAATTCCAAAGTGAAGTAGAAAATCAACGTAACAAGAAGATTAAGTTTCTGCGTTCTGATCGCGGAGGCGAATATCTGAGTTATGAGTTTGGCATGCATTTAAAGAAATGCGGAATACTTTCACAATTGACACCGCCGGGAACACCACAGCGCAATGGTGTGTCCGAACGTCGTAATCGAACTCTCTTAGATATGGTTCGATCTATGATGTCTCTTACCGATTTGCCGTTATCGTTTTGGGGTTATGCATTAGAGACAGCCGCATTCACTTTAAATAGGGCACCATCTAAATCCGTTGAAACGACACCGTATGAATTATGGTTTGGTAAGAAACCTAAGCTGTCGTTCCTTAAAGTTTGGGGTTGCGAAGCTTATGTAAAGAAGTTACAACCTGACAAGCTAGAACCCAAAGCGGAGAAATGCATCTTCATAGGATACCCTAAAGAAACAATTGGGTATACCTTCTATCACAGATCCGAAGGCAAAGTTTTCGTTGCCAAGAACGGATCCTTTCTTGAGAAGGAGTTTCTCACGAAAGAAGTGACTGGAAGGAAAGTAGAACTCGACGAGGTTATTGAACCTTCTCTCGGAGATCAGAGTAGCGCAGCGCCGGAAGATGTTCCTGTGCAGCCTACACCGATAAGAGAGGAAGCAAATGATGATGATCATAAAACTTCGAACGAAGTAGCTACTGAACCTCGCAGATCGACGAGGGCTCGTACCACTCCTGATTGGTATGACCCTGTCTAAATGTCATGATTGTGGATAACAATGATGAAGACCCTGCGACGTATGAGGAAGCAATGATGAGCCCAGATTCCAACAAATGGCAAGAAGCCATGAAATCCGAAATGGGATCCATGTATGATAACAAAGTATGGACTTTGGTAGACTTACCTGATAGCCGCAAGGCTGTCGAGAATAAATGGATCTTCAAAAGAAAAACAGATGTTGATGGTAATATTACTGTCTATAAAGCTCGACTTGTCGCGAAGGGGTTCCGACAAATTCAAGGAGTTGACTACGATGAGACTTTATCACTGATGTCTACTCACGCTTCTATTCCTGTAGACAGTGTTGGGCCTCCAAAAGCAGAGGTTTGTAGAACAGCAGCAAGTTTCCCTTAAGTGGATCACCCAAGGTTTATCGAACTCAGGGAGGTAGAGGTCAGAGATATTCCTCTCAAGCAACCCTGCAATTAAGATACAAGAAGTCTCTTGTGTCCCCAACACACCTAATACACTTGTCAGATGTATAGGTGCACTAGTTCGGCGAAGAGATAGTAAAACGCAGATGATATAGATGGTGGTAAACGGTAATTGCGATATGAAGTAAATATTGCATGAAGTAAAGATGCAGTAAAACAGTAAACAAGCGATGTTTGCAGTATTTGGAAACAAGGCCTAGGGATCATACTTTCACTAGTGGACACTCTCAACATTGATCACATAATAAATAAATAACTTCTCCTCACTTGTGCTACTTTCACACTCTCTTGTTGGATAACAAACACCATTCATTGTGTAGGGCTACAAGAGCTCCCTCAAGCCGGAGTTAACAAGCTCCACAACATTCGGAATTCATATTTAAGTAACCTCTAGAGTGCATAATAGACCGTTGCAATTTAGACCGAGTACTAACATAGCATACACACTGTCACCTTTAAGCTATGAAAGGGGGAATAGATCACATCAATACTATCATAGTAATAGTTAACTCCATAATCTACAAGAGATTACAATCATAACCTACGCCAAGTACTACATGATGCACACACTGTCACCTTTACATCATGGAGGAGGAATAGACTACTTTAATAACATCACTAGAGTAGCACATAGATTAATAGTGATACAAAGCTCATCATATGGATCTCAATCATGTAAGGCAGCTCATGAGATCATTGTATTGAGGTACATGAGAGAGAGATTAACCACATAGCTACCGGTAGAGCCCTCAGCCTCGGGGGAGAACTACTCCCTCCTCATCATGGGAGACAACAACGGCGATGAAGATGGCGATGGTGTCGATGGAGATGGCTCCGGGGGCAATTCCCCGTCCCGCCGGCGTGCCGGAACAGAGACTTCTGTCCCCCGAAACGGAGTTTCGCGATGGCGGCGGCGCCCCTGGAGTCTTTCTGGAGTTTCATCGATTGGTTTAGGGTTTTCACGTCACGAGAGATTATATAGGCAAAGAGGCGGCGCAAGGGGGTGCCTGGGGGGCCCACACCATAGGGTGGGGCGGCCCCCCTCCTGGCCGCGCCGGCTGATGGGGAGGAGGCCCTGGGCCTCCTCTGGCCTGGCCCTTCTGGCTCCGTGAGTCTTCTTGCGGAATAGAATTTATGTGATTTTTCTGGATTTTTCCGAGCACTTTGGTTTTTGGGCCTTTTCTGCAATAAACAGACATAATAAACAGAAACTGGCACTGTGGCATCTTGTTAATAGGTTAGTCCAATAAATGCCATAATATGATATAAAGTGCATATAAAACATGTAGGTATTGTCATAAAACTAGCATGGAACATCAGAAATTATAGATACGTTGGAGATGTATCAAGCATCCCCAAGCTTAGTTCCTACTCGCCCTCGAGTAGGTAAACGATAAAAGAATAATTTCTGAAGTGACATGCTACCAACATAAACTTGATCAACATTATTGTAAAGCATATGAGATGAATGAAGTGATTCAAAGCAATGATTTGCTAACAAAAAGATAATGACTAAACAACTGAATCATATAGCAAAAACTTTTCATGAATAGTACTTTCAAGACAAGCATCAAAAAGACTTGCATAAGAGTTAACTCATAAAGCAATAAATTCTTAATAAGAGGTTTGAAGCAACACAAAGGAAGATTTAAGTTTCAGCAATTGCTTTCAACTTCAACATGCATACCTCATGGATAATTGTCAACACAAAGTAAAATAATAAGTGCAATAAGCAAGCATGTAAGAATCAATGCACAGTTGACACAAGTGTTTGCTTCTAAGATAGAAAGAAGTAGGTAAACTGACTCAACATAAAGTAAGAGAAAGGCCCTTCGCAGAGGGAAGCAGGGATTACTATTTTTGTGCTAGAGCTTTTATTTTGAAAACATAGAAACAATTTTGTCAACGGTAGTAATAATTCATATGTGTTATGCATAAAACTTCCTACAAGTTGCAAGCCTCATGCATCAAATACCAATAGTGCTCGCACCTTGTCCTAATTAGCTTGGATTTACATGGATTATCATTGCATTACATATGTTTCAAACAAGTGTCACAAAGGGGTACCTCTATGCCACTGATGACCCACAAGTATAGGGGGTGTATCGTAGTATCTTCGATAAGTAAGAATGTCGATCCCAACGAGGAGCAGAAGGTGTTGGCAGCAGTTTCGATGAAGGATTCATGTAAATGCTCACAGACAAGTATTCAGGGGGTTTTGATATTGCAGATAAATGAAGTACAAGTAAATAAAATGCGAGAGAAATAATTGCAGCGAGTGGCCCAATCCTTTTTAGCACAAAGGACAAGCCGGTTTGATTACTTATAATGACCAAACGTTCCTGAGGACACACGGGGATTTTAGTCTAGTACTTTCGCTTCATGTGGTTTAATAATCTTCATTGTTTTGATAAGTGTTGTGTGGGTGAACCTATGCTAATGCACCGCCCTTCCTAGGACTAATACATACTTGTGATTATACCCCTTGCAAGCATCCGCAACTACAAGAAAGTAATTAAGATAAATCTAACCACAGCCTTAAACTCTGAGATCCTGCGATCCCTCCTGCATCGATATACTAACGGGGGCTTAGGTTTCTGTCACTCCGGCAACCCCGCAATTAGCAACCGAATACAAGATGCACTCCCCTAGGCCCATAAATGGTGAAGTGTCGTGTAGTCGACGTTCACACGACACCACTAGAAGAATGACACCACAACTTAAATATCATAACATTGAATATTACTCAACCATAATTCACTACTAGCATTTAGACTTCACCCATGTCCTCAAGAACTAAACGAACTACTCACGAGACATCATATGGAATACAATCAGAGGTGATATGATGATGAATAACAATCTGAACATAAACCTTGGTTCAATGGTTTCACTCAATAGCATCTACAACAAGTATAGAATAACACCGGGAGAGTTTCCCCTATCAAACAATCAAGATTTAACCCGAATTGCTACAGCGGTGACGAGGTGCAGCGGTGGTGATGGCGGTGTAGATGGTGGAGATGATGATGATGATGATGGAGATGATGTCCCGCTCGATGACGATGGCGATGGCGTCGATTTCCCCCTCCGGGAGGGAATTTCCCCGGCGGATTCCTGCCCGCCGGAGAGCTCTTTTCTCTCTGGTGTTCTCCGCCCCGCAGAGGCGGCTGTAACCCTTCGTGAGGTCCTCTCTGTGGCTTAGGTTTTCGGGACGAAGGAGTACGCGAAGAAAAGGAGGCGAAAGGGGCTGTGGGGCCCCCAGAGCACAGGGTGGCGCGGCCAGGCCTTGGGCCGCGCCGCCCTGTGGTCTGGGCCCACACTGGCTCCTCTCTGCTCCCCCTTTTGGCTCCCTCCGTCATCTGGAAAAATAGGAATTTACGTGAAATTCCCTTCCACAGTTGATCTTCCGAAATATTGCGTTCTGACGGTGCTTTTTCCAGCAGAATCCTGGCTCCGGTGCTTGATCCTCCAATGATGATGAAACATGCAAAATAGATGAAATAACATAAGTATTGTGTCCCAATATGAAATATATCAATGAATAACAGCAAATTATGATACAAAATAGTGATGCAAATTGGACGTATCAACTCCCCCCAAGCTTAGACCTCGCTTGTCCCCAAGCGAAACTGAGCTCGATAAACAAGACCACATGTTTATGGAGTGAAGAGTCGATAAATAAAATACGGACAAGAAGCATCATATTCATTCACACAAGACATTCTAGTAAACAACTTCCTCATATAACTCATCTCGAAATAAGTAAAGAGAAATCACAAGTAAAGGTGCATAAGAAATCATAATTGGTGATGGCAAACTTTGTTCTTGGTCAGAGAACTACTAACGGATTGTACTTTTAAGCAAAGCTTTCATATTAGAATTTATAGCTGAGCCTTCATATTTAAGCATAACAATCTCCTCATAATCATTGATAACTTCAAAGTCATATTCATTCAGATAAAATTGGTACTAAACAAGAAAGTATAAAAGACATGATCAACTGAATCATAGCATAAATGATTGGTTCACAACAACTCAATTGCTTGCTTGAGATAGAGGGAAATAGGTTTACTGACTCAACATAAAAGTAAAAGACAGGCCCTTCGCAGAGGGAAGCAGGGATTAAATCATGTGCTAGAGCTTTTCAAGTTTTGAAATCATAAAAAGAGCATAAAAGTAAGATTTTGAGCGGTGTTTGTTGTTGTCAACGAATGGTAGCGGGCACTCTAACTCCCTTGCCAAACGAACCTTCAAAGAGCGGCTCCCATGAGGGACGGCATTTCTACCAGCAAGGTAGATCATCCCCCTTCTCTTTTGTTTACACATGTATTTTAGTTTTATTAAGGATGACACTCCCCCCAACCTTGGCTTTCTCAATCCATGGCTAACCGAATCCTCGGGTGCCTTCCAACATTCACATACCATGGAGGAGTGTCTATTGCAAAATTAAGTTGCTTACTGATAACTCAGAGCAAAACATGTGAAGAGAATTATTAATGAAAGTTATTAATTGGGGCTGGGAACCCCGTTGCCAGCTCTTATTGCAAAATTATTGGATAAGCGGATGTGCCGCTAGTCCATTGGTGAAAGTCCGCCCAACAAGATTGAAAGATGAAACACCACATACTTCCTCATGAGCTATAGAACATTGACACAATTAAGGAGTAATATAGTTTGAATTATTTAAAGGTAGCACATGAAGTATTTACTTGGAATGGCAGAAAATACCATGTAGTAGGTAGGTATGGTGGACACAAATGGCATAGGTTTGGTCTAAGGTCATGGATGTATGAGAAGCATTCCCTCTCGATACAGGTCTTTGGCTAGCAAGGTTTGATAGCAAGCATAAAGTTGAGGGAAACAAACAAATATACATATGATAGAAACAATCATGCATCTTTCTCATAAGCACAAGCAATTTTAACTTTAGAATACTAAGCATAGAGATAATAGAGTAATGTATCTAAGTGTATTTCTCTCTTCTATTAAACATCAAGATGTTGTTGCTATTGACCAATGCTAAGTTTGCCAAAACCAAATAGATTTACTTGATGCTCCCAAAGTGATATCAATACTTATGTCAAGAGTAATCATATAATGGAGATTGCAAACTAAAATAAGGTGTGCAAAAAGTAAATGATAAGACTTCTCATTAATATTCCATAACGATAACTCACACCAACGGATACATAGATAACTAACTAAGAGAGATACTTCCACATTGCATACTATTCCATATGATAACTTCCCTACTCATGATATGACACTACTTGATAGTAAAAGATAAAGGTAGTGATGATGTGATACCGCGGCACTCCCCCAAGCTTGGAACAAACCAAGGGGATGCCAATACCGATGATGAATTACTCCTTCGGTGATGGTGGTGATGGATTCTTCTCGACAAGCTTCCTGACAAGCTCCTGTAAACCTTCAATCTCATAGGTGAGGTTGCGAATCATCTCCGAGTTGTGCTCAACGCGGCTCATAATCATGTCCGGTGGTGAATCCCAACTCTTAGAATTGTTTCCCCATCCTTCAGCTTCAGATTTCATCTCTCCTGCATTGTCAGAACGATTTATATCCCAATTACTTGGCAACACTACCTTGGGGGTCCTTTCAGTTTGACGATCGTAGATTAGATTGCGGTAAGGGTTGTAATTGCTCGGAGAAGATGTCCTTGGAGCCAAGTAATGACGTGGAACCGCTCCTCCGGTAGCGATTCGTGCACTCCTCTTGATGTTGGATGGACTTGATATCACGCCAATACTTGCGACGGTGGCTTGTTGGTGTTCCTGCGGAGCTTCCTCCACTTCTTCCTCATCCTCTCTTGCATCTTCTTTCTTCAGCTCCGGGTCTTGAATATTTTCCTTCAAAGGTTCCTTGTCCTTGTTGTTGGAGACCATGGTGCTTCTAGATCAAAACAAATCTGGCAGAAAACAGCTCGAAACAAAACACGACGAGAAAACGATATTACGGACCTCCAGGGGTCCGGGGGATTATATAGCAAATATTTTTACGACAAAAGGAAGGTTCCAGGCCGAAAACGAGTGGAAACGGGACGCCGAGGCGGCCAGACCATAGGTCGGCGCGGCCAGGGTGGGGCCCGCGCCGGCCTATGGTGGCACGCCCTCGTGCGTCCTTTCCACTCCGTTTCGAACTCGTAATTTTTCATATTTTCTAAAAACAGCAGAAATAATGTTCGGAAAGGTAAACGCGGACTTTTTATTACCTATACTGTTACCTATTCAAAATCCAGTTCTGGCGGACTGTCAATTTGTCCTTTGATGAAAGCCTCCGGTGTTTCCACTTGAATAATATCAACATCAACATTATAAGAATCACCCGAGATATAATGCTTGAGTCTTTGTCCATTCACCACTTGCGTAGCATTGCCTTGGAGAGAGCTAATTTTAATTGCTCCTGAACGATACACCTCCTCAACAACATATGGTCCTTCCCACTTCGAGAGTAATTTCCCTGCAAAGAATCTGAGACGAGACCGATACAATAGAACTTGATCTCCAACATTAAATTCTCTTTTGATGATCCTTCTATCATGCCATTTCTTAACTTTTTCTTTAAAGAGTTTAGCATTTTCATAAGCTTCACTTCTCCATTCATCTAGAGAACTTAATTGCAACAACCTCTTATTACCGGCTAATTTAGGATCTTTATTTAGTTCTCTAACAGCCCAATAAGCTTTGTGCTCTAGTTCTAAAGGTAAATGACAAGCTTTTCCATAAACCATTTTATAAGGTGACATTCCCATAGGATTTTTATAAGCAGTTCTATAAGCCCATAGTGCTTCTTTCAATTTGCTAGCCCAATTCTTTCTAGATTTATTAACAGTCTTACCCAAGATAGCTTTAATCTCTCTATTTGATAATTCTACTTGACCACTAGTTTGAGGGTGATAAGCAGAAGCAATTCTATGATTAATACCATACTTAGCAAGAGTTTTTCTAAAACCTCCATGAATGAAATGAGAACCTCCATCAGTCATAATATATCTAGGTACTCCAAATCTAGGAAATATAATATCTACAAGCATTTTTATAGAGGTCTCACCATCAGCACTTTTTGTAGGTATAGCTTCTACCCATTTAGTAACATAATCAACAGCGACAAGTATATGAGTGTTACCATCTGAAGAAGGGAAAGGACCCATGAAGTCGAATCCCCAACAATCGAATGGTTCAATAACAAGAGTATAATTCATAGGCATTTCATTGCGTCTGGAGATATTACCAACTCTTTGACATTCATCACAAGATAAAATAAATTTCCTTGCATCTTTGAAGAGTGTTGGCCAATAAAAACCTGATTGTAAAACCTTTTGCGCGGTTCTATCTCCAGCGTGATGTCCTCCATAAACACTACCATGACATTTATTCAATATCTCCTGTTGTTCATATTCAGGAACACATCTTCGCATAATACCATCCACTCCTTCTTTATATAAGTGTGGGTCATCCCAAAAATAATGCCTCAAGTCATAAAAGAATTTCCTCCTTTGCTGAGCTGAAAAGGTTGGAGGCAAATACTTCGAAACAATAAAGTTAGCATAATCTGCATACCAAGGGCTCTCTCGCGAGCTCACCTTTATTACAGCCAATTGTTCATTTGGAAAACTATCATTAACAGGAACAGGATCATAAGCAATATTTTCCAATCTAGACAAATTATCAGCAACAGGATTATCAGCACCTTTCCTATCTATAATATGTAAATCAAATTCTTGCAACAGAAGTACCCATCTAATAAGCCTTGGCTTAGCATCTTTCTTTGTCATAAGGTATCTAATTGCAGCATGATCAGTATGAATTGTAACTTTCGAATCAACAATATAGGGTCTAAACTTATCACAAGCAAAGACTACAGCTAACAATTCCTTTTCAGTTGTAGCATAATTTCTTTGAGCAGCATCAAGAGTCTTACTAGCATAATGAATAACATTTAATTTTTTATCTACTCGCTGTCCAAGAACAGCGCCTACAGCAAAATCACTAGCATCACACATAATTTCAAAAGGCAAATTCCAATCAGGAGGTTCAACTACAGGAGCAGTTGTTAAGGCTTTCTTTAGAGTTTCAAAAGCTTCCTTACAATCATCATCAAAAACAAAAGGTACATCTTTTTGAAGAAGATTAGTAAGAGGCTTTGAAATTTTAGAGAAATCTTTAATAAATCTCCTATAAAACCCAGCATGACCAAGAACACTACGAATACCTTTAACATCCCTCGGATAGGGCATCTTCTCAATTGCTTCAACTTTAGCTCTATCAACTTCAATACCTCTCTCGGAAATTTTATGTCCCAATACAATTCCTTCATTAACCATAAAGTGGCATTTCTCCCAATTAAGAACAAGGTTAGTTTCTTCACATCTCTGCAAAACTTTATCGAGGTTTCGCAGGCAATTATCAAAAGAATTCCCATAGACAGAAAAATCATCCATGAACACCTCTACAATACTTTCGCAAAAACCATGAAAAATAGCAGACATGCATCTTTGAAAAGTAGCAGGAGCATTACATAAACCAAAAGGCATACGCCTATAAGCATAAGTTCCATAAGGACAAGTAAAAGTGGTTTTCTCTTGATCTTTAGCTTTAACAACAATTTGTGAAAACCCAGAATAACCATCAAGAAAACAAAAATGAGTATTTTTAGATAACCTTTCTAGCATTTGATCAATAAAGGGTAAAGGGTAATGATCTTTCTTAGTAACTTTATTAACTTTTCGAAAATCAATGCACATTCTATAACCTACAACTATTCTTTGAGGAATAAGCTCATCATTATCATTAGGCACAACAGTCATTCCTCCTTTCTTAGGAACACAATGCACAGGACTAACCCATCTACTATCAGCAATAGGATATATAATACCAGCTTCAAGGAGTTTTAATACCTCGTTCCTTACCACTTCCTTCATCTTCGGAATTAGACGACGTTGATGTTCAACAACAGGCTTTGCATCATCTTCCATATTAATAGCATGTTGGCAAATAGAAGGAGAAATCCCTTTCAAATCATCAAGAGTATAGCCAATAGCTCCTCGGTGTTTCTTCAATATTTCCAATAACCTTTCTTCCTCAATCTCTGAAAGCTTAGAACTAATAATAACAGGATATATTTTCTTATCATCAATATGAGCATATTTAAGATTATCAGGTAAAGGCTTTAAATCAAAAACAGGATCTTCCTTTGGTGGCGGTGTTGTACCCAAATCTTCCACCGGTAAATCATGCTTGAGAATAGGTTGGCGAAGAAAAATTTCCTCAAGCTCATCTCTTTCTTTCCTAAAAGCTTCACTCTCACTATTCTCCAAATGTTGCTGCAAAGGATTATTAGGAACAAGAACAATAGATGCACACTGCTCCATTTTAAAATCATTACTAGGCAAGTCAGCTTTATAAGGAGTTTTGGTAAATTTAGAAAAGTTAAATTCATAAGGTTCACCAGCAAATCTAGTCAAAATTTTCTCTTTCTTACAATCTATAATAGCTCCACAAGTATTTAGAAAAGGTCTACCAAAAATGATAGGACAATGATCACTAGCAGCAGAACCAAGTACCAAAAAGTCAGCAGGATATTTAATCTTACCACATAGAACTTCCACATCTCGAACAATACCAATTGGAGAAATAGTTTCTCTATTAGCCAGATGAATAACCACATCAATATCTTCAAGTTCACAAGAACCAATTTCGTGCATAATCTCCGTGTAAAGCTCATAAGGAATAGCACTAACACTTGCACCAATATCACATAAACCATAATAGCAATGATCACCAATTCTAACAGATAGCATAGGAACACTAACTTGTTTGGATTTATTAGGATGTGAAACAATATTAGAAGCATCTTCACAGAAAATAATATGACCATCCTCCACATTTTCAGTCACAAGATCTTTAACTATTGCAACAACAGGTTCAATTTTAATTTGTTCTTCAGGTTCTTTAGGTTTCTTTTCACTTTTATTAACCGCACTAGATATGACAGAGTACTCCTTCATTTTAGCAGGGAAAGGAGTTTTTTCAATATAAGCTTCAGGAATAACATTATCAACAGTTTCAACCACTACACATTTGTTTACAGATGAATCAACTTTATCTTTATACGGTTCATGATACTTATCAAAATTCTTCTTAGGCAGTTCATAATGAGAGGCAAAAGCTTTATAAAGATTTGCAACAACTTGGGAATCAAGACCATATGTAGCACTCATATTACGAAATTTATCAGTATCCATAAAAGCTTCAATGCATTTATAATCATAAATTATACCTGATTCTCTATCTTTGTCGTTCTCCCATCCTTCAGTATTTTCTTGGATCCGATCAAGAAGGTCCCTTTTAAACTCTTCATTCTTGCGTGTAAATGATCCAGAACAAGAAGTATCCAGCAAGGTCTTGTCTTGAAAAGAAAGTCTTGCATAGAAATTATCAATAATAACATTACCAGGAAGCTCATGAATGGGGCATTTGAGCATTAAAGACTTCAATCTCCCCCAAGCTTGGGCAATACTCTCTCCATCATGAGGCCAGAAATTATATATGCGGTTCCGGTCTTTGTGAATTTCACTTGGAGGATAAAATTTGGAATAAAATAAAGGCACAATGTCCTCCCAATCAATAGAATCACCATTCTTCAGCAATTTATACCAGTGCGCCGCTTTACCAGACAGCGATATAGTGAATAGTTTCTTCCTAACTTCATTCATAGAAATACCTGCACATTTGAATAAACCGCATAATTCATGCAAAAACAGTAAATGATCACCAGGATGGACAGTTCCATCCCCTTCATAGCGGTTATCCATAACACGTTCAATAATTTTCATAGGTATTTTATATGGTACTACTTCCTCACCTGGCGCTTCATCCACTACCGTTGCAGTAGTAGTAGATTTCCCAAATAGAAATTGAAGAGAAGATCTCTCCATAATGATTTATAGCAGCAGGCAGAAATAAAATCAGCACAAACAGTAAAGGTTTTCCTTACCAATTCCACTTACCAATAGCGCTTCACTCCCCGGCAACGGCGCCAGAAAATAGTCTTGATGACCCACAAGTATAGGGGGTGTATCGTAGTATCTTCGATAAGTAAGAATGTCGATCCCAACGAGGAGCAGAAGGTGTTGGCAGCAGTTTCGATGAAGGATTCACTGTAAATGCTCACAGACAAGTATTCAGGGGGTTTTGATATTGCAGATAAATGAAGTACAAGTAAATAAAATGCGAGAGAAATAATTGCAGCGAGTGGCCCAATCCTTTTTAGCACAAAGGACAAGCCGGTTTGATTACTTATAATGACCAAACGTTCCTGAGGACACACGGGGATTTTAGTCTAGTACTTTCGCTTCATGTGGTTTAATAATCTTCATTGTTTTGATAAGTGTTGTGTGGGTGAACCTATGCTAATGCACCGCCCTTCCTAGGACTAATACATACTTGTGATTATACCCCTTGCAAGCATCCGCAACTACAAGAAAGTAATTAAGATAAATCTAACCACAGCCTTAAACTCTGAGATCCTGCGATCCCTCCTGCATCGATATACTAACGGGGGCTTAGGTTTCTGTCACTCCGGCAACCCCGCAATTAGCAACCGAATACAAGATGCACTCCCCTAGGCCCATAAATGGTGAAGTGTCGTGTAGTCGACGTTCACACGACACCACTAGAAGAATGACACCACAACTTAAATATCATAACATTGAATATTACTCAACCATAATTCACTACTAGCATTTAGACTTCACCCATGTCCTCAAGAACTAAACGAACTACTCACGAGACATCATATGGAATACAATCAGAGGTGATATGATGATGAATAACAATCTGAACATAAACCTTGGTTCAATGGTTTCACTCAATAGCATCTACAACAAGTATAGAATAACACCGGGAGAGTTTCCCCTATCAAACAATCAAGATTTAACCCGAATTGCTACAGCGGTGACGAGGTGCAGCGGTGGTGATGGCGGTGTAGATGGTGGAGATGATGATGATGATGATGGAGATGATGTCCCGCTCGATGACGATGGCGATGGCGTCGATTTCCCCCTCCGGGAGGGAATTTCCCCGGCGGATTCCTGCCCGCCGGAGAGCTCTTTTCTCTCTGGTGTTCTCCGCCCCGCAGAGGCGGCTGTAACCCTTCGTGAGGTCCTCTCTGTGGCTTAGGTTTTCGGGACGAAGGAGTACGCGAAGAAAAGGAGGCGAAAGGGGCTGTGGGGCCCCCAGAGCACAGGGTGGCGCGGCCAGGCCTTGGGCCGCGCCGCCCTGTGGTCTGGGCCCACAGTGGCTCCTCTCTGCTCCCCCTTTTGGCTCCCTCCGTCATCTGGAAAAATAGGAATTTACGTGAAATTCCCTTCCACAGTTGATCTTCCGAAATATTGCGTTCTGACGGTGCTTTTTCCAGCAGAATCCTGGCTCCGGTGCTTGATCCTCCAATGATGATGAAACATGCAAAATAGATGAAATAACATAAGTATTGTGTCCCAATATGAAATATATCAATGAATAACAGCAAATTATGATACAAAATAGTGATGCAAATTGGACGTATCAGCCACCTGTACAAAGGTCCACGGAGATAAATCGCATTTGATTTCTCAGTTTTGATAAATCTCAACTTGAGGACATCCATACCAGGACAAAATAGAAAATAGTTAATGGACTCCTCTTTAATGCTTAAGCATTCAACAACAAATAATATTCTCATAAGAGATTGAGGATTAATGTCCAAGCTGAAACTTCCACCATGATACATGGCTTTGGTTGGCGGCCCAATGTTCTTCTCTAACAATATGCATACTCAAACCATTTAATCATGATAAATCACCCTTACTTCAGACAAGACGAACATGCATAGCAACTCACATGATATTCAACAAAGGTGTAAAAAGTTGATGGCGTCCCCAGAAACATGGTTACCGCTCAACAAGCAACTTATAAGAACTAAGATACATAGCAACATATTCATCACCACAATAGTTTTTAAGCTATTTTCCCATGAGCTATGTATTGTAAAGACAAAGGAATGAAATTTTAAAGGTAGCACGCAAACAATTTACTTTGGAATGGCAGAAAAATACCACATATAGGTAGTTATGGTGGACACAAATGGCATGGGTTTTGGCTCAAGGTTTTTGGATGCACGAGAAGCATTTCCTCTCAGTACAAGGCTTTGGCTAGCAAGGTTGTTTGAAGCAAACACAAGTATGAACAGGTACAGCAAAACTTACACAAGGACATATTGCAAGCATTATAAGACTCTACACTGTCTTCCTTGTTGTTCAAACACTTTTACCAGAAAATATCTAGACCTTAGAGAGACCAATCATGCCAACCAAATTTCAACAAGCTCTACGGTAGTTCTCCACTAATAGATTTAAACTACATGATGCAAGAGCTTAAACATGATCTATGAGAGCTCAAAACAATTGCCAAGTATCAAATTATTCAAGACAATATACCAATTACCACATGAAGCATTTTCTGTTTCCAACCAAATAATAATAAGTGAAGCGATCAACTTTCGCCATTGAACATTAAAAGTAAAAATGAAGAATACTAGTGTTCATATGAAAAAGCGGAGCGTATCTCTCTCCCACACAAGGATGTTTAGGATCCAATTTTATTCAGAGAATGAAAATAACAAAATGAAAATAAAAGCACACAGACGCTCCAAGTAAAGTACATAAGATGTGACGGAATAAAAATATAGTTTCACTAGAAGTGACCTAATAAGTTGATGAAGAAGGGGATTCCTTGGGCATCCCCAAGCTTAGACGCTTGAGTCTTCTTGAAATATGCAGGGATGAACCACGGGGGCATCCCCAAGCTTAGACTTTTCACTCTTCTTGATCATATTATATCATCCTCCTCTCTTGATCCTTGAAAACTTCCTCCACACCAAACTTAAAGTGTCGTCGTGGTGAACAGACAGATGCCATAGGATGGCTTATGTTGGGGCCGAATGGACGCTAGAGGATTCGGGGGAGGGTTTGTGATTAGATGGGATGAACTTCCGGATGGTTTCCTCAAGAACTTGGCCAAAGCCAGAGGTTGAAGAAGAAAGACACAAGGAAGAACTCGCTCTAGATCATCTTCTCTATTGATATCCAGAGGTTACAAGTTCGTGCTTACAGGTTTCCTCTCTCTATGTTCCGCGCCCGTGAAGGAGACTGCCCCCTCTCCTTATATAGGGGAGAGGGTGGCTTACAGGACAAGAAACCCTAATGGCATCTTTGACTAGACAAACTACTTTACAAAGATACTTTATAAAGCTACTTTAATCATAGATGACGCCGGGGTCTTCTTTAAACAGGGAGGCTGACGTCCTCCGGCTTCTTTGACCGTCATCCTCCTCTCTATCGTCAGGCCTTCGTTTAAAGCCACTTTGCTTAGCTCATCGTTGTCCTCTAGCTCTGGAGAGAATCTTTGACCGGTCCTGCCGACATGCTCTTCCTTCCGGTGTCCCGGTATCTTTTCTATCCGGTCCCGGTATACCCCTCTTGGGGATACCGGCTTAGCTTTACTTAGCCAAACTCTTATCTTTGTGCTCCGGTATGAATATTAAACCGGTATCTTGATGGATAAGACCATCCGGTTTGGCATGCCTTTGGCATACCGGGGGTCATCCCCCCAACATTAGTCCCCGAAGCTGGTATAGTCTGGCGGATTCTATCCAACAGACCATGCCAGGTTCTTACGTCTGGATACCGGTTTAATTCATCCGGCGCTTAGCTTAGCTCCGGCATCTTTGCCCGGACTCATGCTTTCTTTCTTCCGGCATTTTATCCTCCGGCATCTTAGTCATTAAACACTTCCTCGGCGAAGTCGAGAATATATCGGGCCCCGCGCCTGTCAGTGACATGCGCACTGTGACTGACGCGCCAGTGTCAGGGGTCACTTCCCTTCGACTGCCACGCGCGTATTAACTGCTCCACAGCGGATCCCAACCACTTCTCTGGATCCGTGTGTCCCTCCCTGTGGCTTTTCGCCGTTGCGCGTGTATCGCCGCACCACGTGGCGGCCCGTGGAGCGAACCGTCGCGGCCCACGGCCCGAACCGCTGCGGTCCAGCGGTTACTTCTCTCTCTTCCTTTATAAGGCAAAACCGCCCCTTCTCCTTCCTCTTCGCATTCTCCAGTTCCTCGCGCACAAGTGCTCCTTGCTCTTGCGTCTCCGCCATTCCGTTCGCTGCTCGAGCTCCGCCGCCCAGCAAATCTTCGCGGTGTTCGCCGGACGTCGCCGGACTTCACCGCACGAAGGACCTCAGTCTTTTCTCGGCTGCGACATTGGCGCTTCCTCAAGCTCTTTTCCACCTCGCCGTCGACGGACTTCCTCGCCCACGGCAAGCTCACCAAACCACCGGCGAACTTCCTCCTCTGCGACTCCGCCGCCCCAGGTTAGGCCCAATCTAGGTTTACCCCTTTTTGCTTGTTCTCAGATCTCAACTTGGTAGCGTATTTACTTCTTCTTTTTCTTTGCTTTTTCTCTCCTTCGTAGATCTTCACGCGGGGGTATATCGTGTGATTCTTGTTTCTCTGCATCGAGTTTTATGTCTAGCGAGGAATCTTCCTCTACCTCTTCTTCTGCCTCTTCTTCCGCTAGCCGGCCTAGCCAATCCTCCGACGGATTAGCGCAGACCTTGTTCAGATGGAAATCGAATCCGAAGAACAAGAAGCCGGTAGCTCTAGCCAAGCTTCCGGTGCTGATCCTTCCGTATCACTCGCGGAGCCTGGATGGGCTCCAACGTTAGTGAGTACGAGATTGACTGGCTTTACCGGTCCAGGAGGATTCCGGAAGGAGTAACCTGCCGGCTTCCTGGCGACGAGATTGAACCGGTGCTTGAACCCGGTGAACGCGTTGTCTTTCTCGCTCACTTCGAGCGCGGCTTCGGCCTCCCCGTCTCTTCTTTTTTCCGGAGTTTTCTTGATTTTTACAAACTCCAACCTCACCATCTTCCCGGCAACGCCGTTTTCTACCTCTCATGCTATGCCACCTTCATGGAGGCTTACATCGGCATTCGTCCCACTCGCGAGACGTTTGCCCGTTTCTTTGCTCTTCGGATCAATTCCGTTCAGGGCAAGAAATTCCTAAACCCAAACCCCCCGTACAATGCGGGTCTTGCATCATTGGCTCTCGTCAAGCGAGCCCCTTCTTCAAGTTTTCCGGTCTCGAGTCATGCCGGTTATGGCAAGGGACCTTCTTCTATGTGAAGAACAACGGCGCCGCAGATCTTATTGATCTGCCTCCTTTTGATCCGGCGCCGCCCACAAAGACCAACTGGGGCTACAATCCGAAGGAGTCTCACAATGAGACCAACCGGATTATACGCTTCATGAAGCAGCGGATGAAGGACACCAACATCTGCTCCGACGATATTATCCGCACCTTTATCTCGCGCCGGGTGCTTCCTCTTCAGCGCCGCGCCCATAAGATGAGCGAGATGTATGGCCCCGGTGATCCTACCAAGATCACCGGACTTCCTCTCAGCAAGAAAGACGTTGTCCGCAAGGCAAGGCAGATCTGCCAGACTGCCATGCCGGAAGACTGGGAATGGGGCCTCCGGCCTCTTAGTTCGACTAACCCTCCAACCCAAGAAGTAAGAAATTACGCAACTCGGGTCGGTTTACCGGTAACTTTTATACTGTGACTAACTCTTTTCTCTCTTTCGCTTTTCAGGCCAAGGACCGCTTTCTCGGCATTCTCTCTGACCGGCGAGGTCCTTGCCGGAAACGTGGTTTGGACAAATTCGACCCGGATCCCGTCATCCGTTGGCAAGATCTGAAGATGGGCCGGACTTCAGCCTCACGCCGATCTCCACCGGAACCATCCGGTTCGTCGATGAATTGACCCTGCTAGAGGTAGCTCTTCTTTTATACCTCTCATATTCTTTGTTATTGTTCCTCTGTAGATGTTCCCTCAGCCAACATCAACCCACAGGTCCACGAGCACGCTGCCCCCTGCAGGCGAGGCGGGCCAAGAGTTTGTGGAAAAACTCATGGCCCACGGCAAGAAGAACAAACCCCGGCCTCTGAGGCCGGCTCAAGCCAAGCTCCTCCAGCCAAACGCTTCCGGACCGAACCTTTCGCGGGTAAGGTCGTTGTGTGAGGCGCCACAAGGGCAAGCAGATGCCGACCTCTGGGTAAGGCTCCGTTTTTCTGCTCGTTTCGCTTTTACCAAGCTCCTTTCCGGTTGCTTTTTTCCGACCTTTTCTTTTTCTCTCTTTCAGCCCCGCGCTTAAGCTTGGCCCCAGGCATGAGGGCTCTACCGGATCCGCCAGGACCTCAACTCCTCCTCCTCACTCGAGCCCGGCACCATCTGGTGCCGGCAACACCTCTGCCTCCCCTCTGGGGGGCACAACAAGTTCGGGGCGCGCGGCCCCTACACCGCCAGATCACCGCGCGGAGGAGGACCTTGCCTCCCCTCCTGAGACCCAAGATGTCGGCGCCAGCAACATGGGCGCCGGAAAAGAACCTGCCGGGCGGGCGGAACCTCTGTTCCTCCCGTCCTGAAAAGAAGAAGAAGAAGACCAAGATGTCTTCCTCCAAAGCCGCGCCGGAAGCTTCCGTGCCGACAAGCTCCAACCCGGGACGCGCCGACCTCCCCTATCTCCAAGGCCACGCCAACGCCACCGAAAATTCCTCACGCCGAACCAGCCGGCACCTCTCACGGCGCCCAAGACCTTGACGCTTGTCAAGGGAAGGAAACTTCGCGCCTCCGCGGCCGCAGCCCTTGTCGCTGCACGTTTCCGCGCCGCTGCGGCGAAAAGGCCACCGGCCTCCTTGGCCGGATTACTAAGTTCAAGCGCGACGGCCGGAGCTGGGGCATTTGCTGCCCTACGCGGAGAAGTGGAACGCCGCGGACCTGTCCAAGGCGACCCGCGGCCTGGGCAAGGACGGCTGCCGGTGCCTGACCCCGCCGGCGAGAAGAACTCAGAAGAGCACTTCATGCGGCTGCGCCGGGCCGTCAAGGAGTTGGACAGCGCGTGGTTTGATGCCACGAACAATCTGATGGTAAGTTCCACAAAGCCTGTTCCATCTTTCGATTTATCTTGGTTTTTCTTCTTCCGACTCTTTTCTATCTTTCCTTCAACTTAATGCCGGTTTCTCTTTTTGCTGAATCTTGTCTATCCTCCCAGTCCCCGAGTTTCGTGTTGAGAGCGTAGCTCTTAGCGCGAAACTTAACTAGAAACGCGCGAAACCGGCATAGCCAGTCCCCGAGTTTCGGGTTAAGATCTTTGCTCTTAGCGCGAAACTTAACTAGAAACGCGCGAAACCGGCATAGCCAGTCCCCGAGTTTCGGGTTAAGATCTTTGCTCTTAGCGCGAAACTTAACTAGAAACGCGCGAAACCGGCATAGCCAGTCCCCGAGTTTCGGGTTAAGATCTTTGCTCTTAGCGCGAAACTTAACTAGAAACGCGCGAAACCGGCATAGCCAGTCCCCGAGTTTCGGGTTAAGATCTTTGCTCTTAGCGCGAAACTTAACTAGAAACGCGCGAAACCGGCATAGCCAGTCCCCGAGTTTCGGGTTAAGATCTTTGCTCTTAGCGCGAAACTTAACTAGAAACGCGCGAAACCGGCATAGCCAGTCCCCGAGTTTCGGGTTAAGATCTTTGCTCTTAGCGCGAAACTTAACTAGAAACGCGCGAAACCGGCATAGCCAGTCCCCGAACTTAGCTTAAGATCTTTTTCTTTGAACAGAGCACGGCTGACGCTCGGAAGGTCCTCTTTGAGGAGCTTCTCTGGGAGCACCGGGAACTCACTGAGGCACACAGCAAGTGCCAAGGTAAATCTCTACACCGGCATCCTTTACCGGAAGTTGGTCTTTCTCTCAATTCTTAACACTTATGATCTTCTGCTTCAACAGTCATCCCGGAAGCTTCTATGGAGGCCCTCAAGACGCAGCTCGCCGCCGCCCAAGATACAACTTCTTATTTTCCGGTTTACTTGCTTTCTCTGCCTTGTATCAGTACCACTTGCTAACATCTTCTTTCCGGCTCTCAGAGGAAAAAGACAAACTTGTCCGGCGGCATTAGGAGGAGTTGGACGCCCGGGAGGCCAGCTACAAGGAGCTCAATGACCAGCTTATCCAGCTTGGCCTTGACCACGCCAGGCGCTGAAGACCGCTGAATCCGCCGAGGCTGAACGAGGCGTTGGAGGATGCCGGCAATGCCACCGTGGTGCTGCAGGCTGAACTGGAGGAGGCCGCCAATGCGCGGAAAGCAGCCGAGGACAAGGCCGCGCGGCTGGATGCGGAACAGAAGGAGTACGACCTTCTGGTTACGCAACTGACGCTCTTGCCCTCCGTAAGTTTCTCTTTTCTATTTTTCGATTCTTGCCTATAAGCTTATCTGTTCCGGTAGCATGTGCTTAGCTTCTTTTCTTTGTCTTGCAGGGCTCTTTCCGGATTCCCAGACACATGCTGTCAAGAAGGTCGCCGAGCGCCGGGTGCTGCAGGCATACAAGAATCTGGGCGCCCTGGGATCCCTATGACCACCTGGTTGCGCTGCACGCGCGGGTCTCCCACATGCGCTGCGTGGACCGGAATCTCTGACATTCCGGAGGTGGCCGACCAGCTCTACAAGACTCTGGCCTGGGGAAGTGGTGCAGACACCTTCTCCCTCATCACGACCGCCTAAAGGGTGCCGGCCGAAGGATCCGGGAGTGGCAGTGCTCTGCTGCCCGTGCCGGAGCTGACTCAGCGCTTCGCGTTGCCTGCTCCTGGTACCGGAGCTGGACCTGGATGCTCTCACCGGCGTGCGCGAAGGGGCTGAAACCGATCTGGACCCGGTCCTCACCGCTAAGCGGCAGGATCGCGCGTACCACATCGCGGAGTACGCTGAAATGCGCACCTTCATCCCTCCTCCTGAAGACGTCAAAGACTATCTGAGCGACGAGGAGGAAGATGAAGACGCCGATGAGGCCGGAGCCGGTGACGCGCCTCCAGAGTCCTGATGCCCACGACGCTCCTCCTGAAGCCCCTTCTGCTTGAACTTTGCCTGAACGATGCTTATGACATGCTTACCCTGTTAAACTTGGAAACATTGCCCGTTAAATTCTAACCCGGTATGCCGGGGTCTATGATGTAAGATAATACTTAATCTCTATTTTGGCTGTGGTACAACAGTTTATGCCGGTACTTGATGCGCGTAAATGTACACGTCCGTTGGGAACCCCAAGAGGAAGGTATGATGCGCACAGTGGCAAGTTTTCCCTCAGAAAGAAACCAAGGTTGATCGAACCAGGAGGAGCCAAGAAGCACGTTGAAGGTTGATGGTCGCGAAATGTGATGCGGCGCAACAACGGGATTCCGCGCCAACGCGGAATCTGCACAACAAAACCAAAGTACTTTGCCCCAACGAAACAGTGAGGTTGTCAATCTCACCGGCTTGCTGTAACAAAGGATTAAACGTATCGAGTGGAAGATGTTTGCAAAGAAAACAGTAAACACAATTGCAGTAGATTGTATGCTATGTAAAGAATAGGACCGGGGTCCACAGTTCACTAGAGGTGTCTCTCCCATAAGATAAAAGCATGTTGGGTGAACAAATTACAGTCGGGCAATTGACAAATAGAGAAAGGCATAACAATGCATATACATGATATGATAAATATAGTGAGATTTAATTGGGCATTACGACAAAGTACATAGACCGCCATCCAACTGCATCTATGCCTAAAAAGTCCACCTTCAGGTTATCATCCGAACCCCATCCAGTATTAAGTTGCAAAGCAACAGACAATTGCATTAAGTATGGTGCGTAATGTAATCGACAACTACATCCTTAGACATAGAATCAATGTTTTATCCCTAGTGGCAACAGCACATCCACAACCTTAGAACTTTCTGTCACTGTCCCAGATTCAATGGAGGCATGAACCCACTATCGAGCATAAATACTCCCTCTTGGAGTTAAGAGTAAAAACTTGGCCAGAGCCTCTACTAGTAACGGAGAGCATGCAAGATCATAAACAACACATAAACAATAGATTGATAATCACCATAATCATAGTACTCTCTATCCATCGGATCCCGACAAACACAACATATAGAATTACAGATAGATGATCTTGATCATGTTAGGCAGCTCACAAGATCCAACAATGAAGCACAACAAGGAGAAGACAACCATCTAGCTACTGCTATGGACCCATGGTCCAGGGGTGAACTACTCACTCATCACTCCGGAGGCGACCATGGCGGCGTAGAGTCCTCCGGGAGATGAATCCCCTCTCCGGGTGCCGGAGGCGATCTCCTGAATCCCCGAGATGGGATTCGTGGCGGCGGCTCTGGAAGGTTTTCCGTATCGTGGCTCTCGGTGCTGGGGGTTTCGCGACGGAGGCTTTAAGTAGGCGGAAGGTCAACGCGGGGGCCACACGAGGGGCCTAGGGGGTAGGTCGGCGGCCAGGGCTTGGGCGCGCCGCCCTAGCCCCTGGCTGCCTCGTGGCCCCACTTCGTTATCTCTTCGGTCTTCCGGAAGCTTCGTGCAAAAATAGGACCCTGGGCGAAAGTTCGTCCAATTCGAGAATATTTCCTTACTAGGATTTCTGAAACCAAAAACAGCAGAAAACAGCAACTGGCTCTTCGGCATCTTGTTAATAGGTTAGTTCCGGAAAATGCATAAATATGACATATAATGTGCATAAAACATGTAGGTATCATCAATAAAGTAGCATGGAACATAAGAAATTATCGATACGTTGGAGACGTATCAGCATCCCCAAGCTTAGTTCTGCTCGTCCCGAGCAGGTAAAACGATAACAAAGATAATTTCTGAAGTGACATGCCATCATAATCTTGATCATACTATTTGTAAACATATGTAATGAATGCAGCGATCAAAGCAAAGGTAATGACATGAGTAAACAAATAAATCATAAAGCAAAGACTTTTCATGAATAGTACTTTAAGACAAGCATCAATAAGTCTTGCATAAGAGTTAACTCATAAAGCAATAATTCAAAGTAAAGGTGTTGAAGCAACACATAGGAAGATTAAGTTTCAGCGGTTGCTTTCAACTTATAACATGTATATCTCATGGATATTGTCAACATAAAGTAATATAACAAGTGCAATATGCAAGTATGTAGGAATGAATGCACAGTTCACACAAGTGTTTGCTTCTTAAGGTGGAAGGAGATAGGTAAACTGACTCAACAATAAAAGTAAAAGAAAGGTCCTTCAAAGAGGAAAGCATCGATTGCTGTATTTGTGCTAGAGCTTTTATTTTGAAAACATGAAACAATTTTGTCAACGGTAGTAATAAAGCATATGAGTTATGTAAATTATATCTTACAAGTTGCAAGCCTCATGCATAGTATACTAATAGTGTCCGCACCTCGTCCTACTTAGCTTGGACTACCGGATCTTTGCATGCCATGTTTCAACCAAGTGTCACAAAGGGGTACCTCCATGCCGCCTGTACAAAGGTCTAAGGAGAATGCTCGCATTTTGGATTTCTCGCTTTTGATTATTCTCAACTTAGACATCCATACCGGGACAACATGGACAACAGATAATGGACTCCTCTTAAATGCATAAGCATGTAGCAAAGTTATTATTCTCATATGAGATTGAGGATATATGTCCAAAACTGAAACTTCCACCATGATTCATGGCTTTAGTTAGCGGCCCAATGTTCTTCTCTAACAATTTTGCATGCTCCAACCACTAAAATGATAGATCCTTCAGACAAGACGGACATGCATAGCAACTCACATGATATTCAACAATAGTTGATGGCGTTCCCCAGAAGCATGGTTATCGCACAACAAGCAACTTAATAAAAGATAAAGTGCATAAGTACATATTCAATACTACGATAGTTTTTAAGGCTATTTTGTCCCATGAGCTATATATTGCAAAGGTGAATGATGGAATTTTAAAGGTAGCACTCAAGCAATTTACTTTGGAATGGCGGAGAAATACCATGTAGTAGTTAGGTATGGTGGACACAAATGGCATAGTAGTTGGCTCAAGGATTTTGGATGCATGAGAAGTATTCCCTCTCGATACAAGGTTTAGGCTAGCAAGGTTATTTGAAGCAAACTCAAGGATGAACAGGTGCAGCAAAACTCACATAAAAGACATATTGTAAACATTATAAGACTCTACACTGTCTTCCTTGTTGTTCAAAACTCAATACTAGATATTATCTAGACCTTAGAGAAACCAAATATGCAAATCAAATTTTAGCAAGCTCTATGTATTTCTTCATTAATGGGTGCAAAGCATATGATGCAAGAGCTTAAACATGAGCACAACAATTGCCAAGTATCACATTATCCAAGACATTTTAGAATTACTACATGTAGCATTTTCCAATTCCAACCATATAACAATTTAACGAAGAAGAAACTTCGCCTTGAACATTATGAGTAAAGCCTAAGGACACATGTGTCCATATGCAACAGCGGAGCGTGTCTCTCTCCCACAAAGTGAATGCTAGGATCCATTTTATTCAAACAAAAACAAAAACGAAAACAAACCGACGCTCCAAGTAAAGAACACAAGATGTGATTGAATAAAAATATAGTTTCAGGGGGAGGAACCTGATGATGTTGTCAATGAAGAAGGGGATGCCTTGGGCATCCCCAAGCTTAGACGCTTGAGTCTTCTTAAAATATGCAGGGGTGAACCACGGGGGCATCCCCAAGCTTAGAGCTTTCACTCCTCTTGATCATAGTATATCATTCTCCTCTCTTGACCCTTGAAAACTTTCTTCACACCAAACTTCAAGCAAACTCATTAGAGGGTTAGTGCACAATTAATAATTCACACATTCAGAGGTGACACAATCATTATTTTCACTTCTGGACATTGCATAATGCTACTGGACATTAATGGATCAAAGAAATAAATCCAACATAGCAAAAGAGGCAATGCGAAATAAAAGGCAGAATCTGTCAAAAACAGAACAGTCCGTAAAGACGAATTTAAAGCTGGCACTAGACTTGCTCAAATGGAAAAACTCAAAACTAATGAAAGTTGCGTACATATCTGAGGATCACGCTCGTAAATTGGCAGATTTTTTCGAATTTTCTACAGAGAACTGTGCCCAGATTCGTGACAGACAGCAATGCTGTTTCTGCGCAGCGATCCCAAATATAACATCAACTTTGACATAGAAACTTTACTTGACACAAAAACATGATAAGGAGAGGTTGCTACAGTAGTAAACAACTTCCAAGACTCAACAAAACAAAAAATTGCTGTAGGTAAAAACATGGGTTGTCTCCCATAAGCGCTTTTCTTTAACGCCTTTCAGCTAGGCGCAGAAAGTGCAAATCAAGTAACATCGAGAGTAGAAGCATCAACATTATTATTTTTCATGCAAACACAACTTGTTGCAGAGGGTACTTTAGGTGCTCCATTATCTAAATTCTCTATGGTGGTGCTAGGGGTTTTAGAAATTTTAGGCCTATAATAATTCTTTTGTTTAGGCACTTTAGAGGCGTACATGAATTTTTGCTCTTTACCCACATAAGCTTTCTCACTATACTTGAGAGAAGAAAAGGTTGAACCCAAGGTCCCCATAGCTTTTTCAAGTTCATCAATCCTATTGGTTTGATTATCATGGATAACACAAGTTCCTAGGACACTAATTCTTTCATCAATTCCTCCTAAGGATTTATCAAGTTCATAAGTTTTGTCAAATAACATTCCCAATTTAGTTTCAACACTTGGAAAATTTTTCTCTATGGTTTCCAATTTTTTCATAACATCCTCAAGAGAGATTTCAATTTTAACTTCATTAACAGGTGGTATTCCAACTAGACTCTCAATGATGCAACTAGCTTCTAAAGCGGGAGTACCTAGGAAATTACCTCCCGAAAGAGTATCAAGAACATATCTATTCCAACTAGATAAACCAACATAAAAGTTCCTAAGAAGGATAGTGGTGGAGTGTTTCTTAATGCACCTATGATGAGCATTACTAATTCTATACCAAGCATCTTTAAAACTTTCTCCACCTTGTTGCTTAAAAGAACGAACTTCAACTTCAGGATTACTCATGATAACAGCAATAAAGTAAACTAGGCAAATAAAGTAAAGACAAGTAATTATTTTTTTGTGTTTTTGATATAGAGAGCAAGACAGCAAATAAAGTAAAACTAGCAACTAATTTTTTTGTGTTTTGTATAGGTGCAGCAAACAAAGTAGTAAATAAAATAAAGCAAGACAAAAACAAAGTAAAGAGATTGAGAAGTGGAGACTCCCCTTGCAGCGTGTCTTGATCTCCCCGGCAACGGCGCCAGAAAAAGTGCTTGATGCGCGTAAATGTACACGTCCGTTGGGAACCCCAAGAGGAAGGTATGATGCGCACAGTGGCAAGTTTTCCCTCAGAAAGAAACCAAGGTTGATCGAACCAGGAGGAGCCAAGAAGCACGTTGAAGGTTGATGGTCGCGAAATGTGATGCGGCGCAACAACAGGGATTCCGACGCCAACGCGGAATCTGCACAACAAAACCAAAGTACTTTGCCCCAACGAAACAGTGAGGTTGTCAATCTCACCGCTTGCTGTAACAAAGGATTAAACGTATCGAGTGGAAGATGTTTGCAAAGAAAACAGTAAACACAATTGCAGTAGATTGTATGCTATGTAAAGAATAGGACCGGGGTCCACAGTTCACTAGAGGTGTCTCTCCCATAAGATAAAAGCATGTTGGGTGAACAAATTACAGGGCAATTGACAAATAGAGAAAGGCATAACAATGCATATACATGATATGATAAATATAGTGAGATTTAATTGGGCATTACGACAAAGTACATAGACCGCCATCCAACTGCATCTATGCCTAAAAAGTCCACCTTCAGGTTATCATCCGAACCCCTATCAGTATTAAGTTGCAAAGCAACAGACAATTGCATTAAGTATGGTGCGTAATGTAATCGACAACTACATCCTTAGACATAGAATCAATGTTTTATCCCTAGTGGCAACAGCACATCCACAACCTTAGAACTTTCTGTCACTGTCCCAGATTCAATGGAGGCATGAACCCACTATCGAGCATAAATACTCCCTCTTGGAGTTAAGAGTAAAAACTTGGCCAGAGCCTCTACTAGTAACGGAGAGCATGCAAGATCATAAACAACACATAAACAATAGATTGATAATCACCATAATCATAGTACTCTCTATCCATCGGATCCCGACAAACACAACATATAGAATTACAGATAGATGATCTTGATCATGTTAGGCAGCTCACAAGATCCAACAATGAAGCACAACAAGGAGAAGACAACCATCTAGCTGCTATGGACCCATGGTCCAGGGGTGAACTACTCACTCATCACTCCGGAGGCGACCATGGCGGCGTAGAGTCCTCCGGAGATGAATCCCCTCTCCAGGGTGCCGGAGGCGATCTCCTGAATCCCCCGAGATGGGATTCGCGGCGCGTCTCTGGAAGGTTTTCCGTATCGTGGCTCTCGGTACTGGGGGTTTCGCGACGGAGGCTTTAAGTAGGCGGAAGGTCAACGCGGGGGCCACACGAGGGGCCTAGGGGATAGGTCGGCGCGGCCAGGGCTTGGGCCGCGCCGCCTAGCCCCTGGCTGCCTCGTGGCCCCACTTCGTTATCTCTTCGGTCTTCTGGAAGCTTCGTGCAAAATAGGACCCTGGGCGAAAGTTTCGTCCAATTCCGAGAATATTTCCTTACTAGGATTTCTGAAACCAAAAACAGCAGCAACTGGCTCTTCGGCATCTTGTTAATAGGTTAGTTCCAGAAAATGCATAAATATGACATATAATGTGCATAAAACATGTAGGTATCATCAATAAAGTAGCATGGAACATAAGAAATTATCGATACGTTGGAGACGTATCAGTACTCTATACCGGTAGCTAATTAACTTATGTTTGCCTTAGCATATTTGCTTGTTGATTTGCTTTTTCTTGCACTGCAATGATTCCGAAATTGTTTCCGCATCCAATTGATGCACACTTGGTTCTTTTGCCTTGGCTCTGCCTACCTTCTCTGGGCATTTTTGGCGTATGAGCACAAAGTTCTTTTACCAAGCAAGCACTTTCTTGAACTTAGAAATAACTCGAAATTTTTGCAAAAAACCGGTATAACCGGGGTTAGTTAAATTTTTCCGGATTGTTCTTTCCCGCTCTCCCTCTTCGCAGTTCATGTGCTTATCCCCTACCGGTTTATCTTGCTTGCCATGAAGCCAAGTTATGGACAACAGCAAAGTCGAAGACTCCGGTAGGGTCTAGCACACTACTAAACCGGAAAGAAAAAACGTTCAATAAGCAACCGGTAAACTGAAAAAATAGACATGTTACATGCAACTTTAGTAATGATAGTCCCCGAGATTCATTCGAGGTTCCGACATCTTTTATTCATAGCAAATAAGGTACAAAAAGGAACTTCTTACAGCACCACTTCAAGAGTAGAAAGGACGCAACAAAGCTACATTCCATGGGCGTTTGGTCTCCTCTCCTGACTTGTCCGCCTTTCCTTTCTTCCATTCCTGTGCATCAATCAGGTAATAGGCATCATTGTGGAGAGCCTTGCTCACAATGAAAGGTCCTTCCCATGGAGGGGAAAGCTTGTGCCGGCCTTCAGTGCGCTGCACTAGGCGTAGCACTAGGTCTCCTTCTCGGAATACCCTCGGGTTAACCTTCCGGCTGTGATAGCGTCTGAGGTTTTGCTGGTAAATGGCTGTTCTTGCCAGAGCTAATTCTCTTGCTTCTTCTAGCAAGTCCACATCGTTTTCTCGGGCCTCTTTTACCTCTTCTTCGGTATAGAGCTGCACCCTTGGTGAATCATGGAGAATGTCGGTTGGTATGACCGCTTCTGCCCCATAAACCATAAAGAATGGCGTGTATCCGGTAGACCGGTTCGGAGTTGTTCTTATACTCCACAGTACTGATGGTAGCTCATCGATCCAACAGCCCGGCGATTTTTCCATTGCATCAATGAGTCTTGGTTTGATACCGGAAAGTACCAAAGCGTTTGTTCTTTCAACTTGACCATTGCCTTGTGGGTGCGCCACTGAGCACAAATCCAGCCGGATGTTTTTGCTTTCACAGAACCGCTTGAATTCTCCTTGAGCAAAGTTTGAGCCATTGTCAGTTATGATACTGTGTGGGTATCCATACCGCAGGATTACATCTTTTAGGAACTTCACCGCTGTGTGGCCATCACACTTTGCGATAGGCTTCACTTCCAGCCACTTGGTGAATTTATCCACCATTACCAAAATGTGGGTCATGTTTCCCCTTGCGGTTTTGAACGGTCCAACCATGTCCAGGCACCAGACAGCGAATGGCCAAGTTAGCGGTATGGTCTTTAAACCGGATGCTGGGGTATGGTTTTGCTTGGCGTACCTCTGGCACCCATTGCATTTTCTTACCAAATCCTCCGCGTTCTCCAAAGCCATTGGCCAATAGAACCCATGCCGGAACACTTTTGCCACCAGCGCCCTTGACGAAGCGTGGTGCCCGCATTCTCCTCGGTGAATTTCCTCAAGCATTTCTTTTCCCTCTTCCGGCTCCACACATCTTTGGAGGACACCGGTAACACTTCTCTTGTATACCTCACCATTGATGATGGTGTAAGCTTTGGACCTCCTCTGTATCCTTCTGGATTCATTTTCGTCAACCGGCAAGGTGCCGTTGATCAGGAATTCCTTAATAGGTTTAACCCAAGATGGCGCTTCTCTAACCACAAACACCGGCATGTCTATGTCCATGTTGTCCACGAGCGTTACCTCTGCCGGTATGGGTCGCAGTCCCCGAGCTTACCGGTGGAGTCCCCGGGTTCGCTGGAGCAGTCCCCGAGTGTGCCGGAACAGTCCCCGGGTTTCCTTCGTCAATGTCCATTGGCACCACATGTGATTCCGGTACAAAAATTGATTCCGACTCCGGACTTGGTTTGATTGATGGAACTCTTAAGTGTGCCAAAGCTATTCCGGGAGGAATTTCCTGCCTCGATGAGCCTAGCTTAGATAAAGCATCCGCGGCTTCATTTTCAGCCCGCGGCACATGGTGAAACTCACACCCTTCGAAGAAGCCGGCAATCTTTTGCACATGAAACCGGTATGAGGCCATGTTGGCATCTTTTGCATCCCAATCTCCGGAACACTGTGCCACCAGATCTGAATCGCCGTAGCAAATGATCCGGAGCGCTCCGATTTCTTTTGCGACCTTGAGCCCATGTATCAGAGCTTCGTACTCAGCGACATTGTTTGATGCCCTGAAGTGCACTTGTAAAACATACCGGAGATGATCTCCCTTTGGTGAGGTGAGTACCACACCGGCACCCAGACCCTCCTTGAGCTTGGATCCGTCAAAGTGCATCTTCCAGTATTCTATCTTGTGCTCTGGCGGCTGTATTGTATCTCCGCCCAATCGACCAAGAAATCAGCTAAGGCTTGCGATTTTATGGCATCTCTCCTTTCATACACCGGCACATACGGTGATAACTGAATTGCCCATTTTGCAATCCGGCCGCTGGCGTCCTTGTTGCCCATGATATCGGAGATGGGTGCCTCGCTCACCACTTTCATGGGGTGTTCCTCAAAGTAGTGCTTGAGCTTCGTGACGGCCATGAACACGCCATAAGTCATCTTTTGGAAGTGCGGGTAGTTCTGCTTTGAGGAGGAGAGCACCTCGCTCAGGTAGTATACCGGCCTTTGCACGGTTTTTCCTTCCTCTTCTCGTTCCACCACAACCACAACACTAACCACCCGGTTTGTTGCCGCTATATAGAGCAGCATAGGTTCCCTTTCCAAAGGTGAGGCCAGTATTGGTGCGGTAACTAGCATTGTTTTTAGCTCTTTAAACGCGTCTGCCTGAGGGGTCCAGACGAAAGTATCGGATTTTTTCATTAAGGCATAAAGCGGCAAGGCCTTTTCTCCTAGCCTGCTTATGAACCGGCTTAGCGATGCCAAGCTTCCGGTAAACTTTTGCACATCTTTGAGTTCTCGCGGTATTGTCATTCTTTCTATCGCCCGGATTTTTACCGGATTCACCTCAATGCCCCGGCTTGATACAAGGAAACCAAGTAGCTTACCGGCAGGGACACCGAAAGTGCATTTTGCCGGATTGAGTTTCATCCGGAACCGTCTTAGGTTGTCAAATGTTTGCCGGATGTCATCGATTAAGGTATCTTTTACCTTAGTTTTTATCACGATATCGTCCACATAGACTTGCACATTCTTTCCGATTTGATCAAACAAGCATTTTTGCATACAGCGCTGGTACGTTGCACCAGCGTTGCGCAAACCAAAAGGCATAGTAACATAGCAATAAGCCCCGTGTGGGGTAATGAACGCAGTTTTTATTTGATCTTCCTTTTTCAAGGGGATTTGGTGGAAACCGGAATACGCATCCAGAAAAGACAACAACTCACACCCAGCAGTAGAATCAATCACTTGATCGATCCGGGGCAAAGGGAAAGGATCTCTTGGGCAAGCCTTGTTGAGGTTGGTGTAGTCGATGCACATGCGCCACACCTTCGGAGCTTGTGCCTCCAGGTTCTCATCTTTTTTCTTTTCGACCATCACCGGATTAGCCAGCCACTCTGTGTGCGTGACCTCCACGATGAAACCGGCAACCAACAGCTTTGTCACTTCTTCTCCAATGATTTTCCTCCTATCTTCAGCGAACCGGCGCAAAGGTTGACGCACCGGCTTAGCATCCTTCCGGACGTTTAGAGAGTGCTCAGCCAGCTCCCTCGGAACTCCTACCAAGTCATCAGTAGACCAGGCAAAGATGTTCCGATTCTCACGGAGGAAGCTGACGAGCGCGCTTTCCTATGCTTGACTGAGGCCGGCACCGATACGAACGGTGCGCTCTGGGTAAGCCGGATCCAGCACAATGTCTTTCGTTTCATTGGTTGGCTTGAATGCCGGTGAGGCCAAGTTTCCACTCATTGCCGCTAAGCTCAACTTCGAGGACTGAGCCAGCGCAACAGCAGTTTGCATTCTTTTCTTTTCCTCCGCTATCACCAGCGATTCTGGTTTGATCCGGCGGAAGCGGTTTCCATCGAGACTTTATAGTTCCCCACCACAGTTAAGGGTCCACGAGGTGCCGGCATCTTCATCTTGAGGTAAGCCGTATGGGTTGAGGCCATGAAAGCTGCCAATGCCGGCCTTCCCAGCAACGCATGGTAAGGACTATCTAAGTCCACCACCTCGAATTCAATATTTTCAACACGACAATTGTCACGTCCTCCAAACGATACATCCACCCGAACTTTTCCTATCGGGGCGCAAGACAAACCCGGCACGATCCCATGGAAAGTTGTACGAGTTGGCTGCAGCATATTCTCTGTTATGCCCAGTGTACGCATGGTATGCTTGTACATGATGTTTATGCTGCTGCCGTTGTCTATCAGCACCTTGCTGAATTTTACCCGAGTTTCCGGCCCCTTCATGATTGGGTCCACAACGAGAGCGTATCCACCCGGATTCGGCATGATTTTGGGGTGATCCTTGAATGACCAGGTGATTTCCTGATCTGACCATAACATGTATTTGGGTACTGCCGGCATCACCGCGTTCACTTCCATGGAACGGCGATGCACGCTCTGCCTGTCGGTTGGTTCGGTGACAAAGACAACCATGCACAAATGCGGGTCCGTAAACATTCCGGCCCAAAGGTGCCGGTGGAGGTGGTTGATCACGATTCTCCTCCACCCGGTTAACTTGCTGGTATTGTTGCCTGTTTGGCTGAGGCTGTACCGGTAAAGCATTTGCTCCAGTAAGCGGTGGTGGTGGTGGTAGTTGTTGTTGGCGCAGCATATCTTGCGGCGGCGGCAACATTGTGGCGCACCCTTGTCCTTGCGCATCCTTCACTGCCCCTTTTGCATCAAGTACTTGGTCCAAGAACAATCCTTCGTCAGATGGTTCGACGGGTGATCCGGGTTCGGCGTGTGCCACCGGCAAGGTTGATCCATGGCGGCTTCCATGGTGTATTTTACGGGTTCTTGCCAATTCTTTTTCTGGCCCCAGGGTTTCTTTTCGACCCACTGCTTCTTAGGACCCGCCCATGGCTGCGATCCGGTTTTCTGTCTCTGGCTGCCGCTGGCATCATAATTTTCTTGCACAGCAGCAACTTGCTGCGGAGCATACCTTCGATCCGGAAAATCTTCCCTTCTTTTGTTGTTCCGGTTGTCCCGGTATTGTTCTTGTCGCTGCTGAGGCGGTTCGACTGCTCCGGCTCAGCTTGTACTGCCGGTTGCATTGGGTCTCCCAACGCATAGTTTTCCGCCACTCGCATCATTTCTGCCAACGTGCTTGGCATATTCCTCTGCAGCCTTTGCCACAGTGGTGATCCTCTCCAGCATCCCTGACTGAACCAAGCAATTTCTTGTGCTTCAATCACTCCTTCACATGTATTTCTCATTGAGTTCCACCGGGTGAGATAATCCCGGTCTGTTTCACCTGCACGCTGCTGGGGCCGGTTTGGCCTCTTGTAAGTGCTGCTGAAGTTGCTCACAAAGGCTTCCTCAAAGTCCAACCATCCGTTAATGCTTCCTGCCGGCAAGTTGTTAAGCCAAATCCGCGCAGGTGAGGTAGGACGGTATGATTCTTACCGCCCAACGCCGGTTTACTCCACCACCTGCTACATAAACAGCTGTGACATAGTCCGCCAGCCAATCTTCCGGCTTGGTGCCATCATATGTTTTTGTATCCCGGGGCAACTGGAAATTGCGTACCGGTGGCTCTTCTCTCATGATTCGTGGGCCAAAGCACTTTGGGCCAGGAGGACCCTCAGATTCAATCATCTCAGAGAGATACACTCTGTCCAGCCTGTGCCTCGCATCCTGGCTTGGCAAGTATCTTTCCCCCAGCCGTTCCCCCAAAGGGTTCCGGCGGGCTTTGGTTCGTTCCACCTCGGAATCTGATTCATCATATCCTTCCGGTTCCGCGGCCTTGCCTGCCGGTACCCTGTGGTGGCATCTCCTCATCAACATACGCTGCCCTTGCAGCTCGATAATTTTGCCCGGTTTCATATCTACCGGCATGATTGTTTCCGGCATAGCCTCCTTTGGCGTAGCCCCGATCTGCCCCTTGGCTTTTTCTACCGGCATCTTGTTGCCCGGCTTTTTGTTTTCCGGCAAGAACCGGATCATACACAGTCATCTGCCGTGCATTCTTTTCTCTTTCTTTTCTTCTGTCCGGATGGGGGGACGATGCCTGCCCATGGGACTTGCTTCCGGCATTCTTTGTTGAACGCGCGGATTTTGAGGCCACTGCCTCGTTCAGCTTAGCTAGCTGCTCAGCATTCTGCTGCTCGATAGTTTCCAGCAGCTCTCTAACACGCTCTTGCTGTTTTGCCAAAGCATCTCCGGAAAGCGATTCACATAGTTCTACTGCAGCTTTAGCAGCTTTTATAGTTTTATCCGGGCTACTGTACTTAGGCTTTTCTACAATGCTCACAGATACAGATGCACTCTTGCCGGCAAGAACTTCCTTGCGCAAATCCTGATCTAGATTACGAGCCTTAAGCCGGTTCTCCGGCACCCTAGCGGCATGAGCACTAACTGAAGCAAAGCCATGGGCTGCGTTGTACTCACGTAGGGTTAGGTTCAGCTCGCGCTGAGCCCGGATGATGTCGGCGCCACCGGTAAGCAGCGCCTTGCGCGTGGCCTCCAGCTCCTCCTGAGCCTTTGCCGGGTCGATGTTCTGCGCGATGGGCGTGGCCAGCGTGTGCATCGCCGCTTGAAGAGGGGTTGCCGGTGGCGCTGAAGATGCTCCCGCGGCGCCTGCGTCACGCTCCAGCGGTGGTTTTGCCGGGCGGGTCGATGCCGCACGTTCAGCTCCTTCCTCCACAGCTCCTTTGCCGGTGTTGACCGCGCCAGCCATCATGACCTCCACGCTGCCGGCGGCGCGGCCAGCACATAGCCACCTTGGCGGATCCGGCGCCACCAGCACCGGCGAGAGGCGCTGGCGCCACCGGTGGCCTTTGTTTCATTAACTTTCATTAACTTGGCCAATCTCATTAGAGGGTTAGTGCATAATCAAAAATTCATATGTTCAGAGAGGACACAATCATTCTTAACACTTCTGGACATTACCCAAGGCTACTGGAAGTTAATGGAACAAAGAAATCCACTCAACACAGTAAAAGAGGCAATGCGAAATAAAAGGCAGAATCTGTCAAAACAGAACAGTCTGTAAAGACGAATTTTTCTGAGGCACTTAACTTGCTCAGATGGAAAAACTCAAAACTAATGAAAGTTGCGTACATATCTGAGGATCATGCATGATTTTTCGCTGATTTTTTTGATTCTTCTACAGAGAGAAGGACGCGAATTCGTGACAGACAGCAAATCTGTTTCTGCGCAGAAATCCAAATCTAGTATCAACTTTCTATTAGAGACTTTACTTGGCACAACAATACAATAAAATAAAGAAAAGGAGAGGTTGCTACAGTGGTAACAAATTCCAAGACACAACAAAACAGTAGCAAAATAGAAACATGGGTTATCTCCCAAGAAGTGCTTTCTTTATAGCCATTAAGATGGGCTCAGTAATTTTAATGATGCTCTCGCAAGAAATAAGATTTGAAGTAAAAGAGAACATCAAGAAGCAAATCCAAAACACATTTAAGCCTAACCCACTTCCTATGAAAAGGAATCTTGTAAGGGAACAAGTACTGAAAGCACATAACAACAAGCATAAAAAGGCAACACAAGTTCAACTTCAAGATTCTCAACATAAAGAGGGGAAATTTAATATTATTAAGATGCATATAACCATGTTTCCCTCTCTCATAATAACTTTCAGTAGCATCATTGACAAACTCAACAATATAACTATCACATGAAACATTCTTATCATGAGCTACATGCATAAAATTATTACTCTCCACATAAGCATAATCATTACTATTAATTGTAGTGGGAGCAAATTCAATAAGATAGCTATCATTATTATTCTCATCACCATAATCATCATATATAGGAGGCATATTGTAATCATAATTAATTTCCTCCTCAATAGTAGGTGGACTGAAAATATCATATTCATCATTGTAATCATCATATATAGGAGGTAAAGTATCATCAAAGTAATTTTTCTCCTCCATGCTTGGGGGACTAAAAATATCATGCTCCTCAAAACCAGCTTCCCCAAGCTTAAATTCTTCCATAGCATTAGCAATAATAGTGTTCAAAGAGTTCATGCTAATAACATTGCTACAACTATTTTGCAAACAAAGTTCCATGGGTTTTTTAATTCTCTCTTCAAACACATCATGTCCTAATTCAAGATAAAGTTCATAAAGTTCTCTAATTTTTTTGTTGTTTTCCATTAAGCCTAACTAGTGAAAATAAAAACAAGAGACAAAAAGATAAAATTGCAGAATCTAAAGGAGATAGCTTCGAGCACTCACACACCGGCAACAGTGCTAGGAAATAGCTTAGTAGTCGGAGGATGTGAATACCTTTTACCTTACCTCCCGACAACGGCGCCGGAAAATAGCTTGATGTCTACTCACGCTTCTATTCCTGTAGACAGTGTTGGGCCTCCAAGAGCAAAGGTTTGTAGAACAGCAGCAAGTTTCCCTTAAGTGGATCACCCAAGGTTTATCGAACTCAGGGAGGTAGAGGTCAGAGATATTCCTCTCAAGCAACCCTGCAATTAAGATACAAGAAGTCTCTTGTGTCCCCAACACACCTAATACACTTGTCTGATGCATAGGTGCACTAGTTCAGCGAAGAGATAGTAAAATGCAGATGATATAGATGGAGGTAAACGGTAATTGCGATATGAAGTAAATATTGCAGGAAGTAAAGATGCAGTAAAACAGTAAACAAGCGATGTTTGCAGTATTTGGAAACAAGGCCTAGGGATCATACTTTCACTAGTGGACACTCTCAACATTGATCACATAATAAATAAATAACTTCTCCTCACTTGTGCTACTTTCAAACACTCTCTTGTTGGATAACAAACACCATTCATTGTGTAGGGCTACAAGAGCTCCCTCAAGCCGGAGTTAACAAGCTCCACAACATTCGGAATTCATATTTAAGTAACCTCTAGAGTGCATAATAGACCGTTGCAATTTAGACCGAGTACTAACATAGCATACACACTGTCACCTTTAAGCTATGAAAGGGGGAATAGATCACATCAATACTATCATAGTAATAGTTAACTCCATAATCTACAAGAGATTACAATCATAACCTACGCCAAGTACTACATGATGCACACACTGTCACCTTTACATCATGGAGGAGGAATAGACTACTTTAATAACATCACTAGAGTAGCACATAGATTAATAGTGATACAAAGCTCATCATATGGATCTCAATCATGTAAGGCAGCTCATGAGATCATTGTATTGAGGTACATGAGAGAGAGATTAACCACATAGCTACCGGTAGAGCCCTCAGCCTCGGGGGAGAACTACTCCCTCCTCATCATGGGAGACAACAACGGCGATGAAGATGGCGGTGGTGTCGATGGAAATGGCTCGGGGGCAATTCCCTATCCGGCGGCGTGCCGGAACAGAGACTTCTATCCCGAAATGGAGTTTCGCGATGGCGGCGCCCTAGTCTTTCTGGAGTTTTGTCGATTGGTTTAGGGTTTTCACGTCACGAGAGATTATATAGGCGAAGAGGCGGCGCAAGGGGGTGCCTGGGGGGCCCACACCATAGGGTGGGGCGGCCCCCCTCCTGGCCGCGCCGGCTGATGGGGAGGAGGCCCTGGGCCTCCTCTGGCCTGGCCCTTCTGGCTCCGTGAGTCTTCTGGCGGAATAGAATTTATGTGATTTTTCTGGATTTTTCCGAGCACTTTGGTTTTTGGGCCTTTTCTGCAATAAACAGACATAATAAACAGAAACTGGCACTGTGGCATCTTGTTAATAGGTTAGTCCAATAAATGCCATAATATGATATAAAGTGCATATAAAACATGTAGGTATTGTCATAAAACTAGCATGGAACATCAGAAATTATAGATACGTTGGAGACGTATCACCAGTAGCGAAGCTAAAATCTGTGAGGATTTTGTTAGCAATAGCTGCATTTTTCGATTATGAGATTTGGCAGATGGATGTCAAAACGGTGTTCCTTAATGGTGACATTGAGGAAGAGTTGTATATGGTACAACCCAAAGGTTTTGTCGATCCTAAAAATGCTGACAAGGTATGCAAACTTCAGCGTTCCATTTATGGACTGAAGCAAGCATCCCGGAGTTGGAACCGACGCTTTGATAAGGTGATCAAAGACTTCGGGTTTATACAGTGTCATGGTGAGGCCTGTATTTACAAGAAAGTGAGTGGGAGCTCTGTAGCATTCCTGATATTATATGTAGATGACATATTATTGATTGGGAATGATATAGAACTACTAAGCAGTGTTAAAGGTTATTTGAATAAGTGTTTTTCAATGAAAGACCTTGGTGAAGCAGCATACATTTTAGGCATCAAGATTTATTGAGATAGATCATGACGCCTAATAGGGCTTTCACAGAGTACATATCTGGACAAGATTCTAATGAAGTTTAGAATGGATGAAAGCAAGAAAGGGTTCTTGCCCATGTTGCCAGGTAAGGTCTTGAGTAAGACTCAAGGTCCGGCTACGGCAGAAGAAAGAGAGAGGATGAACAAGATCCCCTATGCCTCGGCAGTAGGCTCTATCATGTATGCCATGTTGTGTACTAGACCGGATATCGCACATGCTGTTAGTTTGACCAGCAGATATCAAAGTGATCCAGGAATGGAACACTGGACAGCGGTCAAGAATATCCTGAAGTACTTGAAAATGACTAAGGATATGTTTCTTTGTTATGGAGGTGACCAAGAGCTCGATGTAACCAGTTACACCGATGCTAGTTGGAACACTGATCCAGATGACTCTAAGTCTCAACCTGAGTATGTGATGTCTACGTTCCCCCTCCTTTCCTGTAGACAGTGTTGGGCCTCCAAGTGCAGAGGTTTGTAGAACAGCAGCAAGTTTTCCCTTAAGTGGATCACCCAAGGTTTATCGAACTCGGGGAGGAAGAGGTCAAAGATATCCCTCTCATGCAACCCTGCAACCACAAAGCAAGAAGTCTCTTGTGTCCCCAACACACTAATAGGTGCACTAGTTCGGCGAAGAGATAGTGAAATACAGGTGGTATGAATAAGTATGAGCAGTAGTACGGCGCCAGAAAAGTGCTTGCTGGCGTGCAGTTGATGGTAGTAATATTGTAGGCAGTATAAATGCAGTGAAACAGTAAACAAGCAGCGATAGCAGTATTTAGGAACAAGGCCTAGGGATCATACTTTCACTAGTGGACACTCTCAACATTGATCACATAACAGAATAGATAAATGCATACTCTACACTTTTGTTGGATGATGAACACATTGCGTAGGATTACACGAACCCTCAATGCCGGAGTTAACAAGCTCCACAATAATGCTCATATTTTAGTAACCTTTAGTGTAAGATAGATCAACATAACCAAATAGATCACATCAATACCATCATAGTAATAGTTAACTTCACAATCTACAAGAGATCATGATCATAGCCTACGACAAGAACCACACGGTGCACACACTAATCACCTTTACACACATGCAGGAGGAATAGAACTACTTTAATAACATCACTAGAGTAGCACATAGATGAATTGTGATACAAAACTCATATGAATCTCAATCATGTAAAGCAGCTCATGAGATCATTGTATTGAAGTACATGGAGAGAGATTAACCACATAGCTACCGGTACAGCCCCGAGCCTCGATGGAGAACTACTCCCTCCTCATGGGAGCAGCAGCGGTGATGAAGATGGCGGTGGAGATGGCAGCGGTGTCGATGGAGAAGCCTTCCGGGGCACTTCCCCTCCGGCAGGGTGCCGGAACAGAGACTCCTGTCCCCCAGATCTTGGCTTCGCGATGGCGGCGGCTGGAAGGTTTCGCGTACCGTGGCTTCCTCCCTAAGGGTTTTCGATGCAGGGGCTTTATAGGCGAAGAGGCGGCGCAGGAGGGTCAAAGGGCGACGACACCATAGGGTGCGCGGCACCTGGCCCGGCACCATGTCATCTGGGGCCCACAGGGCCCTCCGGCGGCTCTCGGGTGTTCGGATGCTTCCGGGCAAAATAGGAACCTGGGCGTTGATTTCCAATTCCGAGAATATTTCGTTACTAGGATTTCTGAAACCAAAAACAGCAGAAAACTGGCACTTCGGCATCTTGTTAATAGGTTAGTTCCAGAAAATGCACGAATATGACATAAAATGTATATAAAACATGTAGGTATCATCAATAAAGTAGCATGGAACATAAGAAATTATCGATACGTTGGAGACGTATCAGCATCCCCAAGCTTAGTTCTGCTCGTCCCGAGCAGGTAAAACGATAACAAAGATAATTTCTGAAGTGACATGCCATCATAACCTTGATCATACTATTGTAAGCATATGTAATGAATGCAGCGATCAAAACAAAGGTAATGACATGAGTAAACAAGTGAATCATATAGCAAAGACTTTTCATGAATAGTACTTCAAGACAAGCATCAATAAGTCTTGCATAAGAGTTAACTCATAAAGCAATAATTCAAAGTAAAGGTATTGAAGCAACACAAAGGAAGATTAAGTTTCAGCGGTTGCTTTCAACTTATATCATGTATATCTCATGGATATTGTCAACATAAAGTAATATAACAAGTGCAATATGCAAGTATGTAGGAATCAATGCACAGTCACACAAGTGTTTGCTTCTTGAGGTGGAGAGAGATAGGTAAACTGACTCAACATAAAAAGTAAAAGAATGGCCCTTCAAAGAGGAAAGCATCGATTGCTATATTTGTGCTAGAGCTTTGGTTTTGAAAACATAAAGAGAGCATAAAAGTAAAATTTTGAGAAGTGTTTGTTGTTGTCAACGAATGGTAGTGGGCACTCTAACTACCTCATCAACCAGACTTTCAAGAGCGGCTCCCATGAAGGACGTTATCTCTACCAGCAAGGTAGATCATCCCTCTTCTCTTTTGTTTACACATGTACTTTAGTTTAGTTTTTCTTTATTTATGGATGACACTCCTCCCAACCTTTTGCTTACACAAGCCATGGCTAACCGAATCCTCGGGTGCCTTCCAACATTCACATACCATGGAGGAGTGTCTATTTGCAAAATTAAGTTGCTTACTGATGAATCAGAGCAAAACATGTGAAGAGAATTATTAATGCAAGTTAATTAATTGAGGCTGGGAACCTCATTGCCAGCTCTTTTTGCAAAATTATTGGATAAGCGGATGAAGCCACTAGTCCACTGTGAAAGTCTGTCAAAAGTAAATGACAAGATCGAAAGATAAAACACCACATACTTCCTCATGAGCTATAAAACATTGACACAAATAAGAGGTAATAAATTTTGAATGGTTTAAAGGTAGCACTCAAGCAATTTACTTTGGAATGGCGGAGAAATACCATGTAGTAGGTAGGTATGGTGGACACAAATGGCATGAATATTGGCTCAAGTATTTGGATGCATGAGAAGTAATCCCTCTCGATACAAGGTTTAGGCTAGCAAGGTTATTTGAAACAAACACAAGGATGAACCGGTGCAGCAAAACTCACATAAAAGACATATTGTAAACATTATAAGACTCTACACCGTCTTCCTTGTTGTTCAAACTCAATACTAGAAATTATCTAGACCTTAGAGAGACCAATTATGCAAACCAAATTTTAGCAAACTCTATGTATTTCTTCATTAATGGGTGCAAAGCATATGATGCAAGAGCTTAAACATGAGCACAACAATTGCCAAGTATCACATTATCCAAGACATTTTACCAATTACTACATGTAGCATTTTCCAATTCCAACCATATAACAATTTAACGAAGAGGAAACTTCGCCATGAATATTATGAGCTAAGAACACATGTGTTCATACGAACCAGCGGAGCGTGTCTCTCTCCCACACAAGGATGAACTTATTCAGAGAACTAAGATAACAAAACAAAAACAAAAATAAAAGACGCTCCAAGTAAAGTACATAAGATGTGACGGAATAAAAATATAGTTTCACTAGAAGAAACCTGATAAGTTGTCGATGAAGAAGGGGATGCCTTGGGCATCCCCAAGCTTAGATGCTTGAGTCTTCTTAAAATATGCAGGGATGAACCACCGGGGCATCCCCAAGCTTAGACCTTTCACTCTTCTCGATCACATTATATCACCCTCTTCTATTGATCCTTGAAAACTTCCTTCACACCAAACTTCAAGCAAACTCATTAGAGGGTTAGTGCATAATCAAAAATTCACATGTTCAGAGGTGACACAATCATTCTTAACACTTCTGGACATTGCACAAAACTTCTGAAAGTTAATGGAACAAAGAAACTCATTCAACTTAACAAAAGCGGCAATGTGAAATAAAAGGCAGAATCTGTCAAAAACAGAACAGTCCGTAAAGACGAATTTTGAAATGGCACCAGACTTGCTCAAATGGAAAAACTCAAAACTAATGAAAGTTGCGTACATATCTGAGGATCACGCTCGTAAATTGGCAGATTTTTTCGAATTTTCTACAGAGAACTGTGCCCAGATTCGTGACAGACAGCAATGCTGTTTCTGCGCAGCGATCCCAAATATAACATTAACTTTGACATAGAAACTTTACTTGGCACAAAGACATGATAAGGAGAGGTTGCTACAGTAGTAAACAACTTCCAAGACACAAATATAAAACAAAGTACTGTAGCAAAATAACACATGGGTTATCTCCCAAGAAGTTCTTTCTTTATCGCCATTAAGATGGGCTCAGCAGTTTTAATGATGCACTCGCAAGAAATAGAAGTTGAAGCAAAAGAGAGCATCAAGAGGCAAATTCAAAACACATTTAAGCCTAACATGCTTCCTATGCATAAGAATCTTGTAAATAAACAAGTTCATGAAGAGCAAAGTAACAAGCATAGGAAGATAAAACCAGTGTAACTTCAAAAATTTCAGCACATAGAGAGGTGTTTTAGTAACATGAAAATTTTTACAACCATATTTTCCTCTCTCATAATAACTTTCAGTAGCATCATGAGCAAACTCAACAATATAACTATCACATAAAGCATTCTTATCATGAGTCTCATGCATAAAATAATTACTACTCCCAACATAAGCATAATCAATTTTATTAGTTGTAGTGGGAGCAAATTCAACAAAGTAGCTATCAAATATAGGAGGTATATTGTAATCATAATCAAATTTATCCTCCATAACAGGTGGTAACAAAAGACTACTATCATTATAATCATCATAAATAGGAGGCAAAGTATCATCAAAGTAAATTTTCTCCTCAATGCTTGGGGGACTAAAAATATCATGCTCATCAAAGCCAGCTTCCCCAAGCTTAGAATTTTCCATAGCATTAGCAACAATGGTGTTCAAAGCATTCATAGTAATAACATTCCCATTAGCATGCATATAAAGTTCCATGGGTTTCTTAATTCTTTCTTCAAACACATCATGTCCTAATTCAAGATAAAGTTCATAAAGATCTCTCATATTTTTGTTGTTTTCCATTATGCCTAACTAGTGTAAACAAGAAACCAAATGTCGCAATTGCAGAGTCTAAAGGAAATAGCTTCGAGTACACACACAATGGCGCCAGAAAAGTACTGTTACCTGGAACCGGAGTGTGAGTACCTTTTACCTTTCCTCCCCGGCAACGGCGCCAGAAAATAGCTTGATGTCTACGTTCCCCCTCCTTTCCTGTAGACAGTGTTGGGCCTCCAAGTGCAGAGGTTTGTAGAACAGCAGCAAGTTTTCCCTTAAGTGGATCACCCAAGGTTTATCGAACTCAGGGAGGAAGAGGTCAAAGATATCCCTCTCATGCAACCCTGCAACCACAAAGCAAGAAGTCTCTTGTGTCCCCAACACACCTAATAGGTGCACTAGTTCGGCGAAGAGATAGTGAAATACAGGTGGTATGAATAAGTATGAGCAGAGTACGGCGCCAGAAAAGTGCTTGCTGGCGTGCATTGATGGTAGTAATATTGTAGGAAGTAAACATGCAGTAGTAACGCAGCAGTAGTAACACAGTAAAACAGTAAACAAGCAGCGATAGCGATATTTAGGAACAAGGCCTAGGGATCATACTTTCACTAGTGGACACTCTCAACATTGATCACATAACAGAATAGATAAATGCATACTCTACACTTTTGTTGGATGATGAACACATTGCGTAGGATTACACGAACCCTCAATGCCGGAGTTAACAAGCTCCACAATAATGCTCATATTTTAGTAACCTTTAGTGTAAGATAGATCAACATAACCAAATAGATCACATCAATACCATCATAGTAATAGTTAACTTCACAATCTACAAGAGATCATGATCATAGCCTACGACAAGAACCACACGGTGCACACACTAATCACCTTTACACACATGCAGGAGGAATAGAACTACTTTAATAACATCACTAGAGTAGCACATAGATGAATTGTGATACAAAACTCATATGAATCTCAATCATGTAAAGCAGCTCATGAGATCATTGTATTGAAGTACATGGAGAGAGATTAACCACATAGCTACCGGTACAGCCCCGAGCCTCGATGGAGAACTACTCCCTCCTCATGGGAGCAGCAGCGGTGATGAAGATGGCGGTGGAGATGGCAGCGGTGTCGATGGAGAAGCCTTCCGGGGCACTTCCCCGCTCCGGCAGGGTGCCGGAACAGAGACTCCTGTCCCCCAGATCTTGGCTTCGCGATGGCGGCGGCTCTGGAAGGTTTCGCGTACCGTGGCTTCCTCCCTAAGGGTTTTCGATGCAGGGGCTTTATATAGGCGAAGAGGCGGCGCAGGAGGGTCAAAGGGGCGACGACACCATAGGGTGGCGCGGGCCCAGCCCTGGCCGCGCCACCATGTCATCTGGGGCCCAGGGCCCCTCTGGCTCTCGGGTGTGGATGCTTCCGGGCAAAATAGGAACCTGGCGTTGATTTCGTCCAATTCCGAGAATATTTCGTTACTAGGATTTCTGAAACCAAAAACAGCAGAAAACAGGAACTGGCACTTCGGCATCTTGTTAATAGGTTAGTTCCAGAAAATGCACGAATATGACATAAAATGTATATAAAACATGTAGGTATCATCAATAAAGTAGCATGGAACATAAGAAATTATCGATACGTTGGAGACGTATCGGCATCCCCAAGCTTAGTTCTGCTGAGTCCCGAGCAGTGCACGGTGGCGAAATCTTCAACTGAATCTGAATACATAGCGGCTTCGGAGGCTTCATCGGAAGTGATATGGATGAAGAGGTTCATTACTGAGCTTGGTGTGGTTCCTAGTGCATTGGACCCATTGACCATCTATTGTGATAACATGGGTGCCATAGCCAATGCACAAGAGCCAAGGTCACACAAGAAGCTGAAGCATATCAAGCTACGTTTTCATGTGATTCGCGAGTATGTCGAAGATGGTGACATAAAGATTTGCAAAGTACACACATAACTAAATGTGGCGGATCAGTTGACTAAAGCTCTCCCTAGAGCAAAACAAGACCTACACCAGAACGCCATGGGTGTTAGGTACCTTACCATGTAAACTAGATTATTGACTCTAGTGCAAGTGATAGACTGTTGGAGATATGCCCAAGAGGCAATAATAAAGTGGTTATTATTATATATTTGTGTTTATGATTGATACGTCTCCAACGTACCTATAATTTCTGATGTTCCATGCTTATTTTATGACAATACTTACATGTTTTGCTTGCACTTTATGATGATTTCATGCGTTTTCCGGAACTAACCTATTAACAAGATGCCACAGTGCCAGTTCCTGTTTTGTTGTTTTTGGTTCCAGAAAGGCTGTTCGGGCAATATTCTCGGAATTCGACGAAACATCATAATTCACCGGACGGACCAGGACACCGAAGGGGAGTCAGAGGGGAGGCCTGGGGCCCCCACACCATAGGGCCGCGCGGGCAGGCCCCTGGCCGCGCCGGCCTATGGGGAGGGCGCCCTGGTGCCCCTCCTGCGCCGCCTCTTCGCCTATATAAGCCCTTTCGACCTAAAAACGCGATACCACTTGACGAAACTCCAGAAAGACTCCGGGGCGCCGCCGCCCGCGAAACTCCAATTCGGGGGACAGAAGTCTCTGTCCCGGCACCCTGCCGGGACGGGGAAGTGCCCCCGGAAGCCATCTCCATCAACGCCATCGCCTCCATCATGCTCCGTGAGTAGTTCCCCCATGGACTACGGGTTCTAGCTGTAGCTAGTTGGTATTCTCTCCCCCATGTACTTCAATACAATGATCTCATGAGCTGCCTTACATGATTGAGATTCATCTGATGTAATCGGTGTTGTGTTTGTTGGGATCCGATGGATGATACATTATGATTAGTCTATCTATAAAGTTTGTGAAGTTATTGTTGCTGCAATCTTGTTATGCTTAATGCTTGTCACTAGGGCCCGAGTGGCATGATCTTAGATTTGAGCTCTATAATTATTGCTTAGATTGTATCTACAAGTTGTATGCACATGTCACTGTCCGGAACCAAAGGCCCCGAAGTGACAGAAATCGGGACAACCGGAGGGGATGGCGGTGATGTGAGGGACACATGTTTTCACGGAGTGTTAATGCTTTGCTCCGGTGCTCTATTAAAAGGAGTACCTTAATATCCAGTAGATTCCCTTGAGGCCCGGCTGCCACCGGCTGGTAGGACAATAGATGTTGTGCAAGTTTCTCATTGCGAGCACGTACGACTAAATATGGAAAACATGCCTACATGATTAATGAATTGATGTTCTTTCTTAATGCCTTATCAATCCTATCAATTGCCCAACTGTAATTTGTTCACCCGACACTTGTTATTGGAGAGTTACCACTAGTGTAGATAGCTGGGAACCCCGGTCCATCTCGCATCATTATATACTCGTTCTACATGTCATTGGAAGTAGTATCAACTATTTTCTGGTGCCATTGCTCTCATATTGCTATTACTGCTGCTGTGTTACTGTTACTACTGCTCTCATATTACTGCTACTTTCACATCACCCCTGTTACTAGTGCTTTTCCAGGTGCAGCTGAATTGACAACTCAGTTGTTAAGGCTTATAAGTATTCTTTACCTCCCCTTGTGTCGAATCAATAAATTTGGGTTTTACTTCCCTCGAAGACTGTTGCGATCCCCTATACTTGTGGGTCATCAAGACTATTTTCTGGCGCCGTTGCCGGGGAGGCATAGCTCTACTCATAAGTTCACCTGGGGAGTACACTCTACCTCTCTCTCTGCTTTTATTTTATTTTGTCTTGCTAGTTTACTTTTGTTTAGTTTATTTGTGCTTAGTTTATTTCTGTCTAGTATTATTTTGCGTAGTTTACTTTTGCTTAGTTTCTTTTTGTCTTGTTTTACTTTTCCTATATACCCAAAAATCCATAAAAATTTGAAAAACCTAAAAATTAAAAACTGCTGTTATGGGAGAACCAATAACCTACTTGGAGCTTATAGAATGTTATAATAATTATAGAAAATCAAGAACTGGTAAAATAATGAGTGCTATGATAGAAAAATTGAATACAATGGCTAGAATCTTGCTTAGACGCCATGATATAAACTGTTGCTCTCAACAGGATACTAAACATCTTAAATTTCAATGTGGCTTTAGTGAGGAATTTTTAATTAAGAACTATAATCGGAATTGCTATATTCATTATGGGTTCGAAGAGGTAGAACAATTTGTCTTATTTATGGGAGCCTCCGAGATAGAATCCTTCATGGTTGAGAATTATGAAACTTGTGCTATTTGTAAGGACCTTAAAGATTATGTCTCTACTATCCTTAATTCTTGTATAGAATGCTACAGTAGGAATCCGTATATCCTTGATTATAAAGAGAGACACATTAATGCACAAGAATGCACTCACAATTTGCAGGAACCGGTGGAAGAAGAAATTGATGAACCTGAAAGCTCATTGGATGAAAAAGAGGAGGAAATTGATGAACCTGAAAGCTCATTGGATGAAAAAGAAGAGGAGAGTGATGAACAAAAGGAGGAAGAATGGATTAGCTACCCATGCCAACCTTCTAATGAGAGTAACTCTTTATCTCTTACACTATTTGATTGTCCTCCATGCTTACCGAAAGAGGTTGAATGTTATGTTCCTGTGGATTCTCTTGAAATATTTCCTATAAGTAAAACTTGTGAGAATAATTATGCTACTGTTATATATGATAATCCATGCTACTTTGATAAATCTTATGATAATGCTTTGTTTGTGCCTGATGTCGAAATGCATGGTACTAAAGAATTTTGCTTAGCAAATGTTTATGATAAAGCTCTAGATGATGGTCCTATGTTACTTGATAATATTAATTGTACTACTAATGAAAATGGGATTGGAGAGTTCTTGACATTATCTATGTGTCCCATATCTCTTGAGATTGATCATTCATCTTGCTATATTATTGATAAAAGTGTGTTCGAAAGTTTTAATTCCACTATTTTTGAGCTTGATAAAAATTATATGTTTGTGGATCATGAAAAGTATGCTGCATGTGATAGTTATATTGTTGAGTTTATTCATGAAGCTACTGAAAATTATTATGAGAGAGGAAAATATGGTTGTAGAAATTTGCATGGTACTAAAACACCTCTCTATATGCTTAAAATTTTGAAGTTACACTTGTTTTATCTTCCTATGCTTGTTACTTTGCTTTTCATGAACTTGTTTATTTACAAGATTCCTTTACATAGGAAGCATGTTAGACTTAAATGTGTTTTGGATTTGCTTTTTGATGCTCTCTTTTACCTCTACTCTTGTTTCTTGCGAGTGCATCATTAAAACTGCTGAGCCCATCTTAAAGGCTATAAAGAAAGAACTTCTTGGGAGATAACCCATGTGTTATTTGTGTCGTGGTATCGTCATGACATATGCCATAGGGTGGCTAATCGAGGTGGTTCCTAGTGGTCTCACGGCGGTATCCGGAAGCGGGTATGGGCACGAGCGACACGGCGACGTACCCAGGTTCGAGGCCCTCCGATGGAGGTAACACCTCTACTCCTGCTATGAGTGTATAAGATGATCACACAGTACAATGGTGCTCCTTGAGCTGTATCCGGCTGCTCCTGGGAGGCTAAGGTAGACGAAGGTCTCTCTCACAGGGCAGCTCTAAGACTAGTGAATGGCAACTGATCGATCGTCCCCCGCACGAGGGGGTAGCCCGGCTTATATAGGCACCGGCACTTTACATATAAGTCCCTAAGGTCTAGTGGCCAGCATGGCCGGCTTCGGCTCCCGTCCCTTCCCGAGGCGCTGACGCCAGGGAGCCGTTGAGCGTAGTGGCACGTCCCATCCGCCTGCTCAGGTCAGCGGCGTGGGAGGTGCTGTCGTTGTCGTCATCATGCTCTGTAGCGCGTACGGCTCGACGTACGCCATGATGGCCTGTCTGGCGCGTGGCACTGCTGCTCTACAGTGCCCCGTACTTTACGGGAGATGAGGTCAGCGTGGACCTTTGAACCCGGCTCACCTACCCAGTTCCTTCCAGGGCAAGACTCGCCAGCCTCGAGTCGGTCTGAGGTATAAACCCCAGTCGGATATGGCTTGTAGAAGCCGGCCCAGCTACAGCGTTGAAGGCCGCAGCCAGGCCGACTAGGACTTAGAGACAGCCGGCTCCCGAGGAAGCCGGCCACGGCTCCAGCCGGCTGCTCCTCAGCCGGCCTTTGCCGCGAGCCGGCCGTCCTCGAGCCGGCCGCTCCGCGTCCATTGCCCTACCCGGGGTCTTCCCCCCGACATTAGCCCCCGAAGCTGGCAAGGTCCTACATCTAGAAGGACCTAGGCAGGTTTCCCTGGCTTCGTATATCTCTCGCTTGTTTCCGGCGGCTCCCGGAGGGGCCAGCTGAGAATTTTCATTCAGCCGGCTGCGCCCTCATCCGGCTCGCCTCGTCCGGCTTCCTCCAGCCGGACGCCTTTTTTGCTCCTGTTGTTTTCACTTTTTCTTAAGTGTTGATGATGCTTCCGGCTTGTTGCCAGAATTTGGGGCCGGGTCGATTTTATCGTCCGGCTCCGGCTCGGGTACACCGGCAACTCCGCCGCCTCGAGTCCCGCGCCCGACTTGACCGTTCTGACGGCTTCGTCAGCGTGGCCGTTTCGTATGGTCACATCACTGTCCCCTTCCGGATTTTCTGCGGTCGTGGGCGAAGTGGTGCGGCCGTTTCTGGTAACTGCCGGCGTCGTGTGGGGCGGTTTCGGCGCAGTTAATCCCATCGTGGCCCACGATCGCCACGTGGCTGCGTAACGGGCGTGCGGGACGGCTATAAATGCCCCCCGCGCGGTACCGAGGCACCCTTCTTCTTCCTCGCGCCACTGCTTCTTCTCTCTCTCTTTCTCGAGCGCTTTCGCACGCCGTCGATTCTTCTCCGGTGACCTCCTGGCGAACCTCGGCGACCTTTCGCGGCCGGAGCTCTCCGCCGTTCGGCAGCCGCCCGCACGCCAAGCCGGCGCCACGGGGCCCCGCGGCTCGACGCTGCGCTCGTCGCCGCCGCGCTCTCCTCCGGTGAGGAGCGGTTCCTCTTCTCCCTTCGATCTTGCTTGGTCCTCTTCCTCCTCTTCTTCGTCATGGCCTCCGCCAGCGGGTCCTGGAGGGGCTCGTACATGAACGACGACGACATCGAGCGGCTGGTGCGCCTCCGCCGGATTCCTCGGGAGGTGGTCACGCGGGCGCCTGGCGCGGAGGTGGAGCCCAAGCCGGAGCCCGGCGAGCGCGTCGTCTTCGGCGCGCACCTTGACCGTGGGCTAGGTCTGCCGGCTTCGGCCTTCTTCCGCCGGTTCCTGGACTTCTTCGGCCTGCAGCCGCACCACTTGCCGGCCAACGCGTGCGTCCTCCTTAGCTGCTATGTGGCTTTTATGGAGGGCTACGCCGGCTTGTGGCCGGACGTCGACTTCTGGAGCCGGCTCTTCTACCTCAAGTCGCAAATGACTGAGGGCCGCCTGAGGACCTGCGGCTGCGCCTCCATCTATCCCCGCGCCGGCTCGCTCTTCCCGAAGATACCGACTGTCGACTCGGTGAAGAACTGGCAGATGTCGTTCTTCTACGTGAAGAACGCCAACCCAGCCTTCGACCGGATCAACCTGCCGGAGTATAATCCGGCTCCTCCGACCACCCGGCTCAACTGGGGTCACAACGCCAAGTCGCCGGATCCGGACGCGGAGGTCAACCTCCTCTGGGATTTCTTGGGGGAGTGCGTCGCTGGGGGCCGGCTGAGCGCCGAGGACCTCCTCTGCACCTACGTGGAGCGCCGGGTGATCCCGCTCCAGGGCCGTGTCCACAAGATCGGGCTTATGTCCGGCCGGCTGGATCCGACCCGGACGTCGAGGATAGCGCTCACCAAGGCCCAAGTCGCCCACCGGGTGAACAACATCACCAAGGCCAACCTGCCGGAAGACTGGGCGTGGGGGCTGCCGCCTTACGACCGGGCCGCGCCGCCTGAGCGGGTAAGTTGTATTTTTAGCTTGTGCCTTTCGACTTGCGGCTGCGTGGCTCGCTTGTTATTCATCTGTTCTTGTTTTCTAGATCTTCCCCCGCCAAGAGATCGAGGACGGCGACTTGGCGCACAAGATCTGGACGGCGGATCTCGTGGATCCGGCTGACCAAGCCGGCGACCAAGCCGGCGACCAAGCCGGCGACCAAGCCGGCGATGACGACCTGCCGGCGGTGCCCGACCAGGGCGGCCAAGGGGAGCACAACCCGCCGCCTTCGCCGGAGCAGCGGGAGGAGGAGGAGGCGGAGCCGGCCACGTCCACCACGGGGCCGGGACCGATCCGGGCGGTGCCTCTGCGCACGAGGCCGCCTGCCGCCTCGGCGACTTCCGCGCCGAAGAAGAAGAAGCGGGCCGCCGGCGGGAACACGGCCAGGCTGGAGGGCCAGGCCAAGAGACAGCGCCAGCAAGGGCCCAAGAAGGTCCCTGAGATGGCCGGGTAAGTCCTTTTTGTTTTCTTCGTTGTTTGATTCCTTTTCTTTCCTTGCTTTGCACCTAACTTCCTTTGTTTGTTTGACTAGGGCCGCCATCAAGTTCACCCAGGGCGGCAGCTCTGGGCCGGCTGCGCGTGTTGCGCCGCCGTTCCGCCGGCAGAGGGAGCCGACGCCGCCGCCTTCGACACGTGCGCGCACGCCGCCCGTTGTCGTTGTGCCGCCCGTGGTTACGCCGCCTGCAGCTTCGCCGCCTCCCGCGGGGGCGTCTTCTTCGGCTGCGCCTCCTTCAGCGCCACGGCGGGGCGCCCAGGGCGAGTCGGTCCAAGGGCCTACCCTAGGCGACCTGTTTCCGCACCGCGCCGCTGCTGGGGCCGGCTGCTGGAGCCGGCCGCGGTGTGCCACCGGCGGCAGGAGCTGGAGCCGGCGGAGCTGCGCCGCCTGAAGAGCCGGAGGTGGTTCCCACCGGGCCAGCCGCGCCGCCTCCGGCTTCGGAGCCGCCGAGGGCGGAGCCTGGGGAGCCGCAGCGGGAGGAGCCGGCGCGCGCCAGGGACGCCGACTCCCAGGCGTTGGTGAGGTCGAAGGGCCCGGCGGTGTCGCCCACTGGTCTTCACGTGGCCAAGGGTGCCCGGTTGGTGAGCGTGCCGTCCGCCTCGGACTCCAGCTTCGGCTCGGCTGGCACCATGGAGAAGGCCTGGAACCAGGCGGACTCCTGCGAGATCATCAGCCGGGAGGGGCAGCCTGGCACGGCGCCCTTGAAGATGCTTTACTCCGGCTACCGCGCCAGCCTCAAGAACAAAGCCGCCGAGGCCATGGCCCAGCTGGCGACGCTGGAGGAAGCTGACAAGGTAGGTGGCGTCTCATCTTGTTTTCTGCGATTTTATTGTTATCTTGGTAGCCCTCCGAGGCATGGGCCGGCTGCTTGGAGCCGGCCCAGGTTTCGCCTAAACGATTGACTCTTTTTTCAGATGGTCGACGAGCGGCGCACCGTCTTGTACAACAAGGTGGTGACCAGCTACCACAAGGCCAAGATTGAGCGGGGCACCTTGGCTCGTGAGCTGGAAGCCGTCAAGGGTAAGCTCTTGCTTCTTTTGGCTCAATGTCTTCTTTCTTTTGTCTTTGTTGGCTGACATTTCTTTCCGGCTGCCTCGCAGTTGAGGCCGCCAAGGTCCCGCAGCTGGAGAGGGACCTCCGGGTTGCTCGCGCTCAGTGCGCCGAGAGCGAGGAGGCGGGCCGCGCTGCAGCCGCCAAGCTCAAGGTGGCTGATGGGGAGTTGACGCGGCTGCGCCAGCTGGAGAAGAACCATCTCGCCGAGCTCGCCTCCCTTAGGACGGCAGAGAAGGAGAAGGTGGATGATCTGAGCCGGCGGCTGGACGAGGTGGAGAGGCAGCGGCTTGCGCTTCAGAAGGAGGTCACCGCCAAGTCCACGGAGCTGACGGCTACTGCCAAGCACTGGACGGACCTGATTGGCGCGATCGATCGCGGTTTTTCGGGTGAGTGTCTATGTTTCCTTCCCCTTTGCCGGCTTTCGGCTGTCGGCTGCCAGCCTCCGTTGGTAGCCGGCTGCAGAAACTTATCTTTTTTCGCTATCTCCATCTTCGGGCTGGGGGCAGTCGGCTCGTGCCGGCTGCCGCCAGTCTTTTTCTTTTGTCCTTCGAAATCTCCATCTTCGGGCTGGGGGCAGTCGGCTCGTGCCGGCTGCCGCCAGTCCTACTTTAGAGCTTCGGAATCTCCATCTTCGGGCTGGGGGCAGTCGGCTCGTGCCGGCTGCCGCCAGTCTTACTTTAGGACTTCGAAAATTTGCATTTTTCAGCTTATTTCGGCTTTTATGACTTCTGACATGCTTCCTTCTTGCAGCGGCCTTCCCGGAAACGCAGGACATGGCCTTGGATGCCGTTGGCGCTGCGCGCGAGGCCAGGGGGCGGGCGACTGGCGAGGGCAGCTCGGAGAGCTTCACCATGGAGGACCACATGTCGTCCCTGGCTGCCCGCGTCGAGCCCATCACCAAGTTTGGCTGGGAGCTCCGGAAGGCGGCTGAGGAGCTGGTGCCGATGCTGTGGCCCGACAAGGAGGCGCCGCAAGACATCTCCAGCCTCACCTCTTTGATCGAGCAGGCGCCGGAAAGCTTCATCGAGTGGAAGGGGTCTGCCACGCGCGCTGGCGCCGACATGGCGCTGTCTTTTGTCCTCTCCTGGTACAACGAGGTGGACCTGGGGCAGCTCGAGTATCGGCGAGCCGGCGTGGAAGAGGAGCTCTCGGCCGAACAGAAGGCCGCCCGGCTTGCCCGAGCCAGCGCCATCGCCGACTTCGTCGACAAGCGCGTCTTCATCGCAGATCCGAACCCTCACTCTGATGAGGAGGAGGAGCTTGAAGACGAAGGGGTCGAGATGGATTCTCCGCCGCCTGCTGTTGATCCGGCTGTTCCTCCTCCAGCCGGTGCCTAGGCTTTCCTGCTTATATAGCTTTGCTTTTGCCAAGACAAATTATTAAATCCCCGGAATGCCGGGTGCTTATGTAAAGACAATATTATCGCCTTTTTTATTATGACGCACTTTAATGTGTTTGTTAATCATTTGTGTGCCGGCTTGCTTTCTTCCGACTTGTTCGCTTTTTCCCATCCGCCCCACTCTTTGGCTGTGCCCTTGCCGATCGTACGTCCGACTTGCGGTCCGTCGCCGGATCAAGAGCGTGCCGCTGGGTGAGGCCGATAGTATTTCAGTCGAACGAGTCGATTTCGGCAGTCCGACACTTTTATGAAAGGTTGCAAGTCAACTCGCTTTTACTCTTTCCTTAGCCGTTTTTCGCGTGCCAGCTCCCTAGGCCTTACTCCCGCCAGCCGGACAGCCGGGTTGCGGTCTGTAGCTGGTCGGAAGCCGGCTGTCGGAAATCAGATCACGTTACTAAGCCGTCGCGTGAAAGGGTTCAAGCCAATTGGCGAAACGAAGTAGAGTGCGCGAAAAACTTGTCGGAAACGGCGCTCTTGGCGCATGCTTTTTCATAGCTTACAAAAGGGATACAAGGGATACATACATTCCTGCTCTCATGTGTAAAATGGTCGAAGCAACCTGACATTCCAGGGACGTTTTGTCTCCTCGTCAGTTTTGCTCGCCTTGTTCTTTTTGGCCTCTTGGGCATCTATGAGATAGTAGGAATCATTGCCTACTGCCTTGCTCACGATGAAGGGACCCTCCCATGGGGATGCTAGTTTATGCTGTCCGGCTGTCCGTTGGATCAGCCGGAGCACTAGGTCTCCTTCTCGGAATGCTAAGGACTTAACCTTCCGGCTGTGATAGCGACGGAGGCTTTGCTGGTATACGGTGGACCTGGATTCGGCCATCAGCCGGACCTCTTCAACCAGGTCGACTCCATCTTCGCGAGCTTCTTTGGCTTCAGCTTCTGTGTACAGCTTGATCCTTGGCGCGTCGTGCTCGATGTCAGTCGGCAGGACGGCTTCAGCCCCGTATACGAGGAAGAAGGGCGTGAAGCCGACTGAGCGGTTTGGCGTTGTGCGCAGGCTCCACAGCACGCTGGGCAGCTCTTCAATCCAGCAGCCGGCTGAGCGCTCAAGCGGCTCCACCAGCCGGGGCCGGATGCCGGCTAGGATCAAGCCATTTGCTTTCTCCACTTGGCCGTTGGTCTCTGGGTGTGCTACGGATGACAGGTCCATTCGGATCCCCATCTCCCCGCAGTAGCGCTTGAAAATGCCCTCGGCGAAGTTGCTGCCGTTGTCGGTGATGATGCTATGCGGGTAGCCGTATCTCGCGATTATCTCCTTGAGGAATGTGACGGCTGTGGAGCCATCCAGCTTCTTGATCGGCTTGGCCTCGATCCACTTAGTGAATTTATCAATCATCACCAAGAGATGTGTCATGCCGCCTCGGGCTGTCTTGAATGGGCCCACCATATCCAAGCCCCATACGGCAAATGGCCAGGTAATGGGGATGGTTTTTAGGGCGGAAGCCGGCGTTTGCCTTTGCTTTGCGAAGCGCTGGCAGCCGTTGCACTTCTTCACCAAGTCTTCTGCGTCTCTGAGCGCAGTCGGCCAGTAAAAACCGTGCCGGAAGGCTTTGGCCACTATGGCTCTGGAGGAGGCGTGATGGCCGCACTCTCCCTGGTGGATTTCCCGTAGGAGTTCAATCCCTTCAGCCGGCTCGACGCACCGCTGGAACACCCCACTTACGCTGCGTTTGTACAGCTCGTGGTTGATGATTGTATAGGCCTTGGCCCTTCTCTCAATCTGCCTAGCTTGAACCCTGTCATTGGGCAGCACACCATCGGTGAGGTAGGAGAGGAATTCTTGTGCCCATGATGGTACGCATTTTATTTCAAACACGCTAACCACCAAGGCCTCCATCTTCGGAGCTTCCGGTTTCGACTGCGTGGTCGCCGGGTTCGGCTGTGAAGCCGGCGGGTTTGGCTGATAAGCCCCCGAGTTTGGCTGAGAAGCCCCCGCGTTGGACCGATAAGCCCCCGGGTTCGGCTGAGAAGCCGGCGGGTTTGGCTGATAAGCCCCCGACTTGGGCAATGAAGCCCCCGGGTTTGGCTGAGAAGCCCCCGGGTCAGCCGGCACGAATATGGAATCCGAGTCCGGTGACGGTATGATGGACGGTTTCTTGAGAATCGCCAGGGCAACGCCCGGCGGAATGGCTTGCCGGGTCGAGCCAATCTTGGATAGGGCATCTGCCGCCTCATTGTTTGCTCGTGGCACATGGTGGAATTCACAGCCATCGAAGAAGCCGGATAGCTGCTGGACGTGGAAGCGGTATGAGGCCATGTTGGCGTCCTTCGCGTCCCAGTCGCCAGATGCTTGCTGTATAACCAAGTCGGAGTCGCCGAAGCAGAGGATGCGACGCACGCCGATCTCCTTGGCCAGCTTCAGCCCATGGATGAGCGCTTCATACTCCGCCACATTGTTGGATGCGGCGAAGTGGATCTGCAGGACATAGTCCAGCCGATCTCCCTTGGGGGAAGTGACGACAATGCCGGCTCCCAAGCCGTTTCGCATCTTCGAGCCGTCAAAGTGCAGCTTCCAGTGCGTGGAGTCAGGCACAGGCGGCAGGTATTGCATCTCGGCCCAGTCGACGAAGAAGTCCGCGAGGATCTGCGACTTGATGGCTGTGCGTGGCTCGTAGAGGATGGTGTGGGCGGCTAGCTCCAGGGCCCACTTGGCAACCCGGCCGTTGGCATCCTTGCTGCCGATGATTTCCGCCAAGGGCGCTGTGGCCACCACCCTAATGGGGTGCTCTTGGAAGTAGTGCTTGAGCTTCTTGGCCGCCATGTACACGCCGTAGGTGACCTTCTGGTAGTGGGGGTAGTTCTGCTTCGACTGGGACAGCACCTCGCTGAGATAGTAGACTGGGCGCTGAACCAGCTGCTCCCTGTTGGCTGCTTCTTTGCGCTCCACCACCAGGACAACGCTAACCACTCGGTTGGTGGCTGCGATGTACAACAGCATTGGCTCCATTGAACCTGGCGTTGCAAGGATTGGCGCGGTTGAGAGCACGCGCTTTAAGTCACGAAAGGCTTCATCCGCCTGCGGTGACCAGACAAATTTGTCCGACTTCCTCATCAATTGATACAGGGGCAGTGCCTTCTCCCCCAGCCGGCTGACGAAGCGGCTCAAGGAGGCCAGGCATCCGGTGAACTTCTGGACGTCCTTGAGGCACTGCGGCAGCTCCATCTTCTCAATGGCACTGATCTTCTCCGGGTTGGCTTCGATTCCTCGCTGAGAGACGAGGTAGCCCAGGAGTTGGCCGGCTGGCACGCCGAACGTGCACTTGGCCGGGTTGAGCTTCATCCGGAATCTTCGCAGATTGGTGAAGGTTTCTCTCAAGTCATCAAGGAGGGTAGGCATCTCCTTGGTTTTTACAACGACATCATCCACGTATGCGTGAACATTTCTGCCGATTTGATCCTGCAAACACTTTTGCATGCACCTTTGGTAGGTGGCGCCTGCATTTTTCAAGCCGAATGGCATAGTCGTGTAGCAGTAAGCCCCATACGGGGTAATGAACGAAGTCTTTATTTGATCAGCCGGATTCAAAGGAATCTGGTGGTAGCCTGAGTAGGCATCTAGAAAAGACAACAGTTCACAGCCGGCAGTCGAGTCTATGACTTGATCTATGCGCGGCAGGGGGAAGGGGTCCTTCGGGCACGCCTTGTTGAGGCTGGTGTAGTCGATACACATGCGCCAGGAGCCGTTCTTCTTCAAAACCAGGACCGGGTTCGCCAACCAGTCCGGGTGCAGTACTTCCATGATGAAGCCGGCAGCTAGGAGCCGGGCAATTTCTTCACCGATGGCCTTCCTTCGTTCTTCGGCGAAGCGCCTGAGGGGCTGCTTCACCGGCTTGGCTTCGGGCCTGACGTGGAGGTGGTGCTCAGCCAACTCCCTCGGTACACCCGGCATGTCCCTTGGAGACCATGCGAAGATGTCCCGATTCTCACGGAGGAAGCTGGTGAGCTCGCTTTCCTATTTGCTGCTCAAGCCGGCACCAATGGTGACGTACTTGTCCGGCTGGGCCGGGTCGAGCAGGATCTTCTTGGTGTTGTCGGCCGGCTGGAAGTGAGTCGTCCCAGCCGGGTTGCCCACAGCCGGCATGTCCGCCTGCGCGGCCTTGGCCAAGGCAACGGCGTCGTGGATGAGCTGCTTCTCGGTGGCGATGACCAGCGTCTGGGCCATCTTGGAGCTCTGCGTGGCGCAGTCCATGGAGCGGCGGTAGTCGCCGGCTACGGTGATGACCCCTTTAGGGCCAGGTAGCTTCATCTTCAGGTACCCATAGTGGGGCACCGCCATGAACTTGGTCAGGGCCGGCCTGCCCAGGAGCGCGTGGTAGGGACTCACGAGGTCCACCACCTCGAACTCGATGTTCTCCGTGCGGAAGTTGTCCGGCTTGCCGAACATGACCTCCAGGGTGATCCGGCCGATCGGCTGGCAGCAGTGGCCTGGCACGATGCCATGGAAGACGGTGGGGGTGGGGCGCAACTCGGCCTCCTGGATGCCCAGCTTGCGGGCGGTGTCGCGGTAGAGGATGTTGATGCTGCTGCCCCCATCCATGAGGACGCGCGAGAAGCGCACGCTGCGCCGGGTTGTGCCGATGGTGGGGTCGAGGACCATGGCGTAGCTGCCCGGCTTTGGCAGGACAGCCGGTGTGTCGCGGCGATCAAAAGTGATGGCCTGCTCTGACCAGTGTAGGTACTGGGGGACCGGCGGCATGACCGCGTTGACTTCGAGGGAACGGCGCTGCTGGCTCGTTTTGTCCTCGGGCTCGGAGGTGAAGATGATGTAGGTGGCATCCTCAGCCAGGTACCGGCCGCCATGGTGCACTTGGTTAGCCTCGTGGTGCTCGAGGTTGTTGGCTTCTGCGCCGGCTTGGCCACCCGGCCCGCCGGCTGGTGGAGGTGGGGGTGGAGGCGGAAGGGGCTCGCCGCTCGTCAGCCGCTTCATGAAGTGGCAGTCGCGGGTGGAGTGGTTGGAGGGGTTCTTGCCGCTGTGGTACTTGCACGGCGAGTCGAGCATCTGCTCGAAGGTGTACTTCGGCTTCCAGGGCCGGTCCGTCTGCTTCTGGCGCCGGCTTCCGCCAGCCGCCGCGTGGTCTGACACGGCTGCCACGTGGGCCGAGCCGTACCGGCGGTCCGGCTGGTCGCTGTGCCGCTTGCCGCGGTAGTTGTCCCGCCGGCTGCCATGGTGGCCGCCCTCGGCCGGCTTGTTGTTGTCCCTCCTGGATGGAGCCGGCGAAATCTCAGCCGGCGTGCTGCTGGTTCCTTCAGCCAGCGCATACTTGTCTGCGATGGCCATCAAGGCAGCCATCGTCTTGGGTTCGCTGCGGCGCAGCTTGTGCCACAGCATGGTGTTTTGCCGGCAGCCGGCCATGAAGAAGCCGACTGCCTGGATCTCGTGCACTCCCTCGCAGGAGTTGCGCATCTCGCACCAGCGCGTCAGGTATGCACGGTCCGTCTCGTCTGCGCCCTGCTTGCACATCTCAAGCTGTTGGGGGCGACCCGGCCGGCGGTAGGTGCCGGTGAAGTTGCTGATGAAGGCCGCCTCGAAGTCGAGCCAGCCGTTGATGCTGCCGGCTGGCAGGTTGTTGAGCCAGGTGCGGGCGGAGCCGAGCAGCATGAGGGGGGAGTAGCGCACGGCCCAGCGCTTGTTGCCCTTGGCGATGCCGACTGCGGTGGAGTAGTCCTGCAGCCAGTCCTCCGGCTTGGCCGTGCCGTCGTACTTGGGCGTGTCGCGGGGGAGCTGGAAGCCGTCAATCATGGGCTCGTTGATGATCCGCGGCCCGAAGCACTTGGGGCCGGCTGGCCCTTCTTCCTCCGCGATGCGGGATTCGACCAGCCGGTCGAGGCGATCTCTGGCGTCTGCCGGCTCGACGCGCGGGCCCAGCCGGGAGCGGGCCGGCTGGCGCTGGCCGCTGGCCTCTGGAGCCGCGCGATGCTTGATGGTGGATGGCCTCTCGTACTCGTACTCTTCGTCGTCGTGCCGGCTTGATGGTGGCCGGCTGCGACCGCTGTTGCCACTGGGCGGCCGGCTTGTGCGGCTGGAACTTGCGTGGGTGTTCCGGCTGTCGGCTCGCCGGCTTGGTGCGGGGGAGGTGGACTCGGCCGTGTCCCTCGGACCGTCTCGGTCCTTGCCTGCAGCGCCATGAGCGTGAGAAGCTCTGGGGGCATGGGCGTACCTGGGGTCCTTGGTCAGGCGGTTGGCCGCCTTCAGCAGCTCAGTCACCCGCTCAGTTTGGCGGCGTAACTCTGCGCCTTCGAGGCGGTGCAGCTCTTCCGCGGCAGCTTCAGCCGCGAGCATGTTCTTGTCGGGGGTGTTGTAGATGGGCAGCTCCGCAGACGGAGCCGGCGATGCTGCGCCGTCCCGGGCGATCTCTGCGCCCAGGCCGCCTCCTCTGCGGCGGATCTGGCCGGCTCGGCTTGGATTGTCGCCGGCGGGCGTGAGGCCGTGGGCGCGGTTGAACTCGCGCTGGGAGATCTCCCACTGGCGCTTTGCAGCAGCCAGCTCTTCTGTTTGCTTGAGGAGGAGCTGGCGGTGCTCCTCCAGGTCCTTCTCGATGGTGGTGGGGTCGGCGCCAGGCGTGAGCGGAGTGCTCAGCTTGGCCCGGACTTCGTCCAGCCGGGACGGTGGTGGCGGCGCCTTTGCGCCCGAGGCGGATGCGCCGGTCTCCTTGTTGCGCTCCAACTCAGGACCGCGGACGCGCGTGGACTTGCCTCCGGCGTCGTCGCCGGTGGCCATGACCTCCTGCATGATGCAAGGGCCGGTGGTGGTGAGGCTGGCGCCGGCTCCAGGGGGAGGGCTTGCGCAGCGCACGATCTCGCGCGGGTAGCGCGGTGGTGCGACGGTGGCGACGTAGACGTCGAAGCCGCCGAAGCTGATGATGTTGCCGCCGGCAGGGAATGGCCGGTCGGCGAAGCAGCCAGCGTTGTCGCTGACGCAGTCGAGGGAGCCGAATCTCCAGACCAAGCCTGAAGCGACCCTCTCGCCGGTGGTGATGGTGAGGCCCGTCCGGATGGAGACACCGGCCGCGGACGCTGAAGGCCCCACGGTGGGCGCCAAATGTCGTGGTATCGTCATGACATATGCCATAGGGTGGCTAATCGAGGTGGTTCCTAGTGGTCTCACGGCGGTATCCGGAAGCGGGTATGGGCACGAGCGACACGGCGACGTACCCAGGTTCGAGGCCCTCCGATGGAGGTAACACCTCTACTCCTGCTATGAGTGTATAAGATGATCACACAGTACAATGGTGCTCCTTGAGCTGTATCCGGCTGCTCCTGGGAGGCTAAGGTAGACGAAGGTCTCTCTCACAGGGCAGCTCTAAGACTAGTGAATGGCAACTGATCGATCGTCCCCCGCACGAGGGGGTAGCCCGGCTTATATAGGCACCGGCACTTTACATATAAGTCCCTAAGGTCTAGTGGCCAGCATGGCCGGCTTCGGCTCCCGTCCCTTCCCGAGGCGCTGACGCCAGGGAGCCGTTGAGCGTAGTGGCACGTCCCATCCGCCTGCTCAGGTCAGCGGCGTGGGAGGTGCTGTCGTTGTCGTCATCATGCTCTGTAGCGCGTACGGCTCGACGTACGCCATGATGGCCTGTCTGGCGCGTGGCACTGCTGCTCTACAGTGCCCCGTACTTTACGGGAGATGAGGTCAGCGTGGACCTTTGAACCCGGCTCACCTACCCAGTTCCTTCCAGGGCAAGACTCGCCAGCCTCGAGTCGGTCTGAGGTATAAACCCCAGTCGGATATGGCTTGTAGAAGCCGGCCCAGCTACAGCGTTGAAGGCCGCAGCCAGGCCGACTAGGACTTAGAGCCAGCCGGCTCCCGAGGCAGCCGGCCACGGCTCCAGCCGGCTGCTCCTCAGCCGGCCTTTGCCGCGAGCCGGCCGTCCTCGAGCCGGCCGCTCCGCGTCCATTGCCCTACCCGGGGTCTTCCCCCCGACATTGCTACAGTACTTTGTTTTATATTTGTGTTTTGGAAGTTGTTTACTACTGTAGCAACCTCTCCTTATCTTAGTTTTGTGTTTTGTTGTGCCAAGTGAAGCCTCTAATCGAAGGTTGATACTAGATTTGGATTTCTGCGCAGAAACAGATTTCTATCTGTCACGAATCTGGGCTGTTTTCTCTGTAGGTAACTCAGAAAAATATGCCAATTTACGTGCGTGATCCTCATATATGTACGCAACTTTCATTAGTTTTGAGTTTTCTGATTTGAGCAACGGAAGTACCATTTTAAAATTCGTGTTTACTGGCTGTTCTGTTTTGGCAGATTCTGTCTCTGTTTTTTGCATTGTCTCTTGTGGACTTTAAGTGAGGCTTTCTAGACGTGGAGAGCTGTAGCTAATGTTTTATTGAGTTCTTGCAATGTGTCACTACAGGACCAAGGTGGATTAAAGTTTTTTGAGTACTAACCCCTCTAATGAAGTTTATGAGAAGTTTGGTGTGAAGGAAGTTTTCAAGGGTCAAGAGAGGAGGATGATATATGATCAAGAAGAGTGAAAAGTCTAAGCTTGGGGATGCCCCGTGGTTCATCCCTGCATATTTCAAGGAGACTCAAGCGTCTAAGCTTTGGGATGCCCAAGGCATCCCCTTCTTCATCAACTTATCAGGTTTCTTCTATTGAAACTATATTTTTATTCAGTCACATCATATGTGCTTTACTTGGAGCGTCTGTGTGTTTTTATTTTTGTTTGTGTTTGAATAAAGATGGATCCTAGCAATCCTTGTTTGGGAGAGAGACACGCTCCGCTTTTTCATATGAACACTTGTTCTTCGTTTTACTTTTAATGTTCAATGATAAAAGTTGGAAGCTACAATACTTATTGGTATTTGGTTGGAAATAGAAAATGCCTCATAATGTCTTGGATAATTTGACACTTGGCAATTGTTTTGAGCTCTCAAGTAGATCATGATTAAGTTTTTTCATGTAGTTTAAACCTATTAGTGGAGAACTACCGTAGAGCTTGTTAAAATTGGTTTGCATGATTGGTCTCTCTTAAGGTCTAGATATTTTCTGGTAAAAGTGTTTGAGCAACAAGGAAGACAGTGTAGAGTATTATAATGCTTGCAATATGTTCTTATGTAAGTTTTGCTGTACCGGTTCATACTTGTGTTTGCTTCAAATAACCTTGCTAGCCTAAGCCTTGTATCGAGAGGGAATACTTCTCATGCATCCAAAATCCTTGAGCCAACCACTATGCCATTTGTGTCCACCATATCTACCTACTATGTGGTATTTCCTGCCATTCCAAAGTAAATTGCTTGAGTGCTACCTTTAAACAATTCAAAATTTATCACCTCTGATTTGTGTCAATGTTTTATAGCTCATGAGGAAGTATGTGGTGTTTATCTTTCAATCTTGTTGGGCAACTTTCACCAATGGACTAGTGGCTTCATCCGCTTATCCAATAATTTTGCAAAAAGAGCTGGCAATGGGATTCCCAGTCCCAAATTAATTAACAAACATAGACACTCCTCCATGGTATGTGATTGTTGGACGGCACCCGAAGGATTCGGTTAGCCATGGCTTGAGAAAGCAAAGGTGGGGAGGAGTGTCATCATAATAAAACTAAAATAAAAAGGCACTCCTTCATGGTATGAGATTGTTGGCAGGCACCCGAGGATTCGGTTAGCCATGGTTTGTGAAAGAAAGGTTGGAAGGAGTGCCACCTAAAAATAAAATAAAATGGGAGCCGCTCTTTGAAGGTTTGTCTGGCAAGTTAGAGTGCCCACTACCATTCGTTGACAACAACAAACACCTCTCAAAACTTTACTTTTATGCTCTCTTTATGTTTTCAAAACCAAAGCTCTAGCACAAATATAGCAATCAATGCTTCCCTCTGCGAAGGGTCATTCTTTTACTTTATGTTGAGTCAGTTTACCTACTTCCTTCCATCTTAGAAGCAAACACTTGTGTTAACTGTGCATTGATTCTTGCATACTTGCTTATTTGCATTCATCATATTACTTTGTGTTGACCATTATCCATGAGATATACATGTTGAAAGTTGAAAGCAATTGCTGAAACTTAAATCTTCCTCTGTGTTGCTTCAATGCTTTTACTTTGAATTTATTGCTTTACGAGTTAACTCTTGTGCAAGACTATTGATGCTTGTCTTGAAAGTACTCTTCATGAAAAGTTTTGCTATATGTTATCTATTTGTTAGCAACTATAGATCATTGCCTTGAGTCACTTCATTCATTTCATATGCTTTGTAATAGTATGATCAAGGTTATGTAAGTAGCATGTCACTACAGAAATTACTCTTTTTATCGTTTACCTACTCGAGGGCGAGCAGGAACTAAGCTTGGGGATGCTGATACGTCTCCAACGTATCTATAATTTCTGATGTTCCATGCTTGTTTTATGACAATACTTACATGTTTTGCTTGCACTTTATGATGATTTCATGCGTTTTCCGGAACTAACCTATTAACAAGATGCCACAGTGCCAGTTCCTGTTTTCTGTTCCAGAAAGGCTGTTCGGGCAATATTCTCGGAATTCGACGAAACGAAGACCAAACATCATAATTCACCGAGACGGACCAGGACACCGAAGGAGAGTCGGAGGGGAGGCCTGGGGCCCCCACACCATAGGGCCGCGCGGGCAGGCCCCTGGCCGCGCCGGCCTATGGGGAGGGCGCCCTGGTGCCCCTCCTGCGCCGCCTCTTCGCCTATATAAGCCCTTTCGACCTAAAAACGCGATACCACTTGACGAAACTCCAGAAAGACTCCACCATCGCGAAACTCCAATTCGGGGGACAGAGTCTCTGTCCCGGCACCCGCCGGACGGGGAAGTGCCCCGAAGCCATCTCCATCAACGCCATCGCCTCCATCATGCTCCGTGAGTAGTTCCCCCATGGACTACGGGTTCTAGCTGTAGCTAGTTGGTATTCTCTCCCCATGTACTTCAATACAATGATCTCATGAGCTGCCTTACATGATTGAGATTCATCTGATGTAATCGGTGTTGTGTTTGTTGGGATCCGATGGATGATACATTATGATTAGTCTATCTATAAAGTTTGTGAAGTTATTGTTGCTGCAATCTTGTTATGCTTAATGCTTGTCACTAGGGCCCGAGTGGCATGATCTTAGATTTGAGCTCTATAATTATTGCTTAGATTGTATCTACAAGTTGTATGCACATGTCACTGTCCGGAACCAAAGGCCCCGAAGTGACAGAAATCGGGACAACCGGAGGGGATGGCGGTGATGTGAGGGACACATGTTTTCACGGAGTGTTAATGCTTTGCTCCGGTGCTCTATTAAAAGGAGTACCTTAATATCCAGTAGATTCCCTTGAGGCCCGGCTGCCACCGGCTGGTAGGACAATAGATGTTGTGCAAGTTTCTCATTGCGAGCACGTACGACTAAATATGGAAAACATGCCTACATGATTAATGAATTGATGTTCTTTCTTAATGCCTTATCAATCCTATCAATTGCCCAACTGTAATTTGTTCACCCGACACTTGTTATTGGAGAGTTACCACTAGTGTAGATAGCTGGGAACCCCGGTCCATCTCGCATCATTATATACTCGTTCTACATGTCATTGGAAGTAGTATCAACTATTTTCTGGTGCCATTGCTCTCATATTGCTATTACTGCTGCTGTGTTACTGTTACTACTGCTCTCATATTACTGCTACTTTCACATCACCCCTGTTACTAGTGCTTTTCCAGGTGCAGCTGAATTGACAACTCAGTGTTAAGGCTTATAAGTATTCTTTACCTCCCCTTGTGTCGAATCAATAAATTTGGGTTTTACTTCCCTCGAAGACTGTTGCGATCCCCTATACTTGTGGGTCATCAATGGTAAATGTTTGCATCCCATGCTATAATTGTATTAACCGGAAACATTAATACTTGTGTGTTATGTAAACAGAAAAGAGTCCCTAGTAAGCCTCTTGTTAAACTAGCTTGTTGATTAATAGATGATCATGGTTTCCTGATCATGAACATTGGATGTTGTTAATAACAAGGTTATGTCATTTGGAAAATGATATAATGGACACACACCCATAATAAGCGTAGCATAAGATCAAGTCATTAAGTTCATCTTGCTATAAGCTTTCGATACATAGTAACCTAGTCTTTTGATACGTCCAAAACGTATCTACTTTCCCGAACACTTTTGCTATTGTTTTGCCTCTAATTTGTGTATTTTGGATATAACTAACACGGACTAACGCTGTTTTCAGCAGAATTGCACTGGTGTCTTGTTTTTCTGCAGAAATCAACTTTCAGGAAAATCCCCGAAAATAATCGCAATGGGCCTATTTTCACAGAAGATACGAGGCCAAAAGGGCAAGCCAGGGGGGCCCACGGCCCCCACACCATAGGCCGGCGCGGCCTGGAGGGGCGCGCCGCTATGGTGAGGGCGCCGGCGCCCCGACGCTCTCCTTCGGACTACAAAATCCTTTCAACCTAAAAACTCCGGGGTTCGACCATATTTCCAGAAGACGTCCAGAACTCCGCCGCCATCGCGAAACTCCGCCTCGGGACCAGAAACTCACTCCGCCGGGACGGGGAATTGGAGGGGATCATCGCCATCATCACCACCGACGCCTCTCCATCGACCAGCCATGTTTCCCCCATCCATGTGTGAGTAATTCCCCCGCTGTAGGCTGAAGGGGGTGGTAGGGATTGGATGAGATTGATCATGTAATAGTCATAAGATTGTTAGGGCATAGTGCCTAGTATCCGTAGTTGGTACTTTTATGATATTGTTGCAACTTGTTATGCTTAATGCTTGTCACTAGGGCCTGAGTGCCATGATCTCAGATCTGAACATGTTATTGATTCATGAAGATATTCATTGTTTTATGATCTTACCTGCAAGTTGTATACACATATTGCTGTCCGGAACCCGAGGCCCCAAAGTGACAGAAATTGGGACAACCGGAGGGGAAGGCGGTGATGTGAGGATCACATGTGTTCACGGAGTGTTAATGCTTTGCTCCGGTACTCTATTAAAAGGAGTACCTTAATTTCCAGTAGTTTCCCTAGAGGCCCGGCTGCCACCGGCTGGTAGGACAAAAGATGTTGTGCAAGTTTCTCATTGCGAGCACGCACGACTATATACGGAACACATGCCTATGGATTGTTTAGTACTTGGATACCGTTTTATTATTATCTGCAAATGCCCTGTCTTGATTGTTACATGAATTCTCTCATCCATGCAACGCCCGTTCATCCATCCCTGTGCCTACAGTATTTTAATCCTGCTGTTTACTAAAATCACTACTGCTGTCTTTGTTACACTGCTGCTGTTATTTCACTACTCCTACTACTATAAAACTGTTGCTACTGATAAACTCTTGCGAGTAAGTCTGTTTCCAGGTGCAGCTGAATTGACAACTCCGTTGTTAAGGCTTACAAATATTCTTTGGCTCCTGATACGTCTCCAACGTATCGATAATTTCTTATGTTCCATGCTACTTTATTGATGATACCTACATGTTTTATGCACATTATATGTCGTATTTACGCATTTTCGGAACTAACCTATTAACAAGATGCCGAAGAGCCAGTTGCTGTTTTCTGCTGGTTTCAGAAATCCTAGTAACGAAATATTCTCGGAATTGGACGAAATCAACGCCCAGGGTCCTATTTTGCCACGAAGCTTCCAGAAGACCGAAGGGGAGTCGAAGTGGGGCCACGAGGCGGCCAGATGACAGGGCGGCGCGGCCCTGTCCCCTGGGCCCCTCGTGCCGCCTCTTGACCTACCGTTTCGCCTACAAATAGCCTCCGTCGCGAAACCCCCAGTACCGAGAGCCACGATACGGAAAACCTTCCAGAGACGCCGCCGCAATCCCATCTCGGGGATTCAGGAGATCGCCTCCGGCACCCTGCCGGAGGGGATTCATCTCCCGGAGGACTCTACACCGCCATGGTCGCCTCCGGAGTGATGAGTGAGTAGTTCACCCCTGGACCATGGGTCCATAGCAGTAGCTAGATGGTCGTCTTCTCCTAATTGTGCTTCATTGTTGGATCTTGTGAGCTGCCTAACATGATCAAGATCATCTATATGTAATACTATATGTTGTGTTTGTCGGGATCCGATGGATAGAGAATACTATGTTATGGTGATTATCAATCTATTGTTTATGTGTTGTTTATGATCTTGCATGCTCTCTGTTATTAGTAGAGGCTCTGGCCAAGTTTTTACTCTTAACTCCAAGAGGGAGTATTTATGCTCGATAGTGGGTTCATGCCTTCATTGATACCTGGGACAGTGACAGAAAGTTCTAAGGTTGTGATGTGCTGTTGCCACTAGGGATAAAACATTGATTCTATGTCTAAGGATGTAGTTGTCGATTACATTACGCACCATACTTAATGCAATTGTCTGTTGCTTTGCAACTTAATACTGAATGGGGTTCGGATGATAACCTGAAGGTGGACTTTTTAGGCATAGATGCAGTTGGATGGCGGTCTATGTACTTTGTCGTAATGCCCGGATTAAATCTCACTATATTTATCATATCATGTATATGCATTGTTATGCCCTTTTCTATTTGTCAATTGCCCGACTGTAATTTGTTCACCCAACATGCTTTTATCTTATGGGAGAGACACCTCTAGTGAACTGTGGACCCCGGTCCTATTCTTTACATAGCATACAATCTACTGCAATTGTTCTTTACTGTTTTCTTTGCAAACATCTTCCACTCGATACGTTTAATCCTTTGTTACAGCAAGCCGGTGAGATTGACAACCTCACTGTTTCGTTGGGGCAAAGTATTTGGGTTGTGTTGTGCAGGTTCCACGTTGGCGCCGGAATCCCTGTTGTTGTGCCGCATCACATTTCGCCACCATCAACCTTCAACGTGCTTCTTGACTCCTACTGGTCGATTAAACCTTGGTTTCTTCTGAGGGAAACTTGCCACTGTGCGCATCATACCTTCCTCTTGGGGTTCCCAACGACGTGTACATCTACGCGCATCAAGCAAATTTCTGGCGCCGGGGAGATCAAGACACGCTGCAAGGGGAGTCTCCACTTCTCAATCTCTTTACTTTGTTTTTGTCTTGCTTTATTTTATTTACTACTTTGTTTGCTGCACCTAAACAAAACACAAAAAAATTAGTTGCTAGTTTTACTTTATTTACTGTCTTGCTCTTTATATCAAAAACACACAAAAAATTAGTTACTTGTCCTTATTTACCTAGTTACTTTTATCATGAGTAATCCTGAAGTTGAAGTTCGTTCTTTTAAGCAACAAGGTGGAGAAAGTTTTAAGGATGCTTGGTATAGAATTAGTAATGCTCATCATAGGTGCACTAAGAAACACTCCACCACTATCCTTCTTAGGAACTTTTATGTTGGTTTATCTAGTTGGAATAGGTATGTTCTTGATACTCTTTCGGGAGGTAATTTCCTAGGTACTCCCGCTTTAGAAGCTAGTTGCATCATTGAGAGTCTAGTTGGAATACCACCTGTTAATGAAGTTAAAATTGAAATCTCTCTTGAGGATGTTATGAAAAAATTGGAAACCATAGAGAAAAATTTTCCAAGTATTGAAACTAAATTGGAAATGTTATTGGATAAAACTGATGAACTTGATAAATCCCTAGGAGGAGTTGATGAAAGAATTAGTGTCCTAGGAACTTGTGTTGTCCATGATAATCAAACCAATAGGATTGATGAACTTGAAAAAGCTATGGGAACCTTGGGTTCAACCTTTTCTTCTCTCAAGTATAATGAGAAAGCTTATGTGGGTAAAGAGCAAAAATTTATGTATGCCTCTAAAGTGCCTAAACAAAAGAATTATTATAGGCCTAAAATTGCTAAAACCCCTAGCACTACCATAGAAAATTTAGATAATGGAGCACCTAAAGTACCCCCTGCAACAAGTTGTGTTTGCATGAAAAATAATAATGTTGATGCTTCTACTCTCGATAATACTTGATTTGCACTTTCTGCGCCTAGCTGAAAGGCGTTAAAGAAAAGCGCTTATGGGAGACAACCCATGTTTTTACTACAGCAATTTTTTGTTTTGTTGAGTCTTGGAAGTTGTTTACTACTGTAGCAACCTCTCCTTATCATGTTTTTGTGCCAAGTAAAGTTTCTATGTCAAAGTTGATGTTATATTTGGGATCGCTGCGCAGAAACAGCATTGCTGTCTGTCACGAATCTGGGCACAGGTCTCTGTAGAAAATTCGAAAAAATCTGCCAACTTACGAGCGTGATCCTCAGATATGTACGCAACTTTCATTAGTTTTGAGTTTTTCCATTTGAGCAAGTCTGGTGCCATTTTAAAATTCGTCTTTACGAACTGTTCTGTTTTGACAGATTCTGCCTTTTATTTCGCATTGCCTCTTTTGCTATGTTGGATGAATTTCTTTGATCCATTAATGTCCAGTAGCTTTATGCAATGTCCAGAAGTGTAAAGAATTATTGTGCCACCTCTGAACATGTGAATTATTAATTATGCACTAACCCTCTAATGAGTTTGCTTGAAGTTTGGTGTGAAGGAAGTTTTCAAGGGTCAAGAGAGGAGTATGATATACTATGATCAAGAGGAGTGAAATCTCTAAGCTTGGGGATGCCCCCGTGGTTCACCCCTGCATATTCTAAGAAGACTCAAGCGTCTAAGCTTGGGGATGCCCAAGGCATCCCCTTCTTCATCGACAACATCATCAGGTTCCTCCCCTGAAACTATATTTTTATTCAGTCACATCTTGTGTTCTTTACTTGGAGCGTCGGTTTGTTTTGTTTTTGTTTTTGTTTGAATAAAATGGATCCTAGCATTCACTTTGTGGGAGAGAGACACGCTCCGCTGTTGCATATGGACAAATATGTCCTTAGGCTTTACTCATAATGTTCATGGCGAAGTTTCTTCTTCGTTAAATTGTTATATGGTTGGAATTGGAAAATGCTACATGTAGTAATTCTAAAATGTCTTGGATAATGTGACACTTTGCAATTGTTGTGCTCATGTTTAAGCTCTTGCATCATATGCTTTGCACCCATTAATGAAGAAATACATAGAGCTTGCTAAAATTTGGTTTGCATATTTGGTCTCTCTAAGGTCTAGATAATATCTAGTATTGAGTTTTGAACAACAAGGAAGACGGTGTAGAGTCTTATAATGTTTACAATATGTCTTTTATGTGAGCTTTGCTGCACCGGTTCATCCTTGAGTTTGCTTCAAATAACCTTGCTAGCCTAAACCTTGTATCGAGAGGGAATACTTCTCACGCATCCAAAATCCTTGAGCCAACTACTATGCCATTTGTGTCCACCATACCTACCTACTACATGGTATTTCTCCGCCATTCCAAAGTAAATTGCTTGAGTGCTACCTTTAAAATTCCATCATTCACCTTTGCAATATATAGCTCATGGGACAAAATAGCCTTAAAAACTATCGTAGTATTGAATATGTACTTATGCACTTTATCTTTTATTAAGTTGCTTGTTGTGCGATAACCATGCTTCTGGGGAACGCCATCAACTATTCTTTGTTGAATATCATGTGAGTTGCTATGCATGTCCGTCTTGTCTGAAGGATCTATCACTTTAATGATTGGAGCATGCATATTGTTAGAGAAGAACATTGGGCCGCTAACTAAAGCCATGAATCATGGTGGAAGTTTCAGTTTGGACATATATCCTCAATCTCATATGAGAATAATAATTTTGCTACATGCTTATGCATTAAAGAGGAGTCCATTATCTGTTGTCCATGTTGTCCCGGTATGGATGTCTAAGTTGAGAATAATCAAAAGCGAGAAATCCAAAATGCGAGCTTTCTCCTTAGACCTTTGTACAGGCGGCATGGAGGTACCCCTTTGTGACACTTGGTTGAAACATGGCATTGCGAAGATCCGGTAGTCCAAGCTAAGTAGGACAAGGTGCGGGCACTATTAGTATACTATGCATGAGGCTTGCAACTTGTAAGATATAATTTACATAACTCATATGCTTTATTACTACCGTTGACAAAATTGTTTCATGTTTTCAAAATAAAAGCTCTAGCACAAATACAACAATCGATGCTTTCCTCTTTGAAGGACCATTCTTTTACTTTTATGTTGAGTCAGTTTACCTATCTCTCTCCACCTTAAGAAGCAAACACTTGTGTGAACTGTGCATTGATTCCTACATACTTGCATATTGCACTTGTTATATTACTTTATGTTGACAATATCCATGAGATATACATGTTATAAGTTGAAAGCAACCGCTGAAACTTAATCTTCTTTGTGTTGCTTCAATACCTTTACTTTGATTTATTGCTTTATGAGTTAACTCTTATGCAAGACTTATTGATGCTTGTCTTGAAGTACTATTCATGAAAAGTCTTTGCTTTATGATTCAGTTGTTTACTCATGTCATTACCATTGTTTTGATCGCTGCATTCATTACATATGTTTACAAATAGTATGATCAAGATTATGATGGCATGTCACTTCAGAAATTATCTTTGTTATCGTTTTACCTGCTCGGGACGAGCAGAACTAAGCTTGGGGATGCTGATACGTCTCCAACGTATCGATAATTTCTTATGTTCCATGCTACTTTATTGATGATACCTACATGTTTTATGCACATTATATGTCGTATTTACGCATTTTGGAACTAACCTATTAACAAGATGCCGAAGAGCCGCTTTTTTCTGCTGTTTTTGGTTTCAGAAATCCTAGTAACGAAATATTCTCGGAATTGACGAAATCAACGCCCGGGTCCTATTTTGCCACGAAGCTTCCAGAAGACCGAAGGAGTCGAAGTGCCACGAGGCGGCCAGATGACAGGCGGCGCGGCCCAGGCCCCGCGCGGCCCTGTCCCCTGGGCCCTCGTGCCGCCTCTTGACCTACCCTTTCGCCTACAAATAGCCTCGTCGCGAAACCCCGCAGAGAGCCACGATACGGAAAACTTACGAGATGCCGCCGCGAATCCCATCTCGGGGTTCGGAGATCGCCTCCGGCACCCTGCCGGAGAGGGGATTCATCTCCCGGAGGACTCTACACCGCCATGGTCGCCTCCGGAGTGATGAGTGAGTAGTTCAACCCTGGACCATGGGTCCATAGCAGTAGCTAGATGGTCGTCTTCTCCTAATTGTGCTTCATTGTTGGATCTTGTGAGCTGCCTAACATGATCAAGATCATCTATATGTAATACTATATGTTGTGTTTGTCGGGATCCGATGGATAGAGAATACTATGTTATGGTGATTATCAATCTATTGTTTATGTGTTGTTTATGATCTTGCATGCTCTCCGTTATTAGTAGAGGCTCTGGCCAAGTTTTTACTCTTAACTCCAAGAGGGAGTATTTATGCTCGATAGTGGGTTCATGCCTTCATTGATACCTGGGACAGTGACAGAAAGTTCTAAGGTTGTGATGTGCTGTTGCCACTAGGGATAAAACATTGATTCTATGTCTAAGGATGTAGTTGTCGATTACATTACGCACCATACTTAATGCAATTGTCTGTTGCTTTGCAACTTAATACTGAATGGGGTTCGGATGATAACCTGAAGGTGGACCTTTTAGGCATAGATGCAGTTGGATGGCGGTCTATGTACTTTGTCGTAATGCCCGGATTAAATCTCACTATATTTATCATATCATGTATATGCATTGTTATGCCCTTTTCTATTTGTCAATTGCCCGACTGTAATTTGTTCACCCAACATGCTTTTATCTTATGGGAGAGACACCTCTAGTGAACTGTGGACCCCGGTCCTATTCTTTACATAGCATACAATCTACTGCAATTGTTCTTTACGTTTTCTTTGCAACATCTTCCACTCGATACGTTTAATCCTTTGTTACAGCAAGCCGGTGAGATTGACAACCTCACTGTTTCGTTGGGGCAAAGTATTTGGGTTGTGTTGTGCAGGTTCCACGTTGGCGCCGGAATCCCTTGTTGCGCCGCATCACATTTCGCCACCATCAACCTTCAACGTGCTTCTTGACTCCTACTGGTCCGATTAAACCTTGGTTTCTTGCGAGGGAAACTTGCCACGTGCGCATCATACCTTCCTCTTGGGGTTCCCAACGGACGTGTACATCACGCATTCTCCCCTTGTGTAGAATCAATAAATTGGGTTTTACTTCCCTCGAAGACTGTTGCGATCCCCTATACTTGTGGGTCATCAAGACTATTTTCTGGCGCCGTTGCCGGGGAGCATAGCTTTATTTGCAAGTTCACCTGAATTGATATTGTTCGCTGCAAATCCTCCATCATGGGTAAACCTCGCGATACTAAAGTCGCCATATTACCATCCACTACAAGAAAAGGTACAACTCTGAGTACCTCTGCTGCTCTTGATTCACCATCTGTGATAAGTCAACTTGTTTCACCACCACAAGCTTCACGTGTTGGTATTTCTGCTGAATCTGAAAATTCCTCTGATAATTTTGATGATGCTTCTACTGTGCTTGATAATACTGGTTCATTAGGTCCTTTTCTAGATGCTACAATTGCTAGGTCTAGACAAATTGAAAATACTGAAACTCCTAATGAAAATACTGTTACACCTGTTAATTCACCTGAGTCTGATGATCTTGATGAAGATTATGTGGAACTTGATGATGATTTTATTGATAAATGCAATGCTACTACTAGTACAAGTAACCTTAAAAAGCTTATTGCACAACATGCTGTTAGATATAAACTGTCTCCTGATCCTAAATTTGCCACATCTCCTATAAACATTAAGGATAAGGATTATGATTTTTCTCTTGATTTATCTCATATATCTATTGTTGAGAAAACACCTTTTTGTGGTACTGAAAAAGAAAGTGCTGTAGAGCACATGAATGAGCTTTCTACTTTAAGTAGCTTGTTTTCTGATGATGTTAAGATGCGTACTTATTTTGTTGCTAAAATTTTCCCTTTCTCATTAAAGGATGATGCTAAGATTTGGTATAATAGTTTGCCTCCTGATTCTATTGATAGTCCAAGTTGTTTGCTTGATGTTTTCTTTCGAAAATATTTTCCTGCTAGTGCTCAACATATTGCTCTGCAGAGAATTTATAGTTTTGATCAAGAAGATGGAGAGAAATTGCCTGAAGCTTGGGCAAGGTTTTGCTCTCTTATTAGAGCTCGACCTGGACATGAATTGGAAAAGCATGATTTACTTGATATATTTTATAGTGGACTAACCATTGAGTCTAGGGCATACCTGGATAGTTGTGCTGATTGTGTTTTCAGGAAAAGAACTCCGGACGAAGCTGAAGAATTATTGGCTAGAATAAGCCAAAATCATGATGATTGGACTACACCTGAACCAACCCCAACACCAGTATTGAAGAAGAGGGGTATGATTGAATTAAATGATGAAGATATGAGGGAAGCCAAGAAATCTCTTATGGAGAAAGGTATTAAATCTGAAGATGTGAAGAATTTACCTCCTATAGAAGACCTATGTAAGATAATTCCCCCTTCATCCACGATTGAGGTACATTCCCTTCAACGCTTTGATAGAGGAGATATCCCTTACTCAAAACCTCCTGATCAATGTTTAGATGAATTTGATAATTATGTTGTTAAGCAAAATAACTTTAATATGAGAGTAGAGAATCATCTAATGGAAAATTCACAAGCTATTAGTAAATTGCATGATATTGTGGAGAGAACCTCCAATGATGTTAAGATTCTTGTTAAACATTTTCATATGATTCAAACTCAAATTGATCAACTCACTAAAGTGCAAAATGACTTGTTAAAAAATACTCATGAAGAAAAACATGCTTATGAAGTAACAACTAGAGGTGGTGCTTCTACCCAGGATCCTCTATATCCTGAAGGGCATCCCAAAAGAGTTGAACAAGATTCTCAACGAACTAAAGAAACTAGTAGTCCTTCTAAGAAAAAGAAGAAGAAACATAAAACTGTTGTAGAATCCTCTGAACCTGTTAATGATCCTAATAGTATTTCTATTTCTGATGCTGAAACTGAAAGTGGTAATGAACATGATAAAGATAATGATAAGAATGATACTCCTGATAAAGAAGAGATTGAAAAAGAACCTGAAAAGCATGCTAAAAATAAAAAGTACACTAAAGAAGATTTTATTGCTAAGAAACATGGTAATGAAAGAGAACCTTGGGTTCAAAAGCAAATGCCTTTTCCTGCTAAGAAACTAAAATCAAAGGAGGAGGAACACTATAATAAATTTTGTGATTGGATGAAACCTTTATTTTTGCAAATCCCTTTGACTGATGCTATTAAATTGCCTCCTTATTCAAAGTATATGAAAGATATTGTCTCTAACAAAAGGAAAATTCCAAATGAGGAGATTTCCACTATGCTCGCTAATTACTCTTTCAATGGCAAGGTTCCAAAGAAGCTGGGAGACCCAGGTATACCAACTATCCCTTGTTCCATCAAGAATAATTATGTTAGAACTGCTCTATGTGATTTGGGAGCAGGAGTTAGTGTGATGCCTTTTTCTCTTTACAAGAGACTTGATTTAGATAAGTTGATACCAACTGATATATCTTTGCAAATGGCTGATAAATCTACTGCTGTTCCTGTTGGTGTATGTGAAGATGTTCCTGTTCAAGTTACTCAAAATTGCTTAATATTAACTGATTTTGTTGTGTTGGAAATGCCTGAAGATGATAATATGTCTATTATTCTTGGAAGACCCTTTCTTAATACTGCAGGGGCTGTTATTGATTGCAATAAAGGAAAAGTTACTTTCAATGTTGAAGATAAGGAACATACTGTCTATTTTCCCAAGAGGATTGATAAAGTATATGGAGTTAATACAATTTTTAATTTGAGAACTATCAAGGTGGGAACTATTGATTGTCCTATATATGAGCCTAAAGAAGAATATCAAACTCTTGTGATTGGATCCATATCAATTCAATATAAGGTAACATGATTGATTTGAGGTTTATTTCTTCTTATGTCATGTAAAATTTATTTGGTAGCAAGACTTGATCAACCTTGTTAACAAGTATATTTTAAATGCATGAGAGAGCTAAACAACACTTCTTTCTTTCTTTCTCCACTTGTTTTACTTGCTGTAGTACTATTTGGTTTGCAAGATACTTTAGTTGTTTAAAATTTTGGAAATCATTTTCCTGCGCTGTAATAATTACTTTAACACCCAGAAATGTGCATTTTTTGTTTTAAAAATTTACAAAAATTATACCGTTGGTCTTATTTTTCGAAGAGCTACCTGGGAGCACCTGGGGCTGACCAGTGGGGCACCCCAGGGCTGCCCCCCATGTGCCGGCGCGGCCAAGGAGGGGGCGCGCCACCCTGTGGTGTGGGCCCCTCCTTGCCCCACTAACTCATCTCTTCCTCCCATTCTACTCTCTCTCCCGAAAAAACTCGTACCAACTTTCTCTCACTCGCGTTTTTGCTCAAAAGCTCAGGATTTTCGATCTCCTTGCTCAGCCCAGATTTCTGTCTGAAATTTGGCACATTTGCTCTCCGGTATGTGACTCCTTCGATTATCCAAATAGAATTTTGTTTGGTTGAGTATATCTTGAGAAATTTGCTGCTGTAGGTGACATGTTAAGTGAGCTTGCATGCTTGATTCAAGTTGTAGAAATGAGTTTTGATGCATGTTTAGTACTCTAGCAAGTTCCTATAGTAGTTTCCCTCAATTATATACCTTGAAATCAAATTTTATAATGATTGTTGAAAAATTTCAGAAAAGGAAAATGGACAACCACAACTTTGGAGAGGTGTTCGAAAGAGAGACGACAAGCACGGGGAGGCCCTCAAGGGCAGCCACTCGAATTAGACGATCCTATAATGAGGATGTCATCGCACCGAGCTTCGAAGTTGAAGAGGATAATGGAGTTCCTAATGCTTCATCATTTCCATGCTATGACTTTTTGCGTAATGCAGGGTTGCTTGATGATTTCTTATTCCTCATCAACAATGTGGGCTTATCTACCTATATGGAAGATGAGAGGAGCCAATACTACATGCTAACTAAAATCTTTGTTGAAAGCTTCAAGTTCAACAACACGCACTTCACGCCAACAGTTACATTCAGGATTTATGATAATCCTATTACTATGAAGTTGAAGGATTTTTGTATTGCATTGGATATTGCTCCTGTAGGTACAGCGAAGAAGATCGAGAAAAGCCCCAAGGCTTTGACGGAGCTCTATCGAGAAGTCACCAATGATGATAGCCGCACCATTCAGCGTGGCAAGATAAGAAACATTCAACTTCCCGCCATTAGATATTTCGCTTACTATATTGCTACTAGCACCTTAATTTAGTTTCCCTAGAGGCCGGCTGCCACCGGCTGGTAGGACAAAAGATGTTGTGCAAGTTTCTCATTGCGAGCACGTACGACTATATATGGAACACATGCCTATGGATTGTTTAGTACTTGGATACCGTTTTATTATTATCTGCAAATGCCCTGTCTTGATTGTTACATGAATTCTCTCATCCATGCAACGCCCGTTCATCCATCCCTGTGCCTACAGTATTTTAATCTGTTGTTTACTAAAATCACTACTGCTGTCTTTGTTACACTACTGCTGTTATTTCACTACTCCTACTACTTAAAACTGTTGCTACTGATAAACTCTTGCGAGCAAGTCTGTTTCCAGGTGCGGCTGAATTGACAACTCCGCTGTTAAGGCTTACAAATATTCTTTGGCTCCCCTTGTGTCGAATCAATAAATTGGGTTTTACTTCCCTCGAAGACTGTTGCGATCCCCTATACTTGTGGGTCATCATCCTTCGACCATGAGATCATGTAAATCACTTACACCGGACTTTGATTACATTAAACGCCACTGCGTAAATGGGTGGTTATAAATATGGGATTAAGTATTCGGAAAGTATGAGTTGAGGTATATGGATCAACAGTGGGATTTGTCCATCCCGATGACGGATAGATATACTCTGGGCCCTCTCGGTGGAATGTCGTCTAATTAGCTTGCAAGCATGTGACAAGGTCACAAGAGATGACATACCACGGTACGAGTAAAGAGTACTTGTCGGTAACGAGGTTGAACTAGGTATGGAGATACCGATGATCAAACCTCGGACAAGTAAAGTATCGACAAAGGGAATCGGTATCGTATGTTAATGGTTCATTCGATCACATTGTTCATCGTTGAATATGTAGGAGTCATTACGGATCTCCAGGTCCCGCTGATGATTATTGATCGGAGAGGCGTCTCGGTCATGTCTGCACATTCTCGAACCGTAGGGTGACACACTTAAGGTTGCGATGTTGCTAGGGGTAGTTTCGGGATTAAAGAAATAGTTTTGGAGAGTTACGGAATTGTTCCGGGAAGATGATTAATAATTTATTAATTAATTAAATTAGTAAATATTAATATTAATTTATTTAGTAGAAATAAATGTGGGACTAAAAGTAGTCTATGAGAAGTTTTGCTACGGGCCAATTAAGTAGCTCATGTAGACAAACTATCAAAGAAAAAAGGCAAAAAAAAGCAAAAAGAAAAAAAAGAGGCAAGGCTCGGCCAGCTGGGCCGGCCTGCCGACCATGCACACGCCCAAGGCCAATGCAGGCCTAGTGCTCACGCGAGCAGGCCAGACTTGGCAAAGCATGGCCGGCCATGTACGCAGCAGCGCTGCCTTGGCCGATTGGCCGTTCGGCCGATCGTTGCCTTGGCCCCTGTTGCCTTGCTCGATCAGATCGACTTGGTTTGCACGCAAGTGACCGACTCACGTGCCTATAAAAAGGAGGCCACGCATGGCAAAAATCAGATTTTTGTACCGAGCTGTTTGCTCGTTTGTTCCTTCTTTGCCTAGTTTCTTCCACCCAACACGTACGCGAAGTTCTGTCCGCGCAAACTCTCCACCAACACCACGCCATCGTGCTGCTGGACTAGATCTCATCTACCACATCTCCGCTTGCTAGAACAAGGAGGAGGTGTCTTCATCGAGCTGTACGTGTGACCGAGTACGGAGGTGCTGCCCGATTGTGGCACCGTCAATCGGCAAGTTAACGACTACATCAACCACGAGATCTGATCTCGTTTCCGCTTAGCGATCTACAAGGGTATGTAGATCCAATCCGTCTCTTTGCTTCAATATAGTAGATTAGATCTTGGCGTTTTTCCTAGATTGGATCTTGGTTCTGTTTGTTTGCGGTAGATTTTTGTTTTCCATGCAACGAACCCATCGGTCACAGCGTGCTCTCAATGTGCAGCCGAGCATCTACTCAACGCTGCAATTTGTTCCAAACAAAGGCACTAGTTGGTCCTGATAAAGCTTGCAAGGTCATTATTGATGGCGGGAGTTGTCGCAATCTAGCAAGCAAAGAGTTATGTGCCAAGCTGAAACTGAAGTATCTACCGCACCCGCATCCATATTATATTCAGTGGTTGAGCGACAATGGTGAGATGAAGGTAAACCACATGGTGCGTGTTGATTTTGAGATAGGACCGTATAAGGATTCCATTGACTTTGATGTGGTTCCTATGATGGTGTGTCACCTACTATTGGGTCGGCCATGGCTCTATGACCGTTCTGTGCAACACAATGGCCGTGCCAATACATATCACTTGGAGTTCAAGGGCAAAAAAATTAACTTGCAGCCTATGCCACCACAGCAAATTGTCAATAAATCTCGTCAGAAAACTGAAGTCAACTTGGAGGATACATCCATAGATAGGCGAGAGAATTCTAATATTGTGAGTGATATACAAAAAGTGAGAGAGTGAATTTCTTAGTCCTATTAGCCACCAAAGAGGATATGAGAAAGTTTAGTGAGGATCCTATAGCTATGCCTCTTGTGCTCATGTACAAGGGTGAGGTTTTCGTTTATAACGACATGAACCCTATTTCTCTTGGTGTTTCTCATATGTTGCAGGAATTCAGCGACGTGTTTCCGAAGGAGGTGCCAGCCGGATTTCCACCATTGCGTGATATTGAGCATCCAATTGACTTGATCCTCGGCGCCTCGCTGCCCAATAGGGCGTCATACATGACGAACCTCGAAGAGACGAAGGAAATACAGAAACAAGTGCAAGCGCTACTCGACAAAGGTTATATTCGCATAAGCCTAAGTCCTTGTGTTGTTCCTGTTATTTTAGTTCCTAAGAAAGATGGTACATGGCGTATGTGCGTAGATTGTAGAGCGATAAACAACATTACTATTCGATATCGTCATCCTATTCCCCGTTTAGAGGATATGCTAGATGAATTGAGTGGTGCTGCTGTTTTCTCTAAGATTGATTTGCGTAGTGGTTATCATCAAATTAGGATGAAAGAGGGGGATGAATGGAAAACAACCTTTAAAACAAAATTTGGTTTATATGAGTGGTTAGTAATGCCTTTTGGTTTAACTAATGCACCTAGTACTTTCATGAGATTGATGAACCATGTTTTGCGTGATTTTATTGGCAAGTTTGTGGTTGTGTACTTTGATGACATATTAATTTACAGCCGCAATGAATCTGATCATACTATGCATATTCGACATGTTTTGCAAGTGTTGCGTGATAATAAACTCTATGGTAATCTTGAGAAGTGCACATTTTGCAAAGATAAGGTCATATTTCTGGGTTATGTTGTCTCTAAGCATGGAGTAGAGGTAGATTCATCTAAAATTGAAGCAATTCAAAATTGGCCTACTCCCATGAATGTGAGTCAAGTGCGAAGTTTCCGTAGTCTTGCTGGGATTTATAGACGTTTTGTGCCCAATTTTAGTACTATTGCTGCACCTTTGAATGAATTGACTAAAAAGGGTGTTGCATTTGAGTGGGGCGCAGCCCAAGATCATGCTTTTGATGAACTGAAACGATTGTTAACTTCTGCACCGTTGCTTGCACTTCCTGATTTCAATAAGCAATTTGAGATTTCCATACATAGGCATCTTGCTAAGTGGGTTGAGTTCATTGAGTATTTTCCATACATTATTAAGCATAAGAAGGGAAAATATAATATTGTTGCTGATGCTCTATCTAGGAAAAATATGTCGTTAACTCAACTTGATGTTAAAATTCCTGGATTAGAGATTCTATGTGATTTGTATGCCATTGATCATGATTTTGTTGAACCATATCGCTTGTGTGCTAGTACATACATGATGGATTCTTGTTTAGAGCTAACAAACTATGTGTTCCAGAATCGTCCGTGTGTTTGCTCTTATTGCAGGAATCACATGCTGGAGGTTTGATGGGTCACTTTGGGCGTGAGAAGACGCTACTCATGCTCGCTGACCACTTTTATTGGCCAAAGATGAGGCGGGATGTGGACAGGTATGTGAAGAGATGCATTACTTGCAACAAGTCCAAGTCCAAGCTGAAGCCTCACGGTTTGTATACTCCTTTACCGGCACCTACTACACCATGGGAAGATATTAGTATGGATTTTGTGTTGGGTTTGCCGCGTACTAAGAGAGGCCATGATTCTATATTTGTGGTAGTGGATAGATTCTCTAAGATGTCACACTTTATTGCCTGAAAAGTTCTGATAGACAACGTCTCAAAATCGTCCGCTAAGGGGTATTTTTCGTCGCCTATGGGCCTAACCCGACGATATGGGTTCCGTTGTCGAAACTGCGTCAGGCAAAGTCCAACGACGATTTTTTCGGTCCGTCGCGCTTTTCCGCCACGGAAAATCGGACCGTTGCGGAAGTGTTTTCGGGAGCCCGTTGACTGCTGACGTCATGCAAACTGACACGTGACGCGTTAACGCGCTAACGGCGTTAACCGGCTGAAACCCCGTGGTAGATGGTAGGCCCACACGAGGCCTGCCACGTCTTAAGCGGGCCGGGCCAGATGACATAGTTTGACCGGTCAACTATATAGCTGGGCTGGTCCATTAGTTACGTGGGCCGGGCCTAACCTCTAAGGTTGACTGGTCAAAACTTAAATGGGCCGGCCATTTAACATGTGGGGTCCACCTTACAGCAACGGCCCAAGAAGCAAGTGGACCGGGCCAAAACACAGTGGGTCCTTTTCTGTTAAAGGGCCGGCCCATTTAGTGTGTGGGGTCCACCGTGTAGCAAGGGCCGGCCCAACAAGCTAGGGCCGGCCAAAACACAGTGGGTCCCACTTTCCGTTAAAGGGTCGGCCCATTTCGTTTGTGGGGTCCACCATACAAAAGTGGGCCGCCCAACAAAATAGTGGGCGGGCCAAAACACAGGGTCCCACTTTCTGTTAAAGGGCCACCCATTTAGTATGTGGTCCACCATATAGCAAGTGGGGGCCGACAAGATAGTGGGCGCCAAAACACAGGGTCCACTTTCCTGTAAAGGGCCGGCCCAATTAGTATGGGGTCCACCATATAGCAGGTGGGCCCCAACAAGATAGTGGGCCGGGCCAAAAACCAGTGGGTCCCACTTTCCTCTTAAAGGGCCGGCCCATTTAGTATGTGGGACCACCATATAGCAAGTGGGCGGCCCAACAAGATAGTGGGCCGGGCCAAAAAACACATGTGGGTCCCACTTTCCTGGGCCGGCCCAACTAGTATGTGGGGTCCACCATATAGCAAGTGGGCCGCCCAACAAGATAGTGGGCCGGGCCAAAAACACAGGTGGGTCCCACTTTCCTCTTAAAGGGCCATTTATTATGTGGGTCCACAAAAGCAAATGGTGGCCCAACTAATTAGTGGGCCGGCCCGTAGTTGGTGGGGTCCACCTTAAAGCAAGTGGCCAATTTAGTGTGTGGGGTCCACCGTAAATCAAATGGGCTGGCCAAAGTAGTAAGTGGGCCACCCGTTTAGTTCTGTTTATATCCGGCATAATATGCGCTTTAGGATTTTGCGGGCAGGCACATATGTGATTTCGCTTAATTGGGCCGTTTAAGGGATGGGAATTCGTGATTTAGATACTGAGAATATTTACGCAGCATTGATTTCTGTCGGATAGCCTCACTTACCACAAGGACCAAAGAAAAAATGCGCGAAAGAACTATAAAAACTAACTAAATATTACATCAGCTGCAAGGCATTGAAAAAAATATTACAGAACCCAGAGAAATTGAATGGTAATTAAACCTAGCAATACAATGAAGCGATCCAGCAATCTTTTAAGTTGTCCATGCAGCACCTATATCTGAAACAAAGACATTACAAGTTAAGACAGCAACAATGGAAAGGCAAAGACACTACAATATTGTTTGGCAAAGAATTTGGAACTCATCATTTCGTCGTTATAACAAGATCATTGTAATGCGCACAATAAGCAAACAAAGAGTGCATGCCGCATACCAACAGCCAATATAACAGAGCATGTTAGAATGAAACAGCAGACTTACTACTGTCGAGTCCCATGCAAACCAACATGTTCAGGGAGTACAAAATTGGCATGAACAACATAGTAGCAGGCTATAAATTTTGTAACAACGACTGAGCAAGATGAAGTTATGATGGCTACATCTACAGAGCAGGGAATGTAAACCAAAAATAGAAGTTACGATGGCAAAAGCTAAAGAGGAGGGAATGTGAACCAACATGTGCCAAGTGAACTAAATAATACTCCTGAACTTATAGTGAAGGGGATGCAAATCAAGATGTTTCGGGATATAAACTTGTAATGAGCAACACATAGAGGATAGTTAATGCTTGAGCTTAGGATGGACCAGATACAGAATATAGTGGGATCACCTGTGAACTTGTATAAGAGGGAATGCAAACCAATATGTTCAGCTTTCCATATGTGAGCGTCATGCCAAGTCAGAGAAACAAGTCAATAATGCAGCTTTTGAAGAACAAGATGGCACGCAAAATTATTATCTAGTAGTATGACAAGTTTATTTGTACTACAGGCTAGATAGCAGAGTGATAGCATGCCAAACTAAGTCCTTACTTTGTTAGCTTACAATGAACTAGATACAAAACAATGGCATCACCTACAGGGAATGCAAGCCAACATGTTCATGGAGTAAAAAATTGGCACAAACAACATAGTAGCAGGCCATAATTTTTGTAACAATGACTGAGCAAGATAAAGTTATGATGGCTAGATCTACAAAGCAGGGAATGTAAACCAAATATAGAAGTTACGATGCCAAAAGCTATAGAGCAGGGAATGCGAACCAACATGTGCAATTACTTAAAATTGGCCATGAACTAAATTATAGCAGGATGTTACTATAATACCTACAGTATAATTTTTGTAACAACGACTGAGCAAGATAGAAGTTATGATGGCTACATCTACAGAGCAGGGAATGCAAACCAAAATGTTCAATCGCTTAAAGTTAGCAATGAAGTAGAAAATAGCAAGATGTTACGGTCATAGCTAGGAATGAACTAAAAGAGCTTCAGACAAACAAGCATCTGAACCCAGAACATGGCGCTAAAACAAGGGACTTACATTAGGAGAAGCACTCTGTGGGAGTCACAGCAGATCTTCCTGGGGTTGATAGATCCGGTGATGAAGTACGCTACATGTGCTACTTGGGGTTGGAGAGACGGCCATTACACTTCATGGTTACTCATCTCATCTGCAAAAACGTAACGGCGCGTCGTTAGCACAAACAGGTTCCCCCAAGATTAAACAAGAACTTGCAGGCAAGCAATAGAAAAGCGACAGTAGAAGAGTTTAGATCATGCACGGCGCCGGTGAAGCAGATCCGGTTCATGCACAGCGGTGTCGGTGAGCAAGATCCGATGCGGTGGACGACGGATCCGGCGAAGCGGCTCCGGTGGGGTGGACGATACCGCAGCTGAAGCGACTGCGGTAGACTGCTGGATGAGTATATGGTTTCGAGGTTCGGCGGGGATGATCCAGTCCGGTTGATGACGGCGTCGATGAAGCGGCTCCGGCAGGCAGCCGGATGACGAGGATCGCGAGGGCTCGGGTAGGCCAGGGAAGTCCGGCGGGGATGTTCCGGTGCGGTGGTCGTGGAGGTGGGAGAGAGAGGACTTGGGAAGTTCCGGTGGGTGGTCTCAGAGGAGAGAGTGAGGGAAATGAATTTTTTTTCGGGGAATTTCGGAGCTAGGGAGGTGGTGATCGAAAAAAATGACGGGTAGACCCCCCACCAACCGACTTATGCATATGGACATTGTTGTCATCTTTACGAGGGTAGAATGGGAAGTTAGAGGCGTGTGAAATATTTGTATTTTTCGAGCGGGAAGTTTTGCCGCTGGAATGAGATTTCGAATTTGGCTATAGTCCAAGTAATACAAAAATATGAGACCGTACTAGTACGGTCAAGTGTCACATCAAGTCATCATCACGTTGAAAATCGGTTACCACGAGCATAATCATGATATATCTTGAAAATCAATTTTGAAAAGCCCTTCTGAAATATTTCGGGATTGGTACTAGGAGATTTTGCAGCTTGACTAAGTAATTTTTTTTCTTCGAAAAGGGGATATGACCCCAGCCTCTGCATCGTGGTGATGCACACGGCTTTTATTAATAATCCAGTCGCAACAAATGTATGTTTTTTTTTGCAAGGAGCAACAAAAGTATGTTGTACAGATGGTCCAAGTAATATATACTCGTGATTGTAATATAAGGCCAGGGGTAGACCGGAACCATATCCTCTAACGTAGAGATGACAAGTCAGGTAAGCACAGTGCTTAAGTAGTGCAAAACGTAGAAGAAAAATCAGGAAAATGTAACAAATACTGTACGTATTTACTGTAGCAACCACTGTATATTTTTACTGTATAAAAAATCGTATAAATATTTTAAAAAGATAGTCATAATTTTGATTGTTACTAATTATCGTAAATGCATATGGCTTACATATATTATGGAAGTTAATTTAGATCAAATTAGACTTAATCATGTAGATGTGGAGAAGGAAAATTAGAGAGGTGTAGCTTACCCGACTTGTCTATTGCACGTTAGAGGATCTACTTCCGGGGTAGACCATGCTACTTAGACTACTCATAGTGGGAGTAACTAAGGAGTATTAACATAGAGCTGGTTGTGGTAACTAGCTATGTTACCATAACACTTTTCAAGATAGAATGAGTCTACATACTAACTAAAACAATCATGCATGATAGTACTACATCTAAGTTACTATGCATTATGAAGGTAGTAACATAGAGTAGTGTCATATGCATGCGGAAATTCAATTTGGCTCCCGGGTGCATATGCTCCCTCTACCAAAAAATCATATTTTAAAATGTCGAAAAAAATTAGCAAAAAATTTACATGTACATATTCATAATATATGTTCGTTCGTCAAGTTTCACGAAAAACCAATATTTTTTGTGGTCTATGTAAAAAAGAGAAAACTTATCTTGTGAAAAGCATTATTTTTAGTACTGTGTTTTATCTTTTTACACACGTCACACGACAAGTCGCAACTTTTTAAGGGCGTAGCACGAGAAGATGTACATGCGAATTTTTTGTTTCATTTTTTTGAAATTCAAAATATGTGTAAGATGCATTTCAAAATGGAGGGAGCATATGCTCCTATGTTTCAAAACACCAGTCCCGCATGCGCATGACACTACTATACGGTCACATCAAGTCATAATCACAACCAAAATCAGTTCCCATGTACAAATATTTTGGATTTTATTGGCGGGAGATTGTAGCGCTTGACAGATATTTTCAATTTAGCTGGCGCTAAAAAAATACTGTACTAGCAAAATTGGTAGCTTACTGTAGTACTGCCTCCTTTCAGGGATACAAGGACAAGGACCAATCAACTAAAATAATGTATGAAAATGGTCACCAATGGGCCAACTAATAGTTATACTTTTCCCATGCAGCGCAATATAAAAAATACTACAAATCAGATTAAACCTTGATTAAATATTGGTGCATCCAATCCATTCAGTTTTCATTTAATCCACATCACCAAGGAAACAACCACCAGGTACATAACAAGTGCAGATAGAAGCACCAACAAAATAGTTCAGCATCACAAACCCTTTCACACAACCAAGGGACACCTTTGACTGTCAGTGTTCACTGTGGTATTCAGCATCTCCCACACTTTCTCAGGATGTTGCCCAGGTGGGCTTGACTTGCTTCTAATCCTGCAGTTATACGGTGGATGACTACTCTTTGTGCAGCCACTATTGCTCGTTCCTCTTTGAGTAGTTCCTCGAGAACATAAAAAGACAATGACTTGGACCTCAACCTGCGCTTGGGCTTTGACTTGGACTTGGACCTCGACAAATTAGTTGTGAACCCAGCATTACGCAGGAATGTGTTGTTGGCTATACCATGACATTGTAGTACCTTGGAAAATGAATTCAGACATTCTTCCTGGGTTTTTTCTATACCATCTTTCTTTGGTTTTGCCAGCTCCACTTTCATGTCAGACTGAGGAGTTTTCAGTTGTTACACATGTGTAAGAGAAGAGATTATAATGTGAAGACATGTGTATGAACTACCTCTAATAATCCTACAAACTGGCATGGCTGATTACCGCATATACATTTTAGTAAGAGCATGTTACATCATATTGACATGTCTTCTATTGCTAACACGTAATAGCAGGACTATAAAAATATGCATGGATCCATGTGTAGAATTCGTAATGTGCATGATATTGCTGAGAAGTATATAAGTGAATTGTACTAGCCCTTTCCAGCAGTTCAGACATTTGGTTGTGTTGGCTAGTGCATGAAGCTTGACAAATATGACAAGATATTTCTGAATACAATTGAAAACCATAACTGACATTAGTAGAGAATACTTACAATAACACTCTGTGCAAAATGTCCAGTCAAACCATTTCTGCTCGTCTGGCACACCTTGAATTGCTCAAGTAGACTCATCTCTCTGTCTGTACTCTCACAGTATGCTTGCCTTGCCTTCTGATATTTTCGCAAGAGAAAATATAAATTAGTTTCACAACCACGTCACATGCCGACATGCGACAATTGAAAGTTTTCAAAAAAAATATAAATAAAACAGAGACATCAATTTACGATGTATATTGTGCATCTATAAATTCTAAATGATTTACTAATTTAAATATAGTTGTACAGATAACATTCCTTACCATACAGTAGAGGTGTCCAATCAAGCTACGAGATCCTGTACGCTGTTGTAAACGTACATTATTACGAGCACGCATGTTACTTCGAGCGATGAACTACAAATGAAGACTTGTGAGACACATGCTTAAAAAGGAATCAGTAATGTGATCTTGTCTCACTGTCTTCACAGAACATACCAAATTCTTTTGAGCAGACCAATACTCAACAAGATCACACCATTGATCATCAGTCATCTGTAGTATAGGAGAGGTTGTTGGAATATCGCTAGGAGTCCTCCCAGCAAAGTATCTCATCTTTAGCCTATGGCGCTCCTGGCGCAACGCTGAAGAGAATATGCTCCTGATAACAGTGATTACATTCTTCATGTCATCATCAAACTCAAGACATGTCTGTTTACAACAATGGGAACCGTTCATGTGTTAGATAGCTAGCCAACAGAAAGCTAGAGGGAATGTGAACGAGCAACATGGTATTGTTTACGAAAATGACTTACATGTAACATGTGCAGTAAACCTTCAAAATGAGAAGGGGTGTTTACGTGTTGTTTCCATGATGGAAAGATAGGAATTTGAGTCCTGACAAAAACGCCTGTGATCGATGCTATATTAGATGATTCTTGTGGATCCAGTGGCCTTCTGATACCTGCTATAACTGATGTGATGGGAAATCTTGTTCCCATTCGGGCAATCTTATTTTTAAGTGATTTCAAAGTCGTTGGCCCCCTTCGTTTTCTTGGTCGTGGTGGAACTGCAAATTTAAGCATTACATCAAGCTATCAAGGTATTTATGTAACGGAGCATGTAAGGGAACACGTACCTAATTCGGCCCCACCATCATCTTTAAGGAAGAAGTTGTCTCTGGCAGGACTAAATGTCAGCGGGCGATCGTGATTAGTTAGGTGTTGAGAACCTGCTGTTGAAACTGGGTCTGCTGTGAATTGTTCTTGGGTAACTGGATTGGCAACAGGTGGCTGGGGAACATGTGGTTTGGTATTTGCTCCGTCTACAGCTTTTAGACCAACCGATGTGGGGTTAGGTCGAAGCTTTTTATGTTGGTGTTTCGCATTACAATATTTTTTTGCCTGGTCATCATTTTCAACTAGATTAGAGTGACTCTGAGTCTGAGACCTTGTTTTTACTCTGTTCACTGCATTTGTTTGTGATCTGACATGACCAGCTTGAACCCTTTTTATTTTTAGGTGAGCTGGCAGATATTGATCTTCCTGTTGAACTATGTTCTTCACCTTGTTGGTATTTGAAACGTCCTTACGTGAAGTCCCTGATGCCTGCCAGAGATAAACGGTACTTCAATCAACAAAATCATATACATGCTTGATACGATTATGGAACATAAGAACAGCAAGCCAAGACATGATGAAACATATGTTATTATTATGTGTTAACTGAGCAGATGATAATGCTATAACTTGGGCTGGGTTGGACAGATACATCACAGTTATTGAAGATGCAACAATAATGCCAATGAAAAGAGCGAGCAATCACCTTGGGTGGTGGAGTAGGGTGCTTGACAAGGGCATCCTCTTTACTCAGGTCTCCCTCAGACTCTTGTTCAGTAGGATCAAGTTCTGAATAAGAAAATGATTGTTATCGATGGAGACAGGAGAGGTGTTTGATTGTTCACTGGTGATGCCTATATTTTCTCTCCGGCCCTCTTTGTACTCTACTACAGTATCTTTAGCATGCATTAGAAAAAAATGCTAACGAGATTTATCATGGAACTTTGAGTAGAGCAGTAGAAGGGCAAATTAGTAGTAGCAAGTAGATGATAGCTCAAAAAGGAATAAAGCGTAGATCAAAAATAAATGATTTCCCTGTGCATGCCAATTGATGATTACAAGATTTATAAACATGCAGTTTAATAATGTCGACTAATCACTCTGCAGGCTTGACTTCTACTACAGTCATACCAGATAGCACCAAACAGATTGTAGGAAAAGTAAACTTGAAACCCCAGATCGCACGAAACTGATGTTCGGAAATGAAATGCATAACGGAAGCGGCTAAACACCAACCTTCGCATGGGGAGTGGACGGCTTTACGCTTTGGTTTCGCGCGGTGGACCGGTTGGGCGCGGGGTCTACCCATTTCACCGTGCGGTAGACCAGGGAGTCGGGAAGCAGATCCGACGCAGCGGCGGAGGTGGACGGCGTCCCTGAGCAGGATCCGGCGCGGTGGGCGTCGGCTACGGTGGAGCACAAATGGTGCGGTGTGCGCCTTCGTAGGGGAAGCGGCTCCGGCTTGCTTGACAACGTCTTCTCGGACACTACAGCGTCTGGTCAGGAGGCTGTGGTGGCGAGGTGGGACGGTGGTGCACTGCCGTCGTCGGGCGAGATACTCCGATTCGGTGTGTGACGCGTGAGAGATGTGGGATTCGGCGCCTGTGCCGGTGGTATGTTTTAATGGCTGGGGTGAGATTGGCCTTGGCCAAGAGAAGAACCGCTGGGGACGTTTTTGATGAAAGGATAAGATCGGAAATTCGAACATTTGAAAATTGGAGGCGGCAACCCGAGCTATTTTCGCCGCTGTTTTGGCGCTTCGTTGAAATGGTTTGGTGGATGCGCGAAAAAAAAAATGGACGCGGTCCGACCCCATCAATGTCTCATTTGTAAGCATGGGCGGTACGGCAGCCATCCTACCTTGATTTTTAGTGAATATCCATCCATTCATATATATGTGTTTTTTTCTGAATATTTGAGTACTTAAAACGGACTTCATATGACAAAGTTGCGCCTATTTTAGTGAACACTGCGTGGAGCCGATTTCGAAAACAAAACATGGACTAGGTACCAAAAAACATATATAGACTCGTTCTCCGCATTAAAAAGATTGATGTATCATGGATCTTAGTATATGTAAAATAACCTTGAGCTATTCATTATCATACGCGTAGAATTGAAGACTTCAGATATTTCTTTATATTTGAAAGAAACGCCATGTTTCATCCGACAACATTTATCATCTCATTGAGTTGGCGCTGATTTTATATGTGGTGACGAAAACAACTGAGGCTCCTTTGATTTATAGGATTTAGATCCTACGGGAATTATTCTACACTATTGGTTATATTCAAAGGGAACATATCCCATATGAATCTTGTACTACAAATCCTATATGAACAAAACATTAGGTCATCCCTCATGGAAAAATCCCTTTGGTACAATCAAAGAAACTCATATTCCCATAGGATTCAAATAGACAAGATGTACATACGTTTTTCCTATCCTATGACTTAAAGGACTCCTGAAATGGCTCGACAACAAAGATCATAAATTCCGAGTTGTGCATCGAGCAAAAGATATTGAAAAAATTCTTGATCGATCCAATTACAAAATGATTTTCAAAAGAACTAAAGTTTTGCCATTACATAATTGGTATGTATATAGGTTCTACTTATAATAAAATATGTTTTGGTTTATTGGGATTGCGTTAGAATTACATGCATCACAATGTCTCGGGACTATTTCGGTATTTACCTCTTCTTTTAGAGTTCGCCCTATCTAAGATTATTTCCGACATTCGCCAATGTTTGCAAGGAATGGCATGCAGTCGATTCCCACCCTGTTTCAGAAAAAAATGAAGAAAAAAAAGTGAACTTGTGGCTATAAAATGATAAGCTTGAATTTTGATATGTTTTTTTTAAAAAAAACTAACTTCAAAATATGGCCTACCATTTTATATAAAAAACCATGGGTCTTAACAAAAATGCCCAAGGTAAAATGTGCATTAACATTTTGGGGAAAGGTGCAATAAGATTTCATTTTATTGTGGGAAACAAATTGTTGTTGTTTTTTTGCCTTTTCTGAATAGCTAAAAAGGTGTCATCTTTTTTCCATACATTCCATAATGTCATAGAACATAAGCATCCGGTGTCCAGATATAGCAACAATTCAGTATAAGACAATACTAACATAGTTTCCATAAAGTACTGCTAACACATAAGAAAACAAAAGATCTAGATGATGACCCAAGAAACATCCTTGTATATAATAACAATCTATTGACCATATGGCGGCTTTTGCATCACCCTATCAAAATCATCTGCCTTCAAGCACGAGAGCAGAATGTCGACACGTGCTTCAACATGTTCCAAGATCCTCTTGATGATCTCATGGATATCTGCATCAGCCGAATAGGAATCAAAGTTGTCAGCCACTAGCTTCTGATAGAAAGAAACATCAGTGTTGAAGGCGTCGATCTTAGGAGTCCCCACATTTCATTACTTGCAAGACCAAGATGATCAAATTCCCTTTACTTCATAAGAATGTCTGGATCGCTGACACGATCGAAATCTTTGCTAGTACCCTCCTTTGGCCGAATTCAAATTTGCATCAGATCTTGGTGCCCATGCCTTTGGTACATGCGGGTAATTTTTTGCCAATATGTCGTGCATTGCACATAGCGTCCTACTGTACAGGGGTATTTCTACATATCTTCTTCCAAATATAATTTAATTTATTTCGGGTTGGATTCAATTTGTTTCAAAATTGTCTGATATACCATTTGTATTGGTAGGAGATGCAGCTTTGAATTTTAATCATTGTTTCTAGGTGCCACACTTGCAGGGTACAGTCAAAGATTTTATCCAATGTTTCATGTCTTGACAAATCCTTTTCGTAATGGAAGTTGAGACCCCCAGCCTCTGCATCAAAATGATGCACATGGAATTTTTTAGTATGGTATTCAACAAAATATGATAAGATGCAAAAATCAAACCTTGGACAAATATGACACATGCTCACTTGGGTAGAAAGCCAATCAAACTGATACAAATTACATTGCAGAGTCCTTGCATGTTAAACTATATATTGCCAAACACCACATATATTAAGGGATACATATTAATTTCGATACTACTACTTTTACGATAGAAGATTTGTAACTACAAACGTTGTGGGTTGTGGCTGCCCTCCTCAATCTACTCACTTGTCTCATCGGCAACCGTCTCCACCTCTCTACATGCACATATGGGTACAACTTCTTCACGCCCGAAGAAGATTACTTGTTTCCTGTCATGCTCCGCCACTTGTAGTAGGTGTGCTCCTTTTTCAGAGATGAATTCTCTTTTAGGATGGAGATGTTCTCCTTTTTCAGAGATGAGTTCTCTTTTAGGATGGAGATGTTCTCCTTCGTTAGAGACCCGTTCTGATTTACCATGGAGAGGTTCTCCTTCGATAGAGATGAGTTCTCCTTTGATAGAGATGAGTGCTCATTCAAGAGTACGGCATACTCATTCCATAGCTTCATAGCACGGTTTACCAGATGTGCGTTCACATCTCGGAGCTTGGACGCATGGTCAATCAACTCGCGCGACTCATCCAGGAGCGACCGCCGGATTACTTGCAGAGACGCTTCATGTTGTCGTCCTTCATTAGATGGTAGATTCACAGAGCGACCCTGTGTGACACATGATATTATACTAATAAAGTGCAAGAGTGTAACTTCAATAGTAAAAATATGGGTGTGTCTATGTCTCAGTCAACTGAGAATTTCTTAAGTCTCAGTCACGTCAGAAAAGTGCAACGGGTCGGTTGCACTTTTCTAGTAGAAAAGTTCAATTGCACTTTTTTGACAGAAAAGTGCAACTCAAGTGTATTTTTGTGAGTGACTGAGACTTAAGGAATTCTCAGTTGACTGAGACATAGCAAAACCGTAAAAATATAGTACTCCGAAAGTTTGCAGGACTTAAACTTCAATACTCATAGTAATATGTACAAGACTAACTTCAATAGTAATTGTAATATGTATAAATTTCAATTGCAATACTGTAGTAATATGAGTACTCCGGAGCTTGGAGTAATAAAGTTTCAAACTAAGAACGAAACATGAACTAATAAAGTTTGCCCTATGCATCAATCGATGGAGAGGCTGGATCTCAAGTTCGAAAGGGGGAAAAAGACTGCAGTGAAGTTTCAAGTTTGCATTGAAGTTCGAAAGTGGTAATGCAGCTAGTATTAGTGCAGTAGAAATCCCTTGTGCCTTGTTTGGTTGACGTGTTTTCACATGGTTCAGTGAGTAATATCTGGGTCTTTCTTAATAAGAACACATTTTATCTGTTTGGCAGAAGAGTATTGGACAGGATCAGAGTCGCGGGGATCCTCAGGAAACACTTCCGCGCACGTCGGGTGGACGTGGAACCGCAACACCTCTATGCTCTCGCGTTTCTGGTCGTTCCGCATACGTGCTCCGATTGCTGCTTCTCCTTCCAGGCATCCACCCCGTTCCAGCATGGATCAGGCTGAGGGATTGATTCCAATGCAAAATTACAAGTCCTGAGGCCTGCTGGCATGGATTACGTGAATAGAAATTGGACGCTTCACTAATAAGGCCCGAGGAACCCCTCAAAAAAAAAACTAATAATGCCCCAGGACAGGCTATCTCTCAGGTTGTCCTGATCTGCCGCAAATACTCACGCCAAAACATGGTGAATGAAGTATTTTGCATCAAATCCCCTCCGAATAATACTCAGTAGGGGGCTAACTAGTTTTAAACCAATGATTAAACTACATTAACCACTGACCTCGAAGCTCTCCTCCTTGGAGAGGACCGACTCCCCGGCGACGGCGAGGTTGTCTTGCAGCTGCAGCAGGACTGTCACGTCTGAGCCCACGGAGAGGTCGTTGATCCGCTGCCGCTTGGTGGGCACATCAGACTCAACGGCGAGGCCGCCATGCGCCTGCTGCAGCAGCTGTAGGGGGGCGTGCGAGTTGGCGGCGAGGTCCTGTAGTTGCTGCTGGGGGATTACGACGGTGGGCCGCACACCTAACAGGCCCCCTTGTCCACTCGTGGGATTCATCGCCGGAAGATGGGGGTGCAGGGAGGCGCTAATACAGAGGTTGTGGATGGTACAGCCGCCGACGAGCACTGTACAGGTTGGGGCTATAGGATTTTGAAGATGAATGGGGAGAGGCGGCAGGGGCCTATAAATCGAGAGGAGTGAGGTAGCGAGAAGTGAAGTGAATGGGGAGAGGCGGCAGGGGCCTATAAATCGAGAGGGCTATAGGTTGGGACATGATTTTTACGCAATATTTAAATCTAGATTTAAGCCGCATGTCACCAGGTGACATGCGAAAGGTGCATGTCACCTGATCTCTATCCGTGAAGGACACAGGTCACTCGCAACACTGTACATGGTGTACTGTAGGGACGCGAAACAGTATTGTTCACTGTTCGTAGTGTTTTTCATTTTTCTGATTTTTTTGAATTTTATGCCCATTTGAATCTTTTGGTCAAATCCTAGGTTTGACAAAGATTTAAACAAGTTTAAAATATATGAAAAGGTAAGCATGGATCCTTCTTAGTCACTCTAAAATGAAGCTTTTGTTCTTGAAATTTCCATGCTTGACTTCATAAGACAGAGTTTAGGGTTAGGGGTAGATATATACATGATTTGTTTGGTTTGAATATGTCTAGACCTTGTTTATCAACTTTAATTCTTACTATATGACATAAGAAAACTATTTGCTTTGGTTTTTCATTTTTCTGATTTTTTTGAATTTTGATGCCCATTTGAATCTTGTCAAATCCTAGGTTTGACCAAGATAATTTAAACAAGTTTAAAACATGGAAATGAAAAGGGAAGCATGTATCCTTCTTAGTCACTCTAAAATGAAGTTTTTGGGAGGTTTTTGAAATTTCCATGTTTGAAACCCAAAACCACTTCTCTTCATGCTTGACTTCATAAGACAGAGTTTAGGGGTTAGGGGTAGATACATGGTTTGTCTAGTTTGAAACTTTGAATATGTCTAGACCTTGTTTATCAACTTGAATATGCTTACTATATGACATAAGAAGACTATGTACTTTGGTTTTTCATTTTTCTGATTTTTTTAATTTTCTACGCATTTGAATCTTGGTCAAATCCTAAATTTGACCAAGATTTAGACAAGTTTAACACGTGAAAACGAATAAGTAAGCCTGGATCCTTCTTAGTCACTCTAAAATGAAGCCTTTGGGAGGTTCTTGAAATTTCCATGTTTGAAACCCAAAACCACTTCTCTTCATGATTGACTTCATAAGATCGACAGATTAGTTTAGGGTTAGGGGTGATATATACATGATTTTTCTGGTTTTAATATGTCTAGACCTTGTTTATCAACTTGAATGCTTACTATATGACATAAGAAAACTATTTGCTTTTGTTTTCATTTTTCTGATTTTTTTTGAATTTTGATGCCCATTTGAATCTTGTCAAATCCTAGGTCGTTTGACCAAGATAATTTAAACAAGTTTAAAACATGAATATGAAAAGGGAAGCATGTATACTTCTTAGTCACTCTAAAATGAAGTTTTTGGGAGGTTTTTGAAAATTCCATGTTTGAAACCCAAAACCACTTCTCTTCATGCCTGACTTCATAAGATAGAGTTTAGGGGTCAGGGGGTGTAGATACATTTGGTTTGTCTAGTTTGAATATGTCTAGACCTTGTTTAACAACTTTAATGCTAACTATATGACATAAGAAGACTATGTGCTTTGGTTTTTCATTTTTCTGATTTTTTTGAATATTGTGCCCACCCATTTGTATCTTCATGAAATCCTAGGTTTGACCAAGATAATTTAAACAATTTTAAAACATGAAAATGAAAAGGGAAGCCTGGATCCTTCTTAGTAACTCTAAAATGAAGCTTTTGGGAGGTTCTTGAAATTTCCATGTTTGAAACCCAAAACCACTTCTCTTCATGATTGACTGAGTTTAATTAGGGTTTTAGGGGTAGATATATACATGATTTTTCTGGTTTTTCATTCTTTTGATTTTTTTCTGAATTTTTAGGGCCATTTGAATCTTGGTCAAATCCTTGGTTTGACCAAGATTTAAACAAGTTTAAAACATGAAAATGAAAAGGGAAGTCTGTATCCTTCTTAGTCAATCTAAAATGAAGCTTTTGGGATGTTCTTGAAATTTCAATGTTTGAAACCCAAAACGACTTCCCTTCATGCTAGACTTCATAAGATCGAAAGGGGGTATATACACGATTTGTCTGGTTTGGATATATCTAGACCTTGTTTATCAACTTGATTGCTTACGATATGACATAAGAAGACTATGTGATTTGGTTTTCCATTTTTCTGATTTTTTTAATTTTTTGCCCACCCATTTGTATCTTCGTCAAATCCTAGGTTTGACCAAGATAATTAAAACAAGTTTTATAAAACATGAAAATGAAAAGGGAAGCATGTATCCTTCTTAGGCACTCTAAAATGAAGCTTTTGGGAGTTTTTTGAAATTTCCATGTTTGAAACCCAAAACCACATCTGTTCACATGCTTGACTTCATAAGACAGAGTTTAGGGGTTAGGGTATAGATACATGATTTGTCTGGTTTGAATATGTCTAGACATTGTTTATCAACTTTAATGCTTACTATATGACATAAGAAAAATAATGTCATGTAAATGAGTTAACTTGGATTTCCTACCCTTGAATCCATAGGAAACTTTGTTCTAATGCACTATAATAATCAACCGAGTTTTTACACCAACAGGTCTGTCACTTACGTGTGGTGCCCACGCGTGAGGTCCCACACTTCAGTGAGCACAAGTCACGTGCAATAGGTACGCAAACTCCCAGCCATCTTCTTTGTCAAGAGAAGACGCATCAGATGTATTGGAAGTCTCTGGGTCCTTCGGATCCTTCGGTTGTCCCTCTCACAAAAAAAACAAATCTCTCTCATTCTCGGCCTCGCTCGACTCGCTCGCTCGCTCGCTCGCACCTCCTGCGCACTGACAAACCCTGCACAAAAGTCAACATCATCACCCGAAAAAGGGGAGACACCATAATCTCTCCCTTCTTCTCTCCTTCCGAGTGATCCCTCTTCCTCCGAGTTTCACTCGACGGGCAAACACACTTGTGCTGCATAGTAATAATAAAAAGGTATAGAAAAATCAACCTACGAATCTATAATTAAATAGGTTAGTAATAATAAAAATGTAGAAAAATCAACCTACGAATCTATAATTAAATAGGTTAAACTAGGGTTTTGCCCACTACTACAGATCAAGGTTCAAACCTTGTTTATCAACTTGAATATGCTTACTATATGACATAAGAAGACTATGTACTTTGGTTTTCATTTTTCTGATTTTTTAAATTTTCTGCGCATTTGAATCTTGGTCAAATCCCAGGTTTGACCAAGATTAGACAAGTTTAACACGTGAAAACGAATAAGTAAGCCTGGATCCTTCTTAGTCACTCTAAAATGAAGCATTTTGGGATGTTCTTGAAATTTCCATGTTTGAAACCCAAAACGACCTCTCTTCATGCTACACTTCATAAGATCGACCGAGTTTAGGGTTAGGGGTAGATACATGATTTGTATGGTTTGAATATGTCCAAACCTTGTTAATTTATCAACTTGAATGCTTACTATATGACATAAGAAGACTATATGCTTTTGTTTTTCATTTTTCTGATTTTTTTTTGAATTTTATGCCCATATATTTGAATCTTGGTCAAATCATATGTTTGACAAAGATTTAAACAAGTTTAAATTGTGAAAATGAAAAGGTAAGCATGGATCCTTATTAGTCACACTCTAAATTAAATCTTTTGGGAGGTTCTTGAAATTTCCATGTTTGAAACCCAAAACCACTTCTCTTCATGATTGACTTCATAAGAAAGAGTTTAGGGTTTTAGGGGTAGATATATACATGATTTTTCTGGTTTGAATATGTCTAGACCTGGTTTATCAGTTGAATGCTTACTATACATATGACATATATAAGAATGCTATGTGCTTTGGTTTTTCATTCTCTTTTGATTTTTTTCTAAATTTTTATGCCCATTTGAATCTTGGTCAAAATCTTTGGTTTGACAAGGATTTAAACAAGTTTAAAACATGAAAATGAAAAAGGGAAGTCTGTATATCCTTCTTTTAGTAACTCTAAAATGGAAGCTTTTGGGATGTTCTTGAAATTTCCATGTTTGAAACCGAAAACGACTTCCCTTCATGCTAGACTTCATAAGATCGACATGATACATGATGTCTGGTTTGGATATATCTAGACCTTGTTAATTTATCAACTTGAATGCTTACGATATGACATAAGAAGACAATGTGATTTGGTTTTTCAATTTTCTGATTTTTTTGAATATTGTGCCCACCCATTTGTATCTTCATGAAATCCTAGGTTTTACCAAGATAATTTAAACAAGTTTAAAACATGAAAACGAAAAGGGAAACATGTAACCTTCTCAGTCACTCTAAAATGAAGTTTTTGGGAGGTTTTTGAAATTTCCATGTTTGAAACCCAAAACCACTTCTCTTCATGCTTGACTTCATAAGACAAAGTTTAGGGTTAGGGGGTATAGATACATGATTTGTATGGTTTGAATATGTCCAAACCTTGTTTATCAACTTGAATATGCTTACTATATGACATAAGAAGACTATGTACTTTGGTTTTTCATTTTTCTGATCTTTTTTTAATTTTCTGCACATTTGAATCATATCTTGGTCAAATCCTAGGTTTGACCAAGATTTAGACAAGTTTAACACGTGAAAACGAATAAGTAAGCCTGGATCCTTCTTAGTCACTCTAAAATGAAGCTTTTGGGAGGTTCTTGAAATTTCCATGTTTGAAACCCAAAACCACTTCTCTTCATGATTGACTGAGTTTAATTATATAGGATTTTAGGGGTAGATATATACATGATTTTTCTGGTTTGAATATATATGTCTAGACCTTGTTTATCAACTTGAATGCTTACTATACATATGACATATCTAAGAATGCTATGTGCTTTGGTTTTTCATTCTTTTGATTTTTTTCTGAATTTTTAGGGCCATTTGAATCTTGGTCAAATCATTGGTTTGACCAAGATTTAAACAAGTTTAAAACATGAAAATGAAAAGGGAAGTCTGTATCCTTCTTAGTCACTCTAAAATGAAGCTTTTGGGATGTTCTTGAAATTTCAATGTTTGAAACCCAAAACGACTTCCCTTCATGCTAGACTTCATAAGATCGAAAGGGGCTAGATACATGATTTGTCTGGTTTGGATATATCTAGACCTTGTTTATCAACTTGATTGCTTACGATATGACATAAGAAGACTATGTGATTTGGTTTTTCGTTTTTCTGATTTTTTTGAACATTGTGCCCACCCATTTGTATCTTCATGAAATCCTAGGTTTGACCAAGCTAATTTAAACAAGTTTAAAACATGAAAATGAAAAGGGAAGCATGTAACCTTCTCAGTCACTCTAAAATGAAGTTTTTGGGAGGTTTTTGAAATTTCCATGTTTGAAACCCAAAACCACTTCTCTTCATGCTTGACTTCATAAGACAAAGTTTAGGGTTAGGGGGTATATATAGATACATGATTTGTATGGTTTGAATATGTCCAAACCTTTTGTTTATCAACTTGAATATGCTTACTATATGACATAAGAAGACTATGTACTTTGGTTTTTCATTTTTCTGATTTTTTTTAATTTTCTGCGCATTTGAATCATATCTTGGTCAAATCCTAGGTTTGACCAAGATTTAGACAAGTTTAACACGTGAAAACGAATAAGTAAGCCTGGATCCTTCTTAGTCACTCTAAAATGAAGCTTTTGGGAGGTTCTTGAAATTTCCATGTTTGAAACCCAAAACCACTTCTCTTCATGATTGACTGAGTTTAATTATATAGGGTTTTAGGGGTAGATATATACATGATTTTTCTGGTTTGAATATATATGTCTAGAGACCTTGTTTATCAACTTGAATGCTTACTATACATATGACATATCTAAGAATGCTATGTGCTTTGGTTTTTCATTCTTTTGATTTTTTTCTGAATTTTTAGGGCCATTTGAATCTTGGTCAAATCCTTGGTTTGACCAAGATTTAAACAAGTTTAAAACATGAAAATGAAAAGGGAAGTCTGTATCCTTCTTAGTCACTCTAAAATGAAGCTTAATTTTGGGATGTTCTTGAAATTTCAATGTTTGAAACCCAAAACGACTTCCCTTCATGCTAGACTTCATAAGATCGAAAGGGGGTAGATACACGATTTGTCTGGTTTGGATATATCTAGACCTTGTTTATCAACTTGATTGCTTACGATATGACATAAGAAGACTATGTGATTTGGTTTTCCATTTTTCTGATTTTTTTGAACATTGTGCCCACCCATTTGTATCTTCGTCAAATCCTAGGTTTGACCAAGATAATTAAAACAAGTTTTATAAAACATGAAAATGAAAAGGGAAGCATGTATCCTTCTTAGGCACTCTAAAATGAAGCTTTTGGGAGTTTTTTGAAATTTCCATGTTTGAAACCCAAAACCACATCTGTTCACATGCTTGACTTCATAAGACAGAGTTTAGGGGTTAGGGGTATAGATACATGATTTGTCTGGTTTGAATATGTCTAGACATTGTTTATCAACTTTAATGCTTACTATATGACATAAGAAAAATAATGTCATGTAAATGAGTTAACTTGGATTTCCTACCCTTGAATCCATAGGAAACTTTGTTCTAATGCACTATAATAATCAACCGAGTTTTTACACCAACAGGTCTGTCACTTACGTGTGGTGCCCACGCGTGAGGTCCCACACTTCAGTGAGCACAAGTCACGTGCAATAGGTACGCAAACTCCCAGCCATCTTCTTTGTCAAGAGAAGACGCATCAGGATGCGTATTGGAAGTCTGTGGGTCCTTCTGGATCCTTCGGTTGTCCCTCTCACAAAAAAACAAATCTCTCTCATTCTCGGCCTCGCTCGACTCGCTCGCTCGCTCGCTCGCTCGCACCTCCTGCGCACTGACAAACCCTGCACAAAAGTCAACATCATCACCCGAAAAAGGGGAGACACCATAATTCTCTCCCTTCTTCTCTCCTTCCTCCGAGTGATCCCTCTTCCTCCGAGTTTCACTCGACGGGCAAACACACTTGTGCTGCATAGTAATAATAAAAAGGTATAGAAAAATCAACCTACGAATCTATAATTAAATAGGTTAGTAATAATAAAAATGTAGAAAAATCAACCTACGAATCTATAATTAAATAGGTTAAACTAGGGTTTTGCCCACTACTACAGATCAAGGTTCAAACCTTGTTTATCAACTTGAATATGCTTACTATATGACATAAGAAGACTATGTACTTTGGTTTTCATTTTTCTGATTTTTTAAATTTTCTGCGCATTTGAATCTTGGTCAAATCCTAGGTTTGACCAAGATTAGACAAGTTTAACACGTGAAAACGAATAAGTAAGCCTGGATCCTTCTTAGTCACTCTAAAATGAAGCATTTTGGGATGTTCTTGAAATTTCCATGTTTGAAACCCAAAACGACCTCTCTCATGCTACACTTCATAAGATCGACCGAGTTTAGGGTTAGGGTAGATACATGATTTGGGTTTGAATATGTCCAAACCTTGTTAATTTATCAACTTGAATGCTTACTATATGACATAAGAAGACTATATGCTTTTGTTTTTCATTTTTCTGATTTTTTTGAATTTTATGCCCATATATTTGAATCTTGGTCAAATCATATGTTTGACAAAGATTTAAACAAGTTTAAATTGTGAAAATGAAAAGGTAAGCATGGATCCTTATTAGTCACACTCTAAATTAAATCTTTTGGGAGGTTCTTGAAATTTCCATGTTTGAAACCCAAAACCACTTCTCTTCATGATTGACTTCATAAGAAAGAGTTTAGGGTTTTAGGGGTAGATATATACATGATTTTTCTGGTTTGAATATGTCTAGACCTGGTTTATCAGTTGAATGCTTACTATACATATGACATATATAAGAATGCTATGTGCTTTGGTTTTTCATTCTCTTTTGATTTTTTTCTAAATTTTTATGCCCATTTGAATCTTGGTCAAAATCTTTGGTTTGACAAGGATTTAAACAAGTTTAAAACATGAAAATGAAAAAGGGAAGTCTGTATATCCTTCTTTTAGTAACTCTAAAATGGAAGCTTTTGGGATGTTCTTGAAATTTCCATGTTTGAAACCGAAAACGACTTCCCTTCATGCTAGACTTCATAAGATCGACAGGGGGTAGATACATGATTTGTCTGGTTTGGATATATCTAGACCTTGTTAATTTATCAACTTGAATGCTTACGATATGACATAAGAAGACAATGTGATTTGGTTTTTCAATTTTCTGATTTTTTTGAATATTGTGCCCACCCATTTGTATCTTCATGAAATCCTAGGTTTTACCAAGATAATTTAAACAAGTTTAAAACATGAAAACGAAAAGGGAAACATGTAACCTTCTCAGTCACTCTAAAATGAAGTTTTTGGGAGGTTTTTGAAATTTCCATGTTTGAAACCCAAAACCACTTCTCTTCATGCTTGACTTCATAAGACAAAGTTTAGGGTTAGGGGTATAGATACATGATTTGTATGGTTTGAATATGTCCAAACCTTGTTTATCAACTTGAATATGCTTACTATATGACATAAGAAGACTATGTACTTTGGTTTTTCATTTTTCTGATTTTTTTTTAATTTTCTGCGCATTTGAATCATATCTTGGTCAAATCCTAGGTTTGACCAAGATTTAGACAAGTTTAACACGTGAAAACGAATAAGTAAGCTCTGGATCCTTCTTAGTCACTCTAAAATGAAGCTTTTGGGAGGTTCTTGAAATTTCCATGTTTGAAACCCAAAACCACTTCTCTTCATGATTGACTGAGTTTAATTATATAGGATTTTAGGGGTAGATATATACATGATTTTTCTGGTTTGAATATATATGTCTAGACCTTGTTTATCAACTTGAATGCTTACTATACATATGACATATCTAAGAATGCTATGTGCTTTGGTTTTTCATTCTTTTGATTTTTTTCTGAATTTTTAGGGCCATTTGAATCTTGGTCAAATCATTGGTTTGACCAAGATTTAAACAAGTTTAAAACATGAAAATGAAAAGGGAAGTCTGTATCCTTCTTAGTCACTCTAAAATGAAGCTTTTGGGATGTTCTTGAAATTTCAATGTTTGAAACCCAAAACGACTTCCCTTCATGCTAGACTTCATAAGATCGAAAGGGGCTAGATACATGATTTGTCTGGTTTGGATATATCTAGACCTTGTTTATCAACTTGATTGCTTACGATATGACATAAGAAGACTATGTGATTTGGTTTTTCGTTTTTCTGATTTTTTTGAACATTGTGCCCACCCATTTGTATCTTCATGAAATCCTAGGTTTGACCAAGCTAATTTAAACAAGTTTAAAACATGAAAATGAAAAAAGCATGTAACCTTCTCAGTCACTCTAAAATGAAGTTTTTGGGAGGTTTTTGAAATTTCCATGTTTGAAACCCAAAACCACTTCTCTTCATGCTTGACTTCATAAGACAAAGTTTAGGGTTAGGGGGTATATATAGATACATGATTTGTATGGTTTGAATATGTCCAAACCTTTTGTTTATCAACTTGAATATGCTTACTATATGACATAAGAAGACTATGTACTTTGGTTTTTCATTTTTCTGATTTTTTTAATTTTCTGCGCATTTGAATCATATCTTGGTCAAATCCTAGGTTTGACCAAGATTTAGACAAGTTTAACACGTGAAAACGAATAAGTAAGCCTGGATCCTTCTTAGTCACTCTAAAATGAAGCTTTTGGGAGGTTCTGAAATTTCCATGTTTGAACCCAAAACCACTTCTGATTGACTGAGTTTAATTATATAGGGTTTTAGGGGTAGATATATACATGATTTTTCTGGTTTGAATATATATGTCTAGAGACCTTGTTTATCAACTTGAATGCTTACTATACATATGACATATCTAAGAATGCTATGTGCTTTGGTTTTTCATTCTTTTGATTTTTTCTGAATTTTTAGGGCCATTTGAATCTTGGTCAAATCCTTGGTTTGACCAAGATTTAAACAAGTTTAAAACATGAAAATGAAAAGGGAAGTCTGTATCCTTCTTAGTCACTCTAAAATGAAGCTTAATTTTGGGATGTTCTTGAAATTTCAATGTTTGAAACCCAAAACGACTTCCCTTCATGCTAGACTTCATAAGATCGAAAGGGGGTAGATACACGATTTGTCTGGTTTGGATATATCTAGACCTTGTTTATCAACTTGATTGCTTACGATATGACATAAGAAGACTATGTGATTTGGTTTTCCATTTTTCTGATTTTTTTGAACATTGTGCCCACCCATTTGTATCTTCGTCAAATCCTAGGTTTGACCAAGATAATTAAAACAAGTTTTATAAAACATGAAAATGAAAAGGGAAGCATGTATCCTTCTTAGGCACTCTAAAATGAAGCTTTTGGGAGTTTTTTGAAATTTCCATGTTTGAAACCCAAAACCACATCTGTTCACATGCTTGACTTCATAAGACAGAGTTTAGGGGTTAGGGGTATAGATACATGATTTGTCTGGTTTGAATATGTCTAGACATTGTTTATCAACTTTAATGCTTACTATATGACATAAGAAAAATAATGTCATGTAAATGAGTTAACTTGGATTTCCTACCCTTGAATCCATAGGAAACTTTGTTCTAATGCACTATAATAATCAACCGAGTTTTTACACCAACAGGTCGTCACTTACGTGTGGTGCCCACGCGTGAGGTCCCACACTTCAGTGAGCACAAGTCACGTGCAATAGGTACGCAAACTCCCAGCCATCTTCTTTGTCAAGAGAAGACGCATCAGGATGCGTATTGGAAGTCTGTGGGTCCTTCAGGATCCTTCGGTTGTCCCTCTCACAAAAAAACAAATCTCTCTCATTCTCGGCCTCTCTCGACTCGCTCGCTCGCTCGCTCGCTGCGCACCTCCTGCGCACCGACAAACCCTGACAAAAGTCAACATCATCACCCGAAAAAGGGGAGACACCATAATTCTCTCCCTTCTTCTCTCCTTCCTCCGAGTGATCCCTCTTCCTCCGAGTTTCACTCGACGGGCAAACACACTTGTGCTGCATAGTAATAATAAAAAGGTATAGAAAAATCAACCTACGAATCTATAATTAAATAGGTTAGTAATAATAAAAATGTAGAAAAATCAACCTACGAATCTATAATTAAATAGGTTAAACTAGGGTTTTGCCCACTACTACAGATCAAGGTTCAAACCTTGTTTATCAACTTGAATATGCTTACTATATGACATAAGAAGACTATGTACTTTGGTTTTCATTTTTCTGATTTTTTAAATTTTCTGCGCATTTGAATCTTGGTCAAATCCTAGGTTTGACCAAGATTAGACAAGTTTAACACGTGAAAACGAATAAGTAAGCCTGGATCCTTCTTAGTCACTCTAAAATGAAGCATTTTGGGATGTTCTTGAAATTTCCATGTTTGAAACCCAAAACGACCTCTCTTCATGCTACACTTCATAAGATCGACCGAGTTTAGGGTTAGGGGTAGATACATGATTTGTATGGTTTGAATATGTCCAAACCTTGTTAATTTATCAACTTGAATGCTTACTATATGACATAAGAAGACTATATGCTTTTGTTTTTCATTTTTCTGATTTTTTTTTGAATTTTATGCCCATATATTTGAATCTTGGTCAAATCATATGTTTGACAAAGATTTAAACAAGTTTAAATTGTGAAAATGAAAAGGTAAGCATGGATCCTTATTAGTCACACTCTAAATTAAATCTTTGGGAGGTTCTTGAAATTTCCATGTTTGAAACCCAAAACCACTTCTCTTCATGATTGACTTCATAAGAAAGAGTTTAGGGTTTTAGGGGTAGATATATACATGATTTTTCTGGTTTGAATATGTCTAGACCTGGTTTATCAACTTGAATGCTTACTATACATATGACATATATAAGAATGCTATGTGCTTTGGTTTTTCATTCTCTTTTGATTTTTTTTCTAAATTTTTATGCCCATTTGAATCTTGGTCAAAATCTTTGGTTTGACAAGGATTTAAACAAGTTTAAAACATGAAAATGAAAAAGGGAAGTCTGTATATCCTTCTTTTAGTAACTCTAAAATGGAAGCTTTTGGGATGTTCTTGAAATTTCCATGTTTGAAACCGAAAACGACTTCCCTTCATGCTAGACTTCATAAGATCGACAGGGGGTAACGTAGATACATGATTTGTCTGGTTTGGATATATCTAGACCTTGTTAATTTATCAACTTGAATGCTTACCATATGACATAAGAAGACAATGTGATTTGGTTTTTCAATTTTCTGATTTTTTTGAATATTGTGCCCACCCATTTGTATCTTCATGAAATCCTAGGTTTTACCAAGATAATTTAAACAAGTTTAAAACATGAAAACGAAAAGGGAAACATGTAACCTTCTCAGTCACTCTAAAATGAAGTTTTTGGGAGGTTTTTGAAATTTCCATGTTTGCAACCCAAAACCACTTCTCTTCATGCTTGACTTCATAAGACAAAGTTTAGGGTTAGGGGTATAGATACATGATTTGTATGGTTTGAATATGTCCAAACCTTGTTTATCAACTTGAATATGCTTACTATATGACATAAGAAGACTATGTACTTTGGTTTTTCATTTTTCTGATTTTTTTAATTTTCTGCACATTTGAATCATATCTTGGTCAAATCCTAGGTTTGACCAAGATTTAGACAAGTTTAACACGTGAAAACGAATAAGTAAGCCTGGATCCTTCTTAGTCACTCTAAAATGAAGCTTTTGGGAGGTTCTTGAAATTTCCATGTTTGAAACCCAAAACCACTTCTCTTCATGATTGACTGAGTTTAATTATATAGGGTTTTAGGGGTAGATATATACATGATTTTTCTGGTTTGAATATATATGTCTAGAGACCTTGTTTATCAACTTGAATGCTTACTATACATATGACATATCTAAGAATGCTATGTGCTTTGGTTTTTCATTCTTTTGATTTTTTTTCTGAATTTTTAGGGCCATTTGAATCTTGGTCAAATCCTTGGTTTGACCAAGATTTAAACAAGTTTAAAACATGAAAATGAAAAGGGAAGTCTATATCCTTCTTAGTCACTCTAAAATGAAGCTTTTGGGATGTTCTTGAAATTTCAATGTTTGAAACCCAAAACGACTTCCCTTCATGCTAGACTTCATAAGATCGAAAGGGGGTAGATACATGATTTGTCTGGTTTGGATATATCTAGACCTTGTTTATCAACTTGATTGCTTACGATATGACATAAGAAGACTATGTGATTTGGTTTTTCATTTTTCTGATTTTTTTGAACATTGTGCCCACCCATTTGTATCTTCATGAAATCCTAGGTTTGACCAAGCTAATTTAAACAAGTTTAAAACATGAAAATGAAAAGGGAAGCATGTAACCTTCTCAGTCACTCTAAAGTGAAGTTTTTGGGAGGTTTTTGAAATTTCCATGTTTGAAACCCAAAACCACTTCTCTTCATGCTTGACTTCATAAGACAAAGTTTAGGGTTAGGGGGTATATATAGATACATGATTTGTATGGTTTGAATATGTCCAAACCTTTTGTTTATCAACTTGAATATGCTTACTATATGACATAAGAAGACTATGTACTTTGGTTTTTCATTTTTCTGATTTTTTTAATTTTCTGCGCATTTGAATCATATCTTGGTCAAATCCTAGGTTTGACCAAGATTTAGACAAGTTTAACACGTGAAAACGAATAAGTAAGCTTGGATCCTTCTTAGTCACTCTAAAATGAAGCTTTTGGGAGGTTCTTGAAATTTCCATGTTTGAAACCCAAAACCACTTCTCTTCATGATTGACTGAGTTTAATTAGGGTTTTAGGGGTAGATATATACATGATTTTTCTGGTTTGAATATATATGTCTAGACCTTGTTTATCAACTTGAATGCTTACTATACATATGACATAAGAATGCTATGTGCTTTGGTTTTTCATTCTTTTGATTTTTTTTCTGAATTTTTAGGGCCATTTGAATCTTGGTCAAATCCTTGGTTTGACCAAGATTTAAACAAGTTTAAAACATGAAAATGAAAAGGGAAGTCTGTATCCTTCTTAGTCACTCTAAAATGAAGCTTTTGGGATGTTCTTGAAATTTCAATGTTTGAAACCCAAAACGACTTCCCTTCATGCTAGACTTCATAAGATCGAAAGGGGGTAGATACACGATTTGTCTGGTTTGGATATATCTAGACCTTGTTTATCAACTTGATTGCTTACGATATGACATAAGAAGACTATGTGATTTGGTTTTTCATTTTTCTGATTTTTTTAATTTTTTGCCCACCCATTTGTATCTTCGTCAAATCCTAGGTTTGACCAAGATAATTAAAACAAGTTTTATAAAACATGAAAATGAAAAGGGAAGCATGTATCCTTCTTAGGCACTCTAAAATGAAGCTTTTGGGAGGTTTTTGAAATTTACATGTTTGAAACCCAAAACCACATCTCTTCACATGCTTGACTTCATAAGACAGAGTTTAGGGGTTAGGGGTATAGATACATGATTTGTCTGGTTTGAATGTGTCTAGACATTGTTTATCAACTTTAATGCTTACTATATGACATAAGAAAAATAATGTCATGTAAATGAGTTAACTTGGATTTCCTACCCTTGAATCCATAGGAAACTTTGTTCTAATGCACTATAATAATCAACCGAGTTTTTACACCACGGTCTGTCACTTACGTGTGGTGCCCACGCATGAGGTCCACATCAGTGAGCACAAGTCACGTGCAATAGGTACGTTGAAACCCAACCATCTTCTTTGTCAAGAGAAGACGATCAGATGCGTATTGGAAGTCTGTGGGTCCTTGGATCCTTCGGCTGTCCCTCTCACAAAAAAAAACAAATCTCTCCTTCATTTCGGCCTCGGCCGACTCGCCGCTTTCGCCGCTCGCTCGCACTCCTGCTCACCGACAAACCCCGCACAAAAGTCAACATCATCACCCGAAAAAGGGGAGACACCATAATTCTCTCCCTTCTTCTCTCCTTCCGAGTGATCCCTCTTCCTCCGAGTTTCACTCGACGGGCAAACACACTTTTTTTAATTTTCTGCCCATTTGAATCTTGTTGAACATGGTTTAAACAAGTTTAAATCATGAATATGAAAAATTAAGCATCTATATATCCTTCTTAGTCACTCCAAAATGTAGCTCTTGGGAGGTTTTTTCGAAATTTCCATGTTTGAAACCAAAACCACTTCTCTTCATGCTTGACTTCATAAGACATAGTTTAGGGTTAGGGGGTAGATATATACATGATTTTTCCGTTTGAATATGTCTAGACCTTGTTTATCAACTTGAATGCCTTCTTACTATATATGACATAAGAATGCTATGCTTTGGTTTTTCATTCTTTTGATTTTTTCTGAATTTTTATGCCCATTTGAATCTTGGTCAAATCCTAGGTTTGACCAAGATTTAAACAAGTTTAAAACATGAAAATGAGAAGGGAAGCATGTATCCTTCTTAGTCACTCTAATTAAAATGAAGATTTTGGGAGGTTTTTGAAATTTCCATGTTTGAAACCAAAAACCACGTCTCTTCATGCTTGACTTCATAAGATATATAGAGTTTAATTAGGGGTTAGGGGTATAGATACATGATTTGTTTGGTTTGAATATGTCTAGACCTTGTTTAACAACTTGAATGCTTACTATATGCCATAAGAAGACTATTACTTTGGTTTTTAATTTTTTTGATTTTTTAAAATTTTCTGCCAATTTGAATCTTGGTCAAATCATAGGTTTGACAAAGATTTAAACAAGTTTAAATTGTGAAAATGAAAAGGTAAGCATGGATCCTTATTAGTCACTCTAAATTAAATCTTTTGGGAGGTTCTTGAAATTTCCATGTTTGAAACCCAAAACCACTCTCTTCATGATTGACTTCATAAGAAAGAGTTTAGGGTTTAGGGGTAGGTATATACATGATTTTTCTGGTTTGAATATGTCCAGACCTGGTTTATCAACTCTGAATGCTTACTATACATATGACATATATAAGAATGTGCTTTGGTTTTTCATTCTTTTGATTTTTTTCTGAATTTTTATGCCTATTTGAATCTTGGTCAAATCCTTGGTTTGACCAAGAGATTTAAACAAGTTTAAACATGAAATGAGCATAAGTCTGTATCCTTCTACTACTCTAAAATGCTTTTGGGATGTTCTTGAAATTTCAATGTTTGAAACCCAAAACGACTTCCTCTACACTTCATAAGACGTGAAAGGGGCAGACATACGATTTGTCTCGGTTTGGATATATCTAGACTGTTTATCAACTGATTTGCTTACGATATGACACAAGAAGACTATTGATTTGGTTTTCCATTTTTCTGATTTTTTTATTTTTTTTCCCATTTGAATCTTAATCTTGTCAAATTCTAGGTTTGACCAAGATAATTTAAACAAGTTTAAAACATGAAATGAAAAGGGAAGCATGTATCCTTCTTAGGCACTCTAAAATGTTTGGGAGGTTTTTGAAATTTACATGTTTGAAACCCAAAACCACACCACTTCTCTTCATGCTTGACTTCATAAGACAGAGTTTAGGGGTTAGGGGTATAGATACATGATTTGTCTGGTTTGAATGTGTCTAGACATTGTTTATCAACTTTAATGCTTACTATATGACATAAGAAAAATAATGTTATGTAAATGAGTTAACTTGGATTTCCTACCCTTGAATCCATAGGAAACTTTGTTCTAATGCACTATAATAATCAACCGAGTTTTTACACCAACAAGTCTGTCACTTACGTGTGGTGCCCACGTGAGCACACTTCAGTGAGCACAAGTCACGTGCAATAGGTACGCAAACTCCAAGCCATCTTCTTTGTCAAGAGAAGACGCATCAGGATGCGTATTGGAAGTCGGTCCTTCTGGATCCTTCGGTTGTCCCTCTCACAAAAAAAAACAAATCTCTCTCATTCTCGGCCTCGCTCGACTCGCTCCCGCTCGCTCGCACCTCCTGCTCACTGACAAACCCTGCACAAAAGTCAACATCATCACCCGAAAAAGGGGAGACACCATAATTCTCTCCTTCTTCTCTCCTTCCGAGTGATCCCTCTTCCTCCGAGTTTCACTCGACGGGCAAACACACTTTTTTTAATTTTCTGCCCATTTGAATCTTGGTCAAATCCTAGGTTTGACCAAGATTTAAACAAGTTTAAAACATGAAAATAAAATGGTAAGCATGGATCCTTCTTAGTCTCCCGAAAATGAAGTTTTTTTTTTGAAATTTCCATGTTTGAAACCAAAAACCACTTCTCTTCATGCTTGACTTCATAAGACATAGTTTAGGGTTAGGGGTAGATATATACATGATTTTTCTGGTTTGAATATATATGTCTAGACCTTGTTTATCAACTTGAATGCTTTACATATGACATAAGAATGCTATGTGCTTTGGTTTTTCATTCTTTTGATTTTTTTCTGAATTTTTATGCCCATTTGAATCTTGGTCGAATCCTAGGTTTGACCAAGATTTAAACAAGTTTAAAACATGAAAATGAGAAGGGAAGCATGTATCCTTCTTAGTCACTCTAATTAAAATGAAGATTTTGGGAGGTTTTTGAAATTTCCATGTTTGAAACCAAAAACCACGTCTCTTCATGCTTGACTTCATAAGATATATAGAGTTTAATTAGGGGTTAGGGGTATAGATACATGATTTGTTTGGTTTGAATATGTCTAGACCTTGTTTAACAACTTGAATGCTTACTATATGCCATAAGAAGACTATTACTTTGGTTTTTATTTTTTTTGATTTTTTAAAATTTTCTGCCAATTTGAATCTTGGTCAAATCATAGGTTTGACAAAGATTTAAACAAGTTTAAATTGTGAAAATGAAAAGGTAAGCATGGATCCTTATTAGTCACTCTAAATTAAATCTTTTGGGAGGTTCTTGAAATTTCCATGTTTGAAACCCAAAACCACTTCTCTTCATGATTGACTTCATAAGAAAGAGTTTAGGGTTTTAGGGGTAGGTATATACATGATTTTTCTGGTTTGAATATGTCTAGACCTGGTTTATCAACTTGAATGCTTACTATACATATGACATATATAAGAATGCTATGTGCTTTGGTTTTTCATTCTTTTGATTTTTTTCTGAATTTTTATGCCCATTTGAATCTTGGTCGAATCCTAGGTTTGACCAAGATTTAAACAAGTTTAAAACATGAAAATGAAAAGGGAAGCATGTATCCTTCTTAGTCACTCTAAAATGAAGTTTTTGGGAGGTTTTTGAAATTTCCATGTTTGAAACCTAAAACCACTTCTCTTCCTTCATGCTTGACTTCATAATTAGACAAAGTTTAGGGTTAGGGGGTATATATAGATACATGATTTGTATGGTTTGAATATGTCCAAACCTTTTGTTTATCAACTTGAATATGCTTACTATATGACATAAGAAGACTATGTACTTTGGTTTTTCATTTTTCTGATTTTTTTATTTTTCTGCGCATTTGAATCATATCTTGGTCAAATCCTAGGTTTGACCAAGATTTAGACAAGTTTAACACGTGAAAACGAATAAGTAAGCCCGGATCCTTCTTAGTCACTCTAAAATGAAGGTTTTGGGAGGTTCTTGAAATTTCCATGTTTGAAACCCAAAACCACTTCTCTTCATGATTGACTGAGTTTAATTAGGGTTTTAGGGGTAGATATATACATGATTTTTCTGGTTTGAATATATATGTCTAGACCTTGTTTACTTCAACTTGAATGCTAGCTTACTATATATGACATAAGAATGCTATGTGTTTTGGTTTTTCATTCTTTTGATTTTTTTCTGAATTTTTATGCACATTTGAATCTTGGTCAAATCCTAGGTTTTACCAAGATTTAAACAAGTTTAAAACATGAAAATGAGAAGGGAAGCATGTATCCTTCTTAGTCACTCTAATTAAAATGAAGATTTTGGGAGGTTTTTGAAATTTCCATGTTTGAAACCCAAAACCACGTCTCTTCATGCTTGACTTCATAAGATATATAGAGTTTAATTAGGGGTTATTAGGGGTATAGATACATGATTTGTTTGGTTTAAATATGTCTAGACCTTGTTTAACAACTTGAATGCTTACTATATGCCATAAGAAGACTATGTACTTTGGTTTTTAATTTTTTTGATTTTTTAAACTTTTCTGCCAATTTGTATCTTGGTCAAATCCTAGGTTTGACCAAGATTTAAACAAGTTTAAGACGTGAAAATAAAATGGTAAGCATGGATCCTTCTTAGTCTCCCTAAAATGAAGCTTTTGGTTTTTTTTTTAAATTTCCAGGTTTGAAACCCAAAACCACTTCTCTTCATGCTTGACTTCATAAGACAAAGTTTAGGGTTTTAGGGTAGATATATACATGATTTTTCTGGTTTGAATATGTCTAGCCCTTGTTTATCAACTTGAATGCTTACTATACATATGACATAAGAATGCTATGTGCTTTGGTTTTTCATTCTCTTTTGATTTTTTTCTAAATTTTTAGGCCCATTTGAATCTTGGTCAAATCCTTGGTTTGACCAAGATTTAAACAAGTTTAAAACATGAAAATGAAAAGGGAAGTCTGTATCCTTCTTAGTCACTCTAAAATGAAGCTTTTGGGATGTTCTTGAAATTTCCATGTTTGAAACCCAAAACGACTTCCCTTCATGCTAGACTTCATAAGATCGACAGGGGGTAGATACATGATTTGTCTGGTTTGGATATATCTAGACCTTGTTAATTTATCAACTTGAATGCTTACGATATGACATAAGAAGACAATGTGATTTGGTTTTTCATTTTTCTGATTTTTTTGAATATTGTACGTGCCCACCCATTTGTATCTTCATCAAATCCTAGGTTTGACCAGGATTTAAACAAGTTTAAAACATGAAATGAAAAGATAAGCCTGGATCCTTCTTGGCTGTTCTAAACAGTTTCTATAAGTTCTTGAAATTTGATGTTTAAACCTGCAAACCACTTTCATGATTGACTTCATAAGACAGAGTTTAGGGTTTGGGGTAGATACATGATTTGTCTTGGTTTGGTTTGAATATGTCTAGACCCTGTTTATCAACTTGAATGCTTACTATATATAAGACATAAGAATATGCTATATATGTGTTTTTGGTTATCATATTTTTTGATTTTTTCCCCATTTTTTAGCATTCATTTAAATCTGTCAAATCTAGGGTTTAATTCATGATTTAAAAAAGTTTGAAACATGAAATGAGTGCAAAGCATGGACCTTTCTTAGTCACTCTCTCATGAAGCTTTGGGATGTTCTTGAAATTTCCATGTTTGAAACCCAAAACGACTTCGATCTCTTTATGCTAGATTTCATAAGACTGAGGTTTAGGGGTTAGGGGGTAGATACATGATTTGTCTAGTTTGAATATGTACATAGTACTCCCTCTATAGGAACTTGGAGAAAGCAACTGTTGTGCCACACAATTTTGTTGTTTTCCTATTTTTCTTTCATGAAGCTTTACGATGTGGTTCGTGTGTGGGGATCAAGCTCGTAATCTCGTTTCAATTACACAACCAACTACTCTGCTCATCCTTGCATGTAATTAACCAATATAGGAATTTGATTCCACGGAACTTTTTCAGTACATAAGTCTCCTCCTTAACTCCTCTAGTCTCTACCAAGCCGGCCGCCTCGCTACTTCCCTAGCTTCCTCCCTACAGCACACCTCGCCCCCGTACGCGAGCTAGGTCCAGCCGGAGATGGGGCACAGCCGCCCCCGCTGGAAGAATGCTCAGAGGAAGTCCGGGCAGGAGGACAAGGGTGACGCCATCCCGGATGAACTTCTCGGGCTGGTGTTCCTGCGCCTCACCTCGCCTCTGGATCTCGTCCGCGCCGCGTTCGCCTGCAGGAGCTGGCGCAAGGTCATCGCGGCGGAGGACTTCCGTGTCCTCTCCGCTCGCCACGGCGCGCCATCCTCCATAGTCGCCGGCCACTACCACATCAGCTTCTCCCATTGTCACTATCGGCCGTCTGGCTTGCTGCCCCACTTCGTTCCCTCTTCCTCGTCATGTTGGGCCGGGGTCGCCGCAAATAATCTCGCGCTCGACTTCCTCCCACGGGCGCCAAACGGCGACCTCAGTTTGGAGCTCGCCGACTCTCGGGGCGGCCTCCTACTCCTTGCGGACTTCGACCACACCGAACACGGAAAGCCTTTCGAGCAGCCTTCACGTCTCGTCGTCTGCGATCCCCTGGCAGGTCAGTACGTGACGGTCCCTCCACCCCCTGCTGTTTCGCACACAACATTCGTAAGCTTGTTCCTGGGCGCCGCCCTCCATGGCGAGGACGCTGCGGCGCGCATCAGTCTGTCAAATTACAGGGTGACGTGCCTGATCTATCATGACGGCATCTGCAAGACCTGCGTGTTCTCGCCTGGCCCTGGTGGCCACGCTTGGACCTCCTCCGGCGCCATCGTGCCTCTCCACGCCACGCACACAGGCCTGTCGGATATCCTCTTTGTGGGGTGCAACGCCCGTTTCTTCCAGTGGTACGTGTTCGGTGGGCTCGGAAACTTCATTCTTGCTCTCGACAGAGAATCCGGCGAGCTCTCACGCTTCGAGAGAGCTCGAGACGAGGACTGGCTTCACACCGTGCCGATTGAGATGCTGGGCGGGCCCTCGCGCGTGCTGAATTGGTACGTGCTAGAGCTTCCGTGGCCACCTACCTTCCGAGCTTGCTTATCCTAGGATTCTGGCTTCCTGGGTTGGATTAGTGTCGGCCATGGTGTCGTCGACATGGTCTGGAGGTTGAAGACGAAGGGCATCTCAAGGATTTTGTTGTAATTTCGTTTTTTTTCAGGTGTTTTGTACTATTTGATGTTTCTCTTAATGCCAGAGGGTTTATTTGCACTAGTCATACTTGACATAGCTGTACGTTTTGAAGATTAACTTGTTCATCATGATCCGAACTTCTCATACTCTTAATGCCAGAGGGTTTATTTGCACTAGTCATACTTGACATAACTTCGAACTTGTTTTGAGTAATACGTAGTATGGTATACTAGAATAGGAGGAGTAACACTTTTCGCATTTGGGCCAAATATAAAGTACTACCTCCATTTCAAGGAATAAGGCGCACGCGTACTCCAAGACGTATCTTTTGGTCAGATTACCTTGACCATTGAATTGACAAGACAACACACAGAGCATTGGGGCGTGCTCGATGGTGCTAGCTGCGGCTATACAGACATGTGATAGGCATCGCGGAAGCGTCGCAAATAGAAAACAAATCATATTTTTTTGGGGAGGATGTTTTGGCTCCTGGTTTGCGTATGCTCCCTTTAGTTTGAACTGCAACATCTATATATTTTGAAATGTAAAAAAAATCCAAACAAAAAATTAATCTTTTCATCTTCACATGCTAAGAGCGCATAAAGTCTTTCCATAAAAAACTAAATTGTCGTTTGGGCTATGTAAAAAAGATAAAATTTATTGCTAAAAATAAAGCTGTTTACATCAACCACAAAAAATATCGGCTTTTCACGAAACTACACGAACACACATAGATTATCGAGAAGTACATGCGGATTTTTTTGTTAGAATTTTTTGAAAATTAAAAATATGTTTTTTTGGGTCGAGGTAGCATATCCGCCCAATAGCCGAATTAAATTTCCGATTTTTTTGGACTGACAATTTCATCGGGAAGACATGGATGCGCGCAGACGGCGTGCAAGGCAAGGCATCGATTTGACCGGACGTACTTAGGGCAGGTCAGGCTGCCAGCGTACTTATTCCGGCCAGGTGAGGTACTAGAACTCAAAGTCCTCCTCAGCGTCTCTCCTCTCTCTCTGTCTTTATTGAGTGTACTAGCGCGCAGGGACTCAAAGTCAGGGAAATGTTTGAGATGCAAAGTAAGAGAATATTTACCAGTATAATTGGTTGATTAGAAGATTAAGTGGTGAAATCACAACAGATTGGAGCAGTACATGGTGGAAACCGCAAAATATCCTTCCAAATGGTGTTTTTGTGCAACATACGAAGTATGAGGTGGTGGAACTTGAGGCCAGTGACTTTACTTACTCCAAAATGCAACTTTACGTACATGAGCCATCGGATCAAGATCCAACGGACACAGTTGATCCAGAATTTGTAGTCACATTTTAAGTTGCTCGAAAAAAATCGAAAACATTACAGTAAGATATATATCTTTCTTAAGTATTCTGGTAAAGTTTTACTTCATTTGAAAATTGAGTTTAATTTTAAGTTTAAAATTTGGATCAACCATGTGCGTTGGATCTTGATCGAATGACTCACGTACAAGTCGCCAGTGAAGTTACTGGATCTCGTTCCTTGGTGGAATCTGCAATTCCCTCCCATATATATACTATACAAGTCGAAGACTACGACCCTCTATCCCTATCTCCTTCACATTTAGAATCGTTGGGCATGGAGGTTCCCCCTGGTAGCTTTAGATCGAGCTTTTGTCGACGATGCTAATTTGAGAAGACTGCTCACCTACGGTTTGTGCTCTCAATCCGCACAACCTCCATTTTGGCGGGTTAGTACTTTCTTCACTAGGTTCATCAAGATGTATTTTAATTTGGGCTAACAGTCGTGTTAATTTCCTTGTATTAAGCAGTGCTGTTCGTGCAAGAAGGTTGCATGCGACAGCTGCGCTAGGAACCTGCCCGGTGGCGCGTGCCCGGGATGCCAGGGCGTCTTCCAAGGTGAAAGTCCTCCATCTGAAAGCATGTACTTTTCCCGTGAATGTGTTATGGAAAAGAATGTGGTGAGAAGAACGTTCATCTGCGGTTTGTGCTCTCAAATCGCACGACGTCCACTATAACGGGTTAGTACTTTCTTCACTAGGTTCCACCCAACTATATTTTTCTTTGGGCCAACAGTCATGTAAATTTCCTTGTATTAAGCAGTGCATTCGCATGGGGGAGGGACATCACATTGCATGCGGAAGCTGCTTAAGAAACCTACCCAGTCTCGTGTGCCCGAACTGCGACGGCATCTACGAAGAGGATGAGGATTTAAGTAGATTTGCCTCCTTGTTGAAGGTGGATTGCAGCAACGATGGTTGCGACATGAGCGGCGACTTGCTCGAATACTTTCAACATGAGGTGACGTGCCCGCATGCGCCAACGAGACGGTAGGTGGTTGATCTTGCCGGTCTCGATGGAGAAGATGATCGCGCTTTGAGGCTAATCTGAGCTCGGTGGAGAAGGACCGGATGGAGTTTCCTTTTCTAGAACTAGAGTTCTTTTTGTACTTTTGGATGTCTTGTCTGTAGTTTCCTTTTACTTGGAGGGTCCTCCTAGCTTAATTGCAGTCTGTAATCCCACCGTCATCATAATATAAAAGCAGTGTCGCGAGGTCCTTCGGGACATTTCTGTGTTCAAAAAATGTATGATTTTAGACATGTCGTCTATTTATGTGTGCGATGTTGTATCATCTATTACCATGATTAGTTTGAACGTGTCCATGTCCTAGAACAAAACTTCGGCATGATGTACTTGTATGTTTAATTGAATTCGACCAAGTATAATGTGGAACCGATCATTGCGAGCATATGGAGATTGCGAACCGGTAATTGACAGGTGGTACATGCTCTATCTTAGTCTTGTTTATCTAATGGTAATTGCAATTTATGCGGTACTGAAATAATTAGTTTTAGTTATAAACAGGGACTCTTCGGACGGGGGCTCCTTTTCAAACAAGACCGGGGAGATTTATGAAGTGCTAGAAGGGAACAAATTACTACATGAGTGTTTTGCGTGAAATGGTTAAAATTTGTAGTGGCAGATTGCCGCCAATGCAATTTTTCATGTGGTTGATATGGTAGGATGGACATTTCAAAATTTCACGAATTATTTCGGTTTGTGACCATATATTAAATTAGTTCTGGGCTCATTTCCATATAATTTGAAATTTCAACGCGAAGTACACGAAGTACAATTAAAAAAGGGGAAACTATATATACGTGATGTGCACTAAATGTGTGGTACCCCCCAAAAAATGACCAAACATATGCGTTGCATCCAAGTACGTAACACCCATATGGCAAACGAAAGCATTGAGTAGTTGTTTGTGATGTAAGTAATCTACATATATATCAAAATACCAAACATGGCACACCAAAATATTTTTTAGAAGAACTTACCAGATTTTGGCACCATGCATGTTGGAGTTTTTTTTTGACAGAATCCATCTTGGAGTTCGCATGGCTCTCTTCCGAAGTGAGAGGTGAGTTGGTTAATGCTAGAACCATGGCAAACTTCCGAATGTTAGTAATTTATCATGGATTCATCATTTGTGATGAAATACCTAGGAACAATGCCAAACATGACCTACCTATGTTCTTGAGAATATTCCCTTTCACCGATTTTGGCACCATGTGTGTTTTTAAGTACGTTTGCATGCCTTCTTGATTGGTTATTAAAATACCATGTCAAACTGTCGATACATGGAAAATTCCTTTGCTACAATCAAATAAACTTCGGGCTCCTTTTATTCAAAGGAATATGGAGGGCGTAGGAATATGAAAGGTGCATGATTGGAATGTTATGCCAAGTTGAATCCTATAGGAACATGATGTGTCTTTGATTGTGGCAAAGGAACTTTTCCATGAGGTATTAGCTAATGGTTTTTTCCTATAAGATTTGCACTACAAGATTCCTATATGAATAGTTCCTATGAATCAAATGACTTGTATAGGAATTTTTCCCATAAGAACCGAATCCAACATAATTCCTATGACAATCATATGAATCAAAGGAGCACGATTCCCATAGGATTGAAGTAGACATGACATCGCAATTCTATGATTTTCCTTTTCCTATACTTTCCATTTCCTATGAACCAAAGGAGGCCTAACTAGTTGGCCATACTGAAACAATTGCCAAATAAATGCCGTGCATCCTATGGCCCCCGTGAGTTTGACCTAAATTTGAAATCATGGTAAAAGGTGCTTAAAATAGGCAAATAAAAGCATGTAGTCAATTTTTTTTAGGATGTAGTACTACCTAGGGAAAATACCAAACATGCCATAATGCAAACTGTGTTTTAGAGAGTAGCCCTTCAAAAAAGTTGGCATCCACTTGTTGATTTTGCCATCGACATGACAAAATAACTGATCAGATGACCAAGTGGTAAAAATTGCAACAGATTAGACCACCACATGGTGGAAACTGCTAAAAATCATGAAAACTGCGAAGAAAAAG